>JAALGY010000015.1:2400000-3000000 GCA_032358165.1 Diplosphaera chodatii | reverse complement strand
ACCTGCTGTTGCAGTGCCAGTGGAAACGATGAATGTTTGTGACATTGCACTTCCCATCCGGCCAGCTCGCCGTGGCTGTGTGTGACATCTCACCTGGTGTGTGCAGGCTATGCAGCAGGAGGTGTATCCCAGCAGCTGGCTGTTGAGACAGTTGAGACGGCGATGCTGCAGTGCAGTGTCTGAAATGCCAACGGTGGCAGCACGGCGAGCAGCCCATCATGCAGGACTGCCTACATAGCTGCGCTGATCATCATGCGACATCGTTCTACCGGTACTCTGCAAGTACGTTGTGAATGCTTCGATATTGCCAGGACACTGACAGCACAGAGCACACAGCCCATCCAGCGGCACAACCCTGGTGCTGCACAGAACGCAGCAGCAGCGGCAGCACAGTCGTAGGATCAACCACACACAGCATCCAAAATTGTCCTCAGCACGATCAACCATCAATGCAGTACCAATCTCATCGTCACATGGCACAACACCAACAGCAGCCCAAACAGCAGGGTGCCTGGAAGCAGCATACGCATGTGCAGCATGCCAGCTGGCAGCCCTGATCATCATCCCAGACTGACAGTGTACAATACTTCACACATCACTGCACGCGACACAGTTACATGCTGATAAGTGGTACAGCACTGGACAGCGCTGTCACCGTCGCGTTCAAATATCAGATTTTGCATTGCAGGCAAACTAACGAAGTAAGTCCATAATGCAACACCAGTCACGGTGTACTCAATGATGCAAACGACTGGGACTGGACTGTGAGCGCAGCACTGACCACTGAGCAATCAGCCACTGAACAGGGGGTCAGGGACCACCGCTGACTGGTCCACCAGTGAGGGATTAGATGTGACCACTCTTCTCCCACAGCTGAGGGTGAGCTGAGGGTGCTAGCCTGCAACGAGCACCGGTGTGTGATCTTCATGAGCATGCCTTGACATGTTGCAGGAGCATGTGCGAGCCAGTCGGACCCGCATGCCATGTTCTCACTGATGTGCGCTGATCGCGGCACCGCCCACCATCCTCAGCGTGCTCACGCCGCAGCATGCTGCACATGCAGGCGCGACCGGTGGTGCAGCTCCGCCTGGAACCATGCCGGTCGGTACATTGGCTTCGGCAGCAGCTTCAGGGCGGCTGGTCACACATCACGCGGAGCGCCGCCGTGCACGTGCGCCTCCAGCCGGCGCCGCACCGCAGCGGCAGCCTTGCCACCTGCGTCGCTGGCATCGCTCAGCAAGGGCGGACCGATTGCATGTGAGTGTGCAGCGCAGTGCAGCTGGCAGCATGCATGGCATCGCCGGGGCGGGCGGCAACACCTGCGGCAGCAGCAGATGCCATGGGCTTTGGCCAGGCAGTCTTGCGGCCGCCACACCCCTTGGGGCGGCAGTGCATCAGGCAGCTGCCACTTTGGGCGTCTGCGTGAGGGTGAGCTTCCAGCAGCTGCGGAAGACAGGCATGATGTCAGGACAGCATACATCTGTGCCGGGTGCTTGTCAAGAGTCGGGTGCTTGTCAAGAGTCAGGTGATTTGTCAAGCATGACATGCATTCCGCATCCTCCACCTGTAGGACCGGCTGACACTGGGTGGCGGCTCTGCTGCGCAGCGCACCGCCGCCGCAGCAGCAGCATCGAATTCCGCAGAGCCCGTGCAGCCACGTGCCGTTGCACAGCAGGACACTGCACAGCCCAAGAACGGCGGCAGCAGCGATGTGAAGTGCTGCCAGCGTTGCAGCAAGACGTACCCGCTGCGACTGTTCCCGCGCATGAAGGCATCGCCAGACGGCCGCCTGCCGCTGTGCTTCGGATGTCGTGCGGAGGTGAATGAAGAGCGGCGGCCCCGCAAACCCAGGTCAGCTGCATTTCCCCATGCGGTAATGCCATTGCAAACACAGTGTTGTAGATCAAGCACCATCCACAAACATATAGGTTCTGGCTCAGTGTGCTCAAAGCTGGTCCCATTGCCAGATAAGCAGAGTGCTGTACCGCTGATGGTCACGACCTGTGATGCCAGATGTGACGCAGTCGGGCAGTACCAGTGTGTCCAGCCTTGCTGCACCTTTTGGTGTCCTGCAGGTTCAGGCTAAAGCCCCGTGCCCATCCACCCACCCAGGAGCCGCAGGAGTGCCGGAAGTGCGGGCTGGAGCTGCCCGCCAGCTTCTTTGCCATTGATGGCAGAAGGAGCTGCGGCCGTCACAGCCACTGCAGGTGACAGTGACAGACGTGCTTGAATGTCACACTGCGTGCTGCTGCACCCAGAACAATTCAGTCTGCATGCCTCCAAGTGAACCAGTGCAGCAGGCCAGCACCTTCCTCTGCTGCAAAGCACAACTATTCACCCTCTGTGCTGCCATGTATCATGCGCAACGTCGGGCAAATATGTGCAGGGCATGTCAGTCTGAGAAGTGCAGAAACAGCTGGAAAACTACGCAAGCCAGGCCGGCAGCCCTGCCGACTGAAAAGCAGTGCAGGAATTGTGGCGAGGTGTGCCTGCTGCCAAGCGCTTTGCGATGTCCAACATGGAGCCCTTGGGTGATCGTCCCGCTATGGTACATCAGTGCCAGCAGCAGACATCAAGTGGCCTCTAGTCACAGTGCTGTTACAAGATGACATCTTGTAGTACTGCAGGTCAAGGACGCCGCGCAATTCAGTTTTTATGCGCGGAACGTTGACGGACTACACAGCTACTGCTGCGACTGTAAGAAGACACACACAAACAGCACTCAAAGAGGGAGGCTCGCCCCTCCGGAATCAGCATTCCTAGAGGTGAAACGTTGTGCAAGCTGTGGCAAGGTGAGCTGGCCCCCAAATGAAAACCTGCAGTGCTGCCTGCCGTGAGGTGAAATTGCATACGATGATCAACTCTGCAAGTGCACTTGCAAGATCTTCTAAGGGCAGGTGTTGAGCAAATACCACTTCGTGTCTGCACACAGGAGAAGTATCGCCACGACTTCTATACAATGCGTTCGGCAGCGGATGGGCTGCATACCGAGTGCAGGGTCTGTTCCTCAGCAGCACAACAAAGACGGCGCAATGGCCGGAAGTCTCAAGGTTGGTACACATGTTGGTGTATGATACGTACACATGCCATGCAGGTGCAGCCCATGTTGCCCCGACGACCTCGTTAGGCAAGTTCCAGATGCAATTAGCTAGGGATGTGGCTGTCGCCCACATGGGCTGCACATCATATGCTGACCGATTGCATGATGTGTACATCCATCATGCAGGGTCGCCCGACGAGACAGATGGTTAGCGCCACAGGCGTCCTGAACAATCCAACGTGAGCGCCATGCTGCCAAGTCCCCATTGCACATCAGGGCAGCATCATGCCATCCTACGACCTGGTGGCGAACTCTCAGCTGTGCACCCCATGTGAGCTGCGAAAGCATACGGCTTCACTGCCGGGCGTCGAGTGATTGCAACGGTGGCGGCAGCAGTGGGTGGCAGCAGCAGCTGCGGTAGTGGTGTCATCTCTCAGGAGCCCCCGCTGAGCGGCGCAGCGGCTTTTGCCTTACACCTGCCGGCGTCAGAGGCGGCGCCCTGCTAATCAGCGCATGACGGGCGACCTACTTGTCAGCACTGTCCCGCTGGGGGCCAGCCCTGCAGTGTCCGGGCACACATCGGCTGCTGGGCTGACAGCAGCCGCCACTGCCGCCGCCGACGCCACAGCAGCAGCGGCGGCGGCGGGCTGGCCTGCGGTCGTTGCGATGCAGGAGATGTGGTACATGGCAGCATCCTGCAGCTCGGTGGCAAGGGTGCAGTCACCGAACAGGCTGCCTGCCTAGGTGAGATATCCAAGATGTCGTCATTCACGAACGATCCTCTGCTCGGCTTCGACCCGGCTTTGTGCTGTAGAAAGCGTGCAATGTTGAATGATCGGACTGTGCCGCGCCGCATGCAGGAGGCTGTAAACAATAGCCTGCATCGTGTCTACCTGCTGCTGCCGTGCCCAGTGGAAACGATGAATGCTTGTGACATTGCACTTCCCATCCGGCCAGCTCGCCATGGCTGTGTGTGACATCTCACCTGGCGTGTGCAGGTTATGAAGCAGGAGGTGTATCCCAGCAGCTGGCTGCAGTTGAGACGGCGATGCTGCAGTGCAGTGTCTGAAATGCCAACGGTGGCAGCACGGCGAGCAGCTCATCAGGCAGGACTGCCTACATAGCTGCACTGCTCATCATGCGCCATCCTTTTACCGGTACTCTGCACCTACGTTGTGAATGCTTCGATGTCGCCAGGACACTGACAGCACAGAGCACACAGCCCAGCCAGCAGCACAACCATAGTGCTGCACAGAACGCAGCAGCAGCGGCAGCACAGTCGTAGGATCAAGCACACACAGCATTCAAGATTGTCCTCAGCACGATCATCAACCATCAATGCACCACCAATCTCATCGTCACATGGCACAACACCAACAGCAGGCCAAACAATTGGCGTTCGCAAAGCGAGCGCGAGTTTGACCCCTTTTGGAGGGCGGCCAGCGGAAAGGCAAGCTGGTGCAGTAATCCTCTACCCGGTGTAAATTGTGCCTGTACTCCCCATCTCCAACAGAAGGGTGACTTTACGCCAGAATCTGCCTCGAAAAACGCCTCAATGCCTGTATCGCATCGTCCCACCGCGTCGCAACAGCATCATACAATCACTACGAGTGCACATATCGCTGCCAGCAGCCTGAATGGACGGTCCGCGGCCAGCAGCCCGCCAATTTCATAGCATTTGGAAAGGAGTATCGCGTTGAGCAACTCGACCGTACAAGTTTGACCCCCCTGGGGGGGGGTCAAACTAACAGCAGGGTGCCTGGAAGCAGCATAGGCATGCGCAGCATGCCAGCTGGCACCTGAACCATCATCCCAGATTCACAGTGCACATTACCTGAAACATCACTGCACGCGACACAGTTACACGCTGACAAGTGGTACATACAGCACTGGACAGCGCTGTCACGGTTGCGTTCAAAGATCAGATTTTGCATTGCAGGCAATCTAACGAAGTTCAAGTTGCAACACCAGTCACGGTGCACTCAATGATGCAAACGGTTGGGACTGGACTGCGGGCGCAGCACTGACCACTGAGCAATCAGCCACTGAACAGGGATTAGAGGTGACCGCTCTTCTCCCAACAGCTGAGGGTGAGCTGAGGGTGCTAACCTGCAACGAGCACCGGTGTGTGATCTACATGAGCATGCCTTGACATGATGCAGGAGCATGTGCGAGCCAGTCGGACCCGCGTGCCATGTGCTCAATGTTGTGCCAGCTGTCACGGCACCGCTCACCATCCTCAGCATGCTCACACGGCAGCACATGCCGCACATGCAGGCGCTCCTGCAACTGGTGGTGCAGCTCCGCCTGGCAACATGTCTCCCGGCACAACGGCTTCGGCAGCAGCTTCCGGGCGGCTGGTCATGCATCACACGGAGCGCCGCCATGTACTTGCGCCTCCAGCCGGCGCCGCACCGCAGCGGCAGCCTTGCCACCTGCGCCGCTGGCATCGGGCGGACCGATGGCATGTGAGTGTGCAGCGCAGTGCAGCTGGCAGCATGCATGGCATCGCCGGGGCGGGCGGCAACACCTGCGGCAGCAGCAGATGCCATGGGCTTTGGCCAGGCAGTCTTGCGGCCACATCTCCTGGGGCGGCAGTGCGTCAGGCAGCTGACACTTCCGGCGTCTGCGTGAGGGTGAGCTTCCAGCAGCTACGGAAGACAGGCATGATGTCAGTACAGCATACATCTGTGCCGGGTGCTTGTCAAGAGTCGGGTGCCTGTCAAGAGTCAGGTGCTTTGTCAAGCATGACATGCATTGCGCATCCACCACCTGTAGGACAGGCTGACACTGGGTGGCGGCTCTGCTGCGCAGCGCACCGCCGCCGCCGCAGCAGCAGCAGCAGCAGCAGCATCGAATTCCGCAGAGCCCGTGCAGCCATGTGCCGTTGCACAGCAAAACACTGCACAGCCCAAGAACGGCGGCAGCGGCGATGTGAAGTGCTGCCAGCGTTGCAGCAAGACGTACCCGCTGCGACTGTTCCCGCGCATGAAGGCATCGCCAGACGGCCGCCGGCCGCTGTGCTTCGGATGTCGTGCGGAGGTGAATGAAGAGCGGCGGCCCCGGAAACCCAGGTAGGGACCGGCTCTACCCAGGCGATAGGCTCATCCACACAAGGTCCAAGACAAGCCTTTATGCCGGACATTCACACATCGCCTGCAAGTGCCAAGCTGCCCCTCTGTAGACAAGCTGGCGTCATGCTGCAACTGGTTGTGCTGGTGGTGTGCCGCGAGGGTGTCACTGGCTGATGGAATCATGACATGTTGGTTCCTCACAGGTCCAGGCTGTTGCCTCGTGCCCATCCGCCCACTCAGGAGCCACAGCAATGCATAAAGTGCGGGCTGGAACTGCCAGCCAGCTTCTTTGCCATGGATGGTACCTTGTGCTGCGGCCGTCACTCGCGTTGCAGGTTGGCAAGTGTGGGTAATGGAGTGTCATATGCTGCTCCGCATAAGTCTTGCTGCTTGCAATTTCAGGCTTGACAGCACCTGGCACCTTGTACCGCTGCAAAGCATGAGTGTACACCCGTGTGCTGGCATCTGCTAAAAGCAATACCGGCAACTTGTACGTAGGCCATGCCAATCTGAGGATGCTCTCAGACGCCGATTAGCCATGCGCAACAGGCCAGTTGCCCTGCCAGCCGAGAAGGAGTGCAGGAGATGTGGCCAGGTGCGCCTGATGCCCAGTGCTTTGCATTATGCTGTGCAGGTTGCTCCATGCACACCCTGCTTGTGCACGGAGCACTCACCAAATGCGTGACACCATTGTATTTTTAAATCTTTCATAAGCAAATTAACATAATTACATTGATTAAACCAAGAAGAATCTATGGTACGATTAGTTCTCTCACCTTTGGACGGCTGTCAACGACTTAGCAGATGCAATCAAGCAGGGATCAGTCCCTGCTGATAATGCGACATTCTTCGTGCAAGGTCAAAGACGCCTCGGCATTTGGTCGCAGCTCAAACCTTGATGGACTGCAGAGCTATTGCTCCGATTGTAAGAAGAGTGTCTCTAGGGAATTTGTACGAGGGAGGCTTGGCCCTCCAGAGTCAGCGGCTCCTTTGCTGAAACGGTGTGGAGCTTGCGGCAAGGTGAGCCGGCAGTGGCGCACTTTTTACAATGGCTGCCTGCTGCGAGATTGGAACATCGCTTTCATGCGAAGGCTATGGAAGTATGGCTGAGCAGCAAACCACTTATTATCTCTGCACATAGGAGAAGTCTCGGTCGGATTATTATTCGGTCCGCGGGACATCGGACGGGTTGAGCCATCAGTGCAAGCTCTGTACATTAGCAGCACAACAACGATGGCGCAGTGGCGGGGAAAAGGAAGAATGACATTCATATACTGATGTGATGCAGCAACTGCAGAAACTATACAGAGGCACATGCTTACCCTGATTGGTGGGACATGCAATGAGCTTGCTGCGTTATCCTGTGTACAGGCATCTTGTGGGTCACCCAAAGTTGTGATTCATGCTCCATCTTGGCCACGAAACAACGATGGAAACAATGTGATGCAGGTTTCCACAGCCAGACATCTGACTAGCGCTGCAGGCGTCCTAAGCAGACCCATGTGCAGTGCTGCATTGTGCAGGCCACACTGCACATCAGACAGCATCGTCCCATGCTGCGACTTCGTGGCGAATGCACAGCTGTTCATCCTCTTTGGCTACGAATGTGTAAGGCTGTACTGCCAGGCGTCCAGAGGTTGCGATGGTGGCGGCGGTGGTCGCGGCAGCAGCAGCTGCGGCGGTCGTGTCAAGGCTCAGCAGCGCCTGCTGAGCGGCACAGCCGCTGTTGCCTGATGCCTTCCGGCGTCAGGGGCAGTACCCTGGTAATCAGTGCATAAAGTGCTTCTTAGCACTGTCGCGCCGGGGCCAGCCCTGCAGTGCACATTTCAACCCAAGAGACCGCCATTGCCGCCACCAACAGCAGCACCAGCAGCAGCAGCAGCAGTAGCAGCGTGCTTGCCAGAGGCGTTGAGCCACAGTCAGTGCACATCGGCGACAGCACCCTCCTGCGTACCCTGCAGCAGAACGTTGCAACAGAAGGGGCAGCACCGGCAGCGGTGGTCACACAGCCAGAGCGAAGGAGCCTTTGCTCAGCGGTGCAGACGATCAACTTGTTGCCGGACGGCCCCTGGAATCTTGGATTATTGGAATCTTGGAACCGCCCCCCTGCCCCAGCGAGCCGTGGCAGGCAGCCGCACCACCTGCGCTGCTGGCGCTAGCCGTGCCGATGGCAGCCCTGCAGCAGCCGGGGCGGGCGCCGCACCACCTGCGCTGCTGGCGCTTGCCATGCCGATGGCAGCCCTGCAGCAGCCGTGGCAGGCCGCTGCACCACCTGCGCTGCTGGCGCTAGCCGTGCCGATGGCAGCCCTGCAGCAGCCGGGGCGGGCGCCGCACCACCTGCGCTGCTGGCGCTTGCCATGCCGATGGCAGCCCTGCAGCAGCCGTGGCAGGCCGCCGCACCACCTGCGCTGCTGGCGCTAGCCGTGCCGATGGCAGCCCTGCAGCAGCCGTGGCAGGCAGCCGCACCACCTGCGCTGCTGGCGCTTGCCATGCCGATGGCAGCCCTGCAGCAGCCGTGGCAGGCCGCCGCACCACCTGCGCTGCTGGCGCTAGCCGTGCCGATGGCAGCCCTGCAGCCGCCGGGGCGGGCGCCGGCGCCACAGCAACGGCAGCTGGCCGGTGTCTGGTTGCCATGCTAGCAAGCGGCGGCAACGCGCAGCTGCCTGATGGACAGCCGTCGTCGCTTGCCAGGCAGCGGCAGTGCGGCTACTGCGGTAGCGCCTTCAGCTGCCTGGTGAGCGACACCCTGTCTGCGGGCTTGACCATGAGCACACCATGCTCTTGCTGCTGCGGCTGGCAAAAGTTCGACCAGCTGCAGAAAGGGCACAGCAGGCACAACAAGTGATTGCAGAGGTGGCTGTCACATTGTATCTGCAACAATGCACTTGGCACACTGCTTACGAGCGTATGTGGTCGCGATGGCAGGCATGAAGTGACGGCTGCCAGTTCGCCAAGATGGGCAAGATGGGTGCTGTCTGTGGAACAGGGCTCCCGCGGCATGGCTCGTTTGGGGACGCCGCTGCTGCTGTGATAGCCGATGGCAGGCGGGGTGGTAGCAGATCAACTGGGAAAGCAGAGGGATGCGTCGTGATCCGATTCCTGTACTCCCGCGTTCTTAGTCGACTGTCATTATGTCACATTCAAGAAGTTGCTGATGTCTACCTGGAAGCAGCACATGCATGCGGCAGTGTCGGGTAATCCTGGATTGAAATTGGTGTGCATGTGCAACATACGTTCGAGGGAGGAACATCCGCAACGTGTGCTGCGTCACACACATGCGCTTGGCAAGCTGCACGCTGATTGATATGACCCTTCGGCAGCGCTGCCACCTGTTATGGCGTGGTAGGTGGCGAGGTTGAAAGTAGACTTTCGGCAGAAGGCAGCAACAGGGCGTACTAGCAATGCATCTTGCTGTCATTGAGTCGTTCATACACCTCTGACAGCTGATCTGCAAGCCGTGTGGAGAGAGATGAGCCTATAGTAGGGCAACTCATCACTGAGGCAGGAGATTTGGTGCGAGACCTCCCATCTCGTTGGAGCTCGACTTGCCGTATTTGCGACGGCCAGATGTCCATTGCATCACATATGCAGCGTTGCGGCACGCAGCAGACCTTGTGCGGGCCAGTATTTGGACTGACATGTATCCGCTGCTGACATGCCGCGGTGTGACTACAGCGTGGGCCAACAGCATGATGTACTGCGTGCAGGCGTACGCACGTGCTTAGGCACAGCAAATGGTAGCTGTCTCAGTCCCTCCTCAGCTGAGGGCCGACTGGTCCTGCAGCATTCCCAGCAATGTGCGGCACCGTCCCTGCCGGCTCCGCCCTCAAGCGCATGCCCCGCAGCAGCAGTTGCTGCGCC
This sequence comes from Diplosphaera chodatii, assembly GCA_032358165.1. NCBI lineage: Eukaryota > Viridiplantae > Chlorophyta > Trebouxiophyceae > Prasiolales > Stichococcaceae > Diplosphaera > Diplosphaera chodatii. Next base: position 2,990,025 of record JAALGY010000015.1, on the reverse strand, counting down.
TGCAGCGCACCCATCGTGCAGCGGCGGCGGGCCGCGTGCATGCTGGCATGCAGCACCATGCTGCCAGCAGCTTCCGCGGCAGTGCGGGCGGCAGCAGCAGCAGCAGCAGCTGTGGGCGCCAAATCCAAAGCTTTGCTGCCACAACTTCAGAGGCAGCAGTGCAGGGTGCAGACGATGCCTTGCAGACTTCCACACGGGTGAGAGTGCAGCCATACATAGTGTGTCGCAGTGCCACAGGTCATGATGCCAAGCAGCGTCACTCTTTTGGGCCTGGCTGCGATCGTCACATGCGGTCCGGGTGGTGCAATTGCAGGGCCGACAGGCGACTTGCGGCATGCCCGCAGCAGATGTTACGGCAGCATCGATGACGGCTGCGACGCCACCAGCGTCTCCAGGAGCAGCAGCAGCTGCGGCGGCGGCGCCGCCAGTTGCCACTGCACAGCAGGCCGGCTCGCAGCAGCCTGACGGCGGCGACAGCGGCGGCACCAAGCGCTGCCAGCAGTGCAACGAGACGCACCCTCTGCGGCTGTTCCCGCGCAGGAAGACGGCGCTGGACGGGCGGAAGCCGCTGTGCTTTGCCTGCAGCTCGGAGGCGTACGCCAAGCGGTGGCCCCGCAAACCCAGGCCCAGGTATTGTCAGGAGACTGTCATGCTGCCCTAAGGTATATTGCTTGCAACTGTACCCAGGACATGTCACCTGCATGTACGTTAGGGCTAGGGGTGGGCACACCATGTGCAGCTGAGAGCGCGGAACAGGGTGGCAGATGCCTGCTCACGTCCTGGTCCTGCCTCGCCTGTCCAGGAAGTGTGGCCGGGTGGAGTACCCGCCCACCGGGGAGGACCAGGTGTGCCGGCGGTGCGGCTTGGAGCTGCGCGCTGGCTTCTTCGCGATCAACTGCCAGAATCGCTCCGGCCGACGAGCTCGCTGCAGGTCGGGACCCAGATGCCCATGCTCGCCTGCCACCACCGCTCGTGCTACGTGTCCAGAACCTGCAGTTCTGGGCTCTGGACTTTCGAGCAATGTGCGTGTCGCCTCCGGCAAACCTCCTTCCGTTTGTCCACCTGCTGGCGGTTCGAATATTCTCCTGGATGTGTGGCGCACATGTGTGCCACCATGTGCTGGCGACATGCCACCGTGTGATGGGACGCTGGCATGCGTGTGCAGGGCATGTCTGGCCGAGGAGGAACTCGCCCGTGTACAGGCTCGCGGCAGGGTCATACCCGGCGGCGAAAAGGAGTGCTTCGAGTGTGGCAAGGTGCGGGTGGTGCGGTGGTGTGCTAGCGGCACGTCCACACACGTCGACCTCGTGAAGAGGCCTAAGCCTGTTGCGAGAAGAGATGATGTCACTGGCAAAGTTCGTCCCGGATGTCGCTCCGCCTGACACATGGCTGCCTGGCTTTTGAGCCGGCCTGTGCATGACAGGCAGCATGTTGCTGCAGGTAAAAGATGCGTCGCAGTTTCACCGGACCAGCTGCTCTTTGGACGGGCTTGAGGCGTACTGCATTGAGTGTAAGCGAATCCAGCAGCTGACATATGTTCGCAGCAGGCAAGCACCGTCACCGTCAGAAGTTCCACCAATCAAGCGGTGTGCAAGCTGTGGCGAGGTGAGCGAGCAGCTGTGTGCAAGGCTTGCGGGTGACAGCTGCCGGATGACAGGAGGTCATGCCCACTGATTTGGCCTCAGATTACTAGCAAGCACGTCGCATGGTGTGCATGCAGGCAAAAACCGCTCGGATGTTCCATGCGCTCCGGATCGCGCATGATGGATTGCAACCAGTTTGCAAGCTGTGTCGCAAGAAATACTCTGAGGAACGACGCAACAAAAGCAAATAGGCGCAAGGTCTATGACCTCGGAAGCAGTGCATCTGCAACTGGCGGTTTGTCAGGCAGTGTGCCGTTCTCAGCACAGTCTATGCAGTGCCAAGTTGTTCTCAGCGTCATGGCATACCCATGGGTCGGTATATAGCGTAAGCACCTAAGCAGCAGGGCTGGAAGCAGCACGTGCATGTTGCAACTGCCAGGTTGATTGAGCCATCTATAGATAGACGGTGCACAGCTACACACACACTGCAGGAACTGCTACGCATGCAAGTACCCTGCGTTGTATGAGAGAAGCGTTGGACGGCACTGTCACTGTTGCGGCCATCAGCTCGATCTTGCATGCAAGCAGTTTCACGACCTAGCTCCATGTTGGAACATCAGCCACGATGTGCTCGGTGGTGCAAACGGAGTGGTACTTGTTAATCCATCACTGACATGTGAGATGTCGGGCTCAGAACAGGGAGCACCGCTGACTGGTCCACCCCTGAGGGATTACATCTGACACTTCCAACAGCTGAGGGTGCAGTTTGCAAGGTGCATTGGTGTGTAATCCTCATGAGCATGCTTGTTTCACTGCTGAGAGCATGTGCGGCCCAGCTGATTTCGCATGCCATGTGCTCACTGCTGCGCCAGCTGATCGCGGCACTGCTGATTGTCCTCGGCTTGCTCTCAGGCTTGCAGCGTAGTACACGTGCAGGCGGAACCGGGGTGGCGCATCGTCTTTTCAGCACTGCGCTTGACCAGCTCAAGTTCGGGAGCAGCTGCGGTGCGGCTGGTCATGCATCGCACAGATTGCCGCAGTGCACATGCGCCCCATGCCACTCCTGCGTCGCAGCAGCAGGGTTCTCACCTGCGCTGCTGCCTCCGCTTGACAACGGCCGGCCTGCGCATGCACGTGCGGCACCATGCTGTTGGTGGCATGCGTGGCAGTGCTGGTGGCGACGGCAACACCAGCGGCAGCAGCAGATGCAATGGGCGCCTGCCAAACAGTTTTGCGGCCACAACTCCCGAGGCAGCATTGCAGCAGACAGCAGAACCTGTGGACCCTCACGCAAAGGTGGGCTTGCATCAGCTCTGCAAGGCGGATGCTATTTCAGATCACAGGATGCATATGGGCCAGGGGCTGTTGAAACACGCCATGCAATTGCAGCATGTGTCATCTGGCAGGGACACCCAGTAGGTCGTGGCGACCCTGCAGCAGCGGATGCAGCAGCGGCCGTGTCATGTGCAGCGGTACCGGCTGCCACCGCACCGCAGGGCAGCAGGCAGCCAGACAGCGCCAGTGGTGGCAGCAAGTGCCGGTTGAACGTCAGATTCAAGTTGCAATGACCTGTCGAAATTGTGCTCTCGACACGCCCTCGTGGTTGCATGCAGTACAAGTACCCACACGAGTTCATTGCGGACCGTGATACGAGAGATGGGCTGCGCCACCACTGCAAAGACTGTGCTAGACACAAGTGGGATGCAAAAACCTGGTATCGGCAGCAGAGTACTGGGCATTCTTGACGTAGCAAACCATACTTGATTGGCGCAAGACCATGTCCATCTGGCTTTGATAGATGTTGACATGGCAACAACACGTTGTGGTTATCATATACACATCCCTCTGATTTGCACTAGTGTATGTGCAAGGCATCTGCTTCAATGCAGATCAGACAGCAGCCAATGCCACCTGATGCGAGTTTCTTAGTAGTTTGTCACCTTACGGCCAGGCTAGCACGATTTCACAACGGAAATTCAGTTCGAGCTTCGTGGGTCATGTTGAAAGCAGGCGGTATGTGCAGGACAGAGCAGCCATGCAGAGTGGCAGGCTTTGAGTGAATGCCCACCCACCGCTGCTTATCCCGCTTGCTTTCATGTGCTGAGCGAGGTAACTAGCGACCAATTACCAGCCACTTCTCTTGAACATTGCATTCAGCTGTGCTGAGCATGCAAAGGGAACCGGCGTCAGCATCCCCACTACGTGTGGCCCTGACTGTCTGTATGCTGCAGGTTTGCAGAACAGCACACCCTGCAGCGCTGCTGCTTCGTGCAGGATCGTAACTGACTGCACCACTCCTAGCTTGCAGCTGTGCCGGGGTGCGGGATCTCAGCTGCATAGCCGCCACTGCCGCCAATGGTTCACCTAGCTGTCAGCTCCGCGGCTGAGGGCGCCGACCGGAACAGCACGCCCCGCAGCGCCGCGCCCAGCCGGTCCTCGGCTGCAGCTGGTTATGCGATATCAACCTCGCCAGCTGCGTGAAGGTGTGACACCCAGCGCGGCTTCAGGGTTCAGCTGCGCCGGGCGGAGGGCGCGGAGCGGATTAGCACGCCCCGCAGCGCCGCTGCTCTGGAGTTTAGCTAAGCCACTACCGTGGCTTCCGATCTCCGCCGCTGCTGGCGCTGCTAGCTGCGCCGGGCGGAGGGCGCCGCCCGGAACAGCACGCCCCGCAGCGCCGCTGCAGTAGGGTGTAGCTCTGCTGCTGCTGTAGCGTCTCATAATGGACGCCGCCATGGTGTGCCAGCTCCTAATGACGGCCGCAATCCGCTGCTAGCTGCGCCGGGCGGAGGGGGCGGAGCGAAACAGCACGCCCCGCAGCGCCGCGCCCAGCCGGGCCTCCGCGGCCGCCAGGTGCGACTGGATGGCGGCGGAGCCGCCGGCCATGGCGCGCGTGTCCGGCATCCGCACCTCCAGCACCTGTGAGCCAGAGCGGTCACACCCCGTCAGCCACAGCATCCTTGGCACCCAGCAGTATGCAAAGTAGAGCCAAGCACAAGATGTCTGAGGAAGCAGCGACTGAGCAGGCTAGCACCCAACTGCATTGCGTCACAGGACCAGGCAGGTGCACTACAACATGTGCGTTATTATCACAAAAGTGGCCCGGCCCATCTCAGCAGGCTGGCACCTTGGCGCCGCCGACCAGGAACACGAAAGAGGGGACGGCCCGCACGCGGTACAGGCGCGCCAGGTCCGACACGTCATCGTGCTCCGTGCGCACGTCGTGGCGCAGGAAGCGCACCCCCGCCCGCTGCTGCGCCGCCTGCGGGCAGGGGCGAGCTGCTGTGGGAACAGCCTCACGTCACATGCGCAGCAGGCGTCGCAGCGTCAAGGAGCTGGTAGCATAGCTGCTGCGACAGCAGCTCCTGGCCGGCACGCGACAGATCGATCTGGCGCTGGCCTGGACGTGTGTTGTCAGCTAGTGCAATGAAGCAGGGACACTCCATGCCAGGCGGGTACACCAGCTTGTAGCTGCGGCTGCCAGCTAGCTGTTCGCTGCAGGGCGAGGTGCAAGGTGCCTCACCTCCCGGGACATGGTCTCGAAGCGCGCCAGCATGCGCCGGCACGCGCCACACGACTGCGCAGCAGCGGGCCGGACTCGTCAACGTGTGCGTTGCGCACATGAAGCTCCTCAACAAACGGTTCATGGCAGCTGACGTGGCAGAACCTGTGGAAAAGAGGGTGCCGATGGCCATCAGCATATCTCATGCAAACATGTGGGGGTTCCCACCCGGCTGTAGAAGGCGACAGCCACCACGGCGGGCCCCGCGGCATCCACCAGCTGGTCCAGTTGCGCCAGGTCGCGCACCTCCCGCACCCCCCCTGCAGCGCCGTCCCGCCCGGCCGCCTCCGCCGCCGCCTCTGCGTCCGCCTGCACAACTGGCGCCACTCTCGATCTTTGTGCAGCTCAGCGGCACGCCTTCCATTGGCGAACAGAGGTGCAATGAACCACGGAGTGGCAAGCCGCTCTGCTGTGTCAGAGTCCTGTGGAGAGGCCGCAACACAGCGCTGCACAGTGGATGGCTGGCCCCACCTGCCGCTGCCAGGCTGCCTCCAGGTGTGCTGCACGGTCGATACGGAGGGCTGCCACGGGCTGCAGGCGTTGCCGATGCCGCCTGCGGGACCTCAGCTGCTGGGCAGTGTGCAGATCCGAGGTTGCAGCATGGCGGTGTCTTGCAGAGACCGCAGGTATGCCGCCGTGGGCTGTTCCCTCGTGGACAAACGACCTTTGCATAGCTTCTGAGGCTGTTGAGCGTGTGAGACTTGTACAGCCACGCTGCTGCACCTGCTGCACCTGCTGCTATGCACAGAGGGATCGGCACCTTGCTGAGGCAGCCGGCTTCTGTCCGTCGCTGTGTGACGTGCGTGATCCACTGAAGTTTGAGAACAGTCTGAGGACCCTTGGGATTGATCAGGCGGTGCTGTTGAGGCTGTACAGAAGCATGCAGGGCTCGAGAGGGTTTGACCAGCGAAGCCCAGTCGCTGCAGCAGGAACAGGCCACACCTGCGGCAGTGCCGTAGATCGAATGCTGCGTTCGAATTCAGCGTGTTGAGACCTTGAGAGTGCAAACAGCAGAATGTCGACACAGGCAAGGTGAAGCGCTGACGTCTGAGGGTGCATGAGTAACCCTGCCCTGCTGTGCTGGAAACCCTTGGAAGGGCCGCTCACACTGATGGCTGCAGATGCAGCTGACGTTCTTGCCCCTCACTCTTTTATACACAGAGTACTGCCCTCTGGGGTACGCAGCAATCATGGCACAAGGTCTGCACACGCATGCGCACCCAACTCGATCAGTCCAGAAATGTCGCTTCTGCGGCATGCTGCCGCACACCCTGAACTGAATGGTGAACAAGCTGAAAGGCCCTGAGGCGTGATCCGAGCGTGGCTCGGCCCCAGGCGCGGGTTCCAGGTTCCGAGGAAGTCTGACAAATCCAACTTAGCCGAAATCCACCTTAGCTGAAAGGGGAGGTTCTGGCCATTGGCACAGCGGCTTGGCTGGCATCTAGGAAGTGGGTCTCCACAAGTGCACCAGTCTTGTGCCCCCCGACCAGCTGCAGCACATCCTGGCGCTAGCGCCACACTGTGTTCTGCAAATCCCATTGCTCAGGCGGCCGCCTTCTGCGCCATTGCGATGTTGTGCAGCGTGCGCATCTCGGAGGCAGCCTTGACCATGTTCTTCAGCGCCGCCGCCACCTGAAAGGCAATTGAAGCCACTGCATCAGGCGCTGCAGCAGTTCTCAAAACGACCTGATTTGGGACCAGGGTATGCCCTTCCTGCAGAATGCCAAGCCACTGACGCCGCGCTTACAGCTGGTATGGGTGCATGGGCAGCCCCACCAGTAACACAATGCCAAGGTGTGAGAAGAAGCCAACAGCAGGCACTCCAAAGCAGCTGCATGACTTGCATGCCAGAACCTATCAAAGCACAACGTACGCTGCCCTGTCGGGCATGAAGGGTTTTGTCTCGCACCTCGGGCCAGTCGCGGGTCTTCAGGCCGCAGTCGGGGTTGACCCACAGGCGCTCGGGGCGGCCTGACAGGATGCCCGTGTCCACGAACGACTTGACCTTGGCGCGCAGCGCGTCCACGGGCGGCACCGCCGGGCTGTGGGAAGTAGGAAGGAGAGGCATCAGGACGGAACATTGTGCTCAGCATGTCCCGGCGCCAGGAGTACGCAGGCAGCGGCCAGAAGCAGCGGCCAACAGCATGGCAGAGCTACGCCGCTGATCAACAAGAGCGCACATCAGCGATATACTTGCACATGGGACACGTGGACTGCACAGGTCTCAGCTGGCAGGTGGCCTTGGGGTTGTTCCATGTCACAACCCCCAACCCTTGAATACCTGGACCCAAACTTCTGACACCTAGACCCAACTTGTGCCTCACCTGTGCACATCATAGACACCAGGTCCCAGGTCACGGGAGTAGCCAAACTCCGCCAGGGCGCGGATCATCTCGTCGCCCGACCGCGAGTTCTCGATCGTCAGCACATCCGCTGCAGGCACCCAAATGCTCATAACTTCAGCACACGAAGCCAAGTGCCACGTGGTTCAACCCCAACAGACTGACAAAGAGACTTGGACAGTGAAGTGCCCGAGGCATATGCACAACTGCTACGTCTTCATGTGTAAAGCAGCGCACCCTTCAGGCCGTCGATGGCGGGCAGGATGTCCTCGAAGTCGGAGTAGCACAGGTGCGTCACGACCTGCGTCTCCGGCTTGGCCACGCTCGTTGCCAGCCTGCAGGGGGATGACAGACCATTTAAACACCCTGTACCTTTCTCGGTGGCTTCCTCAGCGAGGTAGTGAATGCTAATGAGTAGATCGAGACTTTCATGCACGAGCAAATCACCATCCGACGCAGCGGTGCCGCACACTTTGTCAGGCCGCAAGTGCAGCGCCAGTAGATCCTGTGGGTCGCAACTAAAGATGAGCGGACTACGTGCTGAAGTGGCAAGGGGCAGGAAGCAGGAAGGAGCACCTGAAGGCGCGCACGCCCCAGTCCAGGTACGACTCCCAGCGCTCCCGCTTCAGCGGCAGCCCCTCCCGCAGCGCCGGCTCGTCCACCTGTGGCATATGTTGCTAGTGTTGCTGCTGGCTACCATCAGCATCGCTACTGACTACCGTCATCATCCCAGTCTGGCTACCGCCAGTGCAACATGTGGACCTGGGCTTGCACCCGCCGTTTTCCCGTCTGGCAGCAACCCCGCCTGCAGCCCTCCCGATGCATGTAGCTGTTCCGTGCACACCACTGAACAAACAATCCGAAGTGCTCACGCCTTCTGGGGAGGCGTCGCACCTGGATGACCTTGCAGCCCGCGGCCTCCAGGTCGGCCACCTCCTGCCGCAGCGCCAGCGCCAGCTGGAAGGCCTGGGTGCGGCGGGACACGTCCTTCCGCGGGAACGACCAGTTCAGGATGGTCACCGGGCCTGCGGGGTGGCAGCAGCACTCGTCGGTCAGCAGGCAGCAGTCAGCACGGGCATGGGCATTACGGAAGTCACAGCAGTGTATATGTGTGCAATCAGCTGGAGCAGGTTGTGGAAGGCAGGTGTGGAGGGACAGGAGCGGCTGTGATTGCAGAGTATTTGAGATGCCAGCAAATGCAGAGAAGTGGCGCGCAGCCCGTCTCTCCTGCCAACATGCATCAGCACAGCATATGTTCAGACCCTACACAGTGCTCACCGGTCAGCATGCCCTTGACGGGCTTCTTGGTGAGGCCCTGCGCGAAGGCGAACTCCTTGACGGTCATTGCCTGAGGGCGCGACACGTCGTCATGGATCAGCGGCGGCCGCACTGCACAGGAAACAGAGAAGATGTTGTAGGGTTTCGATGGAAACAGTATGCAATTAGGTTCCTGGTCGTGGGTAGCCTGATCGTGGGTAGCCTGCCTTCTTCACTGGGCCTCCCAGGCACAGGGGTAGAATGCAGAGAATTCAGGTGTACCAATGCACAGCTACGCACGAGCTGCTGCCATGCTGCATGCAGCCATGCACAAATGATGAGCAGCGCACCGTATCGGCTGCCGTAGCTCTGCACCCAGCCGCCCACGGTGAAGGCAAAGCCCTCCAGCTTCTGGCCAAAGTACTCCACCCTGCGGCGGACCACACTGCTAAGTTGATACCAGCAGCTGACCAGACTTGTACGATACATCAAACTACCGCAGGCCACAGGTACGCTACGCTCATGCCCATGCCAATGTATGACAGCCGACGCTATGACTGATTGGCAAGTAACTTCTCAGACCAATCAAGGAGGGTTGTAAGCAGTCAGGGTTTAGCTTTCCCTCACATGTCGGAGCGCTCCGGCTCGCCGTGCACCAGCACGTCCAGCCCGACCTTCTCCTGCACGTCGACCGCGTACCCCATGTACGCCTCCACCCGCTTCTCGTACTCCCCCTGGTCGATGGCGCCCTCCCGCAGCTCCTTCCGCGCGACGCGGATGTCTGCAGCCAGGCACAGAAGGATAACGATACAATCAACTGCATGTCTGCTTTCAGATGCCGACTTCCTGCTTGACAGCTTGAAAAGCTGAAGTACGGTCCTTGTACATTTGCAGCATCAGCTGACAGCCAGCGGTGTGCAGCAGTGTGTCCCAGAAATTCATGCCTCGTGCACTGCCCAACGCCGCAAAAGATTGCCAACACTACCACTGGCGAGCCTATGATGCGGGCTCACTATGTCACCTTCGTAGTAGGGCGTTAAGCTCAGCGCTTGTGGAAATAAGCAGTCGGCACAGCAGTTGAACCCACCGTTGGTCTGGGGGAAGGAGCCGATGGTCGTGGTGGGGAACGCGGGCATATCGATCTGCTTCCCACGCCGTGTCTCGTAGTCCTCTGGGCGCTCGAACAGCGCCTCCTCCAGCTCCATCGCATCATCGGCTACGGCAGCACATTATGGCACATTGAGGTAGCGGACCTGGTGATCAACGTGTTCACCGGATTCGTCATTCCGTCACCATGGCTGTGTGCAAAGTAGACCAAGCTGCGCTCTGTTGATGCGACATATGTGCTGCACTGATAATGACCCTGCTTCATACATGACAGCCGTTGGAACGACATGCGCAAGTTGACCACGGCCATGGCACAAGGCACATCTAAGCAGAAAGCACAGAACACTTCGCACTTGGGGCCTTGGCGCTGGGTAGCTTGCCGGCGTCGGCGGTGCTCAGGCCCTTGATGTTGTTGGCAGCCGCCACGATCTGTTGCAGCATCAAGCACTACGTCAGCAGCCATTAATCATGTAGCTACAGGCCCTGCCCAACTGGCAGCTGGGATCATGCCGCTACAAAGCAACTACTGCAGATACGATGGCGCAGAATGCCTGGAGAATCGAAGCGCAGGGCATGCTCAAGCAAGATGCCAATTGCTGACACAGCAAACGGTTGATTGCTGGCGATACATAGAGCGTTCGATGTGCCTGACCTCGTCCAGCTTCTGGGTGGCGAAGGACAGGCGGGACAGCAGCTCCTTGGGCAGCCCCTTCTCGATGGTCTTGTCCACCGGCAGGTGCTGCAGCGACACGCTCGACTGCACGCTGATCTTGGTGACGCCCTGCGGTGCCACAAGCATACGGGTCTCGGCCTGAGCATACTTTCGCGTCTGCCATGAGCCCAGCAGCCCTGACACCATCTGGCGACGTGTCTGTGTTGCGTGTGTTGATGCTGGACACCTCAACTTCCACGCCCAACAGTGGAGATGCTGACCCCACACTGTTGGTGCAGCAGTTGCAGACGTCTAGCATCAGTCAGACAACTGTGCCAGGCGCCCGTAGGACTGCCTGACACATCTGCTGCGGCACAAAGCCTGTGAGTAGCACTGTGCATGGTGCTACCAGCAGTGACACCTGACCAGCTCGAACTTACTGGTCATGACAATAAACGACGCACTGGTCCCATCCCAGCACAACCACTGGCTTGTGACTGCTTTGACACGGTACGTTTTGAGATGCAGGATTCCTAGGGACTGTCAGCTTGGTGACCACCTGCTTCACGGCGGGCGCCTCGCCTTCTCCCGGGCACATACGCCATATGACTGAGCTGAAGTACAGAGGGGCCATAAAATCAGCACCTGCTTGACCAGGGAGCCCAGCAGCGCGGTGGGCGCCTCGCCGTCGGCCCACACCGAGCGGCCGTCCACCACGCCCGCCCCCAGCCGCTTGTCGCCCGGGAAGCCGTGCTTGGCGATCAGGTCGGACGTGGCGCAGCCCAGCGCGGAGCCGGGCACGCCCAGGAAGTCCAGCGAGATGGCCTGTGGGGTACAGGCTTCGCTGATATCAGTTTGCTGAACGCTCATGATCTAGGCCTCTTGCATGTTAAAGAATTGCTGGGGTAATAGCAGAAAGCGGCATTTGCGGTGGATACATTCAGGTACAGGTGTGCAAAGCATTGCAGAGTCTTCGGCATGCAGCAGGGTAGTCTGCGGAGGAGATGCTGAGCTGGCGATTCAGCCGCCGCAGGTCGGACATACAGCAGCATTTGCAGGCATACGTAGTGCTTAAAGGATCACAGCCACACCTGCACGGGCAGCTGCACGGCCCAGGGGTACGCGTCGCCGATGTCATCGTACATGGTGACCAGGTGCAGCGGCACCCCTGCAGCGGCGAGCGCCTCGAAGGTCTTCCTGAAGTCGGCCTCCAGGCCGGCGGCGTGCGACAGCGTCAGCACCGGCTCCTGGATCTGCACCTCCGGCACGCCCAGCCCCTGTAGCACACCCATGACAATCCGCAGTTGTATGGCTGGGCTGGCGGCTCCGGCCGCTGCGGAAGCATACTTGTCAGATGCCAGTGGCAGCTCTGGCCCCTAGTGCTGCGCATCCGACTGGAGAAGCTGCAGCACAGCGCGGACTGTTGCGCGCTGTTGCCTGCAGCATCACAGCCAGCCAGCAGCAGCACCGAGCAGCATGCACAACGTGTGCCCGCCCTACAGTGTCTCAGTGCAGTGCGAACATTATCACCTTGAGCTGCTGCAGCAGGTCCACGTAGGCGGGGATGAGGCGCGCCACCAGCTCGGAGCGCTTGACGCCCGGCGCCACGGTGGCCAGGCCCACCAGCGTGTTGGGGCCTGCAGCAGGCGGTACAGGTAACACCGGCTGTAAGCACTCAGGGGTGGCGTTGCAGTGCTGCATGCTCAATATCGCATTGCTCTGCCGCCAGCCAGCAGAGGCGCATCCTGCAAACTGCGCTTTGTGTGCGCTCCTGCATTTTGGTCATGAGACAGCTTTCACCCTATCAAGATGAGAACGGCAGCTCACCCAGCACGATGGGCACCGCGTGCTCCTTCCCGACGGCCGCCTGCCCGCGGCGCACCTTGTCCAGGAAGTCGCTGAAGTCCGGCTGGGGCTGCGTCTCCGCCGTCAGCTCCGGCTTCAGGTAGTCTGCAGAATTGCAGCAGCACTTCAGCGTCAGATGTACCAGTTGCTGCCGATCGTACATTCACATTTGCGGCATGCAGGTGCAAGTGATCGGACATTTAGAGCCGTATGGCATCACGAGTGTGATGCAGCACAGCTGATATGCTGATGTCACACAGAGCAGAGCAGCTCGGTTGTGGATGCCTCACATCATACATGCAGCCACATCTGAGACCGGGCAGTGTCGTCATGTCAAATGCGACAAAGGGCGCACGGTAGTTGGTGTCGAAGTACTTGGACATGTCCAGGGCGAGCTGGATGTCGTCGGTGCCGCGGGCCATGGCGAAGTACTGCTCCAGGCCCGACAGCGCAGCAAAGCGCGGCGGCGCCAGCCCCAGGTAGTACACCCAGTCCAGCGTCTGCAGTACAATTTGTATCGATCAATGTTGACACTTCACATAGCCAGTGGCAGAGCCAGCAGCCATGGCCTGATGGCCAGCACCCTGATGAGCACCAAGCATACATGCTGTGTGAAAATCGTGCCCAACAGAAAGTGAACGGGCACGCTGGTACCACCCTCTGAACAGTCTATGTATCCTAGGAGTCATAGGCCAGAGGAGTGAACGAAGTTCAACTTCCTACCAGGTACAAACAAATGGAATTTGTATTCGTTTATTGCTTACCTGGTCGTACAGAGTGCCATCAAGGCCGATGAGGTCGATGCCAGCGTCGGTCTGTGTCTCCCAGTCAGCCGCCTGCACCTTGGCCGCAGTTGACAGCAGCTCCTCCTGGCTGATGCGCTTCTTCCAGAAGCTGCGCACATGGAATAGATAGACAGCGTAGCACAAGCGTCAAGCTGGGTGGAGTTCGTTTGTAATTGTTGCTGGCTGTAAGTACATAAAAGCACGCATGTCTGCACTCCTCTTATTCGTGACAGAGTGCTGAAGCATTCCACATCTGCTGATGCATCTTTTGGTAGCACGCATGTCAGCACTGCAATGTTGACTGGGCAACACCATCTGATGGTTTCTGCTTCGTGCCTTATCACATACTTCGTGTACATTGTGCACTTTCGGATGTCGATGGACCAATATTGCACAGTCCAGCATGTCGTGCATGGGTGTGCTTGGGAAGGAGGTTGCGCAACCGCACATGCAGATGCCTGCCTCCATTGACACTTCCGATCGGGCACTAGTGGATTCGAACCACTGCCTGCTGGCAAATGTGACCAGCCGCTCTACCAGCTGAGCTAAGGTCCCTTGTGTCAGTGTCAATGGAGGTGGCCGTCTACTGTGCGGGGGCAGCAGTGACGATGTGCACAAGCAGGGTGTTTTGTGAGAGGCTGGAGGATGCGACCCTGAGTGCGCGAGTTGTACGCACACTCAACTGGCAGAGTAGGGGATGAGAGCGAGAGGAAAACAAAGGAGAAGCAGGGGCAGGGCAGGGCAGTAGCCAATTGCCGCCCTTGGACAAGCAGACTGCAGGAATGCAATGGCGGTTACTGCACAACTCGACAATCAAAGGTGTGGAACGCGTACCTTTCCAGGGCACGCTTCATCTCACGGTTGGGCCCGATGCGCGGGAAGCCTGCACACAAGGCAGGAAGACATGTGCGATAGTGGTCACTAAAACAGCAGCCGCCATGCAGATCTGTCATGTTCAAGGCATGTCCGCCCATGTTGCACTGCCGCGGGCGGGCACGCAGCTTGAATCTCAAAGCATTAGCAATGGGTTGTGCCAGGAACAGGCGCAAGTCTGTCACACGAATGTCCCCAAGCGTACCAATCGTGGAGGTGGTGACTTGCAGCGCCATGGTGTAGGCCTTGCGGACGGTGGCAAGCTCCTGCTGTTCACAAGAAAGAAGGGACGTCAGCACAGGAGTGTGTAACAGGCGCAGTTGACCAACGCAAGGACGGTCTGTTGGCAGTTTGCAAGTTCTGCTGCGTGATCAGGTACCCAGCTGATCGTTTGTGGAACGACCGCTGCCGCCCGTCTTACGAGCTGGTGTGGCAACGGTCAGACATATGCAGGCTGCGCAAGGACAGAGCCCGGAAGCATAGGGCCGCACAGGCCAGGCGCAATCACAAAGGTTCAAACTTTGACAACAACCACCGCCTGCGCCACGGTCTGCGGTGGACGCCACGGAAGTACCCACTGACACTTACTGTGGCAACATGTAAGGCCTACAGGACCGGACCACGCGCGGCAAGCTGCACAACTCTCTCTGATTCAACGCCAGCCCACCTTGAAGGAGGCGAATCGACTGCGGCGGTCTGCGGCCGCGTCAGCGCTTAATGGCCGAGCTAAGGGTAGCAGCGATAGCTGTAGGCTGTCACGGAGAGTGGCAAGGTTGTAAGAGAGAAGAGTGGCCCGGATTCGCATCGTGTGGCGGGCTCACGGCACGCAGTGGTACAGAAGCATGCAGAAGCGAGGGCGTGGCAAATGTTGGTACATGCTGTACTGCTGGACTTTGGCCATTCACTGGCAGCATGCATACGTTCAGTTGAAAGCGCTGGTTGTCACCTCAGAGGTGTCGCACTGCAGGAAGGATGCGCAGCAACTGTGCGCACACCACACCACCCACTGCAGCGGCTATCAGGCGACACATGTCCAGCTTGCATGCGGCGATGTTTGATCGCAGAGCGTGCAGGCAGCTGGCCTTCTCGCGCCACAGACGACGGCACAAGGCCTTCGCACTGTTCGTGCACCTGGCCACCAAAGATGAGCCACCAGATGGCCAGATCGACAGGTACATGCATGCCGTTCAGTTGCGGATGTGCCTGGTTCAGCGTACTGTGTATGGGTTGCGTCCATGTCAGTGAGAGCTTCATCACGCTCGCAGGAAGCAGCTAGATGCAGAGATTGCTGCCATCGCACTGCCGGTGCGCACATGCATTGCACTGTGTTTGCCGCATTGCTTGTTACGGGTGAAACCGTCTGCTTGGGCCTACAGCAGGCTTGGTCCTCTAAATATGAGGCTGCTTCCGTTTTTGACAGACATTGGCGACGCTGGCAGCCGACCCGCTGGCATCTCTGGTAGACACGGCATGGCTTGGGCACCTGGGCACCCTGCAGCTCGCGGGGGTGCGTCTGAAACCCTGGAATGTGCCGTGCCGCTCCTGCAGCATTCCAGTGCATCGAGTATGAGACGCAACGTGCCCCAACCCAGCGCTCTTGCACTCAGCAGCGGGCCCCCAGCCAGACTCTGGCCTTGTATTACAGCACATGTGGGCTCACGATGTGTGAGCCGGGCGGCTGATGCTGTCAGGTGGGTGTGGCGCTGTCGATCTACAGCACCGTCACACGGCTGCTGAACGCGCCGCTGCTGTCCGTGACGACCACGGCTGTGGCGCGGGCGCTGGGTTTGGCAGAAGGTGCGCACGGTGTTGACTGTAGAATCCAGACTGCTGCCGGACTAGGCTTGAGTATCACGCTTCTGCGGAAATGCTGCCCTGGCAGTGCTGCAGCCTGCACTTGCGCGCTGTACCCGTCTGACAGCAATGTGCTGATCCTGCAGCTGGGGACGCGAGCATGACTGAGGTCGGCCGGGCCGCCTCAACGGCACTCCTTGTGGCTCTGCTTATCGGTGGCATTGAGGTACGGCACTAAACGGATTTCTATGCTGCCACAATCAGCTTCCCTGTGCGTGTGTGTTCCTTCCCGGCTGCTGCAGCAGAGCAGCTTGCAGTGCCGTGCCAAACAGGTGATGATTCCCTAACCTACCTCAGCACTACTGGCGTGACATTCTTTGCAGACGGCGCTGATCCGGGGCCTCAGCACGTGTCGTGCCCTGCGTCTGATGCTTGCGCCCCTCAACAACGTCCAGTGCGACCTCGCACGTGTTCACACGCAGGCGGCGCTGCTGCTGGCGGCGCTGGTCTGGGGCCTCGGCGCGTGGGGCGCCCCGGTCGGCAGCGAGCTGCGCGCGCCGGCGGCGGACTACCTGCGGTGGCGGGCCGCCGGCGCGCCCGCCTACGCGCTGCTCCTGGCGTGCCAGGTCAGCTGACGTCTGGAGGTCAGGGATCAACCACCCCGCATGTTCGGCATCTTCGAGGCCGTTGCGCAGTGCTCCCCTTGTGCTGACACGCGCGATGTGTCTCACGAGGTGTCAAACCCGAGGCTGAGCTGCAGCTGGTTGCGCAGTCAAGGTCGAACCTGACGCCCGCTGCAGGGTGTCTTCCGCGGCCTGGGGGACACCAAGGCGCCGCTGTATGCGACGCTGGGCGTCAGCGTGGCCAACATCGCGCTGTGCCCGGCGCTCATTTTCGGCGCGGGGTGGGGCGTGCACGGCGCGGCGCTGGCTACAGTTTTTGCAGAGGTGCTGCTGTACATAGCTGATTTGAGTGTGGTGCTTGTCCCACTGCCTGACAACCCGTTTCCCCGCCGAGGCAGTGCTCTATACATTTGCTGGTATGTCAAGTCTGATCTCATGGCACACAACACTTTCTGATACCTCCGAATCACTTGGACACCTCGTAATGGTATTTATTATAAGCTTGTCAACCCTGATGCAGGCGGGCGGCTGTATCTGGCTCATCGTGGAGCTCAATCGGCGGCACCCCCTGCAGACAGCCGGCGCAGCGGCCCTGGCAGACACGGTGCCACACACGCTGATCTCAGTGCTGAGTGCATGCAACACTGGGTGTCCCTTCTGCGACCTTTCGCATGCTACGGTGCTCGACTCATGATGGCATGGTCGCCAGCTATCTGTGACGTGTCGTTGCTTCACATTTAACGTGTAGGGTCGCTTGCTGCGCAGGTGCGGCTGCTGCGGCCGACGGGGCTGCTGGTCGTCAGGACAGCCGCGCTGTCAGCCCCCCTGGCCCTGGCCAGCGCCCTTGCAGCACGCACAGATGGGTGCGCCGCCTCTTTTCATGTGGACCATGGCCTGTCACACTGCTACAACTCGACTTGACACATGCACCATCGGCATGCAGATTCATCAGCAAAGCCACGGCAGCTCCTGCTCGCTTTTTGCCTTGAAGCTGCACATCTGCCGTCAAGGTCGTCAGTGGCAGACCTGCCAAAGTGCATCTGGTGCAACGGCCCGCACAACCTGTTCTGAAATCGCTGCAGGGAGCACGCGGCGGCGCACCAGATCTGCTTCCAGCTGTGGCTCGCTTCCAGCCTGCTGGCAGACGCGCTTGCGGTCGCCGCGCAGTCGCTGCTGGCGCGAAGACTGGCCGCAAAGCAGCCCGCCGCCGGCCAGGTGCAAATCGTTTCTTCCCTTTTTGTTGTTTTCTTGCAAAGTTTCTGCTCTCTTGGGTGGGTCTTACCATAGTTGCTTCACGGAGACGACCTTGGGGCACGTATGCCGGTGGCCAGTCTGATAGCTTGCTGCTGTTGGGGTGGCAAGCTGCTGGTGTTGAGCTGGCAGTTTGCATGTGGGTCGTCATGTCTGCTTTCACACTGTCCACTGTACTTTCCGACAAATGCAAACCCATCTCTGCAGCACGTCCATGTGACCGTTTGCAGGCGGTGGTGGCGGAGACAGTGAAGCTGGCGTTGCTGCTGGGCGCCCTGCTCGGCGGGGGGCTGCTGCTGGGCGGGCCGTTTGCGCTACGGGCATTTACCTCAGACCCGGCGGCCATCGCGGCTGCGGCGCCGCTGCTGCCCCTGGTCGCCGCCAGCCAGCCCATCAACGCGCTCGCCTTCGTCTGGGACGGTGGGTGCCGCTCACACCTGATCACTGATGCCGCTGTGCTGGGAGCAAGATTGGGTTGATGACCTGGCTCCAGGGTTGATTGATGCTGTGAACGCGATGTGCACCAGACTGCGCAGGATCTGGGCTTAAACGAAACACATAACTTCACTTGACATTCGCTACTGCTTGTCAGCAGCCAAAGTGCTAGTACAGTCGGTTGGATAGCATACTGCTGCTGCTTGCGTTGCTGTCATCGAGCACAGCAAAGCATTGTGTGGCTGACCCCTTGTATGCCCGCAACTTGCTGCAGGCGTGTTGTACGGCGCCGACGGCTTCAGCTACGGCGCCAAGGCGATGGCCTTCTGCGCGCCGCCGGCGGTGGCCGTCATGCTCGTGGGCAGCCGCTTGGGGGACACCGCAGGCACACAGGTGTGGCTGTAGGTAGTTCAGGAACAGGCTGAACTATCTACGCAGATCTCTTCCGTGGGATGGCAGTTTTCTTTCTGCCTTAAACGCAGCGTGTCGCCAGTGAACCCCTGGTGTTCAATGAAAGGGGCATGGGCGTATGATGACTGGCCTGCAAAGCATGGCGGCGTCACATCAAGGTGCCTGTGTCCTGCAGCTGGCGGCCGTGTGGGCGGGGCTGCTGGCGCTGAACGTGCTGCGGTCCGTCAGCATCTGGGTGCCGTACCGGCTGCGCTGGAAGCCATTTGACGGCTTGGGTGCCGCAGCAGCGGCAGCCCCGACTGACCCACGTAATTGATGCCAATGTTCATGTCTTTGAGATGAGTGATCATCAGTAGGAATGCGCTTGCAGGCCAGTGCAATGGTCCTACGTCACATTGTACCCAGTGACTGGTTTCGTCATATGATATGTGGGTGCACAGGCTGATCTGAGAACTGCTACTACAGTGTCTTTCGTTCTCAGTTGGGGGTTTGTTGAAGGTCTGAAGTAGGCCGCCTTTAGTCATTTTGGCTCAGCTGCTCAGCAATAGACAACAAAACAACATCATCTCAACAGCTTCTGGTACCACTGTTCGGCCGCTTGCCCATCACTTGCAGACCGTACTGTACTTCTCGCGGGCAACAGCCTTGCAACCGCTCGGCACGCCGCATGCAACATGCAGGTCTGTTACATCAGTGCATGGCTCCCAAGCCGCCACTAGCATGCACTGCCAGTGCCAGAATGTAACAGCAGGCACTCCACCAAGCTGCAGGCCCTGCCACCCTCTTGCCCAGCCTGCTGTACAGGGCCCTAAACCCTTACACTTGCTGCGCTGCTGGGGGCGCCATCGGCGGCCGCCCGGTGGCATCGCTGTGCACCACCACCATGGCGGTGCCGCCAGACCCTGCCTTCACTGCCTGGAGGAACCAGCAATGAAAGTAATAAGTACAGTCACAGCTCTCAAGCCTGACAGGAAAGGCAGCCAGGGAAAGCATCAGCAACAAGTGCTGCACAGGCGCCTCTTTGTCGCCCGCCCCTCAAAAGTGCGGTGGTTGCCAGAGAATTCAAGGGTTTACAGCAGTCAAAATTTCGGATGACCTTGATGGGCCTGGTGAAGGGCGGGAGGGGCGCCGCAGCAGCCGCCGCCTGCTGCCGCATCTGCCGCCGCATCGCCTCGATGGGCGACTCCTGCACGACAGGGAAACTACAACACAATAAGACCACTTGGGCGCACAACTACCCAGCGTGATGCACCACACCGCCATGCAGGTCTGGGCGCGTGCAGCGCAGGACGCCTCGTGTGCTGCGGATGGCATTGAGGATCTACGCAAGACAGCCGAAGGTGTGCAGCGGCCTAGAAAGCTGTTTTCACACCGCAGCTAGACCCTGAACCCTGCCATCAGGGCCTCACCCGCGGGGCAAGCGGCGCGCGGAAGCCCAGCCCGCCGCTACCGATGGCGTCGAAGCCGGTGGGCTCCCGCGGCGCGGCCGCCGGATGCTGGAAGCCGAAGGGCTGCTGCGGCCGCCGCTGCGGCTGCGCAGGCGTCGGCGGCAGCGAGGCGAGCGCTCCGGGGGGGGCCGTGAAGCTGCCGTAGGCGGCCGCTGGCCTGGGATTTGCCACTGACCGCTGCTGCGGCGGCGCGGCGTCAGACCCGGCGTGCTGCAGGGGCGTGAACGCTGCAGCCGGCGCTGTAGCTGCTGCCGCCGGGACTGACGTCCTGATGTGCGGCAGCGCAGCTGGCCCCTGCTGAGGCGGCAGCTGCTGCGGGGCTTGCGGGCACGGCGCTGGAAACATGCCCCCTGCAGCGCCGGCTGCGCTGAAACCACCGCTGCTGCTGCGCTCGCTGCTGCTGAGAGCAACGCCCGGCGGCTGGTACGGCCGCCGCGGCCGCGATGCTGTTGGCGCTGCGCCTGCGCCAGGCTGCTGCGGCTGCACGAACTTGGACTTGTACACCGCCGGGTGCGGCTCGGGGCCCTGCAGCAACACAGCACAGAGCACCGTCAGGAAGCAGTCCTCACACTGCAGTCTACACCAGGGTTGTTCCAGCAAAGCAGCATGGGGCTGATGATTTGATCATTGATGCTGGATTGACCACCCCGTCACAACCTGGATGTTGCCATCATGCCAACGCACATGCTGGATGGCATCTGCATGTCAGCATGCTTTACAAGCAAGGATGGCAGACACCCACTGCTCACCTGCGCGGGCGGCTGTCCCGGCTGCTGCGGCGGCAGCGCCCCAGGGTGGCTGCCGGGCTCGGCGATGTGCGCGGCGCCCGCAGCCCTGGCTCGCGCCTGTGCCAGCCTGCGGATAGGGAGGATCAAGGAGAGTTAAAGCAAACCCCAGCTGCAGGGTGAGCAATAGTGTGCTGACGCATGGCAAAGAATGGCTGTGTGCACTTTCACACAAACTGCAGCTGACTGAGGGTCTCTACATCAGGCGCACCTGTCGAGCGCCTGCTGTGCCGCCGACATCGGCGAGCCCGGCGGCGGCCAGACGGTCTTGCTGCCGCCGCCCGCGCCGCCGCGGGGGGTGGATCCGTCGGCATACTGCGCCGACAGCGCCGCCCTCGCTCGGGCGATGCTCGCGGCATCGGGCTGGCCCGCCTGCCGCCCGCTGCTTGAGCCGTCCCCGCTGCCGAAATGGGCCCACGTCTGCTGATGCGCGCTGCTGGGCACATGGGGCTGCTGTGCTGCGGCGGGCTGCGGCGGCTGGTGTCGTGCCTGCGGCGGCGGCGGCTGTGGCTGCTGAGGCCGCTGCGCCGCCAGAGAAGGCGCAAAGGGGTCACGCAGGGGCTCCAAATTCATCGGCCGACGCGGGCCGGCGCTGTTCATGAGGGAGGGGCTGGCTACACCCTGCTGCCGCCGCTGGTTCTGCTGCTGCTGCTGCTGCTGCCGCTGCGCACTCTGCTGGTTCCGAGGTGCTGAACGGGCTGTTGGCTGGGATTGTGCTGTGGCTGCGGGTGCAGCCGATGCTGCCGCCGTTGTCGCTGACTCGACGGTCTGCGCCTGCGGCTGTGGGTTCGAGATGGCCGCCGCCGCCGCCGCCGGCTGCTGCGGCGGCAGCGGCGCCTCTGCGAAGGGGTCGTCAAGCGCCGCCTCGGCGTCTGCAGCGGTGGAGACGCCCGCGTCTCCATGGGTGACGACCGTTGCGCCGGCCCAGGCCAGCGGCGCCGCGTCCAGCTCAGCGTCGATGTCCATGAAGTTGGGCGGCGGCACCCTGCAGCGAAAGCGCAACATGGCGCGTCATGCTTGTGCTGAGTATGATGTGTGCGTGGTGCAGCATGTCATCGTTCCGACGCAGCACCTTTCCAGGTGATTCTCTGCAGCACAGACGTCACAGCTCCGCGGGTGAAGAACATCTGATGTGGTGTACACGATGTTCCTGAGAAATGAAGCTATCGACAGCCCAGTCGTGGCCGTCTGCTTTGAATACGATGACAGGACGTTGCCAGTGCAGCTCTGCGCAAAAAAGAAAAAAGAAAATTGGGATGCGGTGAGATAAAAACCCTGATACCCTACCTGCGCTGCCGCTCGGCCTCGGCAGCCAGCCGCCGCTGCACCTCCCGGAAGCGCTCGCCCTCCGCCGCGGCCGCCGCCTCGGCAGCAGCGGCATCCGCTTCGGCTTGTGCCTCAGCTGCCGCCGCGTCCGCCGCCGCCTGCGCTGCTGGCGCAGGACCGTCCTGCAGCGCAAGGCGATGCCTGCTCAGAAGACAGAGCTAGTGGACCCGTAGACCTTTTGCAAATGCCCCGCAGATGGACCGCTTGCTGCGTCCCGCTGAAACAAGCTGACGCCTCCCTCCCATGCCGCCTCATGTCCGCACCAGATCTGGTGCAAATCCGGTGCAGGGGGCAGGCATGCACACCTGGTCCAGATTGGGGAAGGCCTCGGCCGGCGGCCACTCGCCGGATGCCCAGGTGCGCGCCTCGTACTTGGACCGGATGAAGGCCTGCAGCGCAGAGCGCACACTGAATCGTGCACATGCACACAGACGATGGGCGCGTAGACTGCGTAGCTTCGTGACGATGGAGGTGCGACGACGCTGTGCACTGCTTGCTGGCATCAAGGGCACAGGCAATGGAAAAATTATCCAGGAAGCAAAGGGGTGTTCAGCGGCCTCCCTCTGAGCCGCACCTCGAGCCCCAGCGAGTCGGCCTGCTTGGGCCGGCGGCCCGGCGGCAGCCGCGCCTCCCAGAAGCCGGCGGCCTTGCCGTTGCCGGTGCCCGCCATGAAGGCCACCTGCTCCGGGAGCCAATTATCCAGGCTGCACGACCGCACCTGTGCCAAGTCACCACCGCCCCGTGCTCAAACAGTGGATGTTTGCGCCACAGCAGCGGGGCCGAACAAGTGGCATGGTGCCAGGTGCCAGGCCCTGGGTGCAGCACGCGTGCATGCAGACTGCAGGAGGGGCATGCCACTGCATGCATACCACGCCGGCCAAATCAACCCAATGCCGGGATCTGTCAGATGCTTTCCCAGAGCCGTTTCCCCAGGTCGTCACACCTTGGAGACGTGGGTGCCCAGGCCGCGGTGCACCCCCGCGCACACCAGGCACACGAACACGCCGCAGCTGACGCTGGCCCAGCTGCTGCGCCCCTCCCCGCAGTCCGCGCACCTGCACAGCCGCGCAGCGCACTCGGACGCCTGGCTCACGGATTGCGCCTTGGCACATCAGATACGTCAAATATTAGACCAGACAGCCGCGACACTCGTCACGCTGATGTGTGTGGTGCTGAGGAGCGAGACTGGCTTGCATCAACACTGATGCAGTGTTGATATACACGTCGCTCACAGCTTGTTGTGGGAAATCTGCAGCATCTCGCGCAGCGCCGCCAGGTGGCGCCGGTTCTCCTCCAGCGTCACGCCCTTAGTTTCCCCGGCATTCACCAATGGCCTCTGCGGCTGCTGCTGCTGCCGGCTGTCTGGTGTGCTGTACCCATTCGCGGCCTGCAACACGACAGGCATGCTTTTGTGCGAGACAACGATGGCGCTGTTCCCTGTTCACGCCCTTGAGTGAGGGCGTGCCGGAGCGCTGCTGTACCGGACCCAGCATGTGATTGCACTTGTGATTGGCAGCAGCTGAGTGAATCGGGGTGTCGAGCATGGACCACCCACATTCAGCCCATGAAAGAACCCGCCAGGCGAGGCGTAATCACTGCCGCCAAACCCCAGCGGGCTGGCAGGGTTCAGGGCCTGGGTCGGCTGCCCGAGCGCCCGCCGCTTCTCCGCATGCTGCGCCCGCTCCGCAGCCAGCTGCTCCGGGCTGCGCAGCAGCGCGTGAATCGCCCCGGCCCTACAAACATGGACAGCTCGAGCATCTAGGTTCTGACGTTCATTGCGACTCCTGGTGGGGACGGTCTGTGAGTCTTGGTGTTACACGCTCACTCCACACACAGTCGTGCGGATGCCATTGGGCACAACACCGCAAGCTGCTTGCACGGACGCCCCAAAGAGCCCAGACTCCAGCGGTGTTGCGCCCAGCGCAGCACCTGATCAGGCCCCGGGGGAGGCTGTCAAGCGGGTGGTCATCACCTGTGGCGGACATTGATGCCGTGATCGCGGCCGTCCGGCGCAAAGTAGGCAAAGCTGCGGGCGAGGTCGTCCAGGCGGAACATCATGTCGTCGCGTGCAATGGCCACGCACCACTCGCTGCCTGCTCCCATGACAAGCGGCGCAACGGTTGGCTGGGTTCTTGCGCACATCATTTGTACGTGTGTACTACAGAAGCTTGCCCACTTTCGGATCATGTGCCTCCACTGCTGCAGATGAACTACTTGGGCATCACGACATGAACATATGGCCCACAACAGGAGAACCATGCCAGAGAAAGTGAAATGTGCCACGAGCGACAAAGTCACAGTAGACTGGATCCTCAACCTAGATCCCACAGGTTGGGGGCCAACGCACCGCGCTTGAGCAGGAACTCCAGCACGGTCAGCGCCTTGTACACGTTGCGCCACTTCTCGGGCGGGTACCCCAGCCGAAACTCCAGCACCGCCTGTTATGCAGAACCACTCCACTACGCAACCAGCGCTGACATGATGTACACAGCGAACCGAACACGTTATCGCACACACCTGTCGTCAACCTGCATGCATGTGACATGAAGTGGGGGGAACGACTCACGAAGATGATGCGGCAGTTGGCGTAATAGAAGCTCGCGTCTGCCAGCTCGTTCAGCAGAGTGCCCGTTGGCCCCCTGCGTAGTAAAGCAGCACGTTGTCCATTGCAGGCACGCCACCTGAGCACACGCTCCAGCCACCCAAGTCTCGCGACTGGATGCAGTGTGCATGTGCACGCGCCATCTCACGCGCCTCATTGGGCTCTGCACCGCCATCAGGCTTGTGCCGCATCGCTTTAGCCACAGCAACGCAATCGGTGAGCATCCTATACATCGTTGCGACGTTCAAAAACCCACCAGGGCTCGTTGCGGGTGGCCTCCCGCACGCGGCGCTCTGTGGAGGTGAAGGGGTGCCACCGCCCGTGCTTGATGGCGGTCACGTAGTCGCGCAGCCACGACGCCGTCTGCTGCGCGCGGTTGGCGCCCTGCGGCCTGCTGCCGTACGCCTACCCACACAGCAGGCACGCATGGATTGGCACTCTCTGTGCTATATGGCTGCAGGCATGGTGGCGGCATGCCTATCTGCCAGTCTCTGGAGCTTGTTTGGTCTTCGGACAGACCATAGCAGCGCAGGTTCTCATGCTCACCTGCATCGCGCCGTACTGGGGCCCGCGTGCCACAATCGCCGTGGAGTGCGACTGCTGCGCAGGGAAGCCGTTGTATGCATTTGGCATCGAGCTCATGCCGGCGTAAGGAGCCGGTGGTGCCACTGCCACCAATGCTGAGGCTGCAGCAGAAGATGTGGCGCTACAGGCAGTGAACTGGTGCGTGTATTGCCAGAAAGGCTGTGACAAACTGGTCCTCTCAGCCGCGGCGGGTGCGCCAAGGCTGACTGGGGCTTTGATCTCTACCGCTGGCACACACTAGGCTGTCGGACCGGCAGGATCTGCGATGCCAATAGGTCCGAGCTTAAGCAAGGCTTCAGAAGGGCTGCGAGGCTTCCCCAGAGGCTGCACCTCCCCCAAATCTCGCTGGGTGTGTGCAGAACTTCCAGCAGGCCGTGTGCTAATGCCCCTTTGAGCTGCCTGAATCAATGCTTGTGTGACACTGAAGTGTCGACGGTTTGCAGGGTTAGTGTGGCAGCCTGCTATGATGAAGTGCAACAGCTGTACACACAGAAGCACGCGTTTGCTAGTGGGACGTTCGCTGCCGCGACTGGTCTGACACCCTCACTGCATCAGCCTGCTAGCATCAGATCCAGCACAATGCATTTCTGGTCGACGCAAACGCACGGTCCTAAGTGCCAGCGGTTGATGCGACACCCTGACATTGACATGGACTTGACATCGCTGAGAGTCCCAAGGCTCACGTGAGCCTTCTTGGGATTTGCTTAGGGTACGCCGTAGAATTGAGAGCCAGCCGTAGTCCAGCCGTAGCGGCTTTGAGGCCATGCGCGAGGCGCAACAGCGCGCGTCAAACACGGCCAAAAGCACGTGCAACAGTTGCCTATCATACTCAGATATCTGGCAACCGCTGCTAGCATCGCCGCAAGTGTCACCCTGTCAACGCCATAAGCTGAACGCACCATGTCGTAAGTTTGCTGGAAGGGACTGGCACACCATCAGGCGTACTCTTGCACCACTTGCATTGCTGTGTCGTTTGAAGCTGCAATGCAGCATGCTATGCCAGGCACCGGCAGCACATTCAGACCCCAGCACGAGCGGTCGCCACACAACCAGCAGACGTCAGCCAGGCATACACCGGCCAGGGCACACAGCAGGCAGGGGTACAGCGGGGCACGAGGCGGCGCGCAGACAGCCACCCACCAGCAGCGGCGGCAGCGGCGGTCCAGGCAGCGCAGCGGCGCCCTGCGGGCGGTGTTGGAAGCGCCGCAGCGGCCGGTGGCGTGTGAGGCGCACAGCGCGCCGCCAGCGGTCGGCTTCAGCAGCGTTCCAGGTGCTTCACGCGGCATTGTTGCATCATATCGACGCAGCCTACGTATAATTGACCAGGCCTTGGCGCAAGGGTTCCGTCGGCCGCGCCATGCAGCAAAATACAGGGTCGCAGGGCTCAGCGCAGCATTCCTGCACAATGCAGATGCGCTGGCGGACGTCGCGGCCGGCAAGTTCGTGGTGGTGACGGACGACGCGGACCGGGAGAACGAGGGCGACCTCATCATGGCGGCGGACCGCATGACTGAGGAGGCCATGGCGTTCATGGTGAACGCTTGTTCCTATGAAAGTGCAGATCATACTGACAATCTACTCTGTTGCCTGACACCACACCAGATTTGCCATGCCGTCAGGCGGCCGAGCGTGCTGTCCTACTAAGGGTGTGTGATGCTGGCACCCCGTGCCTTGCGCCAGATTTGTCTTGCCATGCTTGCATCGATTGGCATGTGCTCGCAACAGGCGGGGGCCTGCTGTTTCAGCGCCGGCTCCAGCTCAGCACCTGCCACTGCCTCCGACAATTACGACATGGCGCCGGTGACTGCACGCCAGGCATACTTCTCAGCACCCCCCGTCAAATCATATCTCTCTTTGTCCGCAGATCGAGGAGACCAGCGGGTGGGTGTGCGTGGGGATGCGGGGGCGCGACCTGGACCGGCTGGGGCTGCCGCTGCTGGTGCCGCCGCCGCGCAACGACGAGGCCATGCGCACCGCCTTCGCGATGCCAGTGGACCTTGCTGCCGGCACCACCACCGGCATCGACGCCCACGACAGGCACGACAGCTTGTTGTCCACGGCAGTCTCTTTCAAATGCTCTTTTGAAGCATTTCCAACTGCTGTTGCCATTCAGCATGGCAGAGTGCTCATGTAGGCGCCTATCAGGCCCATGCACAAGTAGCACTCTTCAGGACCTGCAGATCCATGGAGTTTTGGTATGCCAAAAACCTTGATGGTGGCGGCTCGGAACGCAGCTTCATCGCGCTGCAGGGCGGCCACCTGCCGGGCGCTGGCGGACCCGGCGGCGCAGCCGGCCGACTTCAACCGGCCGGGGCACGTGGCGACGCTGCGGGCGCGGGAAGGGGGCGTGCTCAGCCGGCGGGGGCACACCGAGGCGGCAGTCGACATGGCGGCGCTGGCGGGGCGCTTCCCGGCTGGTGTGCTTTGCGAGATCGTCGACCGCAGCGTCGGGTGAGCCCTCCTGCTTCGGTGCAGCTTGTTGACAGTAGCGAGCACAGGAAGCTGAGACTGCAGAGCGGCTCCTGGCTCAGGAAGTGGGCAGTTGGCATGGCGTTCCTTGCAGGCCATCTTCTGAGAGCAAGCTTTGCTGCTTGCTGACAGCAGCAGATCAGACACTGCTGCTGCCCAGCAGCCAACCGGCTGGGCAACGTGCGGATGGGGCTATGTTGAAGCTGTCAAGTGGACACCTGAACTCGTCTGCTGATGGACTGAGGCTGCCTTGCGGCTTGTCACCACAGGGCAGATGGCAGGCGGCGCGGCAGCATGGCGCGGACGCCGTACCTGCTGGACTTTGCGCAGCGGCACGGCCTGCGGGTCGTCACCATCAACGACCTGGCGCAGTACATCCGCATGCAGCAGGCCGCCAGCGGCAACGGCAGCGGCGGCAGCGGCAATGGCAGTGGCGACGGCAGCGGGGAGGGGTACACTGCCGTCAGCGGCGTCACTACCTTATAGGGGTGGGGATTCCGCGGCTATACGCTAGACCGACGGCTTATTAACTTTGAGAACGTTACCATACCCTACCGTAATGCTTATTGAAAGCGCTGTAGAATGGCTTGCGATTCTTACCTCTACACGGCGCAGCATGCAGCGGACATGCGGGGTCGAAAGTAACCCACGGTCGCCAGCGTGGAAAACATACTGGAGCTGGCCATCGCTGCAGATGTCACGCCATCACAACGCAGCATGGAGGCATGAGCTCTGCATGTCATGTGGCCAGCTCACGCTGACGAACTAGCGATCTCTGTGCTGACGTGTACTGACGCACGACAGTTTCTGCAGTAATGAGCTTCCAGTTCTTTACAGTTGCAGCACCTTATGGAAGTTGCATTTGAGTGAGTGTACAAGCGCTAAATGCTCGTGCTGGCGTGCAATTGTTGTCGGATTTTATCACTCACCGCCAGAACAAAGCTGATCATGTCCCTTTCACCACCGCTTCCCTAGACGTGCTGCTCCAGAAAAGCAAAACTCCATCCATAACCACAGTAAATCAGATGCAGAGATCTCTGATAGCCCGGCAATCAGGGGCGATGGTGCCACACACCAGATCGTCAGCATATTCTGCACACAGAGCATGCAATGGCCGCGCTGCCAGGGCGCGACCCAGCAGCACAGCTGTCTCAGCCGCAAACGATGCTGGCCTCAGTCAGGACTCCACCGCAGCAGCACGTGACAGCGAATACAATTACCGCATGGCGCAGCAGATGGGATGGGACAACGCAGGTATGTGCAGAAGGGCGCGAGTGCATCGCCTTTGCATGGTCGATACTGGGCTGCCGATATCGTGAGACGTCATAAACGTCCTCCTGACTACCATGAAGTTAACTCTCCTGCGCATCACTGCAGATGCATATGTGTACCACTATGACCGGGGTCTGCACTTTCATGCGATGCCCGATTTTCCGGATCTGATCTGCGGCACAATGCCCAGAAACACCTCAGGTGTGATGCATTGCCTGATTCTCCAGCGTTCGCGTCGTGCATGCTGCCCACCATGCCGCTCATGGCGGTCACCTGAGCAATGGCTTTGCTGGTGGCCGCAGATCTGGATTACCTGTTCTTCCACGAACACATCGACACCGTTCTGAACGTAAGCCTGCATCACATCAGGTGTCAATCGTCAGACAATGAGCATCTTCCTGCACACCTGAGACTTCATGGGACACCTGCTGAAACTGTGTGTGTGGCGATGCCACCGCAGCTCCAGGAGGACAAGGATTTCCACCACTGGGGGGTGGACTTCCACAGCATCTACTGGCGCGCGCGGCACCACGGCAGCATGGACATCGTGCGGCGCCCCATGGTGGACTTCGACCCGCACACGCTGCGCCGGGTGCTGCCGTCCGCCGTGCGCGTCATCGCCGAGGCGCTGCAGGCCGGCAAGCGGTGGGTCGCTGTGCATGCAACCTTTCTGACACGATGCCCAGAAAAACCCGGGCTAAATGCTCTTCAGAAGTGAGATCAGTGATGAGGATGGCACATGGAATCGTCTTGCGCTGGCTGCTTCAATGGGTGAAGGGCGAGAGAGACGGAGATCTGTCACTGCCCGCAGCCTCTGTTGCAGCGCCTGCCTGGTGCACCCTCACAGAGGAGCACTGCCCAATGTCGGCAGGCGCCTGATCACACCCTGCCCTGCTGTGCTGCAGGGTGTATGTGCACTGCACGGCGGGGCTGGGACGAGCGCCGGCGGTGTGTATCGCCTACATGTACTGGTTCGGCGCGCGCGACCTGGACGACGCGTACAGCCACCTCACCAGCGTGCGGCCGTGTGGCCCCAAGAAGGACGCGATACGAGGTGCGTCATGGGTACAGGGTGTCAGGGTCTGAGTTGGACACGCTGATGCACATGCGTGTCCTGCAAGGTGTGCAGTGCAAGCTGGCGGTTGCTCTTGTGTCTTGCTCGGCAGAGATGCACGATCACTCACTGTTGCTGTGCATGACTGCGTGACAGGGGTGCCGTCGTGTTTCTTCGAGACCAGGCTGTGTTACCATTGGCACAGTGCCACGGGAAAGCGCGCCTCGACTGCTTCCTGACGTTTCACACCCTGATTGGCTGTTGTGCAGGCGCCACGTTCGACCTCCTGGACGACCGCAGCTTTGAGCAGTTTGAGCACCTGCCGGAGCACGCGTGGTCGTCGCTGAGTGGGCAGGACCGTGCAAGGATACAGCAGCGTGTCAGAGAGTGGGAGAGGTGACAGGGCAGAGGGTGGTTTTGTCTAGCGAGTTGGGATTGCTGCGATTAGTACCCGGTTTTTTGTTCCTTCTTTTGCTCATATGCCAGCCGCCATTTCGGTAGCCTTTCCTCACATCATACAATGCGCTGGCACCGACAGCGGTGCCAGGGTAACGGCCCCCAAGCTCAAACACCACGCTGCGTGAATTTTGCAGCTCCTTGTGATGCAAGTCCCGCAGAGCAAATCGGCCCTGAACTGCTTCAAGGTCTGTTCGTGCACTGAGGGTTGGCACCTCATCATCAAACCCAACCTCTCGAAAGGCCTCCCATTCGTTTTCTTCTGCCGTTGCGTCCGCACTGCCATGCAGGCGGAGGACTTGTGGCGTTGCAGTTCTGCAGATGTCTGCAGGTCGCCATGGAAGTTGGTCATTGCGAGTAACCAAAAAGTCGATACCAGGTGAAGCAAAGTGTGTGAATAGCAATGATGTGAGGGTGACAGTTTAGAAAGACGCCATCATTGCTCATCCCGCACGATGTCGCAATCAAGTTGAGCACCCTTCACCTGGTGCAGCAGAGCGTTCAGCACTCTGCCTGGCCGTTTCAACCTCCGCAACAAGCATGTCAGCAGCCTGCCGCTTGCGGACGCTGGTATTGTGGCTGTGGGCAAGATCGTTGTTGCTGTTGCTGCGCTTGCTGGCCTTGGTTGAGCCGCTGGCCAGCTGGCTTGCCACCTTGGCGATGCGCTTTGGCACGTACTGCAGCTCTGCGGATGCAGCTGGTACTGGGCCGGCGTCAGCGCTGTCGGTACTGTTTCACATATACCCAGCTGTCAGTAACCTGCAAATCTGCAATCTGCCATGCAGATGCTGTGCACATCTGCAGCATGTGTTGAACAATGTCATATGCATGAGCATTCCAGAACCAGGGATCTGCAGTACTTGCTGAGCATGGTCGATGCAAGCTCGTAGAAGGCAGCAAGCCTTGCGCTGCACGCGCTGCCGATCTCACTACGGCTTGAATCCTGCAGTGGCAGGTGGCCGTGGCTTTGGGCTGATGAGCAAAGCAAGGCAAGCTCACCTGGCAGTGGCAGAGCATCGAGAGCAAGATACCATGCGGGCAGAGTGAACTGGCCCAAATCAACAAACAGTCAACTGCCACCAGTGCTGCACGCCATTGATAGCAGGCTGAAAGCTCATCTGGGGGAGTACCTGCCGGCTGCTCATGTTGGCGCTGCTGATATGCTAGTTGCTGCGGCTACTGCGTTTCAGGCGGGCGACATCACGGTTGCACATCAACGCCACCAGTGCAGCTGCTTCACCGTGCATGTTGTCCTGCACGTGAAAGTGGGATTTCTTTTGCACATTGCCACATGCAGGTTGTCGATATAGTGTGCCAGCCCCGCCAGTAGGTATATGCAATATCAGCTGCGCCTGCCCAAATGATGGACCCTGTAGGTGTTTGGCACACATGCGTGCCTACATGCACGAATGGCTGTGACACGGAACGATGCGGCAGTCTTGCTGCATCATACGGGGCATTCTGGTTCAACAGTCGCCAGTGACGCAGTACCTTCATTGGCATGCATTGAAGTGCAGCGCCCAGGCAGCAACACCTCACCCGTCCACCTGGGTGCAGACAGCACCTTTTAGCATGGCAGCACAATGGCTAGGGTCAGACAATGCATAGACTGATATCAGAATGAAGTTGAGCCGAATTTCTCATTTAGATACAGCATGACTGGCTGGGAGCTGCTGTCAGCCTTGCTTAAGACGAGCGCCAGCACGCAATCGCACACCCTAGAGTCAAGAGGATCTGTGGCGGCGAGGACGCGGGCAAGGCCACTGCTTGGGGGTCATCGTCGTTATTGGCATGCTGGCATTCTGGCAAGTCCACGGGTACCCACCAACAAATATGACGACGACGACGGAGGGCCGCCGTACACACACACAGCAGCAGCTTGCCGCTCTGAATCGGGTTGCGCTATGTGCCAGCTGCCACCGCTGCTCAACATAACATACAGCCTCCAACTTGGAGCCTCCAACCTTACGGACTGCGTTGTGGCAGACGAGTGGTGCTGTTTCCCTCGGCTCCCCAGGTGTTTTGCCACTGGGAAAACCGCTGTGCCAGACGCCACTGCCGTAGCCTTTTGCAGATGGATCGGCAGATGCGAATGACAAATCGATCTCGCCAGATATCATGGGTAATCCCGCCAGATTTTTCCAGGGGCGCTTGAGGTTAATGTACGGTATGTGCATGACAGTTGGTCACTACTTCCAAAATCAAGATGCTGGACTCAGGAAGCATCGCCCGCAACCTGGGAGCTGTCACGACATACATTGGTATTGCAGAAGTTGATCCAGCTAGATCACTAGAGCAGACCTTAAACGTTGGTGAAACTGGCGTTAGATCCAACGTTGGATCCGATGTGACAAAAACAGCCGCTGGCCTGGACGCAACTGGCATGCCCCGTAGAAGATTTAGGCAGCTTGCAGGCAGATGAGAGGGATAGAGAAGAGAGGAGCATGAACGGTAGAAGCAGAGCGGCGCATACATATGTTCAGACTACGTGCGTACATGGTGTCGAACAGCCATTAAAATCCATACACGTGCATCAAGACGCCGAACCACTTTCGACAATCCTCATCACCATCCGCACCTTCCTTGCTGGGCCAGACAGCGAGACAGGGGCCTGCCCGATGGATCCTGCCAGGTTCACATGCTTTGCGCAATCTGCCTACTGACGCCATAATGCGCAGGAGCATCATGATGCGATCATCAAAGAGTCAAACAGATACCACAAGATTGACCGACGCCACTTGTCATCACTCAGCCCGGCAACGTCGCTGGCCTCAGTCCCAAGCTTTGGCAGCGGCTGACCGATCCACCCCTTCTTGAACTCTTCCAGTGCCCTGAGGGTGGCAGCATCACCTGACGCCCATGCCTCGCTCCCCTCAAAATCGCGCGCGCTGACTGGCGGCTGTTGACAATGTGATGACAAAGTGAGGGTCAGGTCGGGTTGGTCAACCATCACAACTGGTTTGCACGGGCATGCACAGTGCACACACACACAACTGAGACAGCCGTTGACGTGCAGTAACCCGTTCCGCACCTTAGTGACAAACATGTGTTCGTTTTTGTCGGCATGAATGGGGTTCACCAAGAAACCATGCTTCCTGTAGGATTCCTCATTCATGTTCGCAATCATCACATCCACGATGACTCTCTCTTCGACCTCCTCTTCGGTCATCTGCAGGCAGAAGAGTGTCGCAGGTCAGCTACAACTGCAACATCTGTACACCAGGCTGCAACATCCAAGGCGAAGGCCAAGTGACATCTGATACTCCAAACCACCTTCTCTGCATCTTCCTCATCTGCCTCGTCCTCCCGCGAACGCAAGAGCTGTGGATAGTGCAGTGTTTGTGGTCAATACTGCGAAGTTCACTTGATCAATGACAGCATAAGGCGATGACAGCATGTGGGGGAAGCTCATGCACACATGCATGCAGGTGTCACATGCACAGTAGAAACTTGCTGAACCGTGTCACCTTGGCCACGCGCTTCTGCAGGGCTTCAGCATTTGGATGCGCAGCCATCTCCTTCTTGAGATCTGCAGTCGCTTGGTAACACCACCAAAGTCATCAATATCCTGTGAGCAGACATGTACAATGAACGCAAGATGGCAACGCTAAGCAAAGAAGCTACGGTGCATGAAGGTGATACAATGCCATGCACCCATCACGTCTACCCATCACAACATCTGGAGCTTACTTCATCAGCCGGGCCTGCACTGATGGACTGCAGCAATGGAGCAGCCTACACCCAAGTGAGAAGAGTTCCTCAACGAGCAATCGTAGCCGCAAGCATGGCAGCAGGCCTCAATGCAAATATAGCTGCCGCCACACGCCTCTGCCCGAGGTCTGCAGCATTGTGGCCTTGTGCAGTATGTGTGCGGACTAATACAGCACATGCAATAGCACGCCTGCTGCCTTGCACATCTGCCAATACCTGGGATGGGGACTTCGTCATGCTATCGGGGCTGCTATCTGATGAGCTGGGGTCAGATTGAACCTGCGTGTCGAATACCATGCCATGTCACAAGATATGTACAGTGTCTGCAGCATCTTTCAGGAGGGACGCCAGCTGCATAAAGCAAGCGATGGTGTCCTGTGTTATGTTGCAGACCCTGCGGACATCACCTGTCGTTTTCCTGCATCTCGCTCAGGGGTCTGGGGCTCAGCAAGCGGTGCTGCTGTGCCACCGTCTGGTGCCTACAGTGTACGGTAGCTTTTACAATACGACTGTACCCGAGATCAGCATCATGACGACCAGCAGGTTGTGCGCAGGCTGGTTGCTACGCAGCAGATGCTAAGCAAGGCACTGTGCCGTGCAACTGCTGCTCGAACCTTGGCCTCAGATACGCCCGACCGCTCCGCGCTGCCGTCTGATGAAGGCATCTGCGTGCAAAGAATCATGCACTGTGACGACTTCAACCACAGTTGGCACTCTGAAGCAGGCTGCAAGGCTGGGGCCACAATGCATGCAAGCAGCACCGGCGTCCCGGGTCAAACACCTGCACGCCGCACCTGTTCCTTGTCCACGTCTGTTTCAAGCTCCTTGGAGCTGGCCGCAGGCTCGTTTGCCTTCGCCTTTGGTGACGGCAGCTGCGCACAAGACGGTCAGCACTCTCATACCAGCAGCCTTGCACATGTGTTGATCTGCATAGCCAGCAGCATGTGTGCAGACAGAAGGCGGCAGAGCAGCTGCATGGCACAGCTTGGAAGCAAAGCTGATGCTCCTCATACCTGGAACTCGCTCTCGACAGTGTCCTCCAAGCTCTTATCTGAGAGTGCTGCCTCACTCTGCAACTGCACGCACAGCGTGCCATGTGACAGGTGCACCATGCGGACGTTAGACAGTTGCACACGCCATGCATGCCTTGAGGCTAACACCGCAGGGCAGGTGGTTGTATGCAAGAGCATTGCACAACCCACCTGCTGCTTGCCTCTGCCTTCCTCATGTATGGCGGGTGCTTTGGTGCTGGCAGCAGTTCCCGCTGCCTTGTCACCCTCGGATGGCACCTGCACACGAGAGCACAGTCAATCAGCAAGCTTTGCACTTGTGCCATCCGCTCATTGCAGGCATGGCGTGATCATCAGCAAGCAGGAGGCAAGTACGAAGTGCTCGACTTGCCTGGCTCTGCGCAGAGACGTCGGCACCAGTGTTCCCATCCTGCATGCAGCATTGCAACATTGCTGAGTCCCTGGTGTGAGCCACCTGTAGTGAAACCTGCAGGCACAGCATGTCTCCACTAGGGTGACATGTCTCAGCAAGGCCTGGTCAGCAAGTTCTAACTGTATCCGTGTAAAAGTCACACCTTACTCTGCATCAGTGCATCACCAGCATCCGTCACACTAGGCAGGCTTGTATCCTGCAATAGCCAGCAAACAACCAGCAAATCGAAGCACTTTGATCTGGTCGATGGCTGCACCTTCGCACACTACTTAGCAGGCACGTCTTTGGTGCTAGTGATCACAGCTGCACTGGCAGCTGGCAGCACCTTAGCGCCTGCTGATGCTGCTGGGTCTGACTGCTTCGACTACACATGCACGGTCGCCAATGTTTGAGAGCTCTGACAAATGGGCGACAGCGCAGTCCGCAACGAACGAACATGTGCAGGTGCATTGAACACGTGGTCTGCACCTTGATGTTGGCTCGCTTGGGCACCCCTTTGGCCTGCTGCAGGTAACCGACGTCATCAGATTGAGCCCCGGCATGTCAGTGCACCTGCTGAGCTCGTGCCAGTCACGGATGTCATATTCACACAGCATCGCACAGCCCCAGGTAGGAAGCGTACCTCCATGCTGTCTGCTGGCACATTGCTGCCAGCTGGCTGTGCTTCTGTCTGTGCACGCTCTGCCGTTGAGTCCTGCGCGCCAGGTGTAGAACGTGGTGGCACACTTGTCCTGAGAACTGCCACTCTCTAGGTGATGAGCAGTAGGTGCCGCACCTCAGCGTGCTGTTGCGATGCGTGTGCCGTTGCACCCTGCCCGGGGTCAGGCTGCGCTTCCAGGTCGTCGCACTGATGTGATTTGGACCGCGCAGACACAGCCTCGCTGTCAGAAAACAACATTAGCTTGATGGAGTATGGGAGGAAGGCAATGGCTCCACAAGCATGACCCTGCAGAGCGGGCACACAGCAGCGTTAAGCCCATCCCCCTGCAGCTGCAGGCCATCGTCATTGCAGTCAGCAGTCAGCGCAGCAGCACGGACCGCGGCGATGCTGGCGACCTGGGACAGGTCTACTCTGGTGGGAAGGAGTCGCATGCTGTCAGGGATAGCAGACTGCTTCTGCTCCTCTGGTTGCAACGTCACTATCACTGCTCCTCTGGTTGCAACGTCACTGTTCACTCTTTGGCCTTGAAACAAACCATTCGACAGACAAAAGGCTGGCTGCAGGGACCGGGGCGGTGAACACACGCGGCCTTAGTTCCGGCGATCCCAAATGCACGCGCCAGTACCGCTCACTGTTGCATGACATCACCCCTCCCAAAGCGATGCGATTGCTCTCTTTCAGACGATGCAAGTCGCAAGCACTGACCTGTATTTTTTTGTTGCACAGTGCATGTGCGTCTGCTTGCCTGGGCTCAACTTCTTTCATTAACATCCTGCTGCCGGCTGTTGCTGCCTCCCTGCCATGGCGATCTGAGCTCTGATACGTTCTCAGCAGGCGTGGTACTCACCGGACCAAGTCACGCGACAAACGTCCTCTATTGGCAGACTGGGATACTGGGTAACAACACAATGCTATTGCTGCAGCAGACTCATGGACGGTAGACTGGTTTGCATGCCTCTCACACAGCGAAAGCAGGTCACCCTGCTATTCGGACAGACGCATGTGCTCAGGTGCGTGTCCTCACACCCTGTGCGCTGCTGACGTGCCCGGTAGCTGGCTCACTCTCACATCAGCTTCTGCCATGCGGTGCGGGTGCGCTCCGGCAGGTCCATGCCCATCAACCAGGAGCCCAGCGCCATGAACGTCCGTGGCTGCAGCCAATGCAGCACGCTCTTGCTCACAGGCCTCAGTCAGCATGACCTCTGATCACCACTTGGTTCACCTCAGCAGCCCGCAGTACTGCAAGGCATGAAGGATGCTGCAGCCGAAGTGCATTGTGGAGCTCAGTCAGACGCACGTTGAGATGCCACATTGCTGGCCAGTGGCCCTCGCAAGGCTAGGATTGCAGCAGTGAACAAGAATCAGCGGCTGCGTTGCTCTTTGTCTATTGGACGCACCCCGATGATGCCGTAGCCCTTTTTGGTGGGCGAGCGCGCCATCCAGGCGTCCTCGGTGAGGCGCCCCAGGGCCGCCTGCTTGGCGTCCATGCTGAGCTGCCGCCGCGCCTGCGACGCCTGCGAGGCCTGCGGCGCATGGTGCCATGCACATCAGAAACTGCGGCTCAAAAAGGACTGGGCAGTCCAGGGCACGAGAGTCCTGATGGGCCTGCCGCATGTGCTGTAGGATGCCAGCACATGATGTCTGATGCAGAGCCCCATCACATGTACCCCCATCACATACCTGTGCTGCCAGCGGGCGCCACACTCAATGAGGCCCACAGCAGATGGCACGATGTGTCAGCCGAGGATGCGCCGTGCCCTGTTTGCTGAAGTCACCTGCGTCATGCCGGCGGCCTCGGTGCCGGTGGGCAGGTCCACGTCCAGGTTGAGCGCCTCGGTGGCCTTGATATGCGGCACGCCGTCGATGTCGCACTCCTCGGCCACCGCCAGCGCCTCCACCTGCGTAGGGTTTCAGGGTTTAGGGTTTAGACACACCGATGTTCATCCTGATGCGCCTATGCGCTTCGCAAGGTTGATCTCCGTCTGCCCCCTGATTCTGATGACATGTTGCTTGGAGCGGACACATGGGGAGGCCACCAGGAGGCTGGCGGCATTCTGCGGGCAGCTGGCAGACGGCGGCCGGTGCGGATGACGTTGCGCACCAGTGAGCGGAAGTAGGCGACCTCGGCGATGCTGTACTTGCTGGTCAGCATCTTGGAGGACTCGTCCGCCGCGGTGTTCACGAATGCCACAAACCACGTCTCGGTAGCCTGCGCATGAGTTGAAGTCAGAGCGTCAAAGAGCCTGAGGGTCCTTACCGAGTAGCACATCGCACCAGACTGGCACAGCAATTGGCTGATGGCCTTGCATGTGCTGATGTCACCGAAGATCAAAGCTAAAGACGGCAGGCACTTGGTGAGTTTCGACTTCGGCAGCATTAGCACCAGCGTGAGCTGAAGCATCAGTAGCGCGCGTGCTGCATCATCAGGAGCACCCCGGTGCAGCGCGGGCATGCTGGCAAACTCTGAACCCTGCTGCGCACCGGGAACAAGACGCGGCGGATGGAGAACTCCAGCATCGCCAGGTTGCCGTTGCAGTCCGCCAGGAAGTCTGTGAACCGTGTGCCTGCAGCGCATTGCTGAAGGATGATGTTTAGACAGATGATCACGTGCTCATGATGCGCCCCGTGTCAATAACAGCCAAGTAGACTGTGCCGATGTGCAGACGATAATGTACAATGCCATGGCGGAGGCTGCCGACACCAACTGCAGACAGAGCCATGCAGCAGGAAGCTGCAGGACGCGCACTGTCGGGCGCGCCGCTGAGCTCCTGGTAGATCTGCGTGGCCCAGGTGTCGTACTGCTTGCCGCCCGCCAGCGGCGCGTCTTGCGGCAGGCACTCGTGCACCATCATCGCCTGCGCTGGCACAGAGACACGCTCCATGCTGACTGTGCATGCCGACAGTCCCTCGCCGCTCTCTTGTCTGCACCATGCACACTTGGATGGCTGCCTCCTCTGTTGCGCATCTCAGTGCGACCTGATCGTGCAGCAAGCCTGTGAAGTCCTGGTTGGCGTGACACTGCTTCATACTAGATAGCAGTTCAAGCGCTTGATCAGGGTCCAACAGGTGAACAACAATGTAGTGCGCTTTCATGGGTGCGCGCCTGGATGAAGGCACGCTTAACATGCGGCTGCAGTGACGCCGGCACGTTGCTG
The DNA here is from genome assembly GCA_032358165.1 of Diplosphaera chodatii. Taxonomy (NCBI): domain Eukaryota; kingdom Viridiplantae; phylum Chlorophyta; class Trebouxiophyceae; order Prasiolales; family Stichococcaceae; genus Diplosphaera; species Diplosphaera chodatii. The sequence continues at coordinate 2,950,541 of JAALGY010000015.1, read as the reverse complement.
GTGGCGCCCCATGCGCGGCCTGACCGCTGGCTGCCCAGGCTCGACCGTTTCTGCACGCATCAGGATGAGTCAGTCTGTTTGGGTGGCGGTGACAATGCAAGGTTTGTAACAATGCAAGATTGAAGGCGGAAGAGCGCGTCTGTCGGTTGCACTGAGCTTTGCAGCAAGCAGTGCTGGGCACATGACGATCCAAGTGGCAAAGCTCCACCTGCTTCTGCGATGGCCGCTGGCTGGGCGGCTGCGACGGGCCGACGTTCTCTGCATCGTCGTCCGCGTCGTCCGCCAGCCGCGCTGCCGCTGTGCGTTGTGACTTGGCAGACCTGCAGATTGCCGGTCAGGATGATGATGCACATGTGCGGCATCCCGTGCTGAGCGCACCCCGGGTTCGTGTGACAGTAGGAGAAGGACCCTCACTTTGGCTCCTTCTTGACCGACTTGGCCTTGACCATTGCGCCCTGCCGAGCCTGTGCCCCTCAGCGGCTGGTAGGCAGGTCCAATTGCGATACCGGCGGGCAGCTGTCACGCCAGGTATGAGCGCCAGCAGCGTGCGAGACCTGCAAGCTGCCGCTTCCGGTGGATCCTCGCCTGGGTGCGCCGCTCAGCCTTGCTGCTTGCTCAAGCCGGCAGCTTCTACAGAGAGCACACAGAAGATATCACACACTGCACCGACCCTGTGCCTGCAAGACACATGGAGGATGCGCAGCGTGCAGAGCATCCTGGCGCTTATGACAGCGCTCATGGTCGTGTCGCTTGCAGTATTGAAGCAACATTATTTACGTCACATACTTATACAGGCCGCATCACGGTGACGCTTACCCAATGGCAAGCAGGCCGAGAGGTTTGAACAAACGCCTCTGCAGTGGTTGTGGAGCGCTGCACCGGCCTGCAATCTACAGGCGGACAGCGATCACGGGACTGCTGCAGGCTGCAAACGAAATGCCATGAAAGTATTGCGTGGGGAAGTTGAAAGTTGAAAGGGAGGAGGCGAGGAGCCTGTTCAAACTGCCTTGTCTGACGATTGTCAGACCCACCTTGCTTTCTGCTTCCTGCGGCCTGTTGCGCACAAGCCAGCTTACGACATCAGCTGCAGCCCGGGTGCACAACATTGCGCGCTGTGCTGCGCCGATCGAATTGTGATTCAGCGGTGTCGACCTGCTGGCTGATCAGCTTTGCGTATGGATGTGTGCTGTTATATTTGGTGTTGAGCAGGCCCCTATGGCGTCCTGACTAACCTCCAACTTACGTAGCCAAGGCTGAGCATCAAGGACAATCAGTCGTTGATCTGCCGTCTGACGACGTAGATGAGCACCCCTCTAATGTTCCGCAGCCCGCCGGCGCCCTCATGTCACAGACCCCGGCCCCCTGGTGACGGCATCCTTTGTGCAGGCGCCTGCTCGGCGCCAACTCAGCACAGCGCTGCTGTCAGCAGGTGTCGAGAAACTCCCGCAGGCCAGCACATCAGCCACGGCCGCCGGCGAGGCCTCAGCGGCGACCGCCAGCTTGCTCGCATCAGCATGGCCACGGCTGCCACGCAGCAGGCAGAGCTGCAGGCGCCAGCCAAGCGGCTCACACAGCAGGATCTGGTGGACTATTTGGCCTCCGGCTGCCACCCGTCGCCCTCCCAATGGAGGTGAGGGCGCCGAATTGCCTGAGATGGTACTTGTGCCACAAATGGTGCATGTGGCAAGGCGCATGCGCAGCAACGTGCAGCAGCCCTGCGCGTGGGGCTGCTCACTGCGCCCTGCTGCTTGCTGCACCATGTCGACATGCACCTGGCGTATTTGCGCGCAAATGCTGCATGCATCCAATGTATAGTTGTGAGCAAGCGTCACACGCATGGCTTACGATCCTCTGTGGTAATGATCATATGCTGCTCATGCGGCTCATTGTTTGGGTTGCAATTGAACACTAGGATCGGCACGGAGCACGAGAAGCTGGCGATGAAGGCGGGCACGATGGAGCGTGCAACGTATGCCGAGATCTCGCAGCTGCTCACTGGCCTGGTCGACCGCTATGGCTGGAAGCCCATGATGGAAGGAGGTGAGCCAGGGGCAGCGCGCGACCAGCACAGCCAGCCATGACTGCCACATATCAGCAGCATGTGGCTTGCCATAGCGATGGATGGACACCTGCTTGATATTGGGAGTGGTACTGGACACCGGCAGGATTGCCCGGCCCAGCTTGGGCACACGCTGGCTGGGAGGAGTGTTGCCTCAGGGCAACTCGCCGCACAGGAAAAGGCGACTGACGATCTCAACCTGTACATGTCTACGCCTGCAGACCACATCATCGGGTGCGAGCTGGATGGGCAGAGCGTGACGCTGGAGCCGGGGGGCCAGTTCGAGCTGAGCGGCGCGCCCGTGGACACACTGCACCAAACCTGCGCGGAGGTCAACCAGCATTTAGACCAGGTGGGTGTCATTCGCAAGGCGCATCCCAGCAGTAGGTCCCTTCTGGCGTCAACCCGCCCCTTTTGTCAGCTCCTGTCATGCGTGTCCTCACATTGTCAAGCGTGCTCTCGAGATGTATATGTTAAAGCTGGCAGCATCTTCCCAGTGTGCACGTCCATCAGACCTGCCGTCACCAACGCACCGCTGTATGTGCACGTCCCCCTTGGTACCACCGCCCCAGTGTTCACACTTCTAGGTGAAGACGCTGGCGGCGGAGCTGGGCGTGCGGTTCCTGTCCATCGGCTTCGACCCGCGGTCGGCGACTGAGGAGGTGCCCATCATGCCCAAGGCGCGCTACGACATCATGCGGGCGTACATGCCCACCGTCGGCACGCTGGGCCTGGACATGATGCTGCGGTCGACGACCATCCAGGTGAGTGAGGGGAAACAGCAGGGGAAGCAGCGGGGCTTTGGTGTGTGGTGTGACACCAGCAGTGTGGCAACAGCAGCTGGGTGGGGTATTTGAGCTGCAGCGAACGGCCGCCGGTGCCTGGTCGACAGCTCAAATGCGGACTCATTGGCATCACACTCTGCGTGGCAGCTGCCGGGTTTGCAGCTGCTGGTCATGGCGCATGCATGGGCCGGTACTCGGGAAGGACGGGCGTCGGTATTGCTGGCGGGCCCTGGGATTAGGACATGCGCCACTGGCTCGCAGGTCAACCTGGACTTCGTGGATGAGGCGGACATGGTGCAGATGGCGCGCCTGGGCATCGCGCTGCAGCCGATCGCCACAGCGCTGTTCGCCAACTCGCCCTTCCGGGACGGCAAGCCCACCGGCTACCTCAGCTGGCGCAGCCACGTGTGGACAGACACGGTGAGCATCTCAGCCTGGCATAGTGAACCCTCTGCCAGAGCAGCAGCCGTCCTGCTCTTGTGCCTTTGCCGAGAAGCTTGCGGCAGCCTTGTCAAATCATGGTCATGTGCGGTGAGCACAGCCCAAGGAAGCCGGACAACATTCTGAATGGTGATTGCAAGATGTCCACATATAAGAAAGCGCATGCATCGTCTAGGCTTCCAGGCGTGCCCAAGCTCGCAACATGTGCACTCTGAAAGGCACCATACATCAGGGGTGTCGGATGTCAACCGATATGATCTTGTCATGCAGGACCCAGACCGGTGTGGCATCCTGCCGTTCGTCTTTGACGACGACTTTGGGTTCGCGCGGTATGCAGAGTTCGCGCTGGACGTGCCTATGTACTTCGTGAGCAGGTGGGCTACTGCGTGCTGCAAGCTAGCCACCGTGTCAGCACGATGTTGGGCCCCTGAAACCACCCCGCAGTCGCTGCTGCTCTTTTGCAAGCGCTGTGCCATGTGCTGTTGACATGGCATTCACAGACACAAGTGGTTGCTGACATCGTTTAGCTGCTTGAGGCTGCCAAGCAGATCGCATGTCTGCATCTGAAGATGGGCTGACACCAGGCTGCCCGCTATGCTGCAGGGAAGGGCGGTACATCTCAGCAGCCGGGCAGTCCTTCCGGGACTTCATGGAGGGCAAGCTGCCCGCGCTGCCGGGTGCGCAGCTTCACATGTGACTGCAGCAGTGGAGCTTGCACTGCGGCAGGGTGGTGGGCGAGTGTGGAAGGGGTCGACTCAAGCAAACTCCTGCTGTGATCATGTCCGCTGCTGACAGTCTGCTTCCGACTCGGACCCATAGCGCTGCATCAAGCGTCAGGACTGGTGGTCGATGCTTGCTCATCAGCCTGTCAATGGCACAAGTCATGTTGGCCTGAATCCGGCTGTGCTGCCACACCCTGCAGGGGAGTACCCCAGCGTGAAGGACTGGGAGACGCACCTGACCACCATCTTCCCGGAGATCCGGCTCAAGCGGTACCTGGAGATGCGGGGCGCAGATGGCGGGCCCTGGGCCAACATCTGCGCGCTGCCAGCCCTCTGGGTGGGCCCCTGAAGCAGTGATGCTCTGGTCGAAGCAGAATGCAGACGTTGCATCTACAGCATGCTCACCATGGCTACCTATGTGCAGGTGGGCCTCTTCTACGACAAGGGCGTGCAGGCAGAGGCAGCGGCGCTGGTGTCCGACTGGACGCTCGCCGACATGGAGTACATGCGCGAGCAGGTGGGCTGCCCGCCATCTGCTGGATCGGAAGGGATATGAGCACGCAGCATACCAGAACCCAGCGGCCTATCAGCAGAGCCCACAATGGTTGCCAAACTATGATATGGTGTGTGAACCAGACATGTGTTCATATGTCTGCCTAGCTCGCGGTCTGCAGCTTCTTCGCTTGCTGGTTGATGATGCTGTCAACCATATGCTGCAGGTGCCGCGGCTGGCGCTGAAGACGCCCTTCCGCAACGGCACCATTCAGGATGTCGCCAAGCAGGTGTCATTTTGCTGCTGATGAGGCTGCTGGCTCTGCGTGTCACAAAGGATATGGATTGAATGTCGTGCTCGTCTATGCAGCAGCTGCTGCTTCCAGCTTGGAGACCAGTGCCAGATGTGCTGTGCTGGCTGCGCCAGGTGCTGGCGCTGTCACGCAGGGGGCTGCAGGGGCGCGGCAACAACGAGGAGGCGTTCCTCAACCCCCTGGACGACATCGCAGCCTCAGGTGAGCCACAGCCAGCCCCTCAGTCCATTGACACTGGGTTAACTGCTGTTCAGCTCGTCAATTGCAAAAGTTCGTATGTTGGCAGGGCACATTCGCATTGCAGTGGGGTGCAAACGCATGGGCTAAATCTTCACAGGCACCACGCTGGCAGAGCACATGCTGGCGCGCTATCACACGGTGTGGGGCGAGGACATCGCCCATGCCTACGAGGCCGACTTCCAGTATTGACTTCCAGTATACCTCCACACACGCACAGCCGCTGCACTATGTAGCTATGGGCCGAACCATCAGACCTAGTTATGAGCCACTGCAGCATTCAGCAGCAACACCCCCCGCTCGGTCCGGTGGGCAGGAGTGGGGGTGATTGCGAGTCAGCTGACAAGGACGATGGCCTCAGGGCCACGTTGGCATGGTGGTTTGATTGTTGGCGGACGTTTTGCCTTCTGATGGGATGGCACGGGAACAGAGGTTGATAGACATTCTTTAGGTCCAGTTTAGAGGAGACTACGGTATTTATTTGCAGCACATGCGCAGGTGGCATGGGCGGCATGTGTGGTCCTGTGCTCTGCTGTTGGTGGCGGTGATGTTGGTGCGTTTGATGTCGGATCGGAGTTGTGCTGAGCTACGTGTGACCCACGACTGCAATGACATCGGCGGTAGCTTCTCAGTCAGGACAGGCAACGTGGCCGCCAGTTTGTAGTATGGCGGCCGGCACGAAAGGCAGGTTCCGTTCTCCGGAAGCACTGCATTCCGAAGGCCGTGTGACTGAGCATACGGTATAGTGAGTGATGTAACACGAGCTGCAACATCACACTGCACAAACAGTCTGAGACCTGCTATAGCTAGCTCAGCAGCATGTTGCTGTGCAACTTCCATAGCTGGCTGCAGCCTGCCTCGGCAGCATGCCCCCGCAGTGTGCAGCCTAGCCCTCATATACGGCGGCAGCACGCCCTGCATCAAGCCTCTGGGCAGGCTGGCCATCATGTTGGCAAGGTGTGTACGCTGTGTTCGCATTTGCTGTGACCAGGCGGTGCATCCGTGACGCTGCTGTCAGGTGTATTGAGTCTGTAGCGTTGCAGCAACAAGCCCCTGCACAGGGGATACTGTGGAAACTTTCAGAAGCGAGGGATCGTATGACAAAGTCCGGAGTGAGGATGTCAATAATGCACGGTCAGCAGGTGAGCGCGCTCTTCGACCTGCGGGACATATTGCCAGAAACGCTGGCGGATGACGATGAGGAGCTCATCACGGACCCCTTGGCAGAGCGCCTGGCCTCGGTGCGATCTGCAATGAGCTGCCAAATATGGGGCTATTTGCTCTGCATGCTGGTCTGGACGCCGCTCATACTGGCCAGCAGGCCCGCTGGGACCTCTGTTGCTCATGGTCAGGTTTGCTCGGGTAGAAAGCCACAGGCTGCTACCTGAGAGCAGAGACGTGCACATGCGGAAACATATATGTGTAGTAGAAGTGATGCTTACTGACACCAGCATTGGTTCGAACAGCTAGAACAGCCGTGCCCCTGTCATGCAGGTATGCATGCTTCTGTCCATTGTTACAGGCTTACCGCCTTGATCAAACATGGCCAGCAATTTGAGCAATGGGTGCTCTCTTGGCCATCGACTGTGGCGTTCCAGCAACAGCAGTTGCTGCCTGGCACTCCACTGTTCAATGGCCTCAGACAGCACCCCGCTGACCTACGTGACGTACGGCACAGCAAGGCCCGAGATGCTGCCAAAGTAGCCTGCATGCATGACGGCACAGAGCTGCGTGGCTGCACACATCTGTATTACCTCACAGTGGATATCTCAAAGCTGGATCCAGCTGTAGGTGTGAGGAAAAAGGCATCAGCTTGCAAGGCAAACTGGGAACATACACATAGCTGGGTTTCTGTGGTGTCTACAGATTGATGACGACCTGCGGGACGCCGAGGCGGACCACCTGCGCGCCCAGCTGGCCCTGGAGCGGGAGCGTTCTGACGCGCTGTCGCAGCGGCTGGCGGCCGCAGAGGGCGACCTGCGCGTCGCGACCGCCCGCCTCAACACCCGCTCCGTCCTGGGTGAACCTAGGGCTTGGCTGGCTGCCGCTGCTTTAGATGTGCAACTGCTTCAGGCACCCACGGCCTCGTGTCTTGATGAGGGAGGTGGCGGCACAGTTTCAGCAGGCTGGCATTGCAGCCGTGTAGGGCATGCTGTGACACTTGCAGATGTGTTGCTGGGGTGGGCTTTCAGATGATTGCACATGCATTCATGGGCTGCTGTAGATGCGTCAAGTACATCCATTGCACTTGAGAGCATGATCATTAGTGCTGCTGAGCTGAGTCTGGGCCGCAGCAGGCCCTGCGGCCCTGACTTCACAAATACGGTGCACTTTTACTTGCAACCAGCTGGTTCTCCTGCAAGAAGGACACAGCAAGCAGTGCAAATTATACCCCATCATCTGCAGATGCGGCGGAGGATGTGATGGGTGCCCCTGATGCTGGCGGCAGGCGGTTCGCCACCAAAGCTGCAGACGCACGCCGCGCCGAGCGCGCCGACAAGTGGGCGGCCTGGGCGGCAGCAAACCCTGAGGATGAGGCGGCGGACCTGGCGGCAGAGGCCGGCTGGGACCCGGGGAACCTAGCCAACGAGTAAGCCTTTGGCATCCTTCAGTGTTGCCACACTGTTGCTCCAACAGCCTGGTCCGTCATCACCTGCTGAGCGCTAAATCAATTCATGATAGAACATATCGACAGCAGGACTTTGGTGGCTGTGCCTGGGACATGCAGTTGGACGCAGCCTGCAGCCTGCCTTCAGGTGCCTTCACATCAGGTGCCTGACGGCTCTGCGTTGCTGCAGGGTGGCCGACCTGTACGAGCAGATCCGCGAGGCTGGCGCGCGTCTGCCAGGAGACGCCGGCCAGAAGGGCAACCCCGACACCAAGCACAGCACGGGCCCCAGCCGCCGCAGCAGCAGGTCAGCACCAGCTTGCTCCATCTGCAAAGCGCATGCACCTTGCTAGCTGCAAAGTTTACTGCCTGCTCCTCCCACACACACCACCTGCTGAGCGTTCCTCAAACCTTGCACATCCTGCTCGCAGGATGCCAAGCAATTGTTGCAGCACAAAGCCTCGCATGATTTGAGGGCAGGAACTCACATTTCAGGTGTGCTGCTGCAGTGGCAATGGCAGGGTGGAGGCGATGGCGGCTGACGAAGACCCCTCTTCTGACACATCAAGCGGCACATGTGAAGACAGTTCATCCGACACATCCGAAGACTCGTCCTCTGATGATGGCACAGCGCCAGCAGATGCAGCGTTTGATGAAACCTTCTTGTAATGTCAATGGCAAGGTCCGCTAGGCATGTGTCAGATGGTCGCCAGCAGTTGTTGCTTAACATGTGCACTATGCATGGTATAAGAGGTTTGAGAACGTACGGACAGAAGGTCTTTGCTAACCGCCTTTCAAACCCATCCCTTCGTGCGTGCCACCTCACATTGTGGCTTACACATACTACCCAAGCCCTGTACATAAGCAGCAGCGCACCTACAACGAGCATCTATGCAGAAGCAGATGGTAACGTGTGTTTCTGATCAAGTTGTTACCAACATACGTCTGTTGAATCTTGCTGCCTTTATGGGACTCGTGCATTGGCACTCCAACTGTTGCCCGTCTGATGGCCTCCAAGCTTGCACCATGCGCAGCACCCCATCAGCCGGGGAAGTCGTCCATCGTCAGATCACAGCGCGCCTGCACCGTGTAGTGTATATTCCACATCTGACTTTGCATGGCGAACCCGCCTGTACCTGATAGACCAGGATGGGACATGTACTCTGCCTCACCCCTGCAGTTCTGCAGGGAGATGCACTACGATCGAATCACTCTCAGATGTCCATTTGTGCGCAAGGAATGCTTCAACTTAAGCAATCAGTAGTGTCAGGCCAAACACCTGCATTTTGGTGACCCAGCGGATGCGCTTGTCTGCCTCAGCAGCGGGGCGGCGGCGGCGCGGGATGCTCAGACCGCCCGGTCCCCCGCTGTGCTTCCTGCCGCCGCGGCCGCGCAGCTGGTCCCTGCGGCTGGCCTCCAGCACCGTGTAGCCTTGATCTGCATGATCCGCGCTGCACATCAGCCGATGTGCACACCTGTCTGATATGTGAGAGGGTAGGGTTGTGGCTGCATTGCCAACTGCAGCAGGTGACATTCCACAGGTGCGGATGACCTTGTCTGCATCAAGGTAGAGACACAAAGAAAACGGCATATACCCAGGATGTCCTGCATGGCGGCCAGGTTGCGGTGCACTTCGTCCAGTTCGCGCCGCACCTCCTTGGCTTTTGCCTTGACGTCATCCAGCAACGTCTGCATTGCACACTTTACTCATCATTGGTGCCTGACGAAAGTCATCAACAGGCAGAAGCTCTCGTGTGTGGACTGCAAGAGCTGCATGATGCAGCTCTAGACACGCTCTGACGCAACATCACGGGACCAGGTGCAGTGGCAGGTCCACAGTGGCATGCGGTGGACTGCATGTGTCCTTCCCAAGGGCACGCCGATGATGAGTCAGGCGCGGCTGCGGACCTGGCGCTCGTTCAGGGCGTTGCTTGCTGCGCGCTGCGCTGCCTGCGCCGCCAGCCGCTCGCCCAGCTGCAAAGAGAGATGCACCAGGTTGAGCACATATCTCCGTCACCAGATACAATGAGTACAGACCTTTGTTTGTGACGATACTGCCGTTCCCTCAGACACCTTGCACAGGCAGCATCATGCTCATGCGCAACTTCCCCATCTTGTGGGACAGTTGAACACTGCCAGCGACCGCATGTGCACTGTCAAGTGACGACTGCACAGCTCCTCAGGCAGCAGAAACAGGTGCGTGCAAACCTGATGCTTCGCATCACGTGCTGGGTGCACCGACCTCAGGGAAGATGATGCTGGGTGCCAGGTACTCGACTGGGCGGCCATAGCCTCCGCCGTCGAGGGCATCAGCACAGTCGTGTATGTCGTCGAAGTCATCACCACGGTCTCGCTGTGGTAGCGCACTAATCACCTGCTCGGCGATCACACATCAGCCGTTCCCATTCTGACGTGCACCTGCCGCTGCTGCGCCACCACCAAGCATATGCGTGCGCTGCAGCCGACATAATGCCGTGCTCAGAACGTTTATTATCATACTTCCATCATCTGGGGGCGACTGCAGCAACGATCTGCGCGGCAACTGCCCGCAGCAGACTCCATGCATGCATGTAGTCCAGACAGCAGCATGCACGCATGCGGCGCATTGTGAAGAGGGGACAGCAGCATGCACGCATGCGGCGCATTGTGAAGAGGGTAACACCTGATTGGGTCTGATAATGTCCAATTGAAAGAGATGGGAGTGGCAAGCCACTAGCGCCGGGTACCGATGCAGTGGCTTCGGCTCCTGAGCCCGAGGGATGGGGCATGCAGGTGCGCCTGCGAGGTGGCTGCCAGCAGCCAGCATGCCGTGAAGCTTCTGAGAGTCCCTGTTCGATGTACCTTGAAGGCTATCTGGGATCGTTGATGGCACATTATGCTGCATGCAGGCAACTCCTGCGTTTCTTGGATGGCCAAACACACAACGGGGGCCATTGCATTGCACCCCATGCTGAGCTGGACAAATTCGGCTTCATTCGCAGCTTTGTCAGGTTGTCACCTTGTCAGGCTGCAAGTCCACCAGCTGGGAATCGGGATAGTCATCGCTTCATTCACGCAAGTAGGGCATCTTGGGATGGCCAAACCACAACAGGGCGTGGCATTGCCGCCAGTACATAAGCCCAGTCACCGCTTCTATAGCATGGAACTTGAGAACACTCGCACACGTCATTGCAGCTTGCTGACAACTGTACGCGATGTCGTCACAACAGGCTGCTTGCAGCAGCATGCTGACCACGATCACCTGTCATCTACTGCAGTTGCCGATGCCCAGTTGTCGGATGGGGACAACCCCGCCACAGACCCGGAGGCAGTGCAGCTGCAGCAAGCAGAACCGCAGCAACAGCCACAGCTGCCGCTGGGCATGCAGCCACAGCACCTGGCATTTGTTGCTGCGGCAGCAGACGCAGCAAAGGTCACCATGTGCCAGCATGGTCTGCTGCCAGTGCGCAGCAGCGACCACGTCGGCGGCACCTTTGACTGCAAGGTCATCACAATGGGCTGGGCGACCGCAGGCCGTACACTGGCTGACGCGGTGGCGATAGTTACAATGTCGCTGATCAGCGCACAAGTGTATCAGCCGGCCGCCACCAAAATACATCCTGCCAGCTTGGGGCAGCCCGGACCTCGCCAGCGGCACTGCCATCATCCAGTTTCACGATGACCTTACAGCCGCCAGGGTCTCCTTCAACGAGGTCCCACTCCTCGCCGAGGTGGTACCGCGGCTGAGGGGGCAGCCCACCTTTGCTGGCCGCATGACAGCAAGGCGTTCCCAGGCTGCAACCACGGCCCCTGTGGCGATGCCACCTCCACCTGGGTCATCGGCGAATCACCTTTGTTGCATCGTGGGCAAGGGGTGCATGCCTCGAGCTGCTGGGGCTCTGCCGCCAGCACCTCGGAACATCACAGGCACAGTCAGCAGCAGCACTCCCGGCTCAGCGCTCCGCGTGGCTTGCGACAAGATGGAGCGGATTGCCAGCGCCTTGGCGTGGCAGCCTGGCGGCCTCCGGAAGGGGGCGCTGCTAACCACCACAGCAGACGGCAAGTTCAGCTGGCTGGGTGACGATGTGCAACAGGACAGCATCCACATCAACGCCATCAGCTCCGCCTTTGCACAGGTGCCGTTCAGCACCAGCACAGGCTGGACAGATGGGCAGCAGCACCCGTCAGGCCACCACTGCTGGTGCGGCCAGATGGTGCAGTTCAGGCTGCTGTCAGCCGTGGAGGCACAGCATGAGGGATGCTTGTCGCTGCAACTCAATGACATGCTCATGGTTGTGCGCAGCGCAGACAGCAACACCTTCGCAGACTGGCAGGCAGCATTACACGGTTCGCCTGGCGGCCGTTTTCTTGAGGTGCTGAACCTGCACCATCACCTGGGCGAATCAGCCATGGCCGCCCTGATCGTTCAGATTTGGCATCAGGCACAGGCGCGCCTGCGACAGTCCAACAGCCCAGGAGCCGCACCTGCGTGTCAGCTGCTGAACAGCTCGGTCCAGGCCACTGTGCAGTGCCACCCGCAGCGGGAAGGCAGCAGAGCCCTCCTGCGCATACTGGTGACATCCCTCCTTGCTGCCAAGGCGGTGGGGCTACACCTTGCCAAGTGGCCCATCAGCACAGCAGAGGGTGCCACCATCACGTTGGATCTTGATGATGATGACAACCCAGCGTCGCAGTTCATCAAGGATGAGCTAAGGGCTGAGCGCAACAGGCGGATAGCGCAGGAAAGCCATCATGCTGGCCGCAGCGGCCGTCAGCCAGGCAGCGGAGCTGTCGGCGGGTGCAGCACAGGCACATGCCAATGCTCTGGAGCTGTTGCAGCAGACACAGCAGCAGCTGAGGACTGCAGCGCCGCGCCTTGCTATGCCTCGGCAGCAGTCGCGGAGGCGCCAGCCAGGCCAGCTGCTACCAGCCAACAGGGTGACCAAGCGGTCGCGGTCAGGCCATCACAAGCACCATGATGGGAGATACTATAGAAGATGGTCCTAGGGGGGCTCATAGCAACGCGGCACAGGGTGCATGTAACCAGTCAAATGTGGATTTTATTTTGGGACAGTCGTTGAAACTGGCAACGCTCATTGACGATGTGCTGCAGGAGCCCAAACTTTATTGCAGCTCAGAGGCGGCTGCACTCAACAACGTCATGAATGCTTTGTTGGAGCCGTCAGACGAGATCCTGCTTATGTGGTCGCAGAGATACGATGCTGGCAATGACATGGTGGCCTATCTTGCTTCACACCAGCAAGTACTACCACACCTGCAACGTGCCTTGATGCAGCAGCTGCCGCATGTCACAGCAGCCAGCCCCTCGCACCCTTATTGGCAACCTGACACCCGATTGTCATTCTTGCTGTGGAATTGTAGGGGCCTCGACCCACAAAGCTTGTTTATGCATGACCTATTGAACAAGTTTCAGCAACGCCCAGCAGTCATCGCACTGACAGAAACAAAGCTGCGAAAGCAGGACCTTAGGAAGCACTGGCTGCAGGCACAGCTGCCCGGCTACATAATATTTGCCTCCTGCCATCCTAGTTCGACAGCCATTCGGTGGGCGCCCTCACTTTCCAAAGGCTCAGCGGCAGGGCAAGAATTCCACGAAAGCCGTGGCTAATAGCACAGCCGCACGCGCCTGTGCGGGCGTGCTGCTGGCAGTCCAGTCCGAGTTTGCAGAGCAGCACCTGCTGCCACCCACCCTACAGGGATATGTCTGCCATGTCAGCATCACGCTGCCAGACAATCAGCCGCTACATGTCATGGCGGTATATCAGCCCAGTCATACTAGTTGGAAACACTGTGCGGGCGGATATCAATTCATAAATCACCCTTGCTAAAGAGATTGCAGTTGCAGCAGGCGGCAGGCTGCTCCTGGCCGGGGACTCGAACGGTGTGCAGGCCCCTGCAGATAGAAGGCCGCATCCTCACATAACGCACATGGACAGAGCATTTGTCGCAAACATCGATGCACTGGAGTTGCAGTCGGTGTTTGCGGATGAGAACGGCAGACTTGGTCCACAACGCCGCCAGCCATCCTATGAGCGTGTGTGCAAACAGGGTGTGGAGTCGAGATCAAGGATCGATGACTTCCTGTGCATGCGCAGGTGTGGGCTGGCGGCAGCTGCCAGGCGCATGGAGCAACCACAACTGATCACTGATGACTTCACAAGGTGCTCTGATCACAGGCCGGTGGTCCTGCACCTGCGCTACGGCGACGTCTTTTCATGCCCCCCGCCGCAGCGTGCGCAGCGCCCAACCCCACGCCCAGGCCTCCAGCGGCCGCTCACTGCGCTGCAGCTGCAGCGCTTCCGAACGAGCATGCTGACGCACTCCGGCATGGCAGCCTCTGCTGCGGCGGCCCAGTTCAGGGCGCTGGCAACATCCACCACTGCCAGGGAAGGTGAAAGGACCGCCTGTGATGAGAAGATGGAGCTACTAGTCACTCATTGCATTGATGAGGCAACTCAATGCGGCGGTGACTTCACGCCTCCTAAGGCACCGGAGTAGCAGGGCGGTCAAGCCAAACGGGCATGCCCTGTACATCTGACCCGCACCCAGCAGTGCCGCTATAATGACGCCTGCAAGAAAGAGTGCCTGTGCAGATCGTTTCATCGACTCGTGGTAGGGCTCCAGGAGGGGCGGAAGACCCCAGAGTGGCTAGAGTTACATACCATAACCCAGGAGTACTCCCAGGTCTTCCCAGAGCTTGCAGGGAGCTTGACAATAATTGCAGAGGCGGAGCATGCACGCGCAGCAGCCGCTGAACGACTGGACCAGGAAAGGGCCGCAAAGCGGGCGGTCGTCCAGGAACAACGAGACCAGCGTGCGATGGTAGAGCACAAGCTGTACCACACAGAAGCGGCAGCTCTCCATCCGGAAGGCGAACCAGTGGGTACTCGGCAAATCAGGCGGGAACGCAGGCCAACCACCTGGGGCTATATCGGTTGCTGAAGACGTGCTATATGGAGCAGTGACAAACCCTGCACTGGTGCAACAGGCACATGTCCAATACAATGCCAAGCTGGCAGCACCTGTGTTTTCCCGCGCAGACGGCCGCTGCCTACCCATGGCTGCCCGGCGGCAGCCTGGATCCACTGCTGCTGTGCGCCCGCGGGGAGGACTGGCACCTTCGCCACCGCCTGAACTGATGCACACCTGCGTACGTACACTGGCAAATGGTAAGGCGGCGGGCGCTGATATGCTGACGAATGGAATGCTCAAGCACCTGCCTCAGCCACACCTGGACATGATATTTGCATACTTCGAGCTGTGCTGGGCCACCGGCAAGACGCCAGCCAGCTGGAAGCACAGCAAGACAGTGCTGTTTCACAAGAAGGGCGAGGTGTCAGATCCAGCCAACTATAGGCCGATTGCATTGCATCTGACAACATACAAGCTTTGGATCAGCATCATCACAGGTGCTGCAGGGATATGCATAGGAAGTCGGGATGATCAGCAGCGCTCAGGAAGGCTTCCGCAAGTACAGCAGCTGCGAGCGGCAGCTGCAGCTACTGACAGGTGTCATTGAGGATGCGAAGCTCAGCAAGAAGAACCTGTTCCTCCTCAAGGTGGACGTCTCCTCTGCGTTCTCCTCCATAGATCACACTCGCCTGTTTCACATCATGACTGACCTTGGCTTCCCAGCAGATGCGGGTGGTAAAACATTTATACAATGGTGCGACGAACAGCATCTCCACATCCGCCGGCCAGCAGGATAGGATCCGTGTCAAGAGGGGTACCATTCAAGGGGACACGCTCTCACCTTTCCTGTTCCTCATCTTCATTGAGCCGCTGCTGCGGTGGCTGAAGGTTGGCGAGCGCGGGTACCGCTGCGGGAGTGTGCCTGCGGATGTGCAGCTCTGCATCAATGCGTTAGGGTATGCAGATGACCTCGTACTCGTTGCTGGAGATGTTGAACAGCTGCAGCAGCAGGTCAAGAAGCTGGAGGCGTTCTGTGCCTGGTCCGGCATGGCGCTGGCGCCCTCCAAATGCGATGCGTCAGGACTTTTGCAAGGTGCCGCAGGGAGCTCCACAGATTGGTCCGTGCAGCAGCCGCTCCTGCAGCGCATTACCATTGATTCAAACCCCGAGGGACACATCATGCCAAATTGGCCATTCAGATATGTGGGGTGGACTTGACGCTGACCCTGTACTGGAAGCACCAATATCGAAATGCCATTGCTGCCATACAGGAGTTGGGAGAGGGCCTGGCCCTGCCGCCAGCTGGAAAGCGGCTGACGGTTGCGATGGAGGAGTCGAGCCTCATGAGCAAAATGCTCTACCATTGCTGCCTGGCCCCATACACCTTGAAACAGCTGGAGGTGCTGGACGCTATGCCAGCTAAAATCCTAAAAAGGTACTGCATTTGCCTTATTCGACATCAACCCCGCTGATGTACCTGCCAGGAGAGCAGCTTGGCTTAAGAATGAAGTCGATGCTGCCGGCGTACGCGTGGCTGTCAGGGGAGACGCTAGTGCACGCCCTGGACGACAGGGGGCAGCTGGGTGCCCTTGCGCGCTCTGACATGTGCCCACCTGCAAGCACGACGTAAATCTGGTGAGTTGTTCACGATGGCTCGGCCCAGTACGAAATGGTTGACGTATGCCAGATCCGCCATGAGCCTAAGAAAGGCAGCGTGGGTCCACAAGATGGAACTGCAGGTCAATATGCCCCTGCAACCATACAGCCGCGCTGCAGGCAAATCAGACCTCTCAGAGGTGGTGCATGATGCAAACAGAATGCATGTCTACGGGGACGTCACAAGCTTACATGTTGACATCTTGCAGCCACTATGGGAGCTGAGAGCTTTCAGACTCCGCCAGTTGGTGGCGGTGTCAACAGACTGTCAGCATATATAGAGCTGGCGCAGGGCACAGACATGCTTCCCACAGGCTGGGAGAACTCAAGGGAAGGCCATCTGGCTGTTGACCCAGCTTCTCTGCAGTGGCTGACAGACAAGGCTGCTGAGTACGAAAGGGCTGGACACCTGCCTTTCCGTCTGGAGCAGCGCCTCCTGCCGCGGGATCTCTGGATCGGAGTGCCGGCGCACGCACCAGCGGCACCGCCAGCTCCACAGCAGCGACCCCAGCGAACAGCTGGCGGTCTGCCGCGCAACATCACTGCCCGCCTCGTCAACCTGCTTCAGGTGGACAAGATTTGGTGAGCACACTACTGCCACGGGCGGTCATGTCTATGCAGTCAAATGGCGCCCCACCAACATGATCATGTTGACGGGTTACAAACACCTCATCAGGCTTGGGTTCTAAACGAGCATCCCCCCGCAGAACGACCCAGCTACGTGGCAGCCGCCCCGCACCGTGTCGGCGCATTGGCACGACAGCTTGAGGGCGCCCGCCAGCCTTGTGGAAGGAGGGTGGCCCTCCCAGGTGAACGCCTACCTTGCGCTAAGGGCGGAGGGGGTGCACTGCATGACTCCAAGCATTCTGTCATCAGTCAGATCAACCACCTGCTTGAGCACGATGACGGCATTGCCACAAATTATCTCGAATGCCTTCTGGTGGCATCGACACCTGACACCGTTGGAGATGCACAATGCCATGCACGTCCGATGCCACCGCCTGCATACCAAGTGTAGAGACGCCAGGTGGGCAGGGACTGCCAGCGCTCTTCTGAATGCTATATGCCCCCTGTGCAAGCGTTTAGCAGACGACGCTCAACATGCGCTGGGGGAGGACTGCTTGCACAATGACGTCAGGCCACCCATTACCGCACGGCATGACATGGCGGTAAGGACGTGCTGGGACGCGCTGAAGATGGGCAAACACAGTGCACTGCCTATGTGGATTGACCTTGATCTTCGGTCCAAGTCACAGCGGTCGCAGGGTTAACCATGGAGGAGGAAGCTCCCCAGCTTCTTGCTGGACCGCTCTGCACAGCACAGCATTCCTGACATCGTGGTGATGCAGATGCATGACGACTTCGAGCCCAAGGATGCGCACGGGAGCCTGATCAAGGAATTGCGATGGTTGCAGGCCCGTGAGGATCATCCCTGGGACCGCTTCCCCAGTGACAGAGGCAAGGTGACCATTCACCTGCTGGAAGTGAAGTACACCTGTGACTTGCAGGTCCACGCCCCTGGTGCAGAAGGCAGAAAGGCAACACTCAGGCCTTGCAGCTGCGATGATCACCAAAGGTTGGGGTGCAGTGGAGGTGCACCCCATCATCATTGGTGCAGCAGGCATGATGCGGCAGAAGACCTGTGATGTTCTGCAGGAGCTGGGAGTATCACCAACTGCTGTGACAACCGTGCTGACCAAGTTGTCTTTGGACAGCATCAAGCACACCTCACAGATAATTAAGAAGAGACGCCCCTACCTCAGCCGCGAAGGGACCGACTTGCACGGCGGCCCTGGAGCAGAGGAGGAGGAGGAGCAGCCCCACCCTCCGCCTGACATGCCAGCAACTGCGGGTGCCGGCGCTCGGGGCGAACTGCCCCAGAAGAAGCGCTGTGCACCGTCACAGCTGTCGCTCCAGCACGGCCGCAGGCCGCAACGGCAACGGCTTGGAACCTCCATGAATCAGCGACAGACACCTCAGGAGATTATCTCACAACATGAGTGCATTGCCAACTCATTTCATGCACATGCTGATGACGAGCATGGGGTGGGACGCCGCCCAAAACATGCCGGCAAGGCTCCAGCCAGATTTGACGAACTCACATTTGCACCGGCTTCTGAGGCACAGGATACAGCCACACAAAAGACGCCCTCTGCTCGGGTTGGAAGGGGCTCCCGCCACTCCTAGCATCGATGCCGCTGCCCCGCCTCGGTTCGAGCCTCGCCAGGGCGTCGCCCCAACACAGGCCAAGAACCGCAGAGCTAAGACTAATTACTTGCCATCGTTTTACTCCCACTCTGCTGAACAGCATGTCACCACGTGTATGGGCACTCCTGTGTCCCCTGCCCAAGATGACGGGCTGCCATTCGACAGGGGTAAAGAGTCGCCCAGATTTGTGAAGCGAAAACGCAATGCACCACACTGATGCTGCTTGTGTTTGTGTCTTCAACCTGTGGGCGGGGAGACCTGCCGAGGGATGGCAACCTGAGACCTTTGTGGCTTGATCAAGGGGAATTGAATATTCCCTACAAGTCCACCAGCTGGGAATCGGGATAGTCATCGCTTTATTCACGCTGGCTGCCTCCTAATCACGGCGCTTTGCGTCGTACTTTCTAGTTTCAACTTTCAAGCTGCATCTGCCCGGCTCCTAATGTTGCTTGTCAGCTGTCACGTAGAACTGTGAGGCTTTTGATGACAAGCACTTGCATCCAGGCAGTGCAGCTGCCTGCCGGAACCCGGCTGCCAACATAGGAATCCTTGCCAGTTGAGCGGACCCTTACCAATCGCGTACAGTTTAGCGGTCCGCGCTGGTGTGCTTGCTTATGAATGTGACAGCCGCCACGGTCAGCAGCTGCCGCGACATGGGCTTGTATCTTGGACAGAGCATGCTCCTTTGTGCATGCGCTGCAGGGTAAATTGTGTGGAGCCGTTCTTGTAGTCCGTTTCGTGATCACCTTGGCAGTGCGTCGCGGCAGCAGAGAGGCTGCGCGTGTGCCGTCAGACAAATCACAGCAGACCCACATGCTGGATTCGAAGCTTGGCACAGTGTGTGTTGCCCAGGCGCCATCACAATGTAACACCCAAGTACGTATTGTCAGGCTCCAGCAGACTGGCAAGTACATATTGTGGTACTTTCCTGCGTCGTAATCTAGAGTAACAAATGCTCAAAGGATGTCCACACTCATCTGGCACCTGTCTGTTGTGCAGGTGTCAGTACCGGTGCACGCACAGCCAGATCCACAGCCGGTGAGCAGCAAGATGGCAGCAGCAGAACTGCAGGTAGGATGATATGTTGACATGTTGCGGCAGGAAGGTGCATATATGGCATTCACCCCTGTTACATTGCTTGTCTGCAGGCCAAGCAGCAGTCCAAGGACATCGACACCCAGGTGCCAACCAAACAGCTTCACGCCTCAGCTTAAGCACGCTGCGCCTGCAGCTTGCACTGGCCTTGTAGCAAGTACTCGGCACTCACACGACATGTCATGCAGGCAGAGGGCACTGGGTATGACGTTCATGCGCAGAGCAAGGCAAGTCAGCAACCCTTGTTACACCTGCTTGCTGCCTACCTGATGACGAGGCCCATGACTCGATACAAGAGTTATCAATATGCAATGACGAGGTGCAAGTTGCTCCCTGTCTTGTGCAGATGCTGTCCAAGGATGGTAAGTCAGCGGGGCCCAATGCCAGCAGCATGGAGCCCGCCACACCCCAGCAACCTGTTGACAGGCGACAGGTAGGCTTTGCACCGCTGCGAAGCACAGCACACTGTCGGGTGTCGCAACGTGCACTGGGACTTCCCAGTTCACGACCTGCTCCACGGTGTACAGACGGTGTAAAACCCTGATGTTCACGGCAGCTGTGCATGCAGGTGCAAGGCGGCCACAGCTCATCAGACGATAGTCCCGGGGGCACAATCAGCTTTGAGCCTAAGGCGAGGAGCATATGCTTGGCACCCAGCTGCAGGGAGCAGCTGCTGTGCCATCGACAGTCTATGCATGTGCTGCTGGCATTCATCATCATCGGCACGCGTGCAAGATTGCTTATGCAGGCTGTTGGACACCTTGTGTGCAGGTGCTTTCCTTGGATGCCGAGGTGCTCTCGATGGATGTTGAGGCAGGAGGGCCTGCTGCCAGCCCACCACAGTCTGCCAGGTACATGGAGGACATTGACACGCAACAGGTGGGGCTCGACTGCTGTATGTTTATCAGGCCTAGCCTCAGGCATGACCCTGGCATGGGAAATACTTTCACGCTGTATCTGTTGCTGCCATCTGTTGTTGACATCTTCCAAGGGGCATGCTCCTTCTGGTGCAGTCTGCCGCCTTGTTGAAGTCCAGCAGTGGGGCTGGGACTGCTAAGGTGAGCTGTGTATGTCCTCAATGGTTCGAGTACATTGGCAAACCCTAAGCCATCACCAGCACTTTGTGCTCGACTGTGCCGTCTTACCGCAGTTGCTGCACGAAGTTGCATACACCTTCAAACTGCAGGGCTTTGACAGCATCGCATATCGAGCTCTCAAGATCAAGGATCTCATGGGCATGGATCCGAGTGCAGTTCTCGAACTACAGGCTGCGGAGGTGAGGCAGCTGGCAGACCTGTTGGGCTGCAGGCACGGGCTCGTGCTTCGATTGTACAGTGTATTTCCATTTGTCCTGGTGTGCTTGCAGTGGCGGCATGCATTCAAGGAGGAGGGGGTGGAGGTATGTCGCAATGTCATCATGGTCAATGACTTCAGGGGACCCTGCGCAACTGGTCTTTTTCATGGAGGTCAGTGTTGCCCACAGATCAGCGAAGAAGAAGCCATGGGTTGGGCTGTCAAGACCCGGGATCAGGAAAAGCAGTCAGGGATCAACCCCTTGTATGCCGCAGATAGCCAGAGCATGTTTGTGATGGAGGTGCGCGCGAAGCACGTTGCTGCCTGCCACCAATTGTACTCCATGCGCATGTTTGTGGGTATCACAGGAAACCAGCTGACACTTGCACGGTCGTGTATATTTGTGTTGCGATCCATCACAGCCCACTGTCAACGAGGACGACTTCTTGGGGAGCACGAAGTGGCTCAACTCTGATGGTGAACTGGCGGCTTTGGAGGAGTTCAAGGACTTCTGGCTTGGCATGCCGCTACCGACACTCGGGGATGAGGTCGATGACAACACTGGCAGGGACCCTGCCTGGCGCCGTGAAACGTTAGCCCTGCTCTTTAGTATGACGCTGAACGATGCTTGATGAGTGCCAGAAGATGAGTCAGTTGTTGACAGGCGGTGTCAAAGGACCTTGGTAATGCAGGGCAGTTCTCAAACTCTGCTGCTGGTTGCAGCTTGCTCACCCCGGGGTTCTCCCTTTGAGTCTGACTCCAGGCCCTGTATGTGTCTCCATGTGGCTTGGAACCTTCCACCATCCTTTTGATTCACCCTTGCGGTTACCGTGCACCCGATTCATCTGAACGGCGGTATAAACAAGATGTTCTACCACTACACCGAGAGCAAATTTGCGCTCTAGCTAGCTGTATGTGCATGTGACCGCGTTGGGTGTGGTATTGCCAGCAAGCCTCACCGTTGCTGTCTTGTGCGTGCCAGAGCCGAGCAATCTGACGTGACACGCTAGCCGCTAGCCAATCGCAGCGGATAGCTGGCCCAGTTTCGTGGCCACTCGACTCAGGTATGTGCGTTTGCCAGGTTGAGGTGCCTCAAAGGCACCAGTCGCTGAAGTGTGGCAACTTGCAACACCTGCCTCTTGCCGTCTTGGCACAGACGGCATGCAGGAGTTGCAGCCTGCCAAAAGCGTGCTGCGTCTCATCGATCAATGACAGCTTCTAAACCACGTTCATATGGGCTTCGTGAACTTTTGCACGCAGGTGCCCACTGTGCGCGCTCGGTGGCAGTCCCTGCTTTCAGCAGCTCCAGCATCACATCACAATATATGGTGAGCCCACTCTGCTGCACGGCATTGATTGATGTCAATTTGAGTGCTAGCACGACCATATGCGCATTATATACATAGGCATACGCACTTGTGCATTGCAGCAGCAACTTCACCACCAACTTTACCACCAGCTTCCAGCTCTTGCACAAAATGGTATGCATGCACGGACACATAGCTGCACGTGCATGCAGGAGGCCCTCGCAGCAACAGGAGTGCATCAGGTGGCAGGTGCCCACAAGCACGGCTATTGCGCGGTGAAGCGACTCAGACAGCATGGCAAGCATGCTATCACGTTTGCATCAGCCGATGAGTGGCTCCGATGATTTTCCTTTGCATGTTGACAGGTCTGAGGATTCGGCTGCTCGCATCAGGCTCTGCCAACCAATGCCACCGTCAGCAGCTCACGGTGACCTGAGCATCGTGGCACAAGGTTGCACCACCCTTGACAATTAAAGTGCGCATGTGGGCAAGCATTCATTTGGTGGTTGAGGCGTCTTGCTGAACCTACGCTATTGCCACCTGATTATGCCCTGCCATGCACAGGAAGAAGGAAAGTTCATGGCCAAGTCCTAGTCTGCAGCTGCGGGCGCCAATGCAAGATCCGGCAGCATTAGGCTTTGCAAGCCAGCTGCAGCTCTTGCAGGCGTTGCACCCAGATGGAGAACGTCTGCTGCCCGGTTGCAGTGGATGATTAGTGCCCTCTACAGCGTAGCAAAGTATGAGCTGCCAGGTGCTGCCAGGCACGGGTTTACGGCGCCTGCACATCACTATGCCTCGTGCAGTGACCCAGGATTCCTCGAACAAAATTGAACCATGCGTCACAGCATGTATCAGACGGGATGTGGCAGTGCAGGGCACTAATGCGGCGCCACCAAATGCTGCGACACAAGACGCACGTGCAGATCCAGGGCATCCTGCAAACCGCCCTGATGTGACTGCTGCCGGTCATGCACCGCAGCGGGCTGCGCTGCAAAGCAAGGTGGGTGTGTAGCAGAGGTTTGTGTGGTCTTCACAAAGGGCTCTACCCCATGTCATGCGAGAAACATGCTCCAAAGCCATGCTACCCACCGCAAGCAAGGTTGGCATGAGCACTGGCAGACCAGAATGAGGCACGGTGCATGGGTGGAACTTGTAACAGCGTAGTATGCTGAAGGGTCTTGGACTTCGTACTAGTCTGCTGATGGTCATGGGGATCAACCTGCCATGCATGACACAATGCAACGTTTTGGAGAACACCTCAATGTGTGGCTAGCGCGTATAGCGCGGGTGCAGACTGTGGCCCAAATGCTCTGCAGGAGGCTGCCGACGCTGCTGCAACTGCGGACACTGCCGCCACCATTGAGGCCGGCGCAGCACCTCAGGCAAACAAAGTCATATCCTTTCCTACAGTAGCAGCAGCTGCCACACCAGCTGCCGTACCTCCAGCCGGCGGTGCTGCCGCCTTAGGTGCAACAGCAGCAGCCACCACCACAGCCGCCACCCCGCCCGCCGGCGGTGCCATTGGAGCTGCAGCTGCACCAGCAGTTACATTTGCTACTGGAGCTGCCGCACCAGCTGCCAGTGTTGCAGCCGCAGCAGCAGCACAGGCTGTCAGGCCAGCCGTAGCGCTCACTCGGGCCTCCTTTCAGCATATAGCGGACAGAAGCAGACCGCTTAGTAGGGTGGAGCTTCGACAGCTTGAGGCTGTGGACACGCGCTTCCAGGACCGTGACCTTTTCTGCGACATGCCGCCTTTCCATAGGGTTAGGTTTGTGCTTGGTGCACCGGGCCTCAGTGACCGGGAATCCCAGAGCGTGCTGCAGGCGTGCTCAGCGGCGTATGTTAAGGGCCATATGTCCCTTGGCAAGCGTAGGGACATGAAGCCAGGTTTGCTGCAGCTGAAGCTTGTTCATTGCTTCGGCCCGTTCTGGGTCATGCACCTTTCGGATGGTCGGCGTGTCATCTGCTTACAGCAGTCTGCCTCGACCGACTTCATGCCCCTTAGAGCCATCGTTAGCCATATTGCCGCTTCCAAGGCCATCACAATAGCTGAGTACGAGTACCACAAGGTGCTCGGCAACATTTGTTGAAAACTGACATCGTGAATCGCTTTGAGCTGGCCAGGTCAGGACACTCATCACTTGTGCGCCCCATTCATAGCTGGAGGATATGCCCTATCATGTGTAAAATGACCCTTTTGAGCTGTGCACAACCCACAAGCAACAACAACAGACTGCAGGACCTACTGCAGAGCCTGCGAGCCGGGCAACCTCCTGACAACTGAGATAACGAGCAACGCCCTGTCACTGTCGGACTGGATTGTGGTGTTGAACGAGGTTGCAATATCCTCAGACACGCGACAGGTTTGAGTCCGATGTTGCGTGCCACCTGATATTAAGCCTACTGCTCATGCCCACAAACAGCAGCGCACATGCACACAGCAGCTGAAGGAGGCATATCCGACCATACCGTATCACAAAGCTGTTGCCAGCCTCTTGTGATGAAATGTACACCTGTGCTACATGTGCAGCGGCAGCCTAGTCCGTCCTCGCCAGCCTCATGGCCTTGAGGCGGCTGCTGTAGCATCTCAATCGTGGAAGTCGTCCAACGTCAGATCACAGCGCGCCTGCACCATGCGTGTCTGACATCGATCTGAGGTTATGCATGGCGCACGTGGGCATGATGATGTCACCAACTGAGAGCTGCATGTGCCCTGTAGCCTCGACCATGCAGCTCCATGCAGCGCACAACCTATAGGGGGGACGCCCGAAGCGATCTGCTTCACATATGGTACCTGCATCTTGGTGACCCAGCGGATGCGCTTGGCTGCCTCTGCATTGGGGCGGCGGCGACGCAGGATGCTCAGGCCGCCGGGTTTCCCGCTGCGCTTCCTGCCGCCGCTGCCGCGCAGGTGG
This sequence comes from Diplosphaera chodatii, assembly GCA_032358165.1. NCBI lineage: Eukaryota > Viridiplantae > Chlorophyta > Trebouxiophyceae > Prasiolales > Stichococcaceae > Diplosphaera > Diplosphaera chodatii. Next base: position 2,925,497 of record JAALGY010000015.1, on the reverse strand, counting down.
TCCCTGCGGCTGGCCTCCAGCACCGCGAAGGCTTGATCTGCATGGCCGGGACTGCACATGAGTGTGCCAGTGTGCCCACTTTCAGATGTGTCAAGGGGGTGTGGCCGTGCCTGTCACTTAACCCACTGCAACAGCAAGCACATGGTTGGGAAGCATGCACATGATCGAGTACTGATCCAGTACCGACAACGTGCCGCAGGGTTTGGGGAGGAACCACATACCCAGGATGCCCTGCATGGTGGCTGCATTGCGGTGCACTTCATCCACTTCGCGCTGCACCTCCTCGACTTTCGCTTTGACCTCGTCCAGCAACGCCTGCATGGCACAAGCACCACTGATGCACCATGCCGGATGATCTCGAACGCTTGGGTACACCCTCCCATCCTGCAGTAGAGACTTCTCCTGCTTTTGAGTTTAGATCGTGCACCTGCTGTGACGACACGACATCACAGCGCCAGGCGACGTGTCGTGTCGTCAGGTCTGCAGTGGCACGCTGTGCATGCGTCATGTCCTATGCAAGGGCATGCGGGCTCTGGTCAGCCGCTGCGGACCTGGCGCTCGTTCAGGGCGTTGTGCACAGCGCGCCCTGCTGCCTGCGCTGCCAGCTGCTCGCCCAGCTGCACGCATGCAAGCAAGCAGACTTATAAGCACCGAGATCAAGTGCACAGAAATATTTGCAGAGCACACATTTCTTCCTGGGCCAGACGCAAGTCGTGGCTGATGGATGGCCCATGCAGTGACGCTGCCACTCCATTTGACACAGTGTGCTGGCAGCACCGCTGACACTTGGCTGTATCGTCTGGTGGGACCGACAGTTGCAGCTGTCAGCAGCGACTGGATGTCCACCATTACAATCAGCTGCATGTACCAACGTGCATGCTCATTAGGTGGCAGAGCAACATATCTGCACACCTGATGCGTGCTTGGCATCACATGCATGGTGGGTGCACCTTTTGATGCTGGGTGCCAGGTACTCGGCAGGCCGGTCATCAGTTGCGCCACCGAGGTCATGCATGTCGTCGGAGTGATCGCCACGGTCTCGCTGTGGTAGCGCACTCGTCACCTGCTCGGTGATCACGCATCAACCGTTTCCCATCTTGAAGTGCTTCGCGTCAACTGCAGCAATGATCTGCGTGGCAACTGCCGCAGCAGACTCCATGCATGCATGCAGTCCGAACAGCAGCAAGCAGGGTTTGCGGCACAATGAAGAGGACAACACCTGTGTGGATCTGTCGAAGCTCAAGGAAGAAAAATGTGAGCGGCTAGCCACTACCGCTGGGTGCTGATGCAGTAGCTTCGGCTCCTGAGCCCGAGGGATCGCGCGTGCAGGTGCGCCTGCGAGGTGGCTGCCAGCAGCCAACATGCCGTGAAGCTTCTGAAAGTCCCTGTTTGATCTACCTTGAAGGCTACCTGAAGGCATTGGTGACACTTTATGTCGCATACATTGGCAAATTTTGTCTCGGATGGTCAAACACAACGGGGCCATGGTTTGCACCCCATGCTGAGCTGGACACCATTTTCGCTTTTGTGCAGCGACTTCACAGTTTGAGAGTTTGTCGGTCTACACATAGCCTAAGTCGACATCCAACACATCCAAACGGTGCATTTGACCCCGAGACTGCATTGAAATCGCGTCCAAGGGGCCCTGCTGCAATCAACATTTGCACAGCTATTGGCCCGAATCTACAGCAATGCAGCGGGCTTCGCTAGGACGATGCCAATATCATACCTCAGCACATGTGTGCCAAAGGCACACGCAGATGCTCGCCAGCTCTGCGATCACCCATACTGCAGCATTCAGACAATGCACTCAGCTGCGCCGGCATGCCAGCGGCACAGCACAGCGCTGTCGGCGACCCGTTGCTGCCGCAGCGGACAGCAACAACGTGCAGATCGGCAAGGAGCTGCTGGCGGGGCGGGCGGACGCCGAGGCGGCCATGCAGTGGCGCGAGGCGACGGTGCTGGAGAACAGGTGCAGCGGGCACCTGGAGCCCATCACACGCTGTCCTGCATGCTGCTTGCATGGTAACATAGCAAAGGCTACTGATGTGACGGTACACGCCTGATCAATCACCTCGATCACGAGCTAAGCCTGAGCTGGAGCTGTTGCCGTCACGAGCGGTAGCACAAGTGCGAGCCGGCACCAGCTCGACGCTGTCTGCCCCCTGCCTGCCACCAGGTCCGCCAGCCTGGACGGCAGCGTGCGCACGCTGGTGCTGACGGTGGCGGACCCCATCCAGTACATTGAGGGGCGCCGCATGCCGCGGCACCAGGCCGCGCCCCGCTGGATCGACGCCTACCAGGCGTGCTGAGCTGAATTATTGTATTTGTATTTGTATTGTACTGACCTGAAGTGCTGTTGAGTCTATCCTCGGGTGAACCCATGCGTCGGCCGTCATCACCTGTGTGTGCGTGATTAGCACGACAGTTGTGCCCCTAGGTGCCGGGCCAGTTCGTGGCGCTGCGGCTGGGCAGCTCAGACGATGCGTCGGCAGCGGCAGGGGGCAACGGCGCCGGCGGCACGGCGGCGGCCGCCAATGCGGCGGCGGCGGTGCTGCCCATCGCCAGCAGCCCCATCGCTGCCAGGGCAGAATCGTCAAACATGGATGCCTCCGTGATCGAGGTGGGCTTTGAGGCACCTTCCAGCTGTATCACGTTGTACAGGGCTCAGTCCCACCCTGTCCGTTGCTATTTAGCGCCCTGCGCTTTGATCTACGCCGCCGTTGTGATGGGACATCTGGAAAAAGCTGCCCTCGCTGAGCGCAGATGCGCGATGTGCATCAGCAGTGGCGACTGGCCTTTGAGCATGCAGGAGTCATCATGCAGGTGCTGGTGGAGCGGGCGGCAGGCAACTGCGGCGGCGATGACAGCGGCAGCGTGCTCATGAAGCTCGGCCCTGGCACACAGCTGCGCGTCAGCCAGATCCTGGGCCGTGGGTGAGCTGACACTCCCGTGCAGCTCCAACAAGGCTTTGCAAACAGCGGGGTTTGCGCACCTTGGCTCGTGTCTGACAGTGGGCACGCCATGCTGTACCCTTCATCACCACCAGCCTGCTCAGCCACCCGCGGCAATGCCTTGAGCACAGGCGCAACACCACGAGGGAACACATGCAGCGCACATCACGCACAACTGGCCGGTCTCCTGCCACTGATGTAGGGTGGCAGGGACGCCCTCCCTCGGATGCTGCGCTGAGCGTTTGATCATATGGGGTTTGCCCGCAGGTACTCCTCGCTGCTCAACTCGGTGGTGTGCTTGACCAGCGCGCTGGAGGAGGCGCGGTCGCTGCTGTTTGTGGGGGCGGGCGCGCGGGGCGTCGCGCCCCTGCGGGCGGCCCTGGAGTGGGCGCCCGTCCAGGTGAGCCCTGCTGCCGCAACACCTCGTGTCAGCCCTCCAGCTCATGGGGCAGGCGCACTGGGCAGTGCGGTCCTGCGGGCAGCCCTCGACCTGGCGCTCATGCAGCTAGGGAGCTTAGGGCAGTGCTCCCCAAAACAACAGCATCGTCTGATTTGTTGTTGTCATTATGGTGCATGTTTGTATGTCTTCTGCTGGCTGCAGTGGCTGCTCACAGCCTGTTCGTCGAGTCTGGCCAGCAAAGGCTGCCAGTCAGCCCTCACTGCGGGGCCGCATGCATGCAGGCAGCCGCAGCGGCGACGGGGCAGTCGGTGTCGCTTTTCTACGCCTCCCCGTCGATGCAGGCCGCGGCGTATGTGTCTGACTGGGACTCCTGGCGGGCCAACGGGGTGCGAACCCAACCACCAGCCCCTCTCTCCGGTGGCACACCAGCCGCCCATTGCAGCCAACAGCACCTGCAGCTCCAGCACTCACCGTGCAGTCTGCCCTGCAGCCTGGCTCACGCTCCGGCCCTGTGCCGCGAGCAGTGCAGCAACGTCCTCTCGACCCCAGCCGTAAACCTTGCACACCTGGGAAAGCACACCCCCTGAGGCAATTCCAATTCCAACTCCAATGTGTGCCCAGGTGCTGGTGGAGCCAATCTACCTGGAGGAGCTGGCGCGCCCCAACGAGTGCACCCTGGAGCTGTCGGTGCGCACTTGTCAGCAGCCCCCGTCCCCAGCCCCCTTTGCAGCCCTGGCACAGCCGCTGTCCGCTGCCACCTGATGCACGAACACGGGTCTGCAATCAACCTGACAAACGCCTGACACTATGCAGGACGCCATCGTCGACAATGTGTGCCAGGGCGGCAGCCTGGCGTCAGCGCTGCAGGGCAACTCGCCCGCCGAGGCGACCGTGTGCATCGGCGGCCTGCCAGGTAGCCGTTGAGCTGTGGAAAACCATGCTGCCGTCGCACACGTGTGCGTCATATGACGAGGGGGACTGCCTGAACGTCTGTGGGATCAAGGGTGCAACATCAGACCGGCACCACATCAAGTTGCGGGCTTCTGCTCTCAGGCGAGGTGGTGGCGTCGCTGAGCAGGCGGCTGGTCATGGAGGGCGTTGCACGGGAGCGGGTGCTGTTCTGCGACTTTTTCTGAGTGGCAAATGAGCGCCATCCCGTGCCCAAATCCACAACGCTGGCATAGACGCATGTCATACAACTAGAAGCGATGGATTGCGACCCTGGGTCAATGTGGTATTGGACAATGCCAAGGTTGAACACCCAGCTTCGAGCAGCTGCCCTTCAGCAAAGGCAAGCGCGCAGGGTTACAGCAATGTTGGCGGCGTGGCTGAAAGTAACCTAGAGATGACAAGTACGGCGCAAACCGCGTAGGTTTGTGTGACAACTGAAGGGGTTGATGACATTGTGTTGCATAGTGGTAGTCGCAAATGGCACTGACAGGCAAACTTTCTAATCTAATCTTGCATCTGTGTAATTTGCATCTCATCTCTCAAACCCATATCACGTGCCCTCTGCACAAACCTTTGCAACACCTCGGATGAGTGAAACTAGTGCTGAAAGTTGATCAACGCTCCTCATCCGTCTGCCAGCCTTTGTGCACCGAATCATGGCGTTGCTGTGCCAGCGACCTGCATGCAACGCCCAGATCACCTAGTCACTCAAACTAGCAACCTGGCTCTGAAGGAGCTGTTGACGCAGTGACCGGACTGGAGATGACATCAGAATAGCAGTAGCAAAGTGATGTCGCGCTTGCAGCGGTGTGCCCGGCGCCTCTGGTTGTCAGGGTTCCAGAGTCTCCATGCGCCGGCATCGCTCAGCGTCGCCGCAGCCAGGGGCCAATGCTACAGCACTTCCGTGGGATCAGCAACGTCCGCAGCCGCAAAGAGGTGCGTGAAGCAGCACCGGATGCAGGGCAACACGCATCAGCTGTAAGAACGTTGGCTTGGCGACAGCTGCGTCATTTTGGTAGCATTGTTGTATTGTGCTTGGGTATAGAAGACACTGTGCTTTGCAGCTGCAGCACGACTGGCGAGGTGCCGGTGCGCCGAAGTGCCGCGATGCTGGCGGTGGCAGGCGTGGCTGGCGGCCTGTCGCTCATCATGTCATGCCGCAACCAGCTCGGCGAGGATGCGCCGCACCTGCTGCCCGCCGCTCAAGCCCAGGCAGCCAGTCGAGCCGGCAGCGAAGCAGGCTGCAGTTCTCAGTCTACCAGCGGGGAAGACTACACGGCAGCTGCTACGGATGGCACTGGAAGCCTGAACCGCATGATGGCGGCAGCACCGGCGGAGCAGCCTGCTTCCGCCCCTGGCTGGTGGGCGAGTCTGACGGGCAGCGGCGCAGCGGCGGCCGCGTCCGAGCCGCAGCCTGCCAACGGCAACGCAGGCAATCGCAGCAGCGGCGGCGGCGGAGATGGTGGCAGCATGACGCTCACCAAGCCGGCTGCCGACGCTGCAAAGCTCGCTGCAGCCGCCGCGCCACCTCCACAGCCCAAGCAAGCCGGCAGCGGCGGCACAGGGGACAGACAAACGCCGCCCGCCGGCGCGGTGCAGGGGGCGGAAGCAGGGGAGGCCGAGGGGTGGTGGGCGTGGCTCAAGTCCAGCGTGGGGGCGGCCCCCGCGCCGGCGCCGCCCGTGTACATGCCGCTGCCCACCGACAAGCTGTGCTGCAAGCTGCCCGCGGACAGGTAGATGGACATAAGGCTGCCCTGAGTTGCGGGGCTTGTCGCTCTGCCACATTGTCGTGTAAAGCTGTGCTACTACCCGACCCCGGGCCCATCCTGGTCCGGGCTGAATGTGCAACCCAGTGGTTTTATGATCAAGTGCCGCAGACATGACCATCGTTTCTGAAGTGTCACAACTCACATGTTTGCAGGCGCTCTGGCGCAAGGCAGCAGCCAGTGGTGCTGCTGGCGTGCGGCAGCTTCAACCCGCCGACAATTGCGCACCTGCGCATGTTTGAGCTCGCTTCTGACGCGCTGCGCGAGGTGAACCTCTGAGCACCCCACCGTTCTGCACAGACATATGTGCGTATGGAATAACCCACTGCAGGCTGCACTGTTGACGGCAGCATGCAAACGAGCCAGGGGTGCCCGCAAAATTGTCAGAGGTTGGCAACACACCACAGGCAGGGTGAGCAACGCAGGTGATGGTCTGAGGCAGTTCGTGTCCCACCCTGCAGGAGGGATTTGACGTGCTGGGGGGGTACATGAGCCCAGTGAACGATGCATATGGGAAGCCTGACCTGGCGCCCGCCACCCACAGGTCAGCAAATGGACAGCTGGGTTGTCAGCAGCTGCACCTGTTTCCATGCCACGTTGTTGCTTCTGTCCTGTCCCTGGCTTGTCACCTGGCAACCCCCACACGAGCCAGGCACCCAGGCGGCCAGCATCACGAGTATATGCACTGCCCAGCCGCTGGCTGATTGCAATGCGCACCTGCGTAGTCCCCAGCGTCGAGTACCCAGCTGAGACCTAGGTCTGGCGGCCTCGGCAGTAGTCCTGCACCGTCGTTCAATATATTGTGCTGTCCATCAATATATTGTGGCTGCGTCTGATTGGCTGCACTTCGGGCTTGGCACCCGCACCGTGTGTGCTTTGCTGTGCCTCGTGCTGCAGTGCACCCGAACCCACGTCCCTGACGGCAGTCAGTGCACATGGGCGCCCTGGTCGTATGCAATTCACAGCATCACAGGATGCACTGTGTCAAAGAGGTTGATCTCGTTCGGATTGCCGCGAATCCACCAACTGGATTGAGCGCACCCCTGCTGCTGCCCAAGTGCAATTCACCGCCGCACTGTCGTTGATGGCTGATGCTCAGTTGCCTCACTGCTGCAGGGTGCACATGGCGGAGCTGGCTGCTGCAACGTCCGACACCGTTATGGTGGACCCCTGGGAGGCGGCACAGCCCGGGTGGCAGCGCACCCTGGCCGTCATGTGCCGGCTGTCCGTGGTGTGTGGTGCCTTGTGTCGGAACAGTCTCGCCACCACCATGGCGTGATTCGAGGAGACTTGTACCGTGGCGTGATCGCAATCCGTTTGGCAGTCTGACCTGCAATCTGGCCGTGTCATGCCACATGTCTGCGCTGACTCTGAGGTGTTGACTCTGATGATCAGCAGCCTGCTGTGTGCTGCCCTCGAGGAGCAACAATGCAGTGCCGCCTGTGCACACTGGAGAGCAGCATTCCTGTATAGGCACAAGCACATGTGGTTGTCGCAGGAGCTTTCTGGCATGTTCGATACCGAGCAGGCGGCAGCGGCTGTTGCGGACCGGCGACCAAAAACGCCTGTGGCACCACCCGTCAGCAGGACGCATCCCGATGCAGATAGCTCAGATGCGGCAGACTTCCCGGGCAGCCACGATGGTGCCACAACCTCCGCCAGGAACACTGCTTCAGGGGGGCCAGCCCCAGCCCACCCCGCTGCGAATAGCGCTGGAGGGCCGCCCGCAGGGCCAGCAGACACACCCACAGCAGCTGCACAGCCGCCGGCACAGGTGCTGCCGCCGGCAGATGGTCATGGCGGCGGTGACGGTGCTGACATCGGCAGTGGCACTGCCCAAAGTGCGCCCCGGGTAAGCATCCTGAGCACCTCATGCTGATCAAAGCCACAGACGCATGTTGCGTGGCATGGAAAGGCAGTCGCACCTGCAAGTGTTGCAGTGTGAGCTTGCTGTCATCATCATCATCAACACAGTTTGCAGCAGAGCACACGTTGCACATTGGCTTGAGCGCTGGCGTCTACCCCTGTGCAGGTGATGCTGCTGTGCGGGGCGGACCTAGTGGAGAGCTTTGCCACTCCCGGCGTGTGGAAGCGTGAGCACCTGCAGCAGATCATGGGCCCCGAGCACGGCGTCGTGTGCATCGCCCGGTGTGTGGCATCAGCAGCTGCCGCTATGTGCACCAGCATGCCCTGCCCAGCAGCCAGTCTAGCTGCCAGTGTTGCAGGAACGCATCACTGAACCCTCCCCAAGGCCTGTCGACTGCATGGTAAGAGCACAGGTGGCTCAAAGCACAGAGTGGCCAAGTCGCCAGGTGACATGATTTCCGAAGTTAAAATAGCCGGCGTGGCAACCTGACAATGCATGTGCCGCGGTGCAGGCGGGGGGCGGAGGTCAGGCAACTGGTCGCCCCCGGCAGCGGCGGCAGCGGCGGCAGCGGCGGCAACGCTCTGGGCGGTCTGGCATCCGGCATCCGCATCATCGAGGACCCGGTGGCGCTGGATGTGTCCTCCTCAAAGCTGCGGGCGGCCATCGAGCAGGCGAGCGCCTGTGCGGGGCCTGTTATCTCTGTCGGCTTCAGCAGGGATGGCTCTACGACACTGCACTCTGGAAGCTGTTCTCATTCGTGCTCTGCCGTGTGAATGGTGTTACTCGATAGTGGCGGACTTGGAATGTTTACCACTGCAGGGCAAGTCTGTGAAGTACCTGACACCAGATGCGGTGCTGGCGTACATCAAGACGCATCGCCTGTATTCTGCTGCTGAAAGCGACACATGATCACCGAAGACTTGACGTGTTGTGAGTTGCTGGTGCCTATCGGTGGGATGGTGTGATCGTTGGTACTGCATGCTAAGGCATACTGCGGCAACTGATGACGGCCCTCAGTGCAGCGCCTGCGTTGGTCTTGCATGTGGTTTGGACGTGAGCATGAGACACGATGCAGACGATGATGGTTTCAGCATACGAGCTGCGATATTTGACAAGCAGGCTCTTCGAGACACGTAGTCGAAATGATGGTTGCCGCACAAGTTCCTGAGGCTGCTAAGTGTCCTGCAGCTGGTGTCATGTGGACTACACGGCTGACGTGCTTCTATCTGCTGGACTGACTGGCCTGCCACCAAGGCGCCATCTCTGCTCCCCACTCGAATGCTCTGCGCTGTCCAGATGCCTCCGCTTCGGTCAGCAGACACGCCTCCAGAGTCGTTGCGATGGCAGCCTGCTGCAGACAACCTCCTTGTAGGACACAGCCAGCTTCATCGAACACACCACCGCGGCGCCAAGCTGCTAGGGGAGCAAGGTTGCAAGTGCAGTCACGTGTGAGCAGACAGCAAGGTCCACTGTCGCAGTCTTTGTGCTTTGTCCTGCAGTTTTCATTTTCACTCACCTTGTCCAGATTCACGCCGATGAACACCAGGGTTTGTGCCGCAGCACAGCGCTGTGCTTCCAGACCTGAGGCATCCTTGCTGCTGTCAGCGGGCCAGCCGTCGCCTTCAGGAGTGAAGCACTGGACGGCCCCTGCAAGGCCGGAACATTGGTGTTCAGCCTGTTGCACATCAGCATATAGCCTGCTGTTTCCCAGCACAGCGTGGGCCAGGCTCATGCGAGTTAGCATCCGCATCAGTGAGCCAGGACACAGGTCATGCATGCTGAGCAAATGCCACTGCTGACGAAGTTCCAACTCAAAGTCCCATTGCGCTGAGCCGTGATAACTCGGCCTGCTTGACCCCCGATGTTCTGCAGGGCTACACATCCTGCTGGGCAGCACCTGCTGTGGACCACTGCCAGCGGCGCTGCGGCTCGTGCGCCAGCCGGAAGTGGCCCTTGGAGCGCAGGCAGCGGGGCAGCGGCGGCGCTGCTTCCGGCTTCCGGCCGCTGCATTCCCTGCTGTCTGGGTCCGCCCCGTGCACGGCAGTCCATAGGCGGCCTGGGTGGAAGCAGCGCCTCGCCAGATTGGTGATGTGCCTACACGGAGGACCCGTGCATCATCACCCGGGTAAGAGCTGTTGGCCACCTCGTGTTGCCCCTGCTTTGTGTCAAGTGAGGACACCGTTGAGGAATCGTTGAGACAGGGTAGCACTGCAGGTCTTGGCCTCAGGTGACAGTGCATGCCTGAGAAGGATATACACACTCACTGGTCTGTCCAAACGAAGCTGGAGATGCCAAACTCCTCAGACTCTGGGGGGTGCGACCCCGCGACTTCCTGCATGCGATCAGCTGCCTCAAGCATGAGGCGTCATGCACATTTAAAACTGATTGCAGAAGCCCATGAACACCTGGGTTGTGCTGGACGGCATGGGACATCAGCAGAACATAAGAGCCACCTGCTGCCAGCCGGCAGTAGCGGCCGCCGCCGCCATGTCAAAGCTGCCAGTGCTGAGCACCTCCGACACATCCACCCCGCAGCGCTTACACCGCAGCAGCCTTGCCGTGGGGTTCAAGCGCCATATCACGGCTTCTGTCTGCGCCACCAACAGTGCACATCAGGTGCTCACCTAACAGCATGAACAGACTAGCTTGTGCATTGCCAAGGTGCACAGCATTGGCTTCAAATATGCTGCATGCAGGTACCTGATGCAGCTGCGCCGTGTTCACCCTGTCGCACTTGTTGAGCAGCACGACATTCGCAAACTCGACCTGCGGATCAAGCACAGCATCACAATTATGCAGAGCAAAGTGCAGCCCTCCAGTGATGCAATGGCAGAAGCGCATGGTTGCAGTACAGATCAGGGCATACACCCTGATACATCCCAGTCAGGCTGGTGTGAGCGTGCCGCCGGCAGGGCACCTGATCTATCAACAACTTCGACAGGTCGCCAGTCGCCGCTGGCGTCACCACCTGAGCTGGCCCCGATCCACCCTGGACCATCGGCAGGAACTGCTCCGCGTCCACAACCGTGACCTGCGCAGATTGGTGATGCTGATTGCGACATTCCGCCTTGAGCACAGGAAAGGTGCCCTAGGGCGAGTGATGCTGGATGCTGTTGCACATCTGTGGTCTTGCCCAGGTCTTCTGGCGGATATGACGATCAATGGCCAGCGCAGGTATCACTACTAGCCCCTGCCAGTCACCAAGGTGTCCAGCTGTGCCACATCTGCCAACATCCTGCCGTCCGGCGCCACCGCTGCAAATGCCGCCGCCACCGGCAGCGGCTCGCCGATACCGGTGGACTCGATGACGATGTGGTCAAAGCGCCCCGCGCTGGCCAGAGCGCTGACCTCCTGAACACGATGGCACCGATATTGTGTGGATTTTATGACTTGGATTGGAGAGTGGGGTCCAGCAGCTGCAAACTCCTATCGGTTACTTCTGCAGGACTTCCCATCCGATGCCACGATGCTGACATCAAAGACTCACAAGGAGGCCATATCAGCCGCAGAGTGTCGCAGGACATTCCTGGTGTGGCACGGTGTAATACAGTGTACAGATAGGACTGGGATGCTAATATTGTACCACACCTCAACCAGGTCCGCCCGCAGGCTGCAGCAGATGCAGCCATTGGTGAGCTCCACCAGCCGCGGCTCTGCGGTCCTGAAGGCGACGCCGTCCCTGAGCAGCGCGGCGTCTACGTTGACCTTGGCCATGTCGTTCACGATGACGGCAATCTGCAGCAATTTGAGGACGGGCCCTGACATGTGTGGCAGTCAGTTATGAAGTCTGAAGCTCTCCGATGTGATGAGTTTGCACACTCACAGCAGCGTGACTGGTCTGAGCAATCCTTATTGCCTCACTTAAGCTGACATGACATGCTCATGCAGAACCAAATTGCAACAAATGATGACAGGTGCTGCAAGCCACAACCCACACCCGCATGCCCTGCGCGCTGGCCAGGATGTGGTTCAGCAGCGTGGTTTTGCCCGCCCCCAGGAAGCCCGACAGCACGGTCACACACGGCTTCTTAGCGCCTGCAGCAGCAGACTCTGCAGCTGATGACACCTCGCCCATAGCCCGCCTCACTCTGGATCTCTATGGCATGATGAGGTGCCGTCAAGATGTAGCTTTACCGTCTCCCAGTATGCATTCAGGGTTTGCCGGCAGTCCACCTGCATGCCCCTCGCTGGCTCCGCCGTTGCCCAGCTGCTTCCGCGCCGCCGCTGCAGTGGGCGCCAGTGCATCGGGCTGCGCTGCACCGGCTGCTGCGGGGCTGCCATGGTCGCCGTCAGCTGAGCCGCCGCTGGGCCACTTGGAGGCCGCCAGCGACACCGGCACCGCCGATGCCCTGCATGCTGCCAGCTCCCGTGCGAGGTCCAAAGCCTGCGAGCAGGCCAGGTTGTGGCTCAAGCACAGATGGCAGCCTGTGCGTGCTGTTACAGGCATGCCTCTGTGATGTGCCAGCCTGCATATTGCAAGCTGACCCAGGAAAATTCCTTCCACTGTGACATGTGCAGAGCACATTCCGGCTGGTGACACTAGCTCAAATCCGCCACCTGCAAGAGTGCGGCCTACATCCCCATGTATCCCAACGACACACCTGCTGCGTGCCAGCGTCGCCTGGTGATAGCGCCAGGCTGTGCTCCAGGGCCTCTGCCGCCGCGCTGAAGCGCTTGAGGCCGATCAGCGCACGCCCACGCCTGCAGGACGCACGTGTCACTGCCCATTAGGTTTTACCCTCTGCTTGTGCACAGGGAAGGATGGAACACCGGCAGATGGCCACATAGTGAGCTGCCCGTGCGGCTGTGGTGCTTCTGGAGGTGGACCATGTGCAAGGTGGCATTCTGCACATGACAGTTCTGGGTGACGGTTCGCATACCCACACTGCTATGAACCGGATGCTGCATCCAGCAAACCCTAATGTCTACATCCACCCACCTCAGATGCGCCTTGGCCCATAGCGGCGCAGCTGCCACTGCGGCATCTGCAGCCTGCAGTGCCGACGCAAAGTCGCCGCATCGCTCGTGTGCCGCCGACAGGTTCGCAGCAAGCGTCTTGTACAGCGGCAGGTGCTCAGACGTGTGCGCCAGCCCTGCAGCATAGGCCTCTGATGCAGCAGCATAGTTGCCTGCATGCACAGCACATGAGCCAAGCTGTATCGTACACCGTTCGAAAGCGACTCTGCAGACAGAAGGCGCTGCCACGTTCTTTCCCAGTTTTCATGCTAGAGTGTGCTTGACAGCGGCACATGCAGCACCAACATATCAAAATGCGGACCTGCAAGGAACGCTGCGTCACCGCGCTGCTTCGCATCGCTTGAGTCGCTATCGCCGTTTGCAGACGTCATGACGAGCCAACGTGTCGATCACGTACGTTGCACCTGCTGTACTGGATCACTGCATCACAGATGGCTTTCAAATATCCTGGTGTGCTGCAAAATACCCTGCGCTCTGCAATGCGCGTGCCGTGAATGCTCTCAAGCCTGGATAGTCCATTCGGCTGGCGAATTCTGAGACTTTCGATGCACATTGTGCAGGTCTTCCCGCTGCCAGTCTTGGAAGCTGCAGGCCTGCAGCCCCAGGCCGCTGGGTGATCAATCGACGGCGTTGCCGCCGGACTGCATCCGCCGTCTGAGCACCTAGCTTCGGGTCAACACACATCACAGCAGCAAGCTAAACTACAGCGCAAACCCCTGCAAGCACTCTGACGGCTCGCCAAGCAGCATGCTGCCCTGCTGGGCGCGGTCTCGGGGCCTGGCAGCCCGGGCTATAACTATGGCGGCAGCAGCTGTCAGACAGCAGCGACCTGCTTACAATGAGTGCGCAGAGCTGCCGGCCAGCAGCTTGCCAAGCATGCGCATTGGCTCGGCCAGCAGCCAGCAGCTTGCACACTGCTTTGGCAGCTTGGCAGCCGCTGCAAGCCTGAACATTCATGTGGCGGCAGCACACCCTGATGAGGCAAGCTGCCTGCTGCTGTGTCTGCTTGCTGCTCATGTAAGGGTCTCCGTGCCATGATCACATCATGAACCTGTGTGTCCAAGTTCACATCAGTTGCTGAAGCCATTGAATGCATGCTAAGCACCCGGCTGCTGCCATGCGCTGCATCTCAGCATCAAGCGCAGGTGCTTACCGCGATTATTGGTGTCACACCTGACTGGTATTCATTTTCTGCAGCACACAATCTGCACAACTTGTACACGGTTCTGCAGGACACTGGCAAAGTCAAGAGGCGCCGCGGTGCCAAGGCTGCAGCTGCCACTGAAGACGTCGCTGGAGTCGCTGACGGAAGCAATCCCGCATGCGAGGCAAGGGGCAGGGTCAAAGCCGGGACAGCAGGTGCTGACGACGGTGACTCTAAGGGGGCGCAACTGCACGGCCTGGCGCGTCAGCGGTCCCTGCGGCACCCTGACATTGGCAAGGGGGTGCCCAAGCAGGTGCAGCAGTTCTCGTACGGACATTCTGACAGCAAGGCGGGGGTCACTGGGTAGATGCCATATGCACTCATGCCTGAAAGCAATTTGCATACCGCATGGCAACTTGATGCCCATGGTCCACTAGGAATGCCGCTCATATCAAACACGCCCATGACAGTCGATCAGCTGGGTCGCAGGCTGCGCCGATGGCGCTGGGAGTGCCAGAGGACTGGGCGGTGTTTGTGGACAAGGGTGATTTCGAGCATCCGATCCTTGCAAAGCAAATTGCGGTACGGCTTGGGCACCAGCTGCTTACATGCGCATGGTGCCATTTGATATGAGGCTTCCTGGCCACACTTGGTTGCCATATCATGTACCAGGACTTTAGGCCTGCGTGTGGCATGGCAGGCAGGCAGGCAATGCATGGGGGCACAGTACTGCGCCTGCACCACCGCCACTGTTTGTCCGGCTGCCTGCACGTCATGACATGTGTGCTTGAGGACCCCATGCAGCAGCGGTTGAGTAAAGGCGCATGGCGTGACCAGACGGCGGGTGCCTGCTGCGAAAAACTGCTCTGCACTTGACAACGACATGGATGGGTTTGCCACAAATGATGTGTCTGTGACAGTTGGCCTCTCTGTTTGCAGCTTGGGAGAGCAGCAATGGATCAGCTACGAGCTGAGTGGGTTGCACACGCGACGCAAATGGATGCTGAGCGCGCACACCAGCAAGCAGCGATGGAGAAGCTGCGAGCTGAGTGGGATGCACAAGCGACGCAAATGAATGCTGAGCGCGCCCGCCAGCGAGCCTCAGCAGAGCAGCCACAGCAGAGGCACCGCGACAGTCTGGACATGGACGTGCTGCAATCAGTCGTTGACAGCACAATACCAGTGAATCAGATCCAGCAGATGGCGCAGACGGCTTTCAACAACATGAGCCAGTTTTGGGACCAGTGGCACAAGATGCTGGCCATCCTGCGGCGTACAGTTGAACGCAAGGAGATGGGTGCGCATTCTTCTTCTAACATAAGACTGCTGGTGTGGCACACTGTGTATGCGGACAAATACATAGAGCGTGCGCCCAACAGTGGGTCTCTCGCTACCCTGCTTGCACAGGGGCTCTGCACTGTAAGCGCACATGAGCTAAAAGCTGTGCAGTCGTTGCTTCAGCCGTCGTCAGGCGCTCAGCACACGATGAATCATATTTGCTGCTGAAGTGTGGGATGTCAGCTCTGCATCAATGGTTGCTAGCACACCGCAGCATGGCCTTGCAGCAGCTGCATTGGGCGTCACCTTGTTGCAAAGCAGTGGGCTGCTGACATCAGGTCACAGGACCTGCAGTGCACATCGCAACGCCAGACCCAATTGTAGTAAACCTGCTTGTTGCTCCGTATAGACCGTCTCGAGGATCGCATACGCTATGGCAAAGGCAACAAGCAGCAGGGGCGTCAAGATGCGGTGCGCGATCGCACTGAGCTGTACGCCCGCTGGGTCGAAGCGGAACCCGACTCGGCGGCGGCGGTGGCGAACGACAATGGGTGGCGTCTGCAAGATCTCCCCAGCAAGTGAGGTCTTGCTATGTCAGCTGTAAAATCGTGCATATGCAACTTTTGCTTGCACCACACACCATGTACACATTGCTTGAGCACGGTGGACATTTATTTTTGCATTCATGTATATCGAAATGGCGCAGCAGCCAGCTGGCAGGGTCAGCTGATCCCTTCGCACACAGCTTACTTACCTCACCAACACGTACCATCTGACACGTGCATGTGCAACCAGGCCAGCAGATGTGAGGCTCAAGGTGGACTTGCCAACCGTACTCAAATGTGGGTGCCAGCATGTTACATCTGCTCATGCACAACAGGATGGCGGCGGTTTACGAGGTTCTCCATGACTACGAGAAAGTCGATGAGCTACGCGAGTTCCTCACGACGCTTGAAGAAGTGAGCTCTCCACGTGTGCAGCAGCCAGAAGGCGAAGCCGGGTCACCAGGCAGCACAAGAGCGCTGTGAAGTGGCTCGGGAGGGGGAATGTAATGCAGCACATGACTGCCCTGACGGCAACGCATCTGATCCCGGCATGAGGCCAGTGTCTTCTGGAGCACATGCAGCACGCGGTGGTGCTGAAACTCAGTCATGTGAGCAGCCAACATGCACTAGCGTCATGTCCATGCAGCAATCAGCGAATGGTCCGTAACATGGTATCGAGCATGGTTCAACACCATTCTGAGCTGCAAATTTACTAGCTGCGCTGACGTACTCCTTAGATACAAGTGGGCAATTTTGATTTGACTGTGATGTTGGCCAGCTGATCTACCTATGTGGCAGCCCTGTTTGCATGGACCCATTTGAATGTTACATTGTTGATCTTGGGCGGGGACTGCCAACACGACACACTGATTACTGCTGCAGCTGGGACGCAAAGAGTTTGACACCTACTGCAACCAACACCAAACCCCTGGCACACAATGACAGGGTAGGTACTGTTGTTGCACAGTGGCATTCAAGGGCTTGCATCGGCCCTGTCCAGCTGCTCATAGCCAGCAGCGCCAAACACTGAGGATCATCAGCCTTGACAGAACCTAAGACTAGTCCGCTGTTGACAGGCAGTTTACTGCACTTGCTTCTTTCCCACAAACAATCACTTCTGCTGGC
Source organism: Diplosphaera chodatii (assembly GCA_032358165.1). Classification (NCBI taxonomy): domain Eukaryota; kingdom Viridiplantae; phylum Chlorophyta; class Trebouxiophyceae; order Prasiolales; family Stichococcaceae; genus Diplosphaera; species Diplosphaera chodatii. The sequence continues at coordinate 2,908,490 of JAALGY010000015.1, read as the reverse complement.
AAGGATCAGCGATGTGGCCTACCCACATGGGTAGTCACAACCGTGACCATATATCAAGGGTGTACATGATGTAGCTGCCTTGTTGAGCAACAGCCCTACGGCCGTAAAGCTGCCACTGCTGCCGTCCCCACTGTCCACCCTTGCACATACATGATTCTTGCCGCATAGTGCGCTGCAGCATTCCGTTGACTCTTAAGAGTCAAGCTTGATGCAGATGATGTTGGCTGCTGTTGCTGCTGAACACAGTTGCGGGCAGATGTCATGTCCCATGAGACTGCTGCTGAGGGCCATCTGGTGCGCCATCACTGCTGATGCCAGTCGGCTACAGCGGTGTAGCGTTATTGTACACGGCTGCTGTAGGGCTGCCTGGCATGCCTGGCCGCATGAGCCTACGTCAAGCGGCATCGTATGGGTGTCTGTGTCACAACGACTGTGCGTTTGCCATGCCTGTGGAAACCACCATATGCCAAGGCGAGACAAGCTGCAGTCCAATTTCATGTCCAGACGAGCTATTCGTGTATGTCCTATGCTCCGTTTGGCACACCGTTATTGACTGTCTGTACAGCAGCGCTTATCTACTAGCTGACAGTGTGCACCTTGACTCTTCTGGCGTTCGCGTCGTTGCTGATTGGTCTTCGAGCAGCAAACCTTGCATTCGGGCCCCAACCCATCCACTGTCCTGTGATAAGCAAAGAACTCCTGGCGGGGCTTGACCTGCATTCATGACAGCAGCTCTGATGTTGCAACACACAGATGGACCATGGTGACTGCTCGTAGGTTGTATCCAGCTGCTGATGAGCGTCTTGCAGACACCAAGGTACCACCTGGAGGTGATGATCTTACGATTGCCCTGCAGACAATGATCACATAAGAAGCAGAGTTGTGCTGACTTACTGCACCACAAATCTTCTGCAAATCCTTTTGCAGTGGTAGCAATGGCTTTGTAGCCCGTCACTGTTCCTGACGTGACACCTGAAGCATGCTGCAGCATTGACCTGCAGCAAAGTGACAGACGTACGTACACTTGAGCACTGCACCGTGCACTGGTCTGCTGCCTGCCCAGAGCAGACTCAGGTCATATATGTGATGCTAGACATTGACCGTTGACAAGCACAACTGCGCATGAAGGGCAGCACGCAGGCGCTACGTAGCACTTAGCACTGACCGCTGCAAACAGGCCAGTTGCAGTACATGGTACCATCGATGCACACCTTGCCACATCTGGCACACGTCTTTGCAGCGGGCAAAGCTGTACGGAAAGCTGTACACGTGCAGCCTCTTCCTCTGATGCACATGCCCTGCAACAGTGTCCCAACAGCACTGTCGGATGCCAGCATGCATTGGTCTTGCATGTGTGCTGCGCAACCATGGAACAGTTGCCATGTGTACATCGGGCAATGTCCACACCCGCCACAACAAGCTTGATCGTCTGAATAGGTTACTTTGGGCAGCAGTGAATCGTAACAGCTCCACAAGAACAAGCACACTCATATGATGATATCATCAAACCTGCAGATGTACCGCCGGCCGGAGAGACTGTTGCGCTTGAGGGCAGAGAAGTTGGCTTGCAGCTGCAACCCGCAGTGCCTGCACTCCTGCGGCTCCTGGGTGGGCAAACTGCCACTGGTGGACCTTTCGCAGGTGAGGTGCCTGCAGCGTGCAGGCTGAACACTAAAGCAGCAAGCCCAACACACGTCATGCACCCTTGGTGCTAGGTTCTGTAACACTGTGCAAGAGAAAGGGAAAAGTGCAAGCAGCTATTACCTGGCTTGATTTGGCCGCCGCGCAGCGTTTCCCTCTGCCCGGCAGGCAAAGCACAGCGGCATGCGGCCGTCCAGCGACGCCTTCATGCGCGGAAACAGCCGCAGCAGATAGGTCGCATTGCACTGCTGACAGCACTTCCCGCCGTCACCGCTAGTGAGTGCTGCCCTGCTGTCCGGAGTGGCACTGCAAACAGGAGGCATGTGAGCAACAGGCGGCTTTGCTGTTGGCGATGCTGAGGCTGGTGCTGCATCGACCTTTGCAGGGTCGCCGTTGCCCGTCAGCTGACTCTGCAGGGAGGTCTGTGCACACTGGCTTCTGCCCGCAAACTTGCACAGGTTCATTGCAGCAATGATCACGTGGGCAACCTCTCGTACCATGGCAAGCCATGTGCTTACACTTTGATATGTCTTTCAAAGCTGACCTCGAGCTTGACTGTAGCAGCAGTGCGGGGCAGCGACCTGCTGCATCTGCTGTTGTTTCTGTTTGCAATGCCGCCACCACTTAAGCCGCTGCGCACCCTGCCAGGTATTTTTCGTTTCGTGTTGGCATGCAGGCGGGGCGGCTTTGCTGCGCGATGGCAGCGGTGCAGGTGCCACCTCCGCTGCGGGATGGCAGCTGCTCCAGGCTTGACGACCGCAAAGTACCGCTTGCAATGTGTGACCAGACGCCGATGTGTAGCTGACGCTAGAGTGCTGCGTGACATCTCACCAGGATTGAAGTCACCATGGTATGCCCTGCATGGCAGATATGCTGCCCTCTGCATGACTTGATTAGCTGCATAGGTTTTGCCTTGCATGAGGAACGCCATTGCATGCCGTCAGACACGGATGATTGGTCTGCTTTACCACCCGGATATGATCGATCTCTGGGTCGGGCGACCATGATGTGTCACCCAGGACATGAGGCAACACTGGCAATGCAACAGCTAGCACATTGCTGTACACTGTTCACCTTGCGTGGCATGTCAGACACTGGAGGGTGGCTTGAAGAAGACCCAGTGCAGGAAAGCTCCAAACTTCTGCATCAGGGGTATGACCTGAGTGCGCAGCAGAGCGCAGGAGCAGCAATAACTGGGTACACATGCTGCACACAAACAGACATACAAACACAGCGAACTCTAAGGTGCCGTGCCACTGGTCGACATGTAATCTGCCCTGCGCTGCCGCCGGCAACCGCACTGCAAGATGCAAAACACTGCGGTGCGCATCTGTCGGATCACTGCTAGCGCTCATCAGCTCACAAAGCTACAGAATAGCTGCTTGAACCTGAGCAAAGCGTGGCTGCCTCACCTGTGGCAAGCAATTTGGCCGCCTCCTAACTCCCAGGCGCTGCGCTAGTGCTGCTCATGCTCTTGACTCACACGAACCACTCCACACGTATGTCAGCACGTGACGAGTTCCATTCAGCGACTGGTAGCCATCTGCGACATCATGCACTACTGGATTTGACCCCCTCGTCCGCGGTCGTTCCGTGGCGGTCAGCTAGCGTTCCGCACTGCGTTCCGCATGGGCGGAACGCAAACATGCGGAACGAGCCTTCAGTGGTCATTCCGTATTGAAGTGGTGAGTTCCGTGCGGAACTGGTCATGCATACGGAACTGTCGCGGAACGCTGGTGGGAAACACGGAACACTCCTACGCAGGAGCATTCCTTGCAGTCCTCGCACGCGGAACGGTCCTGTGCAGGAGCGTTCCGTGTGCCTTTGCCACGCATTGAAAGGCTCTGCCACTGCAGCTATTGCCTATCGCTTACAAACCTGCCTGTTGAGCACTTAGCGATTCGAAGCTCAGCACATCGCGTGCTGATCTGCTGAACACAGAGCGCGTTGCAGCGCGAGCAAAGCCAGTCAGTCACCGGCAGCAACCTTCTCGAACTGTAATGCAAGCACTCTCGGTGTAGGCGAGCACCATGTGCGTGCGCAGGGCAGCGAACTGTCACAGATCGCCCGACTGTCGCGGCCAAACAGGCACAGCCGCGGGCAGCGCTGCAACCATCAGCGTACATCTTTGTGGTGCTTAAGCCTCAGGCTGATGCAAGCAGCGCTGCCTGCGGCTATGTCTGTTTGACCCGGACATACCGTTAACGGTTGGCGGTTGCAGCTGACAACATTGCGCATACTCTGCCCCCAGATTTGGCAGGGCTGTGCATCGGCCTGCTGCACACTCTAACCTGTGCTATGTCTGTGCGTTGTGAAGTGCTTGGGCGCCGCAACGGGCCGTGCGCGGCACTGCACCCATGCAGCGTGACAATGCAACCGTAACAGCCAGATTCAAAGTCCTGCACATGGCTTCCTTGGCTCTCAACGACCGGCATTGTCCACCAACGATCATGTGCATGGAACACCGGCAAAGCGCCGCAGAATGGGCCGCTGAACAGGCGCAGCGTGACGGGGTGCACATGCATCGTAGTATGCACCGTAGTATGCACATGCACCGCGCGTTCCTTGCCAACGTTCCTTGTGGCAGCGCTGCCGTTCCGCCCGCAGTTCCGTGTGACGCGGAACGCTTGCAAGACTGTTGCGTTCCCGGGTAACGGAAACGTCAGTGCGGAACGACGCGGAACTCCACTGAACGGCCGCTGAACGTAGCAAGTTCAGTGTGGGCGCAGCACGGAACGTCCGAGGAACCATCATCGTGCATGGCAGCCTGGCGGCACGGAACGCAGTCAGAATGGGGGTGTTCCGCGGTGATTCCGTGCACGGACGAGGGGGTCAAATCCAGTAGTGATGTTTGCGACTCTGCTGATTGTCGTCTCCATACACCGCCGATTATTCACTTCCGCCTTCCCAAGTCCGGCAGCATCTCTCAGGTACAGAGCATCTGATCAGTACTTGCTCAAAAGTCAGTATCTGAGTTGTGTCTTCTTTATTTGCTACACATTGAAACTGCACACCAAGCAGCATGCTGCCCAGGGCGCTGTCTCGATGCCTGGCAGCCCGGGCTGTGGTACCTGCAGCTGGCAGCAGGCAGCAACTCCTTGCTGCAACAAAGCTGCCTGCTGCCTGCGGCCTACGAAGCCTGTGCAACGGCTCAGACAACATCCAGGAGACCGCACGGAGCTTCGGCACCTCGACAGCTGCTGACAGCCTGAAGGCCAGTGGGGCAGCAGATGCTGACAAGGCAAGGTGGCAGGCTGCAGCTGCATGTTGTGCATTGAGGATGCCCAAGACCTCGGTTCCACTCACGCTTCAGTCACAAACTCGTGTAAGTTGATGCAACTGTGGTCGGCTTGCTGCCCACACGGCTCTGATCAGAGCAGCGCGCTGCTCGAGTGGATTGACTGCAGCGCTCCACCAGATGACAAAAAGTGCACTACATGCATAAGTGCATCGCTGGCACCCTTGCCATCTCCCGTTGAGACCCTGGCCGCGCGGATCATAATTGAGCCTTGATCAGTGTCATCCAGCCTGTCTTTGGTTCCAGTCACTCACTGCAACCATAGGTGGTCGGGTACCTCAGATGAAGGCTTGTGTGGTAGATGCGATGTGCTCTGAACTATATGCTGCAACGGCTTGTAACCTACTAGTGGCTGACTTGGTCGCTGTCCAGCCATCACCATCGTGGCTGGGAGAGAATTCACCAGAGGGGTGCACTCTGCTCCAGTTGTGGGATATCAAGCGCAGGATACTTGTTGACATGAGTGCAGTGCTATGATGTGCAGGAGTACTTCCGGAAGCTGGGGCTGCCGGAGGAGGTTGCGGAGCTGCTGGCGCACAAGGGCACCTACGACAGCTTCCCGCTGGACGCCGAGGCTGTGACTGCGGTGTGATTCCTATGCATCTCATCCCATGCAGTATCAGTTTACATTTGCCTGGGCAGAGCTCATTGGTTGATGAGCCCATGTTATGTAGGTAAAGGAACACTCCCGCCAAATGTCAGTTGCTTGTCCCACCTGCCAGCTGACCTGCTGCAGCGAGTTGTGCGCATCATCTGGTATGACATGCGCTGGACGTCCATCAGGATAGCTGGCACCACATGTGGTTTTGCAGATCCTGACTACACTGCTGGTAGCACTGGGGCGCTCAGACTGCAGCACAGCTTGCGTGCAGATTGAGAGCCTGCCAGCTCAGCACAGGGAAGACTTTGCTGCTGTCATGTCATCGGTCAGTCTCCTGGCTTGCAGCAGCCACATGCGACTCACCCCATTCGCCATGCGTACTTTGGAAAATACATCAGAGAATTCGCTGCAGTACTGTGCGCTTGTATGTTTGGCAGCTTCAGATAACTGTACCTGTGCATGCTGCTGTGAGCCACACTGAAAGGCCTGTGTTGTGCAGATCGAGAATGCGGTCCTGCAGAAGGCTGGCGAGCTGCAGCGCCGCCGCCGCGACAGTGATGAAGGTGCAACTGCGTATGCTGACGGAGACGCCACGGGAGCAGGCAGTCCACACATGGGCCAAGGCAGGGATGGCGACAGGGCAGCTGGCGGGACGACAGACGCTGCCGACAATGGCGCAAGCCAGGACGTGCCCACTGAGGTGCGCCTTTGTGTAGAGCAAGTACCCAGGAAAGCAAGTGCAGGCGGTCAGCCGCCCTCAGGGCTGCAGGCTGCTGGTGTTGGGCTCAATAAGGTACGTTGGCACCATGCGGGATGATCTGATCAGTAAAGGGACACTGGCCCGCACTGTCATCGCCTTCAGACGTGCTTCTGTTGCCAGGGCTTGCCTTGAATATAAGCCATGTCAGGAGCAACCAGGTGCCTCTCTTGGCACCAAAAGGGTCATTCGTTTGTTGGTAACACAGAACACTTTTGACATCGTTTCGGAGCGTCCAGCCCTGGCGAGGAAACACTGGCTTAGTTGCCCCATGACCAATCAATTAACCAATGATGCAAGTGTATCGATCGTTTGAAGCACCATTGGCTATTTGGGTCGTCCTGCAGGCTGCACTGTTGGCGCTGGGACTACCAGAGGACATCGCGGAGATTCTGGCCAACGAGGACATCGATTACCCGCTGCTGGCGGAGCGCATTGTTGCGGTGAGTGTATTGTTCTCACAACTAGGCACCCTTGCGCACTTGTGCCGTGTTTCAAGAGCAGACGAGTGGCCCTGCACGACGATTTCCTTGCTTGGAGCAGAGCATATTGCACCGTAAGGCGCAGGAAGCTGTCTGCATGAGTATACCCAGGAACCGCTTCTGCAGATGGGCTTGGTTCTGCCCGCAGATCGAGAACGCGCTGCTGCTGGCGGCGGCGGACAAGGCGAGGGCTGAGAGAGACGCGGATGCAGCCCGCAGGGACGCGGAATCGGCACGCAGGGAGGCGGACGCTGGGCGGCAGGAGCGCGAACAGCAGGCCGGCCTGATCGACGAGCTGAAGGACAAACTGGGCACGGTGAGACGCTGATGCGTGCATGGTGCTTGTACACCCATCGAGCTGCATTTCGTTGACTGTCAAATACATTTGCAACGGCAGTACCTTCTTCTGGTCAGTCATCTGCCATGGAATAGCTGCGCAGCTGTGCGTGTCACGATTTGCTGCTCCAGCAGAATGTACGTATGCCGAAGCACCGGTTGAGCGTCTGCGTATTTTGCTGCCACAGTGGCCTGTGTACTGGCTCACATAGATGTGAACGGACTGTAAACCATGGCTGCCATCAGCACTGCTGTTCTGTGCAGGTGGAGCGGCGGCTCAAGGATGCCCTGGGGCACATCGTCAACCGCGCCATCCTGGGTGCGAGCACATTTGAAGCATTGCTGCAGCTAGGTGGTACAATCGAATGGAGTCGACCAGTCTGCCATATCCAGGGTCCTGCACAGGGCTGCTGGTTGCACAGCACTATGAACATCGATACAAGGTGTGTCTGCAAGGGCTGTATGTCGTCTGCTATCGAACCCTAGGCAGCATTGCAGCCCTGGAGCATGCCGGTGCTGACAGAGTGCACATTGCTGTGCACCACAGACCGAGAGGAGGACCGCATGCAGTGCGGGCGCGGCAACGAGGGGCGGGGCCGGGGTGACGCGCGGCGCGAGCGCGTGGAGCGGTGGGCCCGCTGGGTGGAGGAGCACCCCGACGAGGCGGCGGCGCTGGGCGAGCAGACCGGCTGGCGCCCGCAGGACATTCCCCGCGAGTGAGCACGGGTTCCAGCGGGAGATGGCGGCTTTCCTGATTTGTTCTGACCCTGGTTGATGTGTGAAACGCTGCACTTGCAACGGCATAATGGTTGCAAGCACGGCACTTACAGGTACTGCCGTACATAGCATATTACAGCAGCAGTTTCTGGCCACGCCTCTGCTCTGGAGGGACGCACAAGGGTATGATGCCCCGTGCTGATGCGCTGCAGGGTGGCGGAGCTGTACGAGGCGCTGCGCGACTACGACGACATCGACGAGCTGGTGAAGGGGGATCCCGACCGCCCGGAGCTGAACGCAGCTGACGTCAAGAGAGTCATGGGCGACGCTGCCGCACCAGGCAGCACAGCGGCGGAGGATGGCAGAGATGGCGGGGGCGACAATACGGCCGCTGCAGACGGGCTGGCTGAGGAGGCCCGCGGTGACGTGACCACTGGCGACAAGCGAGCAGACCAGGGCGCAGCGGGGGTTGTCAGCAAGGATGAGGAGCCCAAGTATCCCATCAGCGACATGAAGCACAGCTGAGGACCCCAAGGCTCGGCGGCGTCATCAATGTACAAGATATATGTTCATCAAAGTCGAATGTAGGTGGCAGCCATGCATGGCATCGGCAATGCGGAGACGTACAAGCAAGGTGGTGTTGGATACACAAGATGCCGGTGTCATGCCAGTTTGACCTTTTCGTGCAGTATGACGGACTATGTTGCCATACCAACCGATTGTGTGCATGGCGCAACAATCTAGTGGATCAGCAAAGGCTAGGTTCGCTGGAACGTATGCAGTTGCAAAACCTCGCTTCCAACCCAAAAAAATGCCGCGTCTCCGCCTTGGCTTCCTGTTCTAATGTTTGTCGTGACGCACCTCCCCAGCTGGTGATCGCGAGTGCAAGCTGGCCTGGGCCACAGCCTGCCAGCATAGCAGGTTCAGCCTCGCCCCGCTGAAATTTAAATGGCGGTTTCGAGAACTGCCTCCGCCTGCTGCTTCCGCCTGTCCTTCAGGGTTGAGAGAAGCTTCATTTCAGCAGTTCACAGCATAACGCCGCCGCTGGACCCATTTTCATGTGTTTGCTTGCAAGCTAATGCTGCTCGCCCGACCATCCGCTGGCATGCTGCTGAAGGCATTGTCTCGGAGCCTGGCAAGCCGGACTGTGGTGGCGGCAGCGGCTGTCAGACCAAAGCCGCCGCCTGCCAAGGCTGGAGTGTCAAAGCTGCCGGCATACGGTTGGCAAAGCCCGTCCACCAGCACAGCTAGCAGCAGCCTTCAGGCCACGCGGAGCTTCGGCAGCTCAGCAGCTGGCGGCAAGAGCCGGGAGTCCAGTGGGGCAGCAGATGCTGACAAGGCAAGCTGTCTATCTGCTCGTTACTGCATCTAAAGAGCGTGCACGACGGTCGCCATGTCATCTCTACAAATCTTCCGAGCTTTACAAATTCTACCATACCTGAATGGACGCTGCAGGGCACGCTTGATCACACTCCTGCTGCGCATTTCAGTAGTGGACCAGCAAGCTGTTGCGGCACAACCGCATTGTGTCACAATTCTACATTACACTGTACAGCATTTGACAGCAATGCCCCAGCTGCCTCTGGCAGCCATCTGCCTGACGGCAACACTGAACTCGCATGCTGGCTGCATGGTTGGCGGGTTGTGGCATGTGACTTTACAGGCTTGCAGTGCCACCAGCATGCCGAAAGTATGTGCAGGAGTACTACCTGCAGCTGGGCCTGTCCGAGGAGATTGCAGATCTGCTAGCGCGAAAGCGCGCCTACGACAGCCGTCCCCTGGATGCCGAGGACGTGGCTGCGGTATGACGCAAAAGCTGTATGCCTGAGTGGACACTGCCAACACTAGGCCTGAAGGGCAAATCAGGGTCTAGCATCCGGTGCATGAGGACGCAGCCTCCTGCTGTGTGCAGTGTGCGAGACTGCAGTGTCATGTGCTCACTACATATTTTACACGAGCAGTCGCGCAACGTGTGGAAAGAGCAGCATGCAAGTGGATTGTCGGGCAGTCCTGCAACAGGCATTCAGGATTGATTTGTGCGTGTCCAGAAAGGGACCATAGCACATGCTGCTGTTGGTCATGTCCATGTTGCATGTGCTCACAGATCGAGAAGGCGGTGCTGCAGAAGACTGGCGGGCTGCAGGGCCATCTCCGCGAGGAAGGTGAAGACACCCCTGGAGACGCCAATACCGGTAGCACCAAGGCTCAGGCTGCAGGCGCTGCAGCTGGCCGTGCTGCAAACGCTTCAAGCACCTGCGACGATGTGCCCAATGTGGTACGTACCGCACCGCCACTTGTACTGTGCCTCTGTCAGCTATCCTCTGTTGCATGTGGCAGACATACCAACCAGCAGCACCTGGCGTCTCTCATGGGCTGTGTCGACAGTCATCTCACATCCGCTTGACAGCAGAACAGCCGTACAAGCTCAAGCGCATATCCGTCTGACTGTCCCCTGCAGATCGTGCAAGCGCTGGTGCTTGCGGTTACGGACAAGATGCGAGCTCAGAGGGATGCCGATGCCGCACGCCTGGAGGCAGCAGCTTGGCAGCTGCAGCACAGGAAGCATGAGCAGCGGGCTGCGCAGGTGCTGGGCGAGGTGACCGACCTGCTGCACACGGTAAGCTGCTGAGGTATGGCCAAACTGCTGACACAACAGCACAGAGAAATTCAGCAGAGCGTGGCGATCTTCCAGCATTAGGAGCTAGGTTGGGCAGTAGCAGCAACCTGGCCTGAGAGGGCATGGTTGGGATGGCGCCTGCTGGCAGTCATGCGCCCATGTGCTGCAGCAAGCCGCTGCTCGTCAAACCAGCCAGACTGCTAGATGTCTGCAAACAAATGAGTATAGCTGCGAAATCACGTGCAAGATAGTGCTCCTATTTGGGGTGTGCAGCTGGATCGGGATCTGCAGGAGTGCAACGGGCGCATTGGGTGCCGCGCCCTCCTGGGTGCGACGCCGAGCCACATGCACACTCTGCATGGCTGCAGCAGGATGGCATGGTTCGTACACAATCTAGAGGCAGAGTTCTGGTGCAGCAGACGCTGGAGCACGACAGCATGGCTGTGCTGATCATGCCCAACTGCGCCAAACAGTTCCGAGCGGTGGGGCACAGACGTCATCTCACCGCTCTGCATTTAGCACCCGCTTACTGATGGGGTTGTAACTTTTGTGCAGACCATGTGGAAGACATCATGCGGTATGGCAAGGGCAATAAGCAACGGGCCCGTGACGACGCTGTGCGTGACCGCATGGAAAGATGGGACCGCTGGCTGGACGACAATCCGGACACGGCGGCGGAATGGGTGCAGAAGATTGACCCCAAGTGGCGCCCAGAAGATATCTCCCGCCAGTGAGTGTTGGCTTGATGCAACGGACTGCACTTGACGCCCTCTGACCCTTGGTGAGGACCTCTCCATGGCACAGGTTAAAGCCAAATTGACGGTCTGAAAGCACTGCAGCAACTGGCGTCCTGCGACAATTGTGCCAAGCCCGCTGCAAGACGGACAGAACACGAGAGCTTTGCTGACTGGCTGCAGGGTGGCAAACCTGTACGAGAAGCTGCGCGACCCCAGCAAGTACGCTGGAGCGCAGGCAGATCTAGACATACCAGAGGTGGCTACGTCCAACACAGGGACATCGGCCAGCGGCGCTGCTGCACCTGGCAGCACAGCTGCGGGGGAGCGGCACGTTTCAACCGATGATTGATAATGCAGCCACAACAGAATGTCCCAAAACGTTCATGGCGCCAAGGGAGCCCGCCGCTGGCATGCCGATGACACAGGGCGGCAGTGAAGGCACGGGGCCGTAGCTCGCCAGCGTTTGTAGAGTGACATAAGGCATGATTCAAGGCAGGATGCAGGTAAGCTGCGTTTGCAGTGAAGGACAGGAGTAACGAGGGCAGGGCATTTACAAGTGACATGTCACAGAGCCGGCATCAGGCAACATCGAATGTAGTGTTGCAAAGCGAGGGTAATAGTTCAGTCGGTGATAGATAGCTCCGTGCGCACACGCAATCAATCGCAGATCGATGTACAAATAACATGCATCATGCATGTGCATCATTCTCTACTGTCTACTCACATAACGCACCTTGGAGGCTGTCCTGCTATCAGCAACAGCAGCCGCAGCAATGTGACGTCGAGAAGTAAAACGGCGGCATCGAGGATCTGCTTCCGCATGCACCTTCCTCATTGCGAGGTTCCATTGGGGTTCTCATCAGCAGTTCACGCACAGCATGATGACGCCGCCGCTGGCGTCAAACCATCTCTTCCTACCCTCTGTGCCATCAGCAGCACGCTCACCCAGCAGCATGCTGCCCAACGCGCTGGCTCGGGGCTTAGCCCGGCCTGTCCTGACATCAGCAGCCGTCCGACAGCAGCTCGCCGCTGTGATTGGCAGGGCACAGCTGCCCAGCTATGGCTCGCGAAGCCTGCGCTCCGACTCATATAGCAGCCGACAGGCAGCAACAACCGTCGGCAGCTCGGTGGAAGGCGAAAGCCTGCAGACCAATGGGACACCACCACCAGTACCTTACAAGGCAAGCCGCCGTTGCTGCAACTGCGTGCATGCGCATGGCGAGCAGGAAGGGTCGCTGGACGTTTCCAGTCTATCTGGATCTACGTAGGGTAGCACTCATGCGCACCTGCTACCACCATTTGTCATAAAGTGGCATGCCGCCACTGCGCATGCACAGATGTTGCACATGCTGCTATGGCTGTGTGAGTGCACGTTTGTCATGTGCCACAAGTGCACAAATGGCAGCCTTGATTCGCAAGGTTCCGCCTGCATGCTGTTGCATGCGGCAAGACTAGGTCCTATGCTGCAGATGCGTCTCTGCTGCATGGTAGACCGTTACTGCGCATTTGGACATGCACGATGCAAGCGTGTGTGACATGCAGGAGACCTTGCTGGAGCTGGGGCTGTCGGAGCAGATTGCTGAGCTGCTAACGCACAGGAGCGCCTCCGACAGCTTCCTGCTGGACGCCAAGGCCATGACTGCGGTATGTACAGAGCTTCCATACGCATGTAGCCTCACCTGAGCAACCATAACACACACTTCGTGACAAGCGCGCGCTGTGCGCTGGTCATGCTAGGCATGCTGGGCATGTACATATGCTGCATTCCCCATCAATCATGCACACAGACAGGCAGTTCATGGGATGACGCGAATTGCGGGTCAAGCAAACCTCGCAGGTTTGTTGGAACATGGCAGCAACGGTGAAAACCCCTCCTCTGCACGCAGATCAAGGACGCGCTGCTGCTGGCAGCGACCGACAAGCAGCAAGCTGAGAGCAAGCTGCGGGATGTGGAAGCCTCACACAAGGAGGCAGCCACCAAGCAGCAGGAGCTGGACCGACAGACCCGTGCAGCGCTTGACAAGATCGTGGAGAGCAGTGAGATGGTGAGCCACTACTTGTGCAGACACACAAGAGCAGGTGCCGAGGACACTGATGCAGCCTAATAGGGCTGTTGCGCAACCGACATAGCCATGGAAGCCTGGCCTGGTCAGATGCAAGACAGCTGTAAACATCCATTTACACCTGCTGCTTCGTCACTATGCAGCTTAACAGCTGCATAGACCAGGCGCAGCAGTCCAGTAATGCTGGCATACATCTCCCCCGGGACGGGTTGCATTACATGTGCTGACTGCTTGGTAGCAATGCACAAACAAGGGCTGCCACTTTCGGTGTGCAGGCACAGCAGGAGACGAAGGCATACCTCAGCAGCGTTGCGTGCCGCGCTGTTCTGGGTGCGAAGCAAATGACTATCCCACATGTACGATGTCAGGTTGCAGATCCGCGTGCAGGTTGATCTTCTCACCCATTGTGCTGGGACACACGAGGTTGCAACAGATAGCTTGCAGCCTCTGCATGCACTGCTTCTTGGCACGCATGCTCATGCACTGCAGCAGTGTTTGAGAGGTGTCGATCATACAGACAGTAGTGCAGAGCTGTGTGCTGCTGACATGAGGCCGCGCTGCAATGAAACGTCCTATCTGCAGATCGCGCGGAGGACACCATGCCGTACGGTGAAGGCAACAGAAAGCAGGCGCGTGAGGACGCGATGCGCGCTCGCACAGAGAAATGGGCTCGCTGGATGGAAGAGGAGCCCGAACTGGCGGCGGACTTCCTGCAAAACATAGTCCACGACTGGCAGCCTGCTCACATTCCCCGCGAGTAAGCGCTCTCCTCCATGATTCTTTGCAAGCTGGTGCCACCATGCACTCATCGACCTCTGGGGCAGCTGCTCCTCAATGAGGATGCGCCCTTGGGGTGGCTGACTTGGTGCAACAGCTGGCGGCTACCAGCAGCTGGCAACTGTGCTCATAGTCACCACCAGTTGACCATGTGACAGCTGCTGATGCGCCGCAGGATAGCATCGTTGTACGAAAGCCTGCGTGATCCTGACAAGCACTTTGAGCCACTGGCAGACCCTGCTGGTGTACCGGAGGACGAACCGGCTGACATCTACGAGTCAGTGAACGAGGCGGTGAGGATCATTCTGTGTCAGCAAGAGATGTGGACATGAGCAATTTGCTGTTGTCAGGAACCCACATGACGATATGCAGGCCCCACCAGACCACACGCAACGCACCTGTGCACATCAGTACCGAACGTCAGTTTGTTCTCCTGCTGCCTGCAGATCAAGGATGCTATGCTGCTGGCCACGACGGACAGGGCGCAAGCTGAGGCAACATTTCGAGCTACCCTGCACAAGCTGACTGCTGGGCACCAGGAGCGTGAACGGCTGTCCCGCGAGATTGCCGGGCTGAAGATCAAGCTGCACATGGTGGGACACTGTCATGTACCCGCACACAGAAGCACAGATGCGTTCCAGCCTGCATCAAAGTGCTTGCAAAGGGTTTGCAAAATGGCTGTCAAGAAGAATTGCAGCGGCAGCGGCAGCGGCAGGCCATACGCTCACCAGAGCAGTCACCAGCTGCAATGGTTGCATCCAGTGGTGGCTGGTGACTGACTGCGCCTGGGAGTCAGTTGCTCATGTGGCTTAGTGCAAATCGGGCCGAAGTGTTCAGCTGCTTGGCAGGTTTTGATGCACCTGCCTGAACCGAGCGCCCTTTGAGTCACTCAATGCACCTTTATTTGTTGTTTTTCTAGATGGAGGGGCATGCAGACGCCTTCCTGGGGTCCAGGGTGAACCGCGCAATCATAGGTGAGGTCGACCAACAGTCTGCATTGGTGCGAGCTGACTGCACACCTGTATGGAGCTGAGCCTCTCCCACTCGTCAAGCGTTTTTGGCCAGGTTTGCATGAACCAATCGAAGCGAGTGCAGCTAAGCAGTGGATCACAACAGTGTCCAAATTGTCGCTGATGGGCGGTGCTTACTCAGCAAGCAACACGATGGCGCAGTGCAGGGCGACACTGCGTCAGTTGCAGATGCGTGCCTTGCACAGCGCCCGGGTGCTGACACCAGACAGCACAGCGCCCGGGAGCTGACACCAGACATGCCGTGACTTCCGCAGACCGTGAGGAGGACCTGATGCTGTATGGGCCCGGCAACGAGCGGCAGGCCCGCGCCAAAGCCCAGCGCGAGCGCATGGAGAGATGGGCACGCTACGTCAAGAAGCACCCCAACAGGGTGGCGGCGCTGTTTTCAAACAGAGACTGGCGCCTGCAAGACATCCCCCGCAAGTGAGGGCTGTCTTATGTGTGCCACGATGCAGTCCGTATATCTGGACTTCTCGCGTGCTGTGCATGATGCAGCGCTGATTAGCCGCCATCCCAAGTGCAAGTTTTGACATGGTGAGCCTTCTCGCTGCAGGGTGGCTGCGCTATACGAGAAGCTGCGCGAGTATGATGCTGTCACCGACATGGAGGCATGGATGAACGCGGAGCACCCTGAGACGGAGGTGCCTGGCGTCAAGGAGTGAGCAGGGAATGCCGCTGCGCTGGGCAGCACACTAGGAGGCGACTGCTCAGCTGGCCCTGCAGCAGGGTGATGCTGCGGCAAGTGAGATCGGACCCAGGCAGCAGAGACTTGCAGTATTGGAGCAGCTGGCAGCACAAATAGCAGCTAACGACTGCGCTCCAAGTAGGCAGTCGGTGTCAGTGGTGTGCTGATCATTGATATCGAGCAAAACCTGAGACTTGCTGGCAGCGCCGCCCTGCATTGTGCTCCGGGCAGCGACAGGTTTAGGTTTCCAGATCATATCTGAGCACTGAAGGGGCACCTCTGTCGACAGCGTGAACAGAACAGAAATACTGCCACAGTCTTTTGGATGAGCCTCAGGTCCAAGTCATAAGTGTGTGGGCATTGCCCAAGTCTGTGTACCGATTGAGTGGCCCAGCATATAGGTATCTTGCCATCATGAACGATTACAGTAGTGTTACTGCACATTCCCGTCACAGAAGAGGCTTAACGTAAACGTAGACAGCACAGAATGAAAACCTTTATGACCAGTTTCCATGACCCCGCTCATGCCCAAATCACAGCAAAATGATGATTCCTGATGTGATATAATGCTTGCCGCATCCCCGTTCTAGCTTGCACCTTTTCCCTGTCTTAGTCTTCCGTCCTAGGTGCAGCACAACTTCCTCGTCACACTTCAAACCAAAGCACACTGCGGCAGCTATGATAGGTCTGTATGCGCCGGTTGAAGGTACACGATGCTGCCCTGCTGGCACGATCACAAGGCCCTCATACCCAGCCGCTGCCCCTGCGTTGCGGACAGGCTGCGGATGCGGGAAGGGATGCTGCATCCAGCGCTCAGGACCATCCTCCCACGGCGCAGCAACCCATGCCGAGTCCATCTTCCGCAGTGTGAGCTGGAGGCGGTTGACCAGACAGCCCGGCGCCTCGCTGTGCCCTCTGCCGCGCTGGTCTGCGGCTGCATGAGCGCTGCAGCGGCTCTTGGCACGCTGCTGTTGCTGAAGGTCCACTTATGGGCGGTAGTTGCGGATGCGCTCGGCGCGCCAGCTGCTGCAGGCGTCTCTCTTCTAGGCTTGGAGTAGCACCTGCACATGTGAGGCTCGAGAATGAGGTGCCCAGGATGACATACTGACGCAGAAAAGCTTGAACTGAGGGTGCAATGCTGCTAGACAAAGCTCGTGATAGCTTTGATGGTCAGCAACAGCAGTGTAACACTACTGTATGCCAGCAACTACCTACAACTCATAGCCGGGGAACACGGCATGCTGAGGGTCCAACGCGTCCAGCCAGAAGCACACCGCTCCCGCCAGGCCCTATAGCAGACATGCTGCAGCTCTCGAGAGATTTGCAGGTACAGCATACAGTACTCTTTGGTACCATCTGCCCCAGCACGTCCTGTGTCATGCAAAGACGCTGCAGTCTAATAACTATAAGCACAGCTCCTGTGCCTTTGTATGGCTGCACACTGACATGTGGCATAGCTTGTTGAGAAGGCAGTCTATCCAGAGCCCAGCCCACCAGAAGCAGGCGTAACAGGTCAAGTACAGCACATGCGCTTCTGGGCTTCTAATGTATATTGGGGTGTGGCAACAGTGTAGGTGCAGAGGTGCCAGCAGTTCCCATAACCTGGTGGGCAACAGATGCACGGCGTGCATGTGCATCTGTCACGCAACACAGCTGTGGCCACTGCTGGGTAGATCACAATGCAGCTCCACGATCTGGGACTGCCCAGTGCCAATTGCGGAAACTGCTTCCGTTCAGCAAGCGATGCTGATACCATGGGAGGCCAGTGCATCAGTCCAGGCTAGATTGCCGGTGTCCCGTGCAACTGCTGCGCCACACCATCGAAGTGGGAACTCAAACTCACCTCGAACAGCGAGGCTGGCGCATCGGGCACGGCGTACAGCTCCTGCCAGTGCTGCGCCGCGAAGTGCGCAAACTGCGTCGCCCGCCGCAGCTGCCGCTCATCGCCTGCCGCCCTGGCGTGCGACAGCAGCGCGTAGCCGCTGCCGGAGATGCCGTGGCACAGGCCCACACCCTGTAGTGCACACAACAGAATGCTCGGCAGAATGCCTGGTGACGAGACTTGCGGGGCTGTAGAAACGTTCTGGACCCTTCCTGCATCGTGTCCCACCCTGCAGAGTAGGCACCGGCAGATGCAAGACTTCAGCACATCTGAAACGCTGAACCAAGGCCGTTCTCCAGCATGATCCTGGAGGCAGTCCTTGTTGGCACTGCACTGTGCGTGACCCCGTGGACAATGTGGCATGTCACTTGCTGCGCTTGCATTGTATCACTTCTATTGACGAGCAGCTTGGCCATGGCACTGCCAAAGCGACCATCGACTTGAGGCAGCTGCGCCATCACAACTGCATGTCGCTCGTCAGCTTGGTGATCCCACACGGCGCACAAAGCACACATGCAGTGCAGGACTCTACGTGTCTTGACCTGAGAGTCAATCCTTTGGGTAACTACAGGGTGTGCTGACCATTGCCTGGCCCGAGCCAGCAGGAGCCAGGTTTCGCTGTTGGCTGAAGAACTCAATGCACATTCAGCATCAGCTGCAAGAGTCACCTTGAGCAGCAGGCCGCGCTGCCAGACAACGTCTGCGGCACGATCGGCGGCCGCCTGCCACTCAGGCCTGGGCCCCAGCACGCGCTGCGCCGTCGCCAGCAGCGGCACCAGCCCCGTAGCGCCATGGCACCAGTGCACCAGCCTGCATGCATACCAACTATGTGGACCAGGTGCAGCAGACTTGCTGTTGTGCGCGAACAGAGTGATAAGAAGATTCCTCTACTTGACACCGCCTTGTAGGGTTTAGTTGCTGCTCACAACCAATTTGAAACACAGCTATGCAGTATACTTGCATCTGGTGAGACCCCACAGACGAGAGTACACTGCTGCCAGGGAGCACGGCTTGCACGTTTGTCTGTTGTTCACTGCAGGTTACACTGGCGATGCCTGCCAAAAGTGCTGCAGACCAATCGAAGACCACTTCCAGCGCAGGGCCCCCCCCTGTGCGGGTGTCTGGTGATGAGGGTGCCAGCGCCGGGGTGCGTCAGGCGAAGGGTCTGCAAATGCCAATGAGCTGTGGACCTCAGGCTGGCGACACATGCAACAGGAGCAGGCCCTGCAGCCTCGCCTGTCGCCGTCGCTGCCGAGGGAGGAGCGCAGGTTGCCGCTGGGCAGCGCCAGCTGCAGCAGGCCGTCCACGGCCGTCGCCACGACGGCTGCGAGCTCCTGCTGCTGCGTGGTGGGCACAGCGGTCGGTTCGGTTTTGCTGCCGCCATCACCACCGCGAGACGCTGCTGCACAGCAGTCATGCATTTGCTTGAACGCACCAAAATTGCCGCTATAAGATGACACCACAGCTTCATGATAGATATGAGAACCATGTGAACAGAGGATCCTGCATCATCAGGACGAACATGAGAGTCCCGACAAGCCTGGACTCAGAAACAAGGAGGCTTCACGCGTGGCTGCCCAGGCACCAGGGTGGCGTAAGAGGCAGAGCAGGCCAAGAAGATGCAGCATGAACTTCACCTGCCTCCTGGTCGTGTCCAGTGCCGCAGGCGTCCAGGAAGAGCAGCAACGCCTGTAGGACGCCGACGCTGCCATGCGCAGCACCCAGGTACCACTTTCCTGTACACATACACACCTACCACTTAGCTGACTAGAGCTAACTGCTGTGGAGCTAGAGGGTCTGCGCACAAAGAGAAGGTAGCAGTGCTGAATTATATAAATCCAAGCAATACTCCATGCAAGCGGAGAGCTGAGCTGCATCATTTACAACAATCGTTGCGGTCTACGCTGTGCTGCAATCGATGGCCGCCCCTTCATATTGGTGCTGCTCCAGCAGCACCAATACAAAAGAACGTCCGTCTGATTGCAGCACCACATGCTATGCAGCACCACATGGACAGCTAACATCCATCCCATGAATGATATGCACAGGATGCATGCTGTCAGCCGGCATGGTGCTACCTCTGATTGTGCTATTGTTTGGCAGACCAACTGATCCTCAAGAGTTCCAAGTGTTGCACGGTTGGCGGCGCTAGAGGAACTCACCGTGCCAGCAGTACATCAGGCCATATGACGATGGTGTGCTGGGCACTTTCACATTGCGCTTGCCTGCAGGATGGTGACTAAGTTTCAGATCCAGTGCTGGAAACACAGCCCAGTACCTGATAATGCGATATGACGTTTTTGTGAACCTCATGAAGGTGTACAAGGTGGGCATCCGCAGGCAGCTTCCATGCCGCAAGAGGATACCAGTGCTCAGAGAGGGCACCCCATGACAGGAGTGTGCACTGCTCTTGCGGCAGTGTACCCCATGCAGCGCGATTGGTGAAAGGAAACATGCAGTGCCATCCTGGGGTGCAGCTCTTCCTACAGTTGACCACAACACATCATGCAGTTGACAGTGGAACATGCAAAGAAGCATGCGAGTATTGTTTCTGTACCTGTTTCCACGATCTGCACTGCGATGCGCCCGGCAGCAGCCGCCAGCTGCGCGCTGGTTCCGCCCCTTGACGCGTTACTGATGGCATGCTGCGCGTACAGCAGGGCGTACAGGTAGCCCGCGCGACCGTACAGCAACTCGTTCTCCTGAGGGTCCAGCGCTGCGATTGCTGGCTCATAGCTGAGCAGCTCCTGCATGCAGAACGGATGAAGGGTTTCAAACGCCTGCCTGATGACGGCAGTGCAGGCAGCAGCCGGTCTGGTAGATGTGCAGCTGGGTCGAGGCTGGCCAGCTTTGAGGGCAGGAAAACGTTGTTGTGGTGGTGGCACGGATTTTTGGTGCTAAGTCCCTGAGCAGGCAGCACGCTTGGCATACAAGACACCTAGCGAATGTCAGCATGCCTGCAGCCAGCTCTTGCTCCAGTTTGATGCTGATGAGAATGCACACAGGAGCTGCATACAATATGACCGACATACACCGCAGGGCTGCATGCACAGCTGGCCGGCAACCCAACTAGGTGTAACCGCACACATTCGATGGCCGTGGGGCTTGTCAACGCAACATACATCTACTGCTAACACACATCTATTGCTAGTGCAGCAGACTACATCAGAGTTGGCTCTAGCTTGAGTGGACTGCAGTCTCAGCGCATGGTTGCCACCTGTTGCTCGGCAGTGCTGCACTTTGAATGATTCCTGGATGTGCACGCTTGGTTGCGAAGCCAAGTGATCACCTCACCTGCACGGCGGCATCTGCTTCCTGCTGCCGCCCCGCCGCCTCCAACAGCTCGGCGTAGACCGCCAACGCCCCGGGGCGCCCCTCCAGAAAGGACACCCGCCCTGTACCTGACTGAGATGAAATGAGAATGCACAACAGGAATGTCCATGCCTCCCAGACGGTCGAAGGGCATCTAATACAGCGCAGAGCATAGGACTTCCCCTGGTGGGCGCAGGGCAGTCTTCAGTGGGGTGCACGTATGGGTCCCATTTTTCTCAGGCCTACCGTGACGTGCCCCTGGCGGCGGCAGCGCCGCCACAGCGCCCTCCGCGTGCAGGAGGCCACGTCGCAGGGCAGCCTGCATTTGTTTGAGATAATGCTGAGCCAAAACGACTTTTGCAGCACCAGGCTGCTGGGAAGCACGAGCGGGTGCGCCTCAACACAGCGCCTCTTCATGCGCTGCTGGCGTGTGGCGGAGTGCGCTGCAGCGCTTCTGCACCTGAACGTGGGTGCAGTGCATGCTTGTGAGTGCGGTTCATTTTGTGTAGCCTCATTCACTCCACTTCTGCAATGCTAGTGCTGGCAGGAGCAAGTGCACATAGCGCTCAACGGTCATGTCCACTTTGAGCCATGCCATAATCATGAGGACCATGTGGCATTGCTCCAACGGCAGGACCGCTGAGCATTGTTCCCACAGAGGGAGGTATGGGTACGATGCAGAGCTTGATGCGCGGCTCTGTATGCTCTCGAGCTTAGTGTTTGGCATGTAGCTCAGGTTGCAGTCGAGCAGCACTCCATACCCACGCCTTGAATTGGGCAGCTGACCACCCGCAGGGCAGGTGCTGCAATGACACAGTACTGCCGCAGCGCAGCTACCTGCTGCATGCGAGTCCATCCCAACGGTTGCGCATCTGATGTGTACACGGCAGGGATCTAATCCTGATTTGATATGTACGCGCCTCAGCGGTGGTCGAGATGCTGCCGGCGTCTGACGGCGGTGCCATGGTGCCGCGCCGCAGGGCCCGCGCCAGCCGCAGGTACGTCAGCGCCACGCCGGCACGCCCCACGTACACGCTGCCGCCATGTAGCCCCACATCAAGGTCCCGCTCGATCACCTGCAGGATACAACCGCAGATTTGCAGACCTATGACCATGCTCCCATGGCGGCGTCGCATCTGGAGCATGACCACTGGTCAGGGATCCCTGCAATCATGCAGGAGCAAAGCGAAACAGTGTGAAATTGTGCCAAGAAGTTGCTCTCATCACACCTTCAAGGCGCTGTAGACTGCTTCCGAGAGCGCTGCACGCAGCGCCTCGCCATCTGGTGCAGCTGTGTCGTCCAGGTCGTTGCGAAAGTGCCGCGCATCATGAGCCATTGGTCGATCGCTACGAGGTGTTTGCTCATGTGCATATGTGCGCTTGGATCTGGTATCGCAACGTTGCTAAACATCGCCTTTTGTACATGCCACGACACGATCCCAGAGACTCAGGAACATATCCTGATGCTTCCAGCAGCCCTATACATGCATGGGACACATCTGATATGGCTGTGCAGCTCGTAGCTGATTTGTCCACGAAACCAGTACCACCCGCTGTGATACTCAAATCTGGCCACCCTGGCCAGCAGACCACTGCTGATGTCCGCTGTGCCCCACACCTGCAACTCCCAGCAGAAAGATCATAGGATGATCAATCTCGCATGAAGACTGACCTGGCATCAGGCGTGCAACAGCACATAGGGGAGCTTGAGTCTGCTGCAGCTGCGGACCCACCTTGTGCAGCTGCTGTTGAAGATCTTCCGTGATGCGCCGAAGGCTAATGCCACCTGTCGCACACGCCAGCTGACTGGCTGCCTGTTTGGCCGTTACCCCAACGGTCACTTCTGCTGCCCCCAGCGGGAGGCCGCAGCCGCCGTCGCTGCAGCCAGCAACAGCGCCAGCAGCAGCGGGACGTCTGCCTGTTCCCTCTGCTGCGCCGGCCAGCCGTTTGCCAACCCCAGCGCTGGCGGCTGCAGCTGCTCCTTGACGTCATTCACGGCGTCACAACCGTCGCTTGCACTGACGTCCGGCGACGGTGCTGCTGTCTCGTGTGCTGCTGCGGCATTGCCTCCGGTGCCTGCTGCTGCTGCTGCTGCTGCTGCTGCGGTACTGTCTGCTGCTGTCACGCCTGCTCCTGCAGTTGTGCATTCACTGTCTGTCAGGAGCAGTCACCCAGTCATGTCTCAGTGTCAGGCGATGTTGCTGCACGTTCAAAGGAGACCAGGCAGGGGACATACAAATGTACATCACCTAGACCAGGCGCTGAGGCGGCCACTCGGGGCACGCTGCCGAAAAAGTCCGTGACGCGGACTTCGCTGGCCTGCCGCGGGAAGTGCCGGGCGCTGCACACCAGCGTGGAGTCCAGGTCCTTGCTCCTGCCATCGTAAAGATCACCATGCTGGTTCCGCGTTGCAGAAGTGGATGTTGGGCTTCTGCCCTTCGAGAAGCTCTCTGAAGTGTCGTGCAGTGCAGATGCCATGCCGCAAGGATTCAGCAACAAACGCTGCACAACAGTGCAGCATCAGTTGAGGTACGCTGCAGCATGGCATCAGGTCATGCTACTACACCGCAGCACCTTGGACGAACGTGTGCCGTCTTGATCAACCATTGATGTCCAAACAGATGCAGCCTGATATAACGCTAGACCTCCGCAGCACAGCACAATAGGCAGTGTCATGGCGCCCTTGCCACACTGGTTTGGTTGACACTCATCGAAGCAACCCTGCCCAGGAGTGCACCCGACATAGTCCAGGAACTCTTGCAGCGTGGCGTTGGAGGTGGCGCCGACACGGTTGAACCACTGCAGGCCATGGTATGTGACGCGATCCGTGACGGTGAGGCCCACGTCCGAGTCGGTGTGGTGCGAGTAGCTCTTCTCGCCTGCGCATGTGCGAACCCCACTTATTACAGTACCATTGGCATCGGGAGCCTGCCAGTGGACCTCCTGATGCAGTGCAGGGACTAGCGGGATCGTGTACAGCAGGGCTGTCCACAGGCTTTGGGCCCTGACAGATGCATCTGTATGTCGTGTATGAAGCCTGTGAGCAGGATGGTCAGGCATGCAAAGGTGAGGCCATTCCAGCACTTCAGCATTCGATGCCGTCCCATTCCAGCGCATTTGTTGCCGTGCAATCTCACAGATGTAGATGCAACAGTGAATAAAGCACGCACCGAGCTTGCTGGTGGCGATGGTCAGCACGTTGGGCGAGTACATGCGGTCGGTCAGCGTCTCCGCCTCGCATGTCTCCACGAAGAGCAGCAGCTGCCGGTAGCGCGCCTTCTCGTGCATCTGCGCGATCGCATCTGCGATGTCCTGCGAAATCCACTACACACCCTGACAGTGCCACTCAGCAACATCGTCTTCAAGCGCCCTTGTGTGAATACGCCTGTTGCCTCTTGGGAATGGCACAATGAGCCCATGGACGCAACACTGTTGAAGCACCAGGGCAGATGCAGCAAAGAACACGTGCTATGCAGGCTCATCATGCTGGCTAGGGCTCCTGGTGTTGCTTCCACTCATGTGCACTGGGAGATGCCATCCAACATCTTCATGGTCAGAGTCTCCAACAGCCACAACACTGCAGAGTCAATCACTACAGGGAGGGGCCCCCCGGTGCACACCTGCCCCATGATCTCCTCCTGGTCCTGGAATTTCATGAAGTCGTCGCCGCCGTGGCCCGCCAGGTACACCAGCACGTTGCTCCCCGCGTCCGACAGCAGCCGCTTGCTGCGAGGCACCGCCGGCGCGTGGCGGCCTGCAATTGCAGGCGATGGCATGCTGGTAAGGCCAGGTGACAGTTCGGTCCTAGTGCAAAGTGTGATGCACTTCCCAGCAGCCCTGCATGCTTGACAGGCCACTGCTGACTCATGCGGATGGGGCAATTGCAACATCCCGTCCGTCATGTGTAAGCACTGCCATCGGACTGCATGCAAGAGGGGGCTGCTGCGCTGCTGCCGTTGCTTGCCCCCATGTTGAGTTTGCACACAGGCCGTCACATCTCAGACCTGTCAGCACGCGCAGGAAGTTCTCGGCGGTGACCTCGTAGCCGCGGTAGTCCACCTCAACCGCCTCGCCGTACAGATTCTCCCCATGGTCCTTATTGTTGAACACCTGTCGACAGCATCCAAGATCGCCGCTGCCTGCACCATTGCAATCTGCAGCTGCATGAAGGTGTGCGGACGCCACAGCAGGGTGTGCACCTGGAGTGAAGGTCAGCAACGTTGCAGGGCTTGCGAAGTGGTGGGGTGCACGTGCAGGACAGCAGCCCGGGAGGGCTTGCCTGGCCTGGATGCGGGTTGCGCGGGTTGCATGCCATATCATCCGGCAGCATGAGGATGATGTTGCTGTCGGGGATGCCCAACCTATACATGAGACGTTCCACCCGTGTCTCATCAAGGCGGATGTACATGCATTGTTAGGCCAGCACAGACTCTGCACATCAGTGCCTGCTATTCAGAAAATGCCGGACCTGCGGCAGATGTGGTAAAAGGTGAGGGCGTCGGAGATGTGGCGGTAGTTGAACCAGTAGCGCGACGTAGACAGAATCACCGCCCAGTTGCTGGTGTGGTCGCTAGCCGCTGCAGCGCTTAAAGATCCACTAGCTGTAGGTGATGCAGCGGCGACCAGCAGGCATAGCACAGCCATCGCTGCTGGAGAGGAAGTGCATCTCCTACTCATCGCATCAGGCTGCTGAAAGCTGTCACAGCAGCACCATACGCGCCTTGCCTGTGGACGTGCTTGCAAAACAGCGTGCTAGAGCGAACAGAACAATTTGGCTCTGGTCTGTCAGCCTTGACCAACGTCCCAGAATAGCTGCAATCAGGAGAACAGTGTCCCTGCACACTTGATAGGTGAAGGCTTTCGATACAATGCTGAGGCAAATCCTCTTGCGATGTAGCAGGGACTTGCCTGTCTGACTTGTCTGACAGCCCGAATGGCAACGAAATCGATGCGCTCGAGAGCGGCACAACCCGTTGGCGCGTTGTACGCCATGCGTGGGCCTCGTCGGAAGCCTGCCGCAGGCAACGGGCTTGGGGCTGCCCGCCTGCTGGCGATCGTCTCGGCGTTGGGCGCAGGCTTGGTAACATACGTCTCCGTGCAGTCGCTGGGCCAGCTGGTGCTGCAGCAGCACCAGGGGGCTACGGGCGCAGGAGCAGGAGCAGTCACTACAGGGAGTGGCAGCTGGAGAGACACCTGGAAGCTGGCCTCGGAGCTGGGCGCTGGTGAGCGGTCCCGAGATCCCATCAGAAACGCATGCTGCCCCTCACTGGCATTTCTGCAGATATTGGGCCTGCGGCAGTCCACTGCCAGCCTTGAGTGCTATGCTGCCTATATGATGAGGCTGCAGCTGTTCAAACGGGTGCTGAAACTGGCACTCCTGCATGGCTGGCATCTTACACGAGCGGCAAGTGCAGCATGATCGCATGCACCGCCGTGCTGCGCCCTCGTGATACGAACTGCGTCGCGTACCTCCGCTCCACACTGTACTGCGAGGTGCCAGACAGCATGGTGATAGCGCAGGCATGCGGCACTTGCTGATACCGCAGTCCTCGCAATGCAGAGAGCCTGGGGCTGCGGCACAACCCGCAGCGGCACTCCCTGCGGGCACTGGATGACGTCAGAGGCAGCGGGCACCGGCCAGATGCCCAGGCAGCCAGCGGCGCGGCTGCAACGAAGGCAGCGCAGGTCGGCTCGCGGGTCGACCATGGCCTAGACAGCGGCGGCAGCGGCAGCGGCAGCAGCAGCGGCAGCAGCAGCGCCAGCGGCAGCGGCAGCGACAGCAGTGGGCAGGAGGCGGACCACAGCAGCGGCGCCGCCGCCACCAAGGCGGCGCAGGTCGGCGCCGGCAGCATCATCACCGCTGGTGGCGGCACATCAGGCAGCGGCGGCACCGGCAGCGGGTCTGACAAAAAGGAGCTGGGCGAGTTTGCCAGCCTGCCAGAGGCGTGCAACGTGTCGCCGCACACAGAGTAAGCACTGCCACAGTGTCATGGCCGGTGCTGAGGTGCCGCTGGATGCAACCTCACAGAGCATGACCACTTCTGGCAGCTGCAGCATCGCAACGTTTGACACGCTGCACAATATGGACCAGCTGCTGACACGGCCACTGTCCACCCCCTGACTGGCATGCCCGCTGCGCGCAGCTTCACATTTGGGGACCCTGTGCGGTGGGGGACGCAGAATCGGGTAGATGATGCGGGGGAGTGCTGCCGGCAGTGCCGGGAGTACAAGCCCAAGACGGACAACGACCCCAGCTGCAACGGTGATTGCAGCGCAGCCCCCTCTGACAGCATGCACAGGTTCAGCAGATGGTTGAGCACAGCTGCAATATGGCCTGGGTCCAGGGCCCGGTCTTGAGTCTGTCAATCTGGCGTCGCGCGCTGCAACTGAGGAGTGTGGTGCGATGCAGTGTGGGTGTGGTGCGGGGACAGCGCAGGGTGCAAAGACCACTACAAGTGAGAGCAGTCTGCTATGAATGTGTGAGACTCCATGCTATACCTGCGTAAAGTAGCAGGTGCCTAGTAATAGTGGCAGTTAGTCTCGTGCAGTGCTACTGAAGCGGCCATGTGCTGTGCTGCAGGGAGTGTTGGCTGAAGCATCTGGTGAGTGTCTATTCGACAGAAGACAAACCTCAGTGAACTAAACAGCAGCATGTACTGAGAGCCATTGTCCACGCCAGCATCAAACACAAGTGTGCTGACCGTGATGTGCAGCTGACTGTAGCTAAAACTAATACCACCCGATTGAGTATTGCACCAGGCACATCCAGACGCGGTGGTACCGAACCAGGGGCCGCTGGTGCCCTGGACAGCCGGCTTCGTGGGCCCCAAGGACGACGACAACATCCCCCCTGAGGTCAGTGATACTGCAGGCCGCCCTATACTACCCAAAGCACTGTGCCGGCCTGAAGGCAATGACCTGGTCATGCTGCATGCGCCGATCACCTCACTACAGCAGGTTTGTCGGCTGTGGTGGTAGCTGAAATTGTTAATTGTTAAAGCCTGCCGATGCTGCAGGATCCCAATGAGGACCGGTCCTTCCACACGGTCATCACGGCGGACGGGTCGGCGACGCACTGGCAGTCGCGCGTCGGCTACTACCACTTCCTGAAGGTCAAGAAGGCCTGCATGGCGCGGGGCAAGTGCCAGATGGTAAGGGGCTTGCTGACAACATATCCTGAAGTCTGTATCCCCTTAGCACTGTATCCCGTCAGCCCTCCCCACACTGTGTGCAGATGAGGCCTGTCCTGCACGCGGGCACGCAATTCGACGGTCTGCCCTTTCGTAGGACATAGCAGCTGGCATCAGCCTGATGCTCCAACTGAACAGACTGCACAGCAACATCCGAGCTACGAACACCAGAGTGCACATGTAGCCGCAGGTCATCTCACGGTGCACGTGCTGCTGCAGGGTGGCTTCACGCGGGTGCTGCACAGCGGCAAGGCGGATGACCTGATGGATGAGATCCCCACCTTCGTAGCGGACCCGCTGCCCAAGGAGAAGCACAACAACGGCGGCTATGTCGTCATCAACCGCCCCTACGCCTTCGTGCAGTGGACCAGCAAGTGCGCATCCCTCGAAGGATTCGGGGATGCCCTGCGGTCCATCTGTTCATGACGCTGGCTGTCAACCTGCCGGACGTACAAGCAGGGGCCACTTGTGAGGCCCTCAGAACATACATGCCAAGACACACTGTCTATGTGCTGATACTGATGTTGCTGCAGGGCGAAGATCAAGGAGAAGTACATCCTGATGTCGGAGCCGGACCACATCTGGCTGCGGCCGATGCCCAATCTAATGAAGGGCCGCCGCCCCGCCGCCTTCCCCTTCTTCTACATAGGTGAACGTAAGGAAGCCGTGGGTGTTTTTCTGGTCAAATCGTTGTGGGGATGACGGCAAATGCTGGGTCGCTGGATGTGGCGCACCATGCACTGTCGGATGGTTACACATCGTGGCAGCAGCAGCCCTGCCCTCTCCGGTATACCAGGATTGAAACGCCAACTGAACAATTTGACAGCTGACCGTGTTGATACCTGACCACGTTCCTGCCATTTGCAGAACCTTCGAAGAAGGAGTACCTGCCCATCACCGAAAAGTTTACGGGCAAGCTGACGCTAAAGCAGGCGGAGAGCATCGCGCCCATTGGTGCGCTTTTGGAAGCGTCCAGGCTGTTGTAGGGTTCAAGCCTTGCCAATTCCTGCAGCGGATGCTACAGCTGCTCATGCCTGAAGCTGCTTGCTGCATGTGCCTCGTCAACTAGCATGTGGAGGAGCAAGGAAGCGTGAGCTCATGAACAGCACAGTCGGGCAATGATGTGTGCATCAGGCAACCTTCTGTGCGTCTCACAGGCAACGCGCCGACGATGATGGCGTTTGACGACCTGGGCAAGGTCGCGCCGCTGTGGATGAACCTCAGCCTGGCGATCTTCCTGGACAAGGAGGCCAACAAAGAGTGGGGCTGGGTGCAGGTGCGCTAACCCTAAACCCTAAAAGCTGTATCATGATGCCGTTCCCCACCATGAGTCTCAGCCACCAGGCTGATCAACCTGCTGTCAGGCTGTGGAGAGGTTGCTGGTCCATTCTGTGCGGCCTCCTCGGAGCAAACCGCAATGGCGATGTGAATGAGGGACTTCAACCCTGAGCTCCGTTGTATTTGCATCTGCAGGAGATGTATGCGTTCACGTTGGCGTGCTACAACGCGGGCATCGAGCGCATCGACCTGCACAAGAAGATGATGGCGCAGCCGCCCTGGGACACCGGTGCGCATGCGCCACCACCCTAGTTTCCCGTGCCTGCTGGTTCTTTCTGAGCTTTGCGTGTGTCTGCACAGGCGTGATACGTACGCTTGTGAATCTTAGCAAGGTTGCCAGGGTTGCACAGCACATCACTGCATTTCTTTATGCGCTGCATTCAGCCCACCCAGTATTGCTGTGACGCAGAGCTGGACCCCTACTACATCCTGCACTACACCTATGGTGACGATTACACACTGGAGGGAGTGTTCACGCCCGGCAAGGTTCGCTATTGATCGGCGGCGGCATGCTTACAGACGTCTTGCCTGAGTAGTCTGATGCCATGGATGGGGCATGCTGCGTGCTGTCGCTCACAACACCTCGGTGTTGACATGTTGGTATATTGCCCTGTGCCGCCTGCAGGTTGGTGCTTGGCACTTTGACAAGCGCGCCTGGAGCGGGCGGCCTGTCGACAGGCACCTGAAGATGCCGCCAGAGAGTGCGTCCCGCCTTCCAATCGAAAGCCTGGCACAAACCATGACACCTGCAGATGATGACGAATGGCTGTGCCAATGGCGCAATGCGCAGCACCTGATCGCTTGCTGTTGTGAGTAACGTCAGTAAAGGCACAACCGTCAATATGCTGTATGTCCTGCAGAAACCAAAAACGACCTGGTGCGCAAGCTGATCGACGCCATCAACGAGGCGACGGACAGCATCCCCGGCTGGAACGACTACATCGACACGCACGTGGCGAAGCAGCTGTGGGACGGCAAGACCTTCGGCAAGTCGACGGTGGCCGTGGCGGAGATGAAGGATGCCCAGTGACGCCACGCCTGGCGGCTAGATGCTCTGTTGTAGAGGCATCGGCTTATTGGAACTAGCACCTCATCGCTGCTGTGATCAGCGCTAGCTGTTGTGGTTTGGGTTCAGCACATGCAGTTGCTGGTGTAAGCAACGCGGCAGACAGCGTGTGAGCCATCCCCAGTGACAACATGCAGAAGCCTCCCCAAAGATGCAGTGGTGCAGGAGTCCTTCAGTGGCCCCAGTTGCACTGATGAGTCATAGTTTGTCACACATTGCAAGCCATGTTTGCTAACGAACAAGCCGCAGACCGCAGCATTTGCTGTTGCCGCTGTACCACTGTCGGCATCCGCTTCTGTGCGTTACAGTGATCAATCTCTGCACGGAGGCTGCCACCTTCGATATTGGTTCTGTGCTGCACAACAGACGCACGTTCACACAGACCACGTCGGTGGAGCAAACCAAGCAGTGTTGGTCTCAAATCTGCTGTCACATGTTCGACACATCCAGTTGCGTATCAAGTTACCTGTTCATCACCGGACACCTGCGGGGTGTGTGCTCGACTTGAGCATCACGTGGAGGTGCAGGAGCCGCAGGTAGACGCAAACACCAATCTGCATGCATGAAGTACTGCTAACCACCTTTCAGGCTCTCAGATTCCTTTTGTGCACTACCTGGTTGCCACGAACTCTGCACAAAAGCAGAAGGCCGCATTAGGTCAGCCTGCGCACTGAGCAGCAATGCAATGTGATGCATGCATGCCACTGTGACATGTACACCGCAGGGTTGTGAGCTCCTCATCAAGCTGTGAGCTTTCGACGTTGGGTCGCAGCGCATGCTGTACCATTGTGGGGCTAGGCCTGCACAAACCGCAGCATGGCGCATCAGGCAAATCACAGCACTGACACCAGCGACATGGCTGATAGTCCTGCTGCTGACGTGCGGCCTTCCAGCTGCCCAGGCAGCTATAGAACCAGTAGGTGAGCAAGCCGAACGGATACACGTCGGGCACACCTGTGCTTCACTGCACCCTGCTGAAGCAGCGCATCGTCAGGCACCCCAACTATCCAGCACATATGCAGGCGGCTTGAACGACACGCTGCTGCACCAGCTGCTATTGCAAGACCCGGTGGAACATATACAGCGGCTGGGCAATGTGCGTCTGCTGCTGCAGCTTGGTGATGTCTTGCAAATTGAGCTGCGGTACAGCCAGCCTGACTATGCTGCAGCAGCACATCTTGACTATGGTCATGGCAACGTTTCGAATAAATTGCAGTCATGATATGGCCTATAGCTGTACAGATCAGCGATGTGGAGGGTGCGCTGGTCAGGACCTTCCTCAGCCCAGCGCACATGCGTGCGGCCTCCCTTGTAAGAGTTCCTGCTTCGTCTCAGATCTGCGGGGTGCTGTGCATGCTGCTGATGCACCGCCAAGGATGTTGTAGCACTGCACTTGCAGTCACGTAGGGTCCAATGTGGTGCATGCAGTCAGTGAGCACGCCGGTTTGTGCAGGCTGTGCAGCAGCTTTCAGTTGGGCAGGCTGCGCACAGGGCACAGATGCTTGCATGCTGTATCCTGAGGGGTGTGTCTGACCTGGTTTGCAGATCCGGCGGTGGATGCGGGAAGCTGGCATGCTGACGTGGCAGGACGCTGTAGGGAATGTGCATGGCCGTGTAGATGGTGCGCTCTTTGGCCCAACCTGTATGTGTGTAGTGCTGCTGTTGTTGCATATAGTATCCTTCATCTGTGCATACAACATTGACCTCTATTTGGTGGCATGCTGACCGCAGTGGACTTGCCACCAGCTTGAGGGCTGTCCGCCATGGATTTTTTTTAAAAATCAAATTTTTAAAACTTAAAATGGGTGCTGCAGGTCCAGAGGCAGATGCGCCGGCACTGCTGATTGGCTCGCACTACGACACGGTGTATGATGCGGGTCAGTATGATGGAGCAATGGGCATCATTGTCGGTAAGTAGACCTCCACCTGAGTCACACCCGCCTGATGGTAGTGTGGCACATGTCAGCATGATCGTTTAAGCCCTTGAACACCTATGATGTCGCGTTGCATGATGGGTGGGAATCCAGGGCTGTGAGCTGGTGCCCTGTAGGCATTGCTGCCGTCAAGGCTGCCATGCTGGGGGCAGCTCTGCAGCGGGGGATGATCTCAGAGGCGCAGCTGCCGTCGCTGATGGCGGACGGTGCAAACTTGCATCAGGCAAGCGACTTGAGTGCTGTGCACAGGAGTGCCCTCTTTCAAATAGTGACCGGTATCCTGAGCAAAGCTGCGTGAATGGTGCCAGGTCTCTTCTGAGCTGCCAGGCGACTGACGTCACTCGCTTTTTGGTGACTTGCCATTGCCAGGTCCTGCAAGAGTCGGGTGCGCCGCCGCTGCTGCGCGCCCCGGTGGAGGTCATCGCCTTCTGCGATGAGGAGGGCCTCAGGTGAGACCTTGTGGCAGCCCTTGCGGTAACATTATCAGGCTGTGGCCGGGCTGTGCGGCGCAGGCCTGAGGTAGCCAGGTGCTGCGGGCAGGCACTCTGGTCCTGCAACCCAGAGACGCACTCTGAAGAGCATCAGAGTCAGGCCTCAGCTCCGCGCCGGGCTTTCGGGCCTCTGAGCATCTGCCTGGCCGGCCGTATGCGCAAACGATGATCTCTAAACGATTCGGGACCACGGCCTGCAGGTTTGGCACCACGTTCCTTGGCAGCCGCGCGGTGGCGGGCACGCTGCTGAGCAACGGGATGCTGGAAGCAGTGGACAGGGAGGGCAAGTCGCTCGCGGAGGTGCTGGCGGTGCACGGCTTCGACGCGGCGCCGGTGGCCATCTCCAGGATCGCCACGCCTCGAGAGCGGATACGAGGGTGAGGTACCTGTGCATACCCCTCTGCATCGCGAGCTCTTTGGGGCAAATGGCAGTGCTGGTCAGGGCAGTAAGCATTATAGAACCGCATTTCCAACAAGCGTGCTGTAAATGCTGAGAAGTGCGGACAATCAGACAGGATTGGAGTGGGGCTCCTCTCACCTCGCAGCGCATTCTGATGTTGAGCTGCTCCCTGAGTCGAGCGCCCTCCTATGTCACACCTAGGTATGTGGAGGTGCACATGGAGCAGGGGCCAGTCCTGGAGAGCCTGAACCTGCCGCTGGCGCCCGTCACCGCCATCGCTGGGCAGACGCGGCTGGCGGTGTCGATTGCGGGCAGCCAGGTGCGCGGCTGGGCCTCGTCCGCAGAGTTGGCTGCTGTGCTGCAAAAGGAGGAGATGATGGCTCCTTCATCTGTTTTTTTGAAAGAACATCCCTCAAACACCGACTTTCACCATACCTCACCCTCCCTGACAACTGAAGACTGGGACAGCAGCATACCTGTGTACTCGACAATGACAGATGTTGACCGCAGACGTGACTGCTTCATGTCAGGCCCGTCCACGGCATGGCATGAAGTTGCCGTACACAAATGCGGTCAATAGCTTCCACATATCAACTGACAATGAAGCAACTGAATCAGCAGTGAGCCCGTCTTGGGGTGGTTCTTGCGGATCGTCGACTCTGTGGACTCTCTACAGGGCCATGCTGGCACGGTGCCGATGACGCTGCGGCGTGACCCGCTGGCGGCGGCGGCTGAGGCCATAGCCACCCTGGAGCGGCGCTGCGGCGGCGGGCGCCATGCAGATGTGAACCTGCAAGGTACCTGGTGACGGCAGTCGTACTGACCAGAACATGACAGCTGTAGCAACTCCCGAGGTTTCACCACCAGCTCATTTTTCTTTGCCTTTTCCTCCACTTTAGAGCATACTCGTGTGTGAAGTCAGGTTTAGCAGCCGCCAGCCTGAACAGCGTGCTGTCGAGTGGCCTTTTCGTGCCTTGCTTGCAGGCTTCAGCGCGGAGGACGGCCTGGTGTGCACGGTGGGCTCGCTGACGATCTGGCCGGGCGCCTCGAATGTCATCCCGGGGTCCGCCAACTTTACCGTGGACATCCGCAGCCGGTCGGACGCCGTGCGGGAGGCCGTGGTGGCGGACGTTACCAGCAGCATATCAGCCACCTGCGACAGGTGATGAGGATCAGGCGGACTGCCAGATGGCAGTGACATTCAGGACATGAGGCATTGCAGTTTTGCAGAGCGTCGACCGCCACACCCATGCTACCCTTCAGCAAACTCTGTGCGCCTGCAGTGTGCCCGTCATCAAACGCGGATATGGCCAGGGCTGTGCCCGACTCGTAAGCCCTCAAAGGCGCAAAGACTCATGAGCTTGGCTGCAGGCGCGGCACCAGCTGCCGTGTGGACCGCGTGCACGATGCGCCGGCGACGCACAGCGACGCGGGCATCACAGCAGGCCTGTCCGCTGCGGCGGCCGGCTCGAAGCCGCTGCTGCGCCGCGTGCTGGGCGTTGCAGGAGTATCAGAGCAGCAGCAGTCGCCGCCGCAGCAGCAGCAGCAGCAGCAGCGGCGACAGGAGGCTGGGCTGGGCTCCGTGGCAGCCCCGGGCAGAGCGCTGCCGCAGCAGCAGCAGAGCAGTGGCGGCAGCTCCTGCGCTGCCGGCGGCGGCCCGGCTGGCGACGCCGCAAGCAGCTGCCCGGCAACCGAAGCAGCGCCCAGGTCAGCAGCTCCCACCGCAGGGCCCGGCGGCGGCGCAGACGCAGCAGCAGCCCCTGAGCAAAACTCCGACTCCCACCCTGGGGTGCCGCAGCTGGTCAGCGGGGCGGGCCACGACGCGCTGGCGATGGCGGACGCGGGGCCCGTGGGCATGCTGTTCGTGCGCTGCCGCAACGGCGGCATCAGCCACTCGCCGGCGGAGCTGGTGGACGACGAGGACGTGGCGGCGGCGGCGGCGGCGCTGCTCACATATCTACACGCTGAAGTAGCCTAAGCAGCCTCGATGGGGTGGTCCGACACGCCCCAATTAGGTGGTCGGATAACCCTACCTGGTGTATGAGGAGGGTGGGATGGCGGCGGCGGCGGCGGCGGCGGCGGTGCTGACCTATCTGCACGCCGAGGTGGCCTGACTCGCCCCATGATCCGCCCTGATTCGGTCGCCAGGCTCGCCCCAGTTTGGCGGCGTTATATTGTTTTGTACGCTGCTCGGCGTTACAACTTCAAGATGTGACCTAAGTTGGGGGCAGCGGGGGCTGACGTAGTGCTGTGACATGTGCTTGTGTGTGCGCTCATGGGGCCTTGTGACACAACCTGAAAATGCATCGGTGTTGCATCTTGCATGCTTGGGGTATTGGCCACATGGCTGCTAATTTTTTCACGTACTTTCGGTTCTCAGTGCATGCATCTTCTGCTGGCACCTGTGCGCCCTGTATGTGTTTTAGGATTGTCAGGTACACTAGCTGCTGATATAACAGCGCATCGTGGAACCGACCCCTCATCCCTGCATGGGCGTGCTGGCATCACAACGTCCTGCTGTCACTGCCAACAGCTTCCAGCTCTGTAGTTCATAGCCGATGTTCCACGGCACCGCTGCTATCTGTGTAAGCTGCCAGCGGCATGCAGGCTTGTCGAGTGCCTGCAGGAACGAGCTGTTATGCCAATCAAGGCAGAGCTGCGCCATAAGCTGCACTCATCGGGAGCTGCACCAGTCGTCTGGGAGTGTGCACTAACGTGGCTTAGTGATGCTCTGCTGATGCTGAATAAGCAGGGGCCCTGATCGCATCAAAGACGCCACCCAGTTCAAGTCTTCGCTGCCACACAGCGATCCACACGGTGCGTTGGACCGCTGCTGGGCCCAAAGTGCGATGTGCTTGGCCACCTTGCATGTACCATCGGCATGCTGCGAAAGCTGGCATCTGTCGTGATGGCTGATCAGGCTGCCAGCGCTCGCAGAGGCGCCTGCCGAGCCATGAGCACAGTGTTTGAGCACGGCGTGGGCGCTGCGCCGCCGGATCAGCCAGCAACAGCTCGCAGGGTACCGCTTGTGACGGTACCAACGGCATCTGGGGAGTCCGCTCGCATCTGCTGCGAGCTGCACACGCCCTGGACCCAGCTGCTGAGCAGTACTGAACGCAGCACATCCAGCAGCAGCGCAGCGCAGCACTCAGGGTTCGGCAGTCCGGGCAGGGGCATCGGTAACGGCGTCGCGGCCTCGGCCGCAACGGAGCAGCCTGCAGGCAATTCAGGCGGGAATCTGAGCCCAGGGGCACCCGCAGCCGGCGCGGCCAGCCCAACAAAGGACCCTGCAGGCGCTGCGCAGGCAGGAGGCGGCACCGGCGGCGGCACCAGCGCGCCCGAGCAGCAAGACAGCGGCCGAAAGGAACAGCAGCAGCAGCAGTGCCAGGGGGCGCGCGTCAACGA
The DNA here is from genome assembly GCA_032358165.1 of Diplosphaera chodatii. Taxonomy (NCBI): domain Eukaryota; kingdom Viridiplantae; phylum Chlorophyta; class Trebouxiophyceae; order Prasiolales; family Stichococcaceae; genus Diplosphaera; species Diplosphaera chodatii. The sequence goes on along the minus strand of JAALGY010000015.1, from coordinate 2,871,730 downwards.
CCCCCGGCGCCAGAAGCTGCTCATAGTGGCCAGCCTGGGCGTGGAGGGCGGCAGCGGCTGGTTTAGCCACGTGGCGGCGCACCTCGCCTCGCTGGTGGACCCCGCCACAGGGCAGCCCGCCGCCGACGTCGTCACCTTCGACAACCGGTGGGCATCCATCTTTTTGGAGGTCCTGTTCCTTCGAGCTCTTTGCTTGAAATAGTGACCTGATGACGGCCACATTTCACCGCACAATGCGTTCATTCTCACCGCCCGTGTCAGGAGCGCCTGACGGGGTGGCAGCAGCCGCTGTCTTTCAGAACCTTGCAGCTGACAAGGCATCAGCTCGTCAACGACATGCACTCTCGTTGGCCCTTTTTATGTAAAGCTTCTGAGCATGCGAATCAGGCGGCGGTGGAGCACGGTGGCAGGCAAGCCGCCGCCGCGGCAGGGCGCCAGCGGCTACAGCAGCGAGGCGATGGCGGCAGACGCGGTGGCGCTGATGGATGCCCTGGGGTGGCGGCGCGCCCACCTGGTCGGCATGTCCCTCGGCGGTGCGGCCCTGCCAGTGTTCACCTTGCGCACATGTTGTCAACGGTTGTTGGGATGTGCACCCCACAGCAGCCAGAATTTCCGATGGGACCATTGTGAGGATTGCAAGTGCAATTGATGTGCCGGCTGCCATTCGTGGGTCATCCTGCTAGGCTGGCGCTGCAGCTTAGCTGTTGGCCGGGTTGACATGCGCTTCGGCAAAGATGCGACAACGGCTTTGCTGCACCTGCCTGTCATCTGAGGGCTGATTGGTTTGCTGCAGCCATGGTGGCGGCAAAGGCGGCAGCATTGGCACCGCAGCGCATCGCCTCCCTCACGCTGCTGGGCTACACGCTGAACGGGTGGCAGATGGCGGCGTCCCTCGTCACCCGGCCCCACCGCCTGCTGCCGGTAAGGTTTCTGATGCAACAATACATGTCAGTTGGCATGACTGACTCATGTCTGCCGCTACTTCCTAGTGAGCTGTTCGGCTGCACCCATGGTCATCTGATCTGCCAGCTGGTCCCTGCTCACACGTGAAACAACAACACAAATCAAGCTGCACCTCTGTCTGAATGCACACATTGCACACCTTGTAGAGTGTGATAACCCTGACTTGGGGATGCTGCACCTACCCACCAATGATCATGCTGCTTCCACCGCCATCATGCTCCTGCAGGTGATCCTGGGCACCGAGCGCAGCCGGATCCGTGCGACGCTGCCATTCTACTTCACCCGCCGCTTCCTGGACGCCCCGCTGACTCAGCGCCAGCGCAGCGCCAGCGAGCAGTGGCGCGCCGGCGGCGGCGTTGCTGCAGGGCAGGACATCGAGACTGGCAACGGCACGCAGCACGGCAGCGCGGCGTCGACGTGCAGCACCGAAGGCGGCGACGTTCCAGTGCAGGGCAACCGCCTGCAGCAGGGTGGGGTGTGCGGGATCTTGTGGCTGATGCATGGTCGGGTGCTGTACGCCAGGGGAGACTCTGCACGGAATTGTCACAGCACTTCTGTGTCTCTGTCGCAGTGGCTTGATGTTTGTGAGGTAGCAGGGCATCGGGACTTGCCCCGAAGAACCAGTCTCCCAGCAAACCTGCTCGCCTGCCCTGCAGCGCTGCTGGGGCGGCGGCAGCAGCAGCAGCCGGGCGACGAACCAGCGGCCCCAGTCATGACCCGGGAGGACGCCATCCTGGGGAACCAGGCGCTGGCCAGCGCCGGCGGGGGCGCCGCCGTCGCTCGCGGCGCACCCGCAGCCGGCGGCGGCAGCCCGGCAGCCGCTGCAGCCGCGGGGCCGAGCCGCGCCTCGGGCCCGGCCCGCAGCTTCGCGCAGGTGCCGCTGCATGCTGCGCTCCGACCGGAACGCGCCACCTGAACGCTGCTCCGCCCACGAGCAGCCTGCATGGCCGCCTTGCATCAGCAGCCCGGTCACACTCCAGTCGGCCGTGTCTGACATGGAGCAACTTCAGGTTGTGTTCGCCTGCTAGCGGCACACGACGCCGAACTGCACCACAGCGGCTCTGGCCAAGCTGACCCGGGAGCCGCCGTGCGCAGGCGGCAGACGCGGCGCTGGGCGAGGCCGGCCTGGCGGGCCCCGCGGCGGCCGGCGCCTCCGCAGGGGCGGCGTCCGACGACCCGGCAGCGCTGCCTGACACCGGCCTGCGGTCGCACTCCCTGGCCTGCCTGCTGCACTGGTGCGCCAGCCCCGTGACATGATAGACAGATGTGAGGGATGCTGCCATACGTGTCTGTGCGCCGGTCTGGCTGTGTGCGGCTGGGGCAGGCACAGGCAGCGGCGAGTGCTGGCTCATGATGCGATGGCGCGTCCATCCCAGCACCCCGGCGCAATCCGCTGCCGCCGGGCGCTTGATGCTCAGCGCACGAAATCCCCGTCCTGAAACAGAGAGAGCTGGGTGGCGCAGGCTCACACACGCGGAGGCGCGCGCGATCGCCGACGCGGCGTTTCCCACCACGCTGCTGGGGGGCCGCCACGACCCCGTGGCGCCCGTCAAGTGGCTGCAGCTGGCGGCGGCGCGGCTGCGGGGGACGCTCATCGTGACAGGTGTGCCGGGGGGGTGTGACCAGAGCCACCGTGTGGCTACACTGTGAAAGCTCCCTGTCGATCCTTGTGGCAGCCGTCAGGCGGCTGCGGCTGGCGGCAGCGTACACGCGCTGGGCTTTCATGTTGGGCAGTCGAGCGCAGAAGCTCTGGGATGATCGCCAGTGGTCCCTTCCAATCGGCAGATGTGCTGCCAACAGGGCTGTGTGGATGCGGCGCTATATGCAGGCACTGCTTCTGGTGCCGGGATGTTGGAGCCCTGGGTCTGTTTGATGCGGTTGCTGTGTTCTCACAGAGGCCTCGCATGCGGGGCTTACCGTGGAGAGTTGCTGCGAGGTGCTGGCCACCCTGGAGCTGAATGTGTTCGGGCGCACGCTGGCCGACAGGGCCACCTGGACCGCTGTGCAGGTACACAGGTCATGCTGCCATGGTCTGCTGTGCTTGGAATCAGCAGTGACGTATGTTGCCAGCCATGATGTGTGGCATTTTGTGACCAGCACGAGTAACGACATGACCTGCAAGCCAGCTTATGCGGAGTTGAGTGAGCAGATGGTAGACAGTGTTCCGCAGACAGTGTTTCAACAACTAAGCAACTTCTGATGGCTGCTGCGCAGGAGGCGGCCATTGACGATGCAGTCACCAAGCCGCACCTGATCAAGCGCTGAAGTGCTGGAGGGACAGGCCGGGCGCAGACCTGAGTCAGATACTGGTGGTGGCGGCGTAGGCGCTGGACTGCACACTGTAGTATTGCATCGCAGCATGTACATGGCATAGATCTGGAGCATGCATTGGTGCGGTTGAATTGTATGATCAGGTTGTGTTTCTGGATCATCAGCCCTCATGTATCAGTGACGTTGTCTCAGCATATTCATTGGCTGTAGAATGAAAGTCTACCTGAAGTCAACGTTACATCTACATACCATGCCACAACTCTCACTGCACACTGACCCTCGTTGCTCACAAGCTCATGCTGACAAGTGCACTCCACAGACACACACCGATCCTCTGACATAGAATGGACTGCATCTCCGAACGAGCATCAACAGACATTGTGACGCTCTGCAGAAACAAAGAAACGAACGGTTCCCTTTGCCACCAGCCGCTGCAATCAATCATCCACCGATAGCTCTCCTGCCACACTGCAACACCTGCCGCCGCACATCGCACCCTCCCCTCCAGTCCCCTCATATTTCCGTACAACCATGACGGCTCCCCTTGTACATGTGACACCATTGTTCATGGCGCCGAGCACAGCTGCGCACCACTGCTTGTCAACCCTCTGCTTCCCTCCAGCGCCACTCCTCTTGTACGGCACAGCGCTGCGGACTGCTGCACTCTCTGCTGCATTACGGCAGCCCTTGCTGCACACCTCACCACGCTGTGCAGCCATCGCTTCTCTTCGCCGCTCCTGCCACATGCTCTGATCACACTCGGGCATGGCCTGCCGAACTGATACACACTGACGGCTTGCTCAAACGCTGGCAGCCGGCAGGCTCGGTCGCCTGCCAAGCCGGCTATTGGCGCGGCTGTCGCCACTGTGCTGTCGTTATGCGTCCAGCCACGCTCAGCTTCCGATTCACAATTTAAACTCCATTAAACCCTCACAGCAGGCACGGCCGCTCCGGGGGGGCCAGGTCCACCGACACCCGCCGCAGCTTGCTGTTGTCGATCAGCGTGCCCCCCTCCTTGAACTTCTGGTCCTGCAAGTTGCACTGCTGTCCTCAGGAAGGAGCTGCAGGAGGTATATATACAGATTTCTGCACACCTGATGTCCTTCAGGCGCTGCAACAGCTTCGGCCCGCAGCTGGCAGCACAGCACACGGCGAGACCAGGCACACGGGGCGCCGCATTAGGGCAAAAGCCGTGAGCAGTGCAGGGTGGGCGGCACCCCCACCTTGCGCTGCGCTGCGAGGTAGCGCCAGCCGAGTGTGGCGCTGCAGCCGCGGCACCGCACGTCCGCCAGCGTGTACACCCCCGACGTCAGGTGCTCCTGCATCGGTCAGCGCGAAGCGTTTGCAACTCGAGCTGCTACTGCACACCTTGGATTGGTGCGAAGCAGAGGAAGCCACATCGGCGGGAGATACGCAGCTGCTCGTGGCATCAGGTTCTGCTCACCTGCCGCTCCGCCGGGCACTGGTCGACGTTGACGGTGTTTCGGAACAGGCGCGACGGCCGCCGCGCGCTCATGTAGCCCTCCCACACGACCGCCTTGTCTGATGCCACATCGCGGCTGCAGCCCGCGCACACGAACTTGGCGTGCTGCTCCTCGTCCACAAACTACAGGCGGCACACCGATGTCAGAAGACGAACAAGGTACAACGGGTAGCAGGCGCCCTAGAACTGCCAGGCGTTGCTCACATGCACTGCATGTCATGCATGCAGCGACTGGGCCCATGCAACAAGAACGCATCCTTGGTCGCATTTCAGCTGCAGGGCGCATGCACCTGCAGAAACGGACGACCCATGCTGTCCTCTTGGCAGCCTGTGCGCCCAGTGGCAAGCAGCAGCACGGCCGACGCCTCGAAGGGGTCTAGATGATCTGGACCAAGAAGGTCATTTGCTTGGCGGTCAAGCCTGCGCCCAGCCTACGGCTAGCCGGTCTAACGTAGCATGAGGGAAGCACCGCATAATGTCACAAAGCTCATGGGCTGTGACACCGCTGGCGCCAGGCCTGCAACCCGAGGCTGTGCTCGCTCCCACATCTGCTCACAAAGGGTCGCTGAGATGTACGATCAGCCGACGTGGCATGCGCTGGCGGCTTCGGTTTGGCTGCTGCCCACGTTGTTGAGATCGCAGGCTGCAGAAATAGTTGTGTGATGACTGCACAAAACTACTCAGGGTAAACAGCTATATACACACTTCCTAGCAGAGTAGATCTTGCCGAGGCCTTTTTGCTATCAAGGTGGCTCCATCAGTGATCAACATGCAGTCCCTCAGGCACATTTTTCGCGGCACGCCTTTGTGCAGCTCGATCAGATCGGCGGCCGGTGGTGAGCCGGCTGTGCTATGCAGATTCTTCTCCAGAGATGCCGACAGCGCCACCGGAGGGTACGGCAGCCCAACGTGGGGATCGGTGAGTGCCACTGGCACCCACTTCCGACATATTACACCGCACCTGATCATGCACCACTGCTCACAGTCCAGCTGCATGTATCAATGGCAGTCCGCTGTTCGTATCACGCTGCCGCAGGATTATCAGCTGCGTTGCACTAGGCCTGCGGCCACGCACAGATGCCCTATAGCGCTGGCAGCACCTGCACCATGCACTGATGCAAGGACCATGCAGAACGCTGCGATGCGCGTGTGCAGGACACCAACACGAAGGAGCAGCGGTTTGGAGGGGAGTACGAGCGGACAGGCGGTGAGGACGCCCACACATTCGTGGACGACGCCAAGCAGACGATCGATGTGGGTGCCTGGCACGCTGGAGTCGTTCACCTGTCGGTCACCGCGGCTCATGTGCTTGTGCTCCAAGACGGGAATGTGTGCTTGTCAGCATGTGCGGCCTGTTCCTGCCTGTGATCCTGCAAGGCTATCTGCGCAGTTGCCCGGAGGACCTAATGATTTAATGTTCAATGATGTGCCTTACCAACACAAGCTGGCAGCCGTTGCGAGGCAGAACGATCAGCAGCGCAGCGTGCAAGGCAGCAGGGGCAAGGCAGCCTGTCGGCTGTGAACCCTTGGGCAAGGGCATGTTGGCGCATGCACCACACGCCGCGCTCTTTTGGTCGGAACAGGAGAAGACACAGGAGATATCGGACAAGGCGACTGGCGCCGCGCACCAGGCTGAGCAGAAGCTGAGCCAGGCGGTCGAGCAGGCGCAGGCCATGTCCGACAAGGCGGTGAAGGGGGCCAAGGTGCGGCAGCCCTCCTACCGCTAGTTGTATGTCAGATGCTGCAGGCGACTTGCACGCAGCCCAGCTGTACCCCAACGCCCCTACATCTTACCTCAGGACCCAACACAGTCGTGCACCCAGTCACTGAGTGGAGCAACTTGTAGTTCGCCCTGCCTGCACAGTTGAGTGCAGTCTGTAATATGTCTAGCTGGTGTAAAAACATGACCGACACACTTGCAGCAAGTTGGGGCGCATGGCTCCTTTCTGCCAGAAGCAAGGCACGGTTGCCAGCCGGTGCAGCCCATGCATGCTGCAAGCAATGTGCGATCTGTCGTACAGGATGCTACAGGGGATGCGCAGCAAAAGGCGGAGGAGGCAACTGGGATGTCGGAGGGCGAGGCAAAGGGAAAGGCCGAGGAGTTGAAGGGCCGTGCAGAAGGCACCGCCGCCGAGGCAGAGGGCAAGGCAGCAGAGGTAGGAAGCAGTAGCCTTGGACAACCCCTCGGGCTCACCAGCGATTTCCAAAGGAGCAGCGTTTGAAATCCTGCTGTAAGGGAGGTCAAGAATGCCTCACGCCTGTCCAACACAGGCAAAGGGCAAGGCAGCGGAGGTAGCAGAGGATGCCAAGCAAAAGGCGCAGAGCACCTTCGACACCATCAAGGTGTGCAGGTTGCCACACGTCCATTCAGGCGTTCCTCTGCTGCTGTTGGCGCAGCATTTGAGTGCATGCTGATGTCGCGTCCTCGCCACGCTGCCATGCACCATTAGGTCGAAGGACTGCCACCGAAGGTGCATGCGACTCATCGCTGAATGTGTTGCTGGCAGGAAAAGGCTGCAGAGGCGACTGAGAAGGTCAAGCAGGCCACCGGTATGAAGTAGGGTGGCGTGCTAGTGTGAAAATGCTGGTGCGGCCGCTGGCTCAGGAGGCACCTTTTGATGGGAAGGCATGTCAGCTTCGGGTTGCATTTCTGGGCGATGATCTACTTTGTCAGGTTGTGGGGTTCAGCTGGTCTTCCGAGAATTCCAATCAAAATGCAACATGGGCTGTTGCATGCCACGGGGCCAAGACAAGAATCTGATGGTGCAAATCATACTCCAATCGATACCAATCAGAATGCAGCGATGAACACTCTGAGTGGGGTCCAAGACATGATGCACAAGGCAAAGGAAAATAAGAAAATTGTCAACAGAAGACTCAGCAGCAGTCGAATGTGCATCTCCACACATGGCACGTTCTGACCACTACACTGGCATGCAGATGAAAGCAGGCAAAAATTGTTTTACTTCCTGATCCTGAGTGTGGCGCTGCCACGTTCTGGCAGCGCCAATATCAACTGATCTTGGTGCTGCAGCACCCAGCTACCAGCCGAGCATCACACTCCCTCTCACGAAGCGCCTGCACTGCCGGGCGCCTGTGCCGCAGGCACCTCGCCAATTATCCCGGGACTGACGACCAAGGGTGCTGCCTTCCGGTGCACAAGGACAGGCTGCTGCTCATCCCAACAGGTTCCTCTGTGGTCATGTTGCGCCATCGCAAGGAAGAGGGGTACTGTGCCCAGGAAGACCGCAGTCTGATTCATAGCTGTGCTTGTTATCTCGTAGCCCCAATCTGCCGGCGCCACCCGGCATGCCGGCGCAGCTTGTGCCCACTGATTGTGCTGCATGGCTCTCGGGCGGCTGCAGACCCTCATCTTGACGGCGGCCAACGGAAGGGAGGCATCGCGTGCCCGCACGTCAAGATGAGGGTGTGCCTTTTTCACTGACCAAACTTGCTGCGGCAGCTGTGCCCGCGACGTGGCAGGACTTGGGAAGACACGCGAACCGTCCGGCGGTGAGCACGAGTCCAGGGGCTGGGCTGGTGCCGGTGGCTGTGCTGCGTGCTGTGCCTCCAGGGGTCGCAGCCTGCTGCCATAGGCATTGAGCAGGCTGCGAGAAGCAACAGCCCACGCAGCTGTAGAGGCTCAGCATCATGTGCTGCTGCTGCAGGGACACGGCAGCAGGGCAGCCGCCACCGCCGCCGCCCCAACTGCCATCGATGCTGCTGGCCTCGCCTCTGCAGCGGCGCCTCAGCGCCCGCCGCCGCCGCCGCCGGCCAAGTGCGCGTTGAGCAGCGCCACCACCGCGGAGTTGGCGCCCCGCAGCGCCAGCATCATCGGCGTGTCGCCGCTGGCGTCGGTCGAGTTCGCGTCCGCGCCCGCCGCCAGCAGCTGCATCACCAACGTGACCACGCCAGCCTGCAGCAGGGCATGTCGCACCTCAGCCGAAGACTGAGGGCCCGAAAAGTGGAGAACAACCAAGGTGGCTTTGGTAAAGCTTGCATGCACACGCCCGACCGCAGAACTGCTAAGCAGCAGCTTGTGCCCGGGGTCTACGGCCAGCTGGCGTGCACATGAAACCTCGAGCTCACCCTGATCCCAGCACCAAAGTCTGGGCAAGCAGACAAGACTGGACACACGCACATGCTACAGTTCAGTTGGACCGTGAACATCGTCAGACGGCGCCGAGCAAGGGGCCAGTGAAGTGAAAATTCCAAGAAAAACTTAATTTGACTATTTACTGGAAACCGGGGGATGCGCGCACCTCGGCAGCGGCGTGCAGGGCCTGGCGGCCGGCCGCATCACGCGGCGACACCGACGCCCCCGCCTGCAGCAGCAGCAGCCCGATCTGCGCCAGCTCCTCCCTGCTGCAGGCGCGTATGAGGGCGGTCTCCCCGCAGTCCGTCTGCAGGTCGATCGCGAGGCGGCCCTCTCGCGCAACCAGCGCATTCACGACCCCCAGGGCGCCCCTCTCGGTCGCCGCAAACAGGGGCGTCTCACCCGCATTGTTGGTGTCCTGGGGGGAGGCGCCTGCGGCCAGCAGGATCTCCACGGCTGCGGGTGAGGCTGCCAGGTGCAGCGGCGTAGCTCCAGCAGCGTCCTTGGCATTGACCTGGAGGCCAGTCTGCACTAGGGCGGCTGCAATTGCACGGCCAGTGGCGGCCTGCATCGCATTCTGCACCCCCGCCGCCAGCGCATGCAGCGCCGTCTGTCCGTCCGCCGTCGCCTCGCTGACATCCGCCGCCACCGACAGCGCAGCCACCACGGCGGCCACATCCACAGCGGCGCACGCCTCGTGCAGCAGCGGCAGCCGTCTGCAGAATGTGCAGCGCCGCTGAGCATGCAGGCATGACGGAGGCAGCCTTTGGGGTCCACTGGCAGTGGAGTGCAGCGCAGACTTAGATGCCTGCCCCTCAGCACCAGTTTTGGCATGTGACATGTGCACCTGTGATGCTTGCGCAGCCCTTGTTGACAGTCTGGGCTTCATGCATGTTGCTGCACCGTCATGCTGTTTCTGGGGACCTGCAGACGTCTGTCAGTCCCCTGTGGCCATGACATGTGTGGTGCTGCGCACCCGGAGCTCTGCCCTGGCTGCGGCGGCCGGGCGCGGCCGGCCCCGGTCAGGTGCTCCCGCGCCAGGTTGCTGCCGCTGCGCTGCCGCCCGCCCTCATCCAGCCCGTACTGCAGGGGGGGAGGGAGACATGTGCAGATGACGGGGTTCCGCAGCTGCCTGACACGAGCGCAGGCGTGCTTCATGCAGCTTCAGCAACCCCGCGAAGAAACAGCAGGTGTTCAGGCCACTACACGGATGCAACCCCTGAATATAGGAAAGTAAACCTCCAGGCATGGAGGTGCAGCGGCTGCAGGCGCACCGGGGTCCCTGATGGCAGCCGGGTCGGCAGCGAGGCCCCCGGCTGCAGCGCCTGGGCACCCTGCAGCAGGGGGGAGGCGCCGCCGCTGCCGCCGCCGCCCGCGGGAAACGCCGCCTGTGCACGTGCAGCAGGGCCAGCTCCATCAGCATACTGGACCATGTAGGCGGTGTGAGCAAGCGCATGTCAGACACGTCCAGTGCCAGGCCCGATGAACATGGATGCAGCGGGCATGGGACACCAGCACATGCACAGCATGAAGAACACCACAGCACCAGCGTGCAGCGGGCACACTGCCAGTGTGATTCACAATCAGAGAGCTCCATGAGGGGGGACACATGAGAGCGAAAGGGGGGGGAAGTGACCACACCTGCTTGGCGGCGGCTGTGCCGGGGGACGGCTCGGGCTCGGGTGCGGAGTGGGCGCGCACCATCGGCGACACCAGGCTGAGCTGCGCGACGGCGGGCATGCCGGGGGACAGGGGCCCACCCTGCAGCGGGGCGCCCGCCCCGCCCTGCGCCTGCAGCCCCAGCTGCAGGTCCGCTGCGGCCGCCTGTTATCAACAGGCCGAGTCTACATTTCATGCAGAAAACCTTGCAAGCCGCAAGCTGCACGGTGGTGAGCACGATGCACCAGCAGTACCGGGGACCACGCAGCATGGCCGCCAGTTGCAGCTAGGTGCGCCGCCACACATCAAGGGAATGGAGGAGAGCGTCAGGAGGTTGTTTGCTGCGACAGCCCCGCACCGACGCAGGCAGCAGACCGCCACCGCCGCCAAACGGGCTGCCTCCAGGGGGCGAGCCGCCGGAAACGCCGGAGAGCGCGTTGGCGCTCAAGGCCGAGAACCCGACATTACCACTGCTGCCGCCTGCGTGGCCCCAGGCCCCCAGGCCCCCCTGTAGCCCCAGGTGGCCGCTGGCGCTCAGGCTGTGGAAGCCGCCGGGCGCCTGCTGCGGCCCGGGGCCCCCCTGCAGTCCGAATGCCATCTGCTGCTGCTGCTGCAGCTGCTGCTGTTGCTGTTGGAGCAGCGACGACGTGAGCGGCAAACCGCCGCCCAGGCCGCCGCCGCCGCCGCCATAGTTGTGGAAGCCCCCCTGGGCTGCTGCACCGCCGAACCCTGGCTGCTGTTGGTGAGGGTGGTGCCCCTGCAGCCCGTAGCTGGGTTCCTGCTGCAGCGACAGGCCGCCAAAGCTGCCGCCGATGCCTGCGGACAGGCCCGCAGCCATGGGCGGGGAGGCGAGGCCATAGCACGCGTGCTGCGCCAGCTGCTGGTGCGCGAGCTGCTGCTGGTGCTGCGCCAGCTGCTGCTGCATGAGCTGCTGCTGCAGCAGCGCCGCGGGGGAGAGGCCGCCTGCGAGTGACTGGGGGTGCAGGCCGCCGCCGCCGCCAAAGGCCGGCAGCGACGGCGGCCCCGGGGCGGACAGCGACCCGTAGCCCAGCAGCCGCGGGTCGTCACCGCTGAACTGCAGCGGCCCCGCGCCGCCGTGCAGGTACCCCATCGGCAGCTGCGTGGCTGGGTGCAGCTGGAACAGCGACGGGTCGCACACGGTGGGCGGGCCCGAGGGGCGGCGCCGCTTGCCGCCAGACTTCCTGTCTTTCGGCCGCATATTCCGCCATTTGTCCTTCAGATCTACATTTGTGCGGGCGGCCAGCATCGGCCCAATGGCTGGGTCCGGGTCGGAGATGATGGCCTGCCATTTCCCGAAGCCGTGCTTCTGGATGCCGGCCTTCAGGGCGTTTTCCTCGGCGGGCGTCCACCGCTGGTTGGGGCGCTCCCGCGGCGGCGGCACAGGATCAGGCGGCATCCGGCGGCATGCCTGGCCGCCCGGCCACCACGCGCCCGCCGCCCTCGCCGCTGCAGCGGCCCTCGCCGCCGCTGCGCTCAGCTGCCCAACACTATGCTGGCCACTGCCAGCACCCCATGCAACGTCGCACAGCAATAACCGGCCTGGCTGTCACCTGCAGTCGAGCATCCCATACAGTTCAGAAGCTGTATGCGTGACGCCCTACATACGATTCCACCGCCCCACCAGCCGTGGCGGCTGACCCTCTGGTGTGAGGGGTGTCGACCTGAGTCACCTGAGTCACACTCTGCCGCTGGGCACGAGCTGGAAGCTCCGCGGACCGCAGTGACAGCCGAGCTGTGTTTCGAGGCCATATAGAACCTTTCTGACAAAGCTTCCGCCGCCCGCTGTGGGTGGCAGGGCCTGGTACTATACGCTCGTACTCGTGGCAGACTGTCACCCGAGCTGCCCCAGTAGGGCATCATGGTCAAACGCTGATCGTCAGACAGCATTGCTGTGCCTTTGTGACCGAAACACAGGCCAGCTGGTCGCTGCAGCCGCAGCTGTCGCTGCAAAATGCTTTCGGAGGCTTTCATTCGGTCACATCCCGCGTGCCAACATGGTGCAGGCAGCCGATCTGTTTCGCAGGACCCCGTTGAATTGCTGCCTTAGGATCTAGTGACCAGCCACAAATGCTGTAGGGTCGCTTTGGGCAGGCTAGAAGGCCGCACGGGCACCGGTATGTCAGCCAGCTTGTGCAATGACCTCGGCACCATAACCGCTGATCATGTGCCTCGTCGCACAGCACCAGCACTTCGGGTACAGGCACAAGGAGCACAAAAAGGGCGGGTCAACGCCTGTTGTGGGCTCTGCAGTACCGCTACCAATGTGCAAAGACCCTCCGACACCGTGCTCCCAAGCGGGTCTATCCCACGGCACAGCTTCCACCCCAGGCTGCAATCCAGCTGTATCCCGCGCGAAGCTGCTTACAACTGCGCAACTGGGCTGCTGGGGCCGACCTGGGTGTTGTAATTTAGGGCGCCGAAGGGTTGCACCCAACCCCTGACGCCAGCTTTTGACAGCGCCACACAGCGGGCACAACCGGCACGGAAGCCTCACCCCGGGGCACTGCGGCCAGAGCGCTGCGTGTCACCCACCTGTAGCGTTTGTGACAGTGCTGCACGTGGTGAGCCCGTCCCCCAGCGGTGGGACACCTCTGTCAGCAGCCCGAAGAAACACCTGTAGTGCTGCGGTCCCGTGCAACGCGCCCTGCCAGCTCTGATCGCTGCGGAAAGTGGACATCTGCGTTACAGAACTGTACCTGGGACGTGTCTCTAAGCAACGGTGCTCGCGAGTCGAGCTGCCTTGGCGGAAACTCGGAGGATTCGCGGATGATCGGCAGATCGTGTGAAACACTCGTGGCAGGTGGCACCTGGCAGTCGTCACCTGAACTCTTGACTCAAGAGGGTGGGGAACCCTAGGCGGCCCTGCATGCTGCATCTGCGAGAACCACATCATGCTCTGATGGGTGTTGCGCCCTCGCGTTGATCCTTGATCACAAGTTTGTTGAGGACTGTGCCCATGCTCAACCATGCAGGTGTCCAGCACCGCTGCCGCTGGGTGTGGCACTGTGGCTGGCTCATGTACCCAGGGTAGCTGTTGCAATTACGGTATGAGCTGGGGTTGCTGTGATAGCCTTTACATTGCAGGTCATAAAGCTGACTTCGATCTACAAGTGACAACGCAGGCTTTACTGGGGCTGAATCACTCGGCACAAGCGCCGTGTCTAAACGTTGCCAAACTGTATGTCTGCTGTTGCTGTGTTCAGCAGCTGTCAAATCAATCAAAATGCTGCAAATGATAGTTGTACCGTGCCTTCACTAGCGACAGAGTCAATTGTCTGCGTGGCCAGCATCTCCATATCCCAGGCGACGGTTCTTCATGCAAGTATATACTGACAAAAGTGGCAACTGAAAGTGGGCAGATCTATGCATCTGCCAACAGGACATGCTCTCTGGGGGCGCTGGCAGATACAGAGCACGCCAGTGCGCCCCGCTGACAAAGCAACCTGTTATGATGGTGGTGTGCTCAAAGGGCGCCACAAGCCCCAAGCACATCCCAAGGGGGAAACAAAGCCCTTCGCTCTGCATCCAGTAGGATGTGCGAAGGCACTACTGCGGGAAACCACAGCTAATGCTGGCAATGATGAAACTAGGTCTAGCAGCGAGCGGCGCATCTGAGGTGGCATGAGGTGGCACCAGCATTGCCGTGCACGATGACAGGCGCATGCTGGTGCCAGACCCATGCCAGGGCTGCCGCGCTGTACGATAGGCTGCGGCAGGGCCCCTGCTAAGGCTGCACACTCGAGCTGCACATGCCGCTGTTGCCAGCAGCACGGCTGGCGCTTCCAGCCACTGATAGCTGTAAAGGCGAGCTGATAGGTTTGCTGTCTGCAGCGACGATTGATGCGTTATATGCACAGCTGGCACCAGGCCAGCGCGCATTCATCATAAATGTCTGTACTGTTATCGTCGCAAGCCGCCGCAAGTGCTGCCATGCGCCCGTCCTTGCTGCCTGACGCCGCAGCCTGCTGCGGTAGCGGTGCGTCATGCTGACACATGTCATTTGCAGGGGTCAGCGGCCCAGTGCTCCGAGTGCTGACATGAGCTGCGCCGCGACCTGCAGGCATTGCATGCACATCACTTGCAAGATTTGACCCCACAGCACGAAGAATCGCTGCATGATTGGCAGAGTGCGTCCCTGTGCAGGTGCAGCATTCGCCCCTCCCACCTGCGCGTGGCCGTTGCGGCCAGCGAGCACCAGGGGGGTGTCCCCCGCGGCATCCTGCACCCGGATCTGCGCCGCCGCCCCGTGCGCCAGCAGCGCCGAGACCACCATGCCGTTGCCAGCCTGCAGCACGCATCACCCCCGCGAGTCAGCCCTCATCTACAAGGACATTCGCCTGATGCATAGCCGATTGACGCTGAGCAAGCATGACGCTGTCATCAGCCCTGGATCTCAGGCAAGAGGGTGGATGAATGGCGTGAGCTGCCAGGCGGTGTAGGGGCTGGGGCGCACCTCGGCGGCAGCGTGCAGGGCTGTGCGACCAGCGCCGTCGACCGGCGCCACCGTGGCCCCCACCTCCAGCAGGCACAGCACCGCCTCCGTGGCGTCCTCCCTGCACATTCCATGGCAAAACATCAGGCTCATGACGGCATCAGGTTTGGTGTAACGGTCTGCAGGCCTGAGCAGCCGAGCCCAGCTACCTCTGGGCTGAGCTGCCGAGCACAGCTCAGGTTGTCCACCCTGATGGGCCCCTGCTGCCTGATCAGTGCAGGACCTAAACTCCAAGCTCTCAGCCTGTACCTGCTGCATGCCCTGAGCAGTACAGCGTACCAACCTGGAAACCTGGCCTGTACCTGCTGCAGGCCCTGATGAGGGCTGTCTCCCCGCAGTCATCCTGCTGGTCCAGGTTTGCGCCATGACGCGCCAGGACGCGGATCAGCCCCGTAGCGCCGGCGGCTGCCGCCCCAAAGAGCGGCGTCTCCGCTGCAGCGGTCACCACACACCCCTCAGCTGCAGATCAGGAGACCTGCGACCGTGAAGCCCCGCCACACACCACAACCCTGCCAGCTGGCAAGTGCGCTGCAGCACTCACAGGGGTGCAGTCAGGCCCGGCAGCGCCGCAGAACCGACCTGCATTGTTCACAGCGTTCACGGGCGCAGCTGCCGCCAGCAGCACCGCCGCCGCCGGTGCGTCCGCAGCCAGGTGCAGCGGCGTCGCCCCCGCAGAATCCTGGACGTCCAGCTGCGACGCAGGTGCACAGCAGCAGTGTCAGCATGAGCCCAGAGTACGATGTGGCATGCTTCGGCTGGTCAGCCGCCCTCCAGCATGCTTACCTAACGCCGGCCGGCGCCGCTGACTCAGCGGCGCCAGCTGGAAGCTACGGCGGTTTGTCCCGTGATCAGTGATTTGCATCACAGCGCCCTGGGGCTGCCACGAGCAGGGGGTCATGGCGGGAGGAGAACCTAGACACCGTGCAGCGCACATGCGTGTACTGAACCGCCGCCCGCACAGTAGCTTGCCACTGGCGCCGCAACATGTGCTCTGCAAAAGATTTGCTGGGCGCATCAGCGGCGGCCAATTGCAGGAGGGCCAGCCGGGGCCGCTGTATTGCCCCGCTGACTCAACCGCACGACATGACTCAAATTACATAAGGGGCCCACTGGCAGGAGCCACAGCGACATGGGCCCCAGTAACGGCTTAACACGCAGTAGCACGGCGGCCCAGCCGGCACCCGCGGTACCGCTGCCTCACACCATATATACTGGGCCCTAAGATAGGCGACGCTGTGAGCCCCGGCGGAACTTGCATGCAAGCTGTTGCCCTATGTGCTGTACTGCAGCTCTGTGCAGCGACCAACCAGCACGCAGACACCGGCCGGCATCTCAGACGCGCTGGTCGCAGCTAACCAGCAAACCCTCTGCCCGGCGGGATGCGCAGGCCCCCTGCTCACCTGCGCGCCGTGCCGCAGCAGCATGTTGGCGATCAGGCCCGCCACGGCGGCGCCCTGCGTCCCGTGCGCCGCCTCCGCCAGCGCATGCGCGGCTGTGCGGCCGTCGCTGCCAGCCGCCCCGGCATCCGCGCCCGCCAGCAGCAGCTGCGACACCACCGCCACGTCCAGCTCAGCGCACGCGCTCCGCAGCGCCGCGCACAGCCTCCTCGCGCCCGTAGACAGCGTTGCGACCGACCTGGAGGTGGAGGCATTGTGATGGTGACCACATCAGCTGAACAAGCAGGAATGCCAAAGTCTGACAGGGACAGAGTACAGGGTGGCTGAGCTGCTTGTGCTTCCTTCTGCTTCCCTGTCTTGTAAAGTACTCCAGGGTGAGGTTCCTTGCATCCACTACGGGGTAGGGCAAATTGCTACTGCTTCCTGCATACTCAAGCTCCTATGCTTCCTACAGCTACATCCGGCATCCTGCACAAAAGCCAGTGACATACTTCCTGCATGCACTCGACTGGTGCCGGGCCTGATAAAGCTCAGCAGGGTGAGGCACAGGTTGCCCGGCAGGGCATGGGGCATACGGGCCGAGCTATACGTCCTACGTGGAGCATGCACAAGGTGCTGCAGGTTTAAGGAGTCCCATCCAGTACCACGTGCCGCTCCTAGTTCTCACTGTAGGCAAAGCACGAGAGACCTGTTATGCATGCAAAAGTGCCGAAAGCTCACTTCTTGGCGCCCTGGCTGCCCAGCGGCTTCCGCGCCCCTGTGCTGGCGAAGCCGCGCGCCGGCGGCGTCGCCTGCGTGATGGGCACGCCCCGCTGCTCCGCGACCAGCAGCATCAGGTGGTGCTCCCGCGCCGCCGCCCATGCGTCGCCGTACAGCGCCATCTCCGCCATGCCCTGCAGTATTGCACACAACTATGTCATTGAACAGGAACGAGGTCTGATGTCTACAAGGCTGAGACTTGCAATCTCGTGACAATCACATGAGCAGTATGCACATGCTGACCAAGCAGTGGCAATGCTCGGGCATGCCTCGGGCAGATCCCAGCATGATTATAGATCAGCGTGCATGGAACGCTGCAGAGGAGGCAGCTGATTGCATGCAAGGGTATGTCCCTCGCAGCCTCGCTCACCTGGAGCGCCAGGGGCATCGATGCTGGGGCGAAGCTGTGGGCCATGCTGGCTGCCATGCTGCCGTCAGCAAAGGACAGCATTGGGTTCAGCGCCGCCTGCCACGCAGTGGCTGGCGTCGGGCTGACGCCCATGCTCACGTTTGGCATCGCCAAGGCTGTCACCTCCTGCCGCTGCCGCTTGGCTGCATCAGCCTGCAGTATGGGTGATCAACGTGAGACCTGTTGCTGCAGTTGGGCAAAGCCGACATAGTAGCACAGTCCTGAGTGCCAGGTCTGCCTTGCAGCAGCTATCATATCTGCGCTGCTGCTGCCACCCGCTGGATGCGGAGCAGGCCGTGCGCAGCCTCTCAGGCGTGTCGATCACAAGCAGGGAGCTGAGCAGGCATGGAGTCACCTCCACGCTTGGTCGCCTCAGCCG
Source organism: Diplosphaera chodatii (assembly GCA_032358165.1). Taxonomy (NCBI): domain Eukaryota; kingdom Viridiplantae; phylum Chlorophyta; class Trebouxiophyceae; order Prasiolales; family Stichococcaceae; genus Diplosphaera; species Diplosphaera chodatii. The sequence goes on along the minus strand of JAALGY010000015.1, from coordinate 2,853,801 downwards.
CTTCTGCGCTGAAGCCTTGGCCGGCTTCTCACGCATGTTGCGCCACTTGTCCTGCGTGCAGCCCATGTTGCAAATCTGAACCTACCTCCAACGCGATGCACGCAGCGGCAGCCACACGGCATGAGGCATCCTACTGTGGCCCCCCAAGTATGAGGCATCCTAGTGTATACTGTGCATGGCATTGCATGCATCTGGCTGTACATCATGCGCCGCCCGCACCTTCAGGTCGACATTGGACGGGCCTTCAGCTGTGGGCCGATGTCTTCGTCGGGGTCGGTGATGACCTGCTGCCACTTCCCAACGCCGTGTCTGTAGTACAGGCGGCAAGGTGTAAGCTTGAGGGCGCCTACACAGCTCGGCAGCTGCTTCTGACTGGTGCGAGGCTTCTCGCAACGCCATAATGTGAGCAGGCAGACACAACCGAGAGTCCTCTGCAAAGTGCTGCAGTATACAGCGCACTTGGCAACGCCTCGGCGAAGTGCGGACTCCTCTGTGACCGTCCACCGCTGGTTGGGCCGGTCGCGCACTACCGTCGTGCCCGACGGCGGCATGCTGCTTTGCCACTGGCACCTGCAGGCACATTGGCACCAAGTATAAGCTGAAGAAGGCATGCAAGCGATGCAAAAAGACGTCAGCCTCACAGGCGACTGTCCTCTGCAGGTTTGTGAATGATATCCGTGGCAAATCACCCGCGTTCGTGGCTCGAAATGTGGCGTGTGACAGTATAACAACGCAGGATCGCGGGCAAGGCTGCGGGCTGACGAGCGTACAGCCGTGCTACCTGTCAAGTGACCGCGACATCTGCTGACGAGGCCGAAGCGCTGGACAGCAACGCACCCAGCAACCTGATTAGAAAACCTCCTGGCTGGTACGCACCGCAGTGCTCGGCGCACAGCTGTTCAGTCTGCAGAGGCGCAAGCCCTGGGTTTTGGCACACCTTGGCAAACCTAACGGTGCGCCAAGGAAACTGTGCGCAGAACTTCACGACTGACATCACGGCTGGATAAGGGTTCCTTAATCCGTTGTACGCCCGTGCGGCCTCAAAGCTGCCTGCTAATGCCGTCTTATCGCATACGTTATCAACGCAATCACGATCGCACGCGAGCAGGTACCATTGCCACCGCAAAGGACCGCTGGTACACCTGCTGTGCGGCAGTGTCGAGATGTGCCACGCACCGGCAAGCACACCAGCGCGCAAACCCTCAGCGGGTTGATGCATGCTGTTCTGTGGTGGTGGCGTCCGCCGCCTTGCAGCGGCTGGAGCCAGCTGTGCGCTAGGTTTCCAGTTGCCAAAGGTCCTTATACACGGATCCAGGCAGTGACAAAGCCCGCACTCGGCGGGCAGTTCGCTGTTTTATCTGGCACAGAGGGTACAACAGGCAGCTCATACGGCTGCGGGTCAACTGTAGGGAGCAGGGGGCGTTCTGCATTGAGCGCCGGCCTTTTGGTGCCCGATAATGTGGAACTGTGAACCTCAGACGCATTAGGGTGCCCCCTCCACAACAGCACAACAGGATGCGGTCTTCTGCAGCACGACTGAGGCCTTTCATAGTCTGGCCAATGGCTTCGGCGGAAGGCTCGGCAGTGTCAGCACCAAGACCTGAGAAGATCCCGGCAGGTGTCAGCGGTATTCCTCACCTCTGGCGGCGGGCCGCCGCTCACGGCCACATTGTGCAGTGGCAAGATGTCCAGAGCCGCTGCTGAGCCGCCTGATCTTCGCAAAGAGGCTGCTCACGCGCTCAACACTGGACCCATCCCTTTCCCTTGGAGCTGCCTGGATGCACAGGCGGCTGCCAACGCCTATAGCTGCCAAGAAGCAGCTTATGAGCACACGGTAGTTGTGATCTCTCCTGTCTGTAACAATGTGCAGGTTGCTGGGGCACCTGCACATTCAGCACCTGAGGGCAGGGTTTTTCGACCATCTTGCCTGTTCACCACAGTTGTCCATATGCAAATGACCTCATGTGCACATGTCTGCACACCTGTAGTAGGCATGTGTTACAGATGTCGTCCGTTCGTGCCTTCGTTACACTCAATATATAACATAATGTACATGTGCAATTCCGAACCGTCAAGAATGTGCACGCTGGCAACACTGCCATGCGCCCCAAACATTGGTAACGCCATCTGGAAAACCTCTGCAGTACCCCATTCCGGTGCAAGGTAGCACGGTCAGCTCTTCTCCCTGCTGTTCGACACAACCTGACGCTCCTCTCTCCGTGTGGTGCGGTGCCACCTGCCGCAGCAGCCGCATCTCACACCGCAATGCCTCTACTCTCCCTCACAAATGCCACTGCCTTTTCATGTTTACTGACGCCTCAAAACTCCCAGGTGCAGGGCGCCGCCCCAATCAGCTGGTCCGCCCAGTCGTTCACGGCGCGCGACAGCGTCGCATTAGGCACGTAGCACAGCGACGGGTACTCCGCAAAGAACTGCGCAGAATCATAGCAATCCGTCAGAACAGTGACTAACCTCCACCTGAAGCAGCAACAGCTCTGCAAGGTGCTCTGCAGTCCGAGGGTCGACTCTGTTGCAGCCTGCTCTGCGCTCTGTGTCTGCAGCCTCAACTGCACACTACAGCCCGCGACGCTGCCCTCAGGTCGGCACGAAGGGCTACCTGGGACCAGTTGACGTCGGGGTAGGCGGCGGCCAGGATCAGGATGCGCGCCCGCCACACATCGGGCTCCCGCCCCATGATGTCGATGCCGTTGCGCACCACCCGATTCACGTCCACGCCCTTGAAGTCGGACGCCACCGCATCCCACTGATCCATACGCTCCCTGCAGTGGGTAGTGGTTGGTCAGCAGTACTTGAGGTGCACTGTCGGCTGCCGCTTGCATGCCGGGCATGCTTGTGGGTGCAGTCAGGCTGCTGAGATGCTAGCCTAGGAAGCTTCGGAAGTCATTACCATAAACACAGCGATCCAACGTGTATATCAGTGCACGCTATGAAGACCTCAGGCTGCTCGGAAGCAGGCACAGGTTGCCCGTTGCAGGGTCTGGGGTGCTTCGCATGCAGTGGTGGTGTGGGGCAATGCACCTGACGTAGTCGAGGTCGCGCTGCTTGGGGTCCAGCTCGGCGTGCGCCACGTGGCGCCGCCGCTGGGTGGCCTCCGTCACGCCCCGCTCGCCCGACCAGAAGCGGTCCAGCACGGACACCACCGTTGGCGACCAGTCTATCAGGCCTGTGGTGAGGAGCACAGCTCTTGCGGTAGACATAGGCAGTCGGCTTCGCCTGGCTGCCCACACCAGTCAGCAAGGGAGTTTGGCGTGCCTGCAACTGTGGTGGCGCCCAGCATCTCTCCCTCACTGCCAACTGCCCAATATGCAAGCCTGGCAAGCCTCTACATGTTGTGTGTCGCTGAGCAGCACGTAGACACTGCGGAGGCTGATGCACGTTGCAGGGAGCTGGGACTGCACCTGTGGCGGGGTCTGGCTGTGGCTTGACATCCCCCGGCGGCTGCGTCTGCTGAGCAGCTGGCGGGTCCCTGTTGCTGAGCAGCTGCAGCCACGGCGAGCCCTTGTGCACGCCTGCAGCGAGGTCGAGAGGACGGCATGTTCTGCCCCTGTTCGACTTCAGCTTAACGTGATACACACTACCGTGCATGGATGTCAGTGCTTCAAACCGGTCTGACCTTCGGCCTTCTTGCTTGGCGCTGACCAGGGCGGGCTGAAGCGGCCCGCTGGCAGCGAAAGGGCTGTCACCGGCGGAGGTTTCTGCTGCCGCGGAAACCGCACGACCCCGCCACTGCTCTGCCGCTTGCAACCTGGTGCTGTGTGGCGGGCTGCTCCGGCTCTGCGGATGTGGCCCCTCGCAGTGGCAGTGATCAGCCTGCGCACGGTCGTGGCAAACTTTGCCAGATGTTCACATTCATTTGGGTGACTCAGCGAGCAGAAAGTATCTTGCCTGTAAACAGGATTGATCTGCAGGATGTGCGGTGATTGGACATGCTGAACGACAGCAAAGCACTCGCACGGTGCAAGGATGGGCATGGGGAGATGCGGCAAAGTACTGCTGAGGGTTGCAGCGGGTTGCATGGGGACGTGCCTTGACGACTGCGTCGCGGCAGAGCGCACGAGCCGTGACACCACGTCCCCGATGCCTGAGGCTGTCACAGTGTGCATGCCGTCAGATCGCCGGGGGACGGCCCCCGAACGTACGCGACCAAACCTGCCCTTGAAAGGGTTAGCTGCTCAACCACGTGCAGCTGGCAGCATGATCCGTTTCTGCAGCGGCAAGCGCTGTTGATGGTCTCCCGTCACACCATTGTAGTGATAAGATCTCAGCGGCAACGCTGCAAGCTGGCAATAGCTTCGCAGATCCGCCTGGGCGAGACAGCAACCCCAGGATGCAGGAGCAGCATGCAGGACGCACTGCTTCCCTGGCATAGCATGGGCACAGCACGGGTGTAAGGTTCTTTACAGTTAACACAAGGTGCATTAGCATGTGCGGCTGAACAGAAAGCACGCTGGGTTGCATTGCACTATATTTGGCGTACTCCGAGGCATAGTGGCCAATGTTTGTGCCGAGTGCAGTAGCATCACATGTACAGTAGTTGTATCCGGACGATGCCCCTGCTTTCTTAGGCAACGACGCTGATGAAGCGTAGGATCAAGCTGTGAATCACGCACGGGCTGCATCACTTGACGTGCCGAGGCAACTTGCTGACATCCGGCCAGCATGGGAGTGCAAGGCCTGTGGACGCTGCTGGAGCCCGTCGGCCGGCGGGTCAACATCGAGGCGCTGTGCCACAAGCGACTTGCAGTCGGTAGAAGTCCATCCGATGCGTCCATTCGATGCGTTGCTGTGAAGTGCACCACCATGCACATGATGTGCACGCGGGTCTGCCATCGGACTGCACCGGTGTCGGCACACTGAGATGCAGGACGCACAGCCTGACGGAGTGTGTTTGGAACTCGCAGATGCTTCCATCTGGCTGGTGCAGTTCATCAAGGCGATGCGGAACCAGGAGGGTGACCTGGTGCGCAACGCCCACCTGCGGGGCTTCTTCAGCCGCATCTGCAAGTGAGATATGACACTTTTCGGTTTGTGTCCTTTGCTCCCAGAATGCGCTTCTTAGACGTTTCTGACGTTGAGGAGCCCCCGAGCTGCACATGACGAAGAGCAGCTTCCATATGCTGTGTGGCCAATCCGACACGCACCCTGCTGTGTTACTCAGTTCCACTGTATGAGACGTGGCATGCTGCAGGCTGCTGTTCCACCGGGTGCGGCCGGTGTTTGTGTTCGACGGCGGCACACCCACCCTGAAGCGCCGCACGCTGATCGCGCGCCGCCGACGCAAGGAGGCCGCCGGGGTGAAGCTGCGGAAGACCGCAGAGAAGCTGTTGCTCGCGCAGCTCAAGTGAGGACCAATTCTACGCAGTGCCAAGATCTGAGCAGGGTGCAATGGGCCCAGTAGTATCAGGACAAACAGTAAGAGTGGCATAAGCTCAGAGTGCTACCCTGTGAATGGTGAAGCTCCTTTGACTACAGAACACCTCCTGGGCAAGTTGCTGCAACCAGACTACAGCAGGCCATTCTCAGAGCCGTGATGACGCTGTGTAGGCAGCATGCGATCCGCGAGGCGACAGGACGCCCGCAGCCTGCCCCGAAGCCCAAGCGGCGCACCAAGCGCAAGGGCACTGGGGCGGCGCCCTCCGAGGAGTGGCTCGTCCATTTGCAGCACGTGAGCCCCATCCATCGCTGCTGCATCCCTTCAGATATGGCAGTGGATCAATTCAATATGTAGAAGCACAGTTGTACTAGATGTGAGCCCTTCAGTCGGATGCTGTGCCGTCCCCTTCGTTCTGTCTGATGGTCCCTTTTTATCGAAGAATCATGTGAAGCTGAGCGTGCTGTCTGCTGACTGTCAAGAGGTGGAGAGATAAACAAAATGGATGCAGGCTTACTTGCGTGTCAACACAGCCAGAGCACTATGTCTTTCCAATTTCAACAAACGGCACACACTCCTTGTCAATGTTGACTCACAGCTGAGGCATGGCCACATGTTTGCATACCAGTGTCGCCATGCTGGTGCGTGTCCATGAGAGCTGTGCACAGCGCTTTGCATGTGCCAAGCGCTGCAAGCAGATCTCTGACACCCACCAGCATCTTGATACAACAGCATTTTGTAATATATACACTGGTTTGCCATCCACAGCCTGGCAGCCGACAATGGCATGAAGGCGGTGGCAGCAGATGGCAGAGGGTGGCAGCAATTTGACCTAAGACATGCTCGGCGTGCCCGCACCCGCCACGAACTTCATGCTCCTGGGACGTCATGTGGCAGGTTGCTGACGCGGAAGCGGATGCGGCGGAGCGGCAGCGGGAAGCTGAGGGGACGGAGCTGCCGCTGGAGGCGGAGCGCACCCTGGGCGGTGGAGACGCAGGTGGAGACGACGCTGCAGACGTTCCGTCGGACGCCTTTGCCGCCGTGCGGGAGGCGCTCGACCAGAAGAAGCCAAAGCGGCGGAGCAGCGACAAACCAGGTGCACATGATGTAGGCTTGGCACTTCGATGGTTGAAGCAACTCGATGGCTGAGAAGTGAGGTTCTGATGATGAGTGGTGATGGTGATGGTGATGAGGAGCTGGCTGAGTTTAGCCACGTCATGAGCAGCCTGCACTATAGGCAGAATTGCCATGGCTGTGGGTTAGCATTGCTGCAAGCGGTGTATTGAATGATGTACTCTTTACAGACTTGACTTGCCCCAGGTCGATTCCGTCATGGCTGCTGAGACAGCTGGTGCACCTGATGCAGGCGCCAGGCGGCGGGTGCAGTGGGACCCGTCCATTAAAGAGGACGAGGAAGCCGCTGAGGCTAGTGTCCCCGATGCCAACGGCGACGCCGGTCCCAGCAGCGAAGCAGGCCCCAGCAGCCGAGGCGATGCCAACAACGAAGCCGGCCCCAGCAGCGAAGATGGTCCCAAGCCGGAGGAAGTGCTCGACATTTCTGGCGACGGCGACACGGCGCTGGCGGGGCAGCCGGAGGCTCTCGAGGGTGATGAGGAGGCTGCAGCGGCTGATGAGGCGGGGCCATCTGGCGGCGCCCGCCCCCGGCGCTCCGCTGCGGGCGGCTCAGCCTCGGCGGCCGGCGAGCGCTTCCAGGTGCAGCAGGGTTTAGGGTTCAGGGCACCACGGCAGTCTTGCTGTGCTGGCGGCCGGCCTGCATCTCATTTCATGGATGCACGCTTGGCGTCCTGCTGCAAAGGACGCACGGAGGCGTACCGCAACAAGCATTTAGGGCGCCACATGGGTGTGGTGCTGGCATGATGTGCTGTGTACTCTTGAGCTCCTGCCTCAGGTGGCAGGAGTAGCAATCACTGCCATCAATGGTTACTGCTTCGATCATACATCAAACAGACTCAATATGTTGCCAGGCCGAGCGGGAGGCGCGCATGGAGCGGGACGCGCGGCGCGCCGCCGGGCTGCCAGCGGTGGAGCCGGGCGCTGAGGACGAGGACGACGATTCGGACTCGGAGGAGATCCTGGACCTGGTGCCCGAGGTGCTGCAAAAACAGTCTCTCACTTCAAGTCTTGCCAGTGATCCATCCACACCCAAGTGGATGTTCACACTTGAGATATGAGGGTGTCCAGCATACCTACAGTCTAGAGCCTAGCCAGTGCTGCGCTCACCCCCAAGAAACGTGTATGCTTGAAACATAAAGCTGTGTTGCCGCCTCACGATCTGCGATATACAAACCTCTACACATAATTCAGATTACAGTAGGGAGTCAACCTTGTCAACCTCTGCAACGCGTTGATTGTTGGACTTATATGCTACAGGGCCAGGAGATGGACCCGGCGGTGCTGTCGACCTTCGCACCCTCGGTGCAGTACGACATGCTGCTGAAGATGCGGGAGAGCACCACGGCCACCAACCGGGAACGCTTCATGGAGCGCACGGGGAAGCCCCTCGACTTCTCCTCCTTCCAGATGCAGACGTTCCTGAAGGCCAGCAACTTCAGGTGCGGCACAGTCCCCTGCTGTGGCATCCTGGTTCCTGGGTTGGTCTGGGCATGCACCTGAAAGACGATGGCCTGTGAGCGGGTGGCGTATGCAGGCATTCGAATGCCTGCATCTGGAGCTCCGCCATTATGGCCATGGTCTCTCGTAGTTCTAGGCAGCATAGACTTCCAGACACCATGTACATCACATGTATCTGCATGTTTCTCCGGCAAAGCCTGAGCTGTGTCGACTCCTTGCACAACTGGCATCCTGGCTGAGAAACCATCCTGGTGCTTCTGTTGGTCCTTATGCACTATGACAATCCTGATACGTTGTGCTGTGCTGCCCAGGCGGCAGCTGGACAGCGTCAGGAATGCACTGAACAGCGATGCGCCTGGCGGCATGCAGGTGCAGTGTCGATAACCGCTTGGCAGTAGCTGCGGAAAAAGTCCTTGCTATGTAGTCAGCGTCTGTCAGGAAGCACACGTTCCATGCGTGCTGTTGGCACTGTTACCGGCAGGCCTGCAGCCGTTGCATAATGTGCCGTGGCTGCGTGCGTGCAGGGGCGGCACATCGCGTCAGAGCAGGGCCGCGAGTACATTTTGCACGACGCGGTGGCCGCAGAGGCGGCGGAGGCAGCTGCTGCGGAGCAGGCGGCGCGGGGCTCCCAGGAGCTCAAGCCAGAAGACGAGGTGGCCGCGCTGGACATCAGCTTCGAGCTGCCCAGCGGCGCGCTGACTGGTGCGCAACATTCCGCAAACGGTCCTGTCTGTCTATGTGCCCCTGCTCTCTCTGATGCTGTTCACTAACTCATCCATGCGTCAGTATCATGTCCTCTGTCATCAGCAGGGTTGTCCTCGCACCCGCTCGGTCGCCTGACTGAGCACAACTCCACTGATGGTGCATGGGATTCTCGAGCAGTGAGCTGCAATTACTCTCATGTGCTGTGGCCCAGCAATCCAACGTCACACGATGCGATTGCGGTCACAGGCGATGCTGCAGCTGAGCCGGAGGATGACGGCATGGAGTGGGAAGACGTGGACGACGGCAGCGGGCAGCTGCAGGGCGGCGGTAGCGGCAGTGGCCAGCTGCAGGTGCTACATTACAGCACCTACAGTACGGTGATGTAGCGAACCCAGGTGGTGGGCCTCTTGCACGCTGCAGTGCTGGATCCTGCAGACACAAAATGCTACCATGGGCTTACATGGCAGCGTGGCCATGTTGGTGTTGTACCTAAGCCTTGCCAGGATCGGCAAAAGTTAGATGCGTGCATGTCTGGGTGAACACACGTGCACTCATGTTGAATAGAGCTCAACATGTGTGGACGAAGCATGTCAGGCATGCGTGCTGGACTGTTGCAAATCTCGGCTTGTAAATCTTGTCTGCTTGTCTGCACAGTTGTGTAGGACGCACATGGGGCCGTGCACCTGCTCACTGCTCTGGCGATAGCATGCCCCGGTGTACCATTGCAAACTTCAAGCACTCGTGGTTCACCATGCGTATTTGTGGAAGCAGCTACAACGTGCAAAACTGGTATGCTGTATGCAGAGCCCCGGGTCGGACATGCTGGATGCGGACGGCAAGCCGCTGCCGCCGTGGAAGGTCCGCATGCGCCAGCGCCAGCGCTTCTGGAGCACCAGCTACGGCTTCAAGGTACACGCGGCCTATCATCAAGCTGCCCCGCCCATCACATACTGCTGTTCAAACTAAGGACGGACGCAGCCCCAAGCAGTTCCTGGTGTTGCCTCCGCCATTCTTGCCCATTGTGGGTTGCTGTGTGCTGAGGGCCTTTGCAGTGTGCGCGAGAATTGTGTACAGTCATAGCCACGTTCCTGCTGCAGTTGCTGCAACTCCTGCTGGTATGTCGACTGCGACTCATGCCAGAACGCAGCATGCATAGGTTTTTGCAATGTCCTGATGGTGTTTTGTTGGGCTGCAGAGCGGGCGGAAGCTGGCGGACTGGGGCGATGAGCCCAGGGCCGTCGCTACAGGGGGTGCCGCAGCAGTGCGCGACGAGGACGACGAGGTGCAGGCCGCCATCGCCGCCAGCCTCGCCGACGCGCCAGCAGCAGGTCTGCGCTTTTGCCGATTGTATATAGCTGCTTGCCTCCTGCAGTGTCGGCCTGAAGTGCTGCGGTGTGCCTCCACTAGACCCTGCGCAGCGCTCTGTCCTGTATGTGGGGCTCCAAGTGCATCCAGGATGTCCCTGCCACTTGAGGTTTGCCACTGCTGCTTGGGTTCCGATCGCATGCCATAGCATGCCATGCTGACTGGCATGCTTGAGCAAGAGATCGATCACAACCAGTGGTGGCATGACCTGTGGCAGGCTAGCGCACAGTGTACCATTACACCTGCTCTGTGTATCAGCGCTGGATGACAACTGCAGGAGGAGTGTTTTCAAGTAATGTAGGCGGCTTTGATGGGCATCGTGGTTTCCTCCACCGCAGACGCTGATCCGCTGACTGTAGAGGGCGACAGCGATGGCGGCCTCGAGTGGCTGGATGCAGACGAGCCGGCCTCACAACCGTCCCGGCAATCACAGCCACATGCAGCGCAGCCGCCGCAGCCGAGCGCGTCTCAGCCCAGCAACCCGCAATCAGATCAGCAGCATCACGCAAACTCACATGCGGATCCGGCAGGGCGCGCTGTGCCCGAGCCAGCGTCGCCGCCCAGGGCTGCCAAGGCCCCGCCGGCAGCTGCGGCCGCCGTGGCAGCAGCCAGTCCAGGGGGGGCGTCCCCAGGGGGAGTGAAGAAGCGGGGCGCCCCCCGCAAGCGGCGGGTGCGCGTCATCCCCAAGGACGAGGGCGATGTCGAGGGCTTCGACTTCGCGGTCCCCCTGCAGCGCAAAGCAGCTGCGGCGCCGGCCGCACCAGCAGCAGACGGTGCAGCGGCTACAACAGCTGCAGCAGCGGACGCGCCAGACGCTGCCGTTGCGAAAGCTGACAGCTCGCCGCCATGGGGAGGGCAGCCTGCAGCAGGGGCTGCCGAGGTCGACACACCCTTCGGTTCGCCCGCAGCTCAGCAGCCGGCGCAGCAGCAGCAACAGGAGCAGCAGCGGCAACAGCAATCAGCAGCCAGGCAGCTCGCGGCCGCGCCTGCGGAGGTGCGCGACACAGACGACTGGGGCGTCGAGATCGTGGACCTGGCGTCGGGCGGTGCTGCTGCAGAGCCCGCCGCCCCTGACAGTGGCGGCCGCACAGCTGCGGCGGCAATTGCAGTGGCTAGCAACAAAACGCGTGGCTCTGCAGGTATGCACCCTCGTGTCTGGGCACCTGAAGATGCTGTTGTGCGAGGACATGCTGTGTGCACACGGCAGGCTGCCGGAAGAACAGACGTTCCATGAGCCTCAATGCATGACACTGTGGCCATATGCAGGTGCCAGCACTGCTGCGGCTGACGCCGCAGAGGGTGACCTGATGTGGGAGGATGCAGCGGCACCTTCTGAGCAGCCGGCAGCTGCACAGGCGGCAGCCGCTGCTGAGCTGGCATCGCCACCTGCAACCAGTCAGCAGCAGAGCCCGACCCATCAGCAGGACACTAAGCAATCCTCAAGGGATGCTCAGCAGACGCAGCAGCAGCAGCAGCAGCAGCAGACGCCGCCTAAGCGCCGGCGTCTTACCAAGGCGGGCGACATGCGTTCTGGCAGCGCAGCACAGCAGCAGCTGCAGTCGTCACCCATTGCAGCACAGCAGGCCTCAGCACAGCATCTGGAAGATCCAGTTGGCGATGAGGAGCAGGCACTCGGCAGTGCTGCCGCGGCATCAGGCCCAGCGCCTCAGCAGCCAGACGCCAACATGCAGCCGTCAGCGCCGCCGGCGGCTGCGGAGTCTCCAGCTGAGCCGCCGGCAAAGCCTCAAGCCGAGCCTCATGCTAAGTCTCCAGCCAGGTCTCCATACAGCGGCGTCACCCCGGAGCTGGCCGCGGCGCTGGCGGCGGTGCGGGGTGAGGTGGCGCCAGCTGCGCCGATGCAGGCCCCAAACCCTAGACCGGCAGCCGCTGCGGCGCCCAGCTGGGCGCGGCCTGCGGATGAGAGCGGGGCAGGCACTCTGGCTGCGGCTGCCGCCACCGGCATCTTTGCGGACGACGATGAAGATGATGGTGTGCACGCACTCGTTCATGATGATTTCATTTAGCAGCCTGTGGCCAGCTGCCTGTGTCCTGCTTTCTTGGGTTGTGTTTGCCTGTTTGGGAGAGCTGCCACCCCAGATGGGCCATGCCTCATGCCTCATGCCCCCTGGTAACTGCATGTAATCGGGCTGGCTCAGGATGAGGTTGCTGGTGTACCATCTGAATGACACTGTGCAGTCACTGTGCAGACGGCGCGTTGGAGGCTGCCGAGCTGGCGGCGCTGCAGATGGCGGAGGAGCGGCTGGGCAGCCGTGGCAGCCAGGAGGCACCACCAGGTACTATTTCTTACAACACGAAGGCACCTTCAGCCCTCAGCCGATGCACAACCACAGCAGTGTCTAAGTTTTTCCAAGCCCTGCTGCAGCAAGCCTGGCCAGCTGCCTTGTCTTGCTTCTGGTACATGTCAGGCACGCTCTGAGGCCTGCTGACTGCAGGTTCTGCAGCGCTGGACGCCCAGACGGGGCTGCCAGGGCAGGCGGAGGCGGTACAGGAGGCGGCGGCGGCAGCGGCGCAGCCGGGCTTCGACGTGGACGCCGAGCTGGACCGGCTGGGCATGGAGGAGAAGTCGCTGCGGGAGTCGGCACGCCGGAAGGTAAGGCCTGGCGGCATCGACTGGCTGCTGTGACGGGTGCCATGGCATCAATGAATATTTGTTTCTCCAGGGGCGCAGAGTCAGCCATGGGTCCATGGCCTCTTGGCACTGGGCACTGCTTGCTGCACAACAGCATACCATGGGCAGCATACACTGTTGTCCAGCACAACAGAATGCAATACAAAAACCTGAAGTCCATGCCTGCAGACGGGGCAGTATGAGACGCCAACAGAGGACATGTACGCCGAGTGCCAGGAGCTGCTGCAGATGTTCGGGCTGCCCTACATCATCGCGCCCATGGAGGTGTGCAGCCGCGCAAAGCTCCACACCCCTCTTCGGTTTTTCTGCACCTGGTTTGGCAAGTCGCTGCAATGTGTGGCAGCACAAAGGGTCCGTCACCCCTGTCAGGCGGCGACCTTGGCAGCTGGCTAAAATTGGCAGGTCCAGTTGTCCTGGGCAAGCCCGTTGCCTAGGTATTGCTGGCTTGGGCCCGTGGGGCTGATTTCGCCATGGTCACTTTTGGCTGCTCGCCTTTGCAGGCAGAGGCGCAGTGCGCATGGCTGGATGCCGCGGGCCTCGTGGATGGCGTGGTCACGGATGACAATGACGTCTTCCTCTTTGGCGGCCGCCATGTGTACAGGTACGGGATCAATACAGACACTCCATACTGACACTGTGTGAAGGGGCTTGACTTTGCATCATCACCGATGGTTTCCCCAGCTCGACACCTTGAGACGACGCAGTGGGCTCACTCATACATGTGCTTGGAGCCTGCCATGTGTATGAGTTGCGCAGTGCGTAGCTGAAGCTGTCGAGGCGATGGAATTTGGACAGTTTGCGCGTCACAGTGACACACCTTCCTGACAAAGCTGTCATGTTGCTGCCTGCCTATCGACGGCTCCTCATGCGCAGGCACATCTTCGAGGGGCAGAAGGCGTATGTGGAGGAGTACTTTGCAAAGGACGTCGAGACGGAGCTGGGGCTGTCGCAGACCAAGCTCATCCGCCTCGCCATGCTGTTGGGCTCCGACTACACCGAGGGCATCAATGGCATCGGTATATTCCCGACGATGATGTGACCTCCTGACTGCACCAACGACCTCGCCAGCTTCTCTGCGCAGCAATGGGCCTGATTGAATTTACAATTTCAACTGTAATCTGAACATCAGCCTGTGCAGGTTCCAGATCAGGGCACACTACAGGCAGTAAGCACATGTTATATTTTGGGGTCTGAAGCAGTCTGTTCCGGGACCCACAGACTACGAACCATCATCCCCTCACTGTTGCAGGCATCGTCAACGCGGTGGAGGTGGTCAACAGCTTCACGGGGGACGATGCGCTGATGGGCTTTCGGCGATGGGTGCTGGCGCCCGACGCCGATGCCATCAAGGCCGCCGCCAAGAAGGGCAGGGGCCGCGGGCGCAAGAAGGACGCAGCTGCCGGGGGCGAAGGTGGGTCGGGTGTCGCCAACTGGCTGCAAAGTTGCACGTTCAATCCCTGCATTTGTTCGTTTGCATCTCCTCATTCTGCTCGTTTGGACATCGGCACCAGTTGCCAGTTGATGGCCTTGACATGACGAATGCAAAGGTTTCGTTTCCTCAGTCCAGAAGTCCAGAGTTGTCATGTTGCAAGAGTGGAAGTGCCACTCTGCAGACGCCGAGGCAGAGGCTGCTGGCACAGCAGCGGCGGGCGAAGAGGAGGAGCCGCCGCTGCTGCGGGAGTTCAAGCGCAAACACCGCACCGTCAGGTGCACTCTACATGTCCACATCCTCATTGCAAGATTTGCAGTATGTGCAAGCACCAGGGTTACCTCGTGCCACACTTTCATGAGTTTGATTTGGAGCTTCGAGAGCTGCTGCCGCCAGTGGCTGGGTTTTACTAAATGCCCAGTTTGCAAGACGTTCTTGCGTGGTATCGCAGGAAGAATTGGGACATGCCCAAGTCGTTCCCGAGCGCCGCTGTGGCGGAGGCGTACGCCAAGCCGCGGGTGGACATGTCGCGCGCCAAGATCACGCACGGCCGCCCCGACCTGGAGCTGCTCCGCAAGTTCTGCTACTCCAAGTTCGGCTGGAGCAAGGTGTGCTGCTGCGACCCATACTTGCACACAGCAGAAGAAACTATTCTAGTTTGCGATCATCTGTCGTGATCGTCAAGTCATCTGTGAAGCAGCCAGTCACAAGTTGGTGCAGGGTCGGCCATGACGTGGTGCCATGCCACGGTTGCTGGAGTGCAAGTGGTGCACATGACACGTCCTGCCTGCCATTCGTCGCCGCCTGCCTGCCATTCGTCGCCGCCAAAGCTGGTAGCTCAGCGCATCCGATGATCTCCTCCCCGCAGGAGGAGGCGGACGAGCTGCTGGTGCCGGTGCTGCGGGCGCACGACGAGCGGCAGGGGCAGGCGCGGCTGGACCACTTCCTCACCTTCTCCCAGCGCTTCGCCAAGATCAAGTCCAAGCGGCTGCAGGCGCGCCCTCTGTTTGGGGGTGTCTGGCCTGTGGGGCCAGCCAGATGTTTCGGAGCGCTGGATCGCCTGTTGGCGTTTCTGTGGCACACTGCTGCACTTGTGCAGCTGTAGTCGGCTCCGATGTGCCAGTCAGCGAGTTGCGGGATTGCACTGCACCTTGCTAGCTGTGCGCTCACGGCGACTACAGCCATCACGACCGCAGTACTTTGCTGTTGGTCACCTCAGTGTCCTGAACCCACGTGCAGCACCGTGTCAAGTCATTCAGCACTGGCCGTGCCTTCAGATCTGGAATCAGCGCCCACTTGGGGTGGCAGCGCATGAGCCATCGACAGATCCATCTGCATGCTCACGTTTGTGCGCGTCGGCTGCAGAAAGCGGTGCAGGGCATCTCCGGCAACACCAACCCGGACATCCACCTGGAGGAGGGCGCCGCGGCGGGGGTGCCCCTCCTGCGCGGCGCCGGCGCCGGCTCGCAGGCCCTGGACGACATCGCGGCCGGCATCGGCGAGGTGCGCGCATGCACTGGCACTTCCATGGAAAGCCGGCCACATGCGGGACATGAATGCGGTGGCTGGGCGCCGATGGGCGGCTGCTGCTTGCTTGCACCTCTCGGCCTGCGTCGGTCTGCATCTTTACAGGGTTTTCACCTCAAAACTCGATTTCTTGAATCGCAGGCGGAGGAGCTGGACCCCGAGTTCGCGGCTGCGCTGGCTGCGACGGAGGACGCCTTCAACGTCCCGCGCGCAGGTGCTTGCATGCTGACACCGTGCGCCCTGCGCTTGTGTCTGCCTTTGGGGAGCACGGCTCTGGCATGTGTGTCAAGCCTACAAGACGAGTGAGAAAGTGCATCAGGTATGATATGTGCGCACGTGAAATGTGGACAACCGGAGATGGCATCTTTGCAGCTCAAGGCCTCCCAGCATATCAGCCTAATGCACTCTGGCATCTCTGATGCAGATACGGGAGCAGCACCAGGAGCGGAGCCTGCTGCCGGCAGCAGGGGCGGCAGGGGCAGGGGCAGGCGCGCAACTGCGATGAGTGGCGGCCGCGGCAGAGGCAGGGGCAGGTGGGCAGAATGGTAGTGGCATGGTATGTTTGGCAGCTTCGTCTGATCAGGGTTTCTCTTTCATGCTATTGGGACCACAACTCTTAGCTCTCAGCACACGTGTGGATCAACTGCATGCAACACAGCTGCTGCACAGTGTTCGCGGCGAAAGGGTGCATGTTTCTGCTGTTCGCTGTAGGGGCAGGGGACGCGGCCGTGGCAGAAGGAAAGCCGGAGGCGGCGGGTCCTCTACAGATGACGAAAGGGCTGCAGCCGATGAGGCAGACGCCGCGGCAGAGGCGGCAGCTTCAGGTGCGACCCTTGGACAGCAGCGGCAGCGAGTCAGCTGTCTGCACTGTCGTCATATAAGCCATGCACATGGTGTGAACTTTGTGACATCAGAAGCTGAACTGCTTTCAGCTGTCCTGATGTCAACAACACCCGTCACGTGCTGCAGGGGTGCCAGCCGCCGGCAGGCAGCGGGGTCAGCGGGCAGCGGCGGCTGCAGCCCGCCGCAAGCTGCAGCCCATCACGCTGGACGACAGCAGCGGCGATGAGGACAGGGGTGCCGCCAGACAGCAGAAAGGAGACGCCGACGGCGCAGCGGACGATGGCGGCAGCAGCGGCAGCGACTTTGAGGTAGCCGGCGTCGACAACGGCAGTGCTTCTGACGAGGATCAGTAGAGACCGCAGCTCCACTGGAAACAGCGCAGTCTGACGAGCTTTGTTGGACAGACACGAAGGCACTCTGCTGGCTGGGGTGCCTCGAGTCGGTGGCACATGCTCTCGCAATTCTAGCCGCTGGGATTCAGCAGCACATTCTTTTGGGAACACCAGCTTCAGTAACGACATTGTGTTTAGGATCATATGACGACTCAATGTAGCACATGTATGCTGGCGGCGTAGATCGGGCAAAGACAGACCCGCCCTTGAAACAGGCATAATCAGAGTGCACACGAGTACCAGGACTCTCAGAGCGCTCCCATGGCTCGACTTAGGCCCACAGATGCTGTATGTACACGGGTAATGCCACGCGATCGGCAGGTCACAGCAAGGTCCACCTTGGCGTTGAAGTCGCTGAACGAATGCACAGCTAACCATCAGATGCCAATCCTCCTGCTGCCTGAGGATTCCTGATCTGAGCCCCTCGGCGGCCAGCTAGGGTATCCCTCGGCGGACCAGGTCACGGCCTCGACCCGCCACAGCAGTTCACAGGTCCGCTGCATCCCCTTTGGGCAGTGCAGCAAGCACTGGCATACCGCTGGTTATCAGCACCGTCTTCGTTGAAATCGGCGGTTTGGGCATTGTGCCCTTTCTGATGAAGTGAGGGCTGGGTTGCTTCTGCAGGAGAGCACCTGCAGCAGGTGCTCAGCTGATCAGCACACAACATACAAGAGCTGCGATAGAGGCATGAAGGTCGGCATGTAAAACTTGCAGGCCATCAAGCATCTGCGGCAGGTCGTGGCAAGCACCAGGTTTGAGTCGGCGGGGCACTGCCAATTGGTACCTGCAAGTCTGGCAGCTGTGGTCATGACCCTCCCCGGCCTGCCCCCCAGCGGCTACCAGTCAGCTCCAGCAGTGCTTGGAGCACACAGTCCGTCGCCTCGAGGCAGGGGTAGCAGGTGCGAGAGTCAAAATTCTGATGCACAATGCAAGACCTGCAGCATGTCTGCATTGCTGCGCCGGCGTGCTGAGGCTGCTTCCTGTCACAATGCCCAGCCAATTGATGAGGAAGCCTCGTCGTAGGACTGCTGCTCCTCGTCTTGCAGGAGATGGCGTCGGGTGGCGTCAGTGGGAATGCGCCTGCTGCAGCTGGCAGCTCTCGCCGTCATCGGCACGCTGCTCGTCAGAGCAGGCACCTCTAGGCGCAGCAGCCTGCTCCCCCCACTTCTGGAACATGTGCAGTGGTCCACCTCGGCTGAAGGAGTGCTGTCAGGTACAGATCGCTTTTCGTTGGAAGTTGCCATCTCATCCGCTCAGCCGGTTTCTGCCACCATACCTTGCCTTGTACTGGCCAGGTGCTGCACATGAAGCCTGGTGTTGGCGGCGTAGCTTAACCGTAACAACCACGGTTTTGTCCTAAACCCTGACCCGTACATGCTAGGTGCGCTGTTGCGATCAACAACAACGGTCAGCAAGGGCGGCGGCACCATCAGCATCACCACTGAGCCGCCCAACACCCTCGTCATATACGTGTTCTCCGACACTGATCCAGGTTACAGTCAGCCTCTGCACCGCTGCAGACATTGCAGCTTCGGTCCAGTGCCTGTGCAAATGTGTGGTCAGCACACAGGTCTTTCAAGCTGGTGCATGTAGCGTGACAGGATACATGTGAACTGTGGACTTTGCACAAGCTGCAGAGTATATCAACAACCTACGGTATTTCGTCAAGCACGGTATGCACCCTGGCGACGGCTGCGATTACATCATCGTTGTGCAGCAGGCATGCCGCTTGCTACTCTGCTAAGTAATGCTCTGCTAGCACAACCAGCTGCTCATCAGGATATGCTGTTCTGAGGCAATCTGCCGCCTGCCACGTGACATTCCCGATCCTGCACAGGAAGGACGCACACCACCTCACAGCATTTGTGTTGCCGCCATGCAGGACCCAGCACCATCCATGTCGCAGGTGCTGCCGGAGCTACCAGCCAATGCCCACTACAAGTTCCACGCCAACCAGTGCGCACTGCTCAAGACATGCTGCTGAGTGTCGCTCAGGCTTGGCAGCTGCCACCGATGGGAGCACATATGTCGTCGACTCACGTCACGGCCGCAGGTCAAGACTGCCTATCACAAGACTGTGTGCTACGGTTGCGTGTGCTTTGACTGGGGGACCTTCGGCTGGGTGCTGCAAGAGGTGTGCAGCCCGCCTTGGCAGAAGATCACCTGTCCAATCTGTTTTGTGCAAGTCCGTTATGACATTCGAAAGTGTGTGTGGACACTTGTGACAGAGCAAATGTCATCTGATGTGAGTTCACATATGCAGACGGGCCTCGACACCTCAGCGTATACCTACTTCGTGTTCATGAACTCCAGCGTGCGGGGGCCCTTCCTGCCTGCGCACTGGCCACCCCAGGTACATTTCTGCCTGGTGTGCAAGTGTCTCAGCGCACTCTCAGAAGTGCATGACTGCGAAAGCAGTGTGGGTGTGTTTCTGCACCTCTGATGCTGTTTCACTACGTCCGCGCTGTGGGTCAGGTCACACTCCTAGACGGCTTTCCTTTGGACCAGTGTTTGCAAACTGTGTTGACGTGCTGCCAAACTTGAATCAAACAAGTGTGCCATGATTGCAGGTCCACTGGACGACTGCCTTCACAGACCGTCTGTCCGAAACGGTCAAGCTTGTGGGCCCTACGATCAGCTGCGAAGGCATGATATCAGTCTGTTCAGTCCTTGACCGCATCCCCGGCAGAAGAATAGCTGGTTGTGTGTGGATTCACAGTGCAACATCGAAAGCACAGCAGCAAGCATAATGGGACATGCATGGCAGCAGACGCTGGAGCGCCTGCTTTCATACATGTTGATTACTGCTGCTGTGCGGCCTGCCAAAGCCAGCTATGTGTCTTGTGTATCCGATGAGTGATATAAGCCAAGCACAGCAATTGATGACATGCGTGCTGCTCGGAGTGAAGCTGTGCAGCTCCTGTTCCATGCAGGGTCGGCCATGAACGGTGACCCTTCATCGGACTGGCGTATCAACCCGCACGTTCAGAGCTATGTCATGGCCACCGACCAGGTGCAGGCTGCTTTTGTGAGCCAAGTGCAGCGCCATGCACTGGATATTCGTGTGCAGCCTGTTTAGAGCATGTCAATGGCGTCACAGTTGAGACCAACCATGCCGGCACACAAGTCTGTTAGACATGCGGTCTACATGTGGCGGACCAAGCCAGATGTAGGTTGCTGAAATGCTTGACAGACTTGTTGATAAATTGGGATCCCAGAGCAATTGATTCGGATGGCAGCTGGTGGCTGCTTCCCACCTCCGTTCTGTGATTTCATCAGACTGATCTGGGGTCTACATCGCCAGTGCCACCAGCGCAGGTGGGCCTCGGCATCCTGCAGCGGGACGGACGGGTGCTGAAGTGCCACACCCACATCCATGACGCCATTTGGCACGCGGAGCTGGGGTCGGGGGCGGCGGTGCTGGCCGCGGGCCACAACCTGGACTGCCTGATGCTGCGCTACCAGGTGCAGGCTGCGCACCACAGCTATGGCTTGGCTTGTTGATCAGGGGGCCACCCTGTTCAAGGCTCGAACTGGCTGTTGGGTGGCTCTTGTTTCTTGGGTCGTTGCCTGACATACATTGTGTGAACATGCGAGGTTGAGCATCTGAGGGAGTTGTAAGCCGAAGCTGCTGTGTTTTGTGCAGGGGGTAGACTGGCGGGACAAGAGCAACTGGGGCTGCAATGGCGGCATGAACCCCTACCTGGAGTACATGAATGACGGCGTCAGCCTGGTATGTGCAAACTTCCTGTGTACGAAAGCGGTACACATTGCCAAGACCTGTGTTTAGCTGCTTCGATCTGAGCAAGGCGCAGAGGTCAGGAACTGATGCGCGAGTGCATGCAGGACCCGCTGGAGGTCATGTTCGTCAAGATGAAGGCGCACTACCTGGACCTAGGTATGCTGGCCATCAGCTTTGCGTGAAGCAGCGGCGCATGATTTTGTGCATCACAGCTCAGCTGCAAAACTGTGCGAGACATGCCCCACAGGGTGGACCACCGCACGGGCGGCCATCAAGCTCGACAAGTGGCTGACGGGCAGCACCGTGGGTGGGCCGCAGCAGCTGCCGGGCGCCCGCCGCGCCGCAGCCCCCGGCTCAGCCAATGTCATCGACAACGAGTGAGGAGCTTTGCAGGTTACTGATTGGGAATAGTCCCTGGCCATGTTTCGAGCCTGTCTTGCTTCAAGCTGGCTCGAAGCACGGCCAGCGACTGTAGATCTCCACTGTAGCAACGATTGCTACACTCGCATCTCGTTCAGTTTTGTACTACATAGCACTGCACCTTAGCTCAGATCACTGTTGAATAAGAAGCATGTCATGATGGCCCAAATGGATGCATGTGCAGGGGCGCAGCAGAGGCACACTTCCTGAAGCTGCCCAAGACGCTGATGATGTCGACCACGGAGCGGCAGTGCTTCGAGCAGGACTATTATGCGCGACGCAACCCGGTAAGCTCTGTGCAGGCTGCCTGATCAAACAAAGGCATTCACAGCCATCGACCGCTGACATGCACATGCGCTGAAAGAGCAGTGTATGTACGGTGGATAGTCTGGGGTTTCAATTCCCCAACTCCCCAGCAGAGCTTGTGCTGAAAGCAGATGCCAGGCATGTGTTGTGCTGCAGCGGAGCTGCCCAATTAGACAATCTAATTCCCGCTCTGGTGGATTGCAGGACCTGCCAAAGAACTTTGCGGTCGAGCAACTTGCCGCCTGGGAGCACTTTGTCAACTACGGTCAGTGGGAGGCGCGCCCCTTCCGCTTCAGCTGTGGTGAGGACCTTTCCAAAGTCGCCGTCGCTAGGCTCCTTGGCACTGCAACCTGGCAAACACATCAGACAACCATGCTGTCTCATGTGACAAACCGATGGCCGAGTTGCCTCGTCGAGCGAGCTGCATTGAGGAACCTTCAGCATCATACCCGAGTGCACGTATGTAGCCAGCCACTAGTGGACTCTCGTTGCAGTGCAGTGACACACCATTGTTTTTGCTTGCAAACTTGTTTGTGCAGTGCTCCATCAGCGTTGCAATGATGTTGCAGGCAGCATGAAGCGGGTGGCGGACGAGCGCTTGAAGCTGAGCAATGCACTGCACGGAGTGGGTCAGGGCGCAGCACGCAGCGGCAAGGGTGTACAGAAGCTGCTTTCGGGCAGCCGGCTGTTCGGACGAGCTGCAGCATCAGCAGATGTGGCAATTGTCACACCGGTGGCAAGTCGCATCGTGCCAGCTCAGCAACCTGCGACCTGATGAAGTTTGGGGCGTCTCCAGAGCCATGTCACTAGGGAACCAGAGCATGCATACTGCTGGGCATATTCTCACGAATGAATTACCGCGGTAGTGTTGTCAAGGGGATCATCAGGCACGCCCGGCAACGATGCTTCAGCTTATTGACTTGATCGATGCGTTGACGGCGCCGCTTGCAGGTGATACTGGTGCACATCTGCAGGTAGGTACCAACTGATAGCGGGAGCACCAGTAGTTGCATGCCTGTACCATTTTGCTGCTTTTCAGAATCAAACTTGAAGGCTGCACACGGTAGTCAACGGGGCCATGTGCATGCAACTGCAGTTTCGCACTAGGGGTTTAATATGTGTTGCTGTAACCGCGCGCAGCACCAATGCTTGACCACCCTCTTTTGCCACCATTCCCTGTTTAATCGGCGGCAGTGCCTTTTGCCAGCTGCCCCCCTGTACGTCATGGGTTGCGCGTGGCTTCAGGCCCGGCACCCTGGGATCCGCGAAACGTCCCATCACCGAAGATCTGGCCGCTACAGTGCAGTGTTGCGGTCCCAACCAGGTCCCACACAGTTGCATAGCTTGGGATAGCTCGTGGAGGCAGGGCGGGACAGCAATTTTTCAGCAGCTGTTGTGATTCTGCCCAACGTCGGCCAAGCGATCTAACAGCCTATCGGTCAGCAGATCAGGCTCGTGATTGCTTTGCGGTGCAAACCACAAGCAGCACATACAGGATGCCTGGGAGCATCACCCAGTGCCTCTGTGTCAGCTTGGGGCTGGCCTGCCTGCTGCTCGTGCTACCCTCAGCAGGTGCCAAATTTGCACCCTTCGTTGGCAGTGCAGGCTGACATGCATCAGACTTACGAGGATCATGACTTTCCGCGTATAATGAAGAGAGCACAACTCTGCCGATGCCAGCAGCCCTGATGCATTCTGCTGCGCCCCATAGCCATGCGGTTTAAGCACCATAAGTTTCTGCCCACACGCCATGCTGTGGTGCGCAGTTGCACAGTGGAATGACGAGGAGGCGCAGAAGGACTGCGTGGTCAAGAACGAGTGCGCCGCGTCATTCCCCATCATCCCTGCCTGCACATGCTCGGACATCCCGCCAGTGGTGAGGGAGCGCACAGGGCACAGCTTCGGTTCATCGTGGTTCATCGTGGCATCTATATACATGCAGATATATGCACTGGTGCGAAGTTCGACATGCTGACATCTGCTGTGAGGTGCAGTTTTATGCTGGGGGCCCCATTAATGCGACGTGCGTACAAGTGGTGGAGCGTGACGCCTGCAACAACCCCGGGCTGCAGAAAGTGTCCCAGTCGGAGATCACAGGAGGTGCGACCCGAGTGCAGTTGATTGAATTGCCTGCCTGACCTATGCTCCTGCTAGCTGGTGCTCTCACTGTAGTGCGGTCGAGCATCAGCCTGTTGGTGCATTTTCGCTTATCAGGAGCATCAATGCAAGCGTCCGGTTGCAGACGCTGCCACTGACGAGGCTCTACAGCACCGCAGGCTACTGCCAGCGAAGCTGCGGTCGCTGCAACTGCTGCA
Source organism: Diplosphaera chodatii (assembly GCA_032358165.1). Classification (NCBI taxonomy): domain Eukaryota; kingdom Viridiplantae; phylum Chlorophyta; class Trebouxiophyceae; order Prasiolales; family Stichococcaceae; genus Diplosphaera; species Diplosphaera chodatii. The sequence goes on along the minus strand of JAALGY010000015.1, from coordinate 2,830,123 downwards.
GCACCTTCCAGACGCTGCTCCAGAACAATAGCTTCACCACCTTCCTGCAGGTGGCCCCCAGAGCCTCAAACTGATATATGCGCACCGCCTGCTTGCAGACATATATCTATGTTTTCTCTGCACTTTATGCGACGGAGACTTCACCACATCACGAGACTGGACAGATGGTGCCCTCACGCTATGCAGATCAGCTGCATTTTCATGTGGTGGCTCATCACTGCTGACATGTTTTCCTGTTGAGTTGCAGGCAGCCAATGCAGCGGGGCTGCAGACCAACCTCAGCTCGCCAGCCTACTCCTTCACGCTGCTGGCGCCCAGCAATGCTGCCTTTGCGGCTTTCGCATCACGCGCAAGTGTGTGACTTCGGCACAACAAGCCCTCCGTTGTACTTGACCAGTCTTTTCAACTTTGTTTCCTACTGCACCAAAAGGCCGTGGCGGACCCACACATACAAGCAGGGCAGGCTATACATGCAATTGGCAATCTATGAGTGCAGGCCTGACGCTGCCGCAGCTGCTGGCCAACCGGGCGCTGCTGCAGCGCATCGTCACATACCACCTGCTGCCCAACGTGCCCGTCATTGACGCCTTCTGGACGACGCCCTTCCTGCTGCCGGGCACCGTGCTGTCCACTCTGCTGGTGGGGCGTCTGTATGTCGACTTCTTGGGACCTAGTGCCGCACACCATGCCAACACTACAGAGTACTACCCTAGAGCACATGTTCCCTGAAGTAGCATCGTGTGGTATTCAAACCTCACACAACGTTTGCTCTTTCCCATTTGTGGCATCTGTTCGAGTTCATCCTGCATAATCTGATCAGGGACCGCGGGCAACCATACAAGTGACGCCAGGCGAGGGCCTGACATTCAACAGCATTGCGCGAGCAACCACAAGCGACGTCCTCACTTGCAAGGTGTGGCCGCAGAGCAAAGGCCACTTGACCACGTGACCAAGCAGGCTCCTGTGCAGCACATGCTCCAAAGGTAACCTGGGCGCCAGATGCGACGTCCTGCAGGACGGTGCTGATATGGTCAAAAAACAGCACACTGCTTTGCAGGGCAACATCATCGGCATCGACAAGGTGCTGACGCCACCAGCTTCCGCCAGTGCCCGGAGCCCGCCGCTGTGGGATCCCAGCCCTGCAGCTGACGCCACAGCAAAGTACACAACCCTGGAGGTACGGCGAACTGTCCCTTGTACACTGGTTCTTCGTACACAGCTCTGTCATCATAGGATGAACCGGTGCCCATCTATCAGCGGACTCGCTGTGATTGAAACATCGAGCCAAATGCCAGATGCCCGTGGTTGTTCTATCTGCTGCAGACGCCGCCAGCAGTGGCGGCCCGCGCAACTGCGGCACCGCAGGTGTACCTGCCTGGTGAGCCGAAGCAGACGGCACCTGGCCCTGCGCCGATCGTGGCCAACAGCAATGCGCAGGAACCATGAGGACTTCAGCAGCGACAATTGCACTGCACAATGATGTACTGCAGGGTTGAACATTGCGACGTTGTGCATGAGGGAGTCAGATTCATCTGCATCTGACTGCCACATGCTGAACTTGGTGTCTGGTTCTTGCCTGCGATGAATCTGAGCGAGGTCAGCTGTGAAGCCACTTGCATTCGCTTTGCACAAATGTACCGAACCTTGTGGTGCTCAAGGTTCGTAACTCATGCACTGGGCAACTGCATAAAAAGCAGCAGGTGCAATATATGCGACACGGCTGCTGAACTCTGTGTTGGAAGCACGACAGGTTCGGTACCACGCTGATGCCGAACTAATCCTGATTATTCACAGGAACACCTCGTGAGATGCTGCGGTCCAGCTGCATTCCTAGCATCTCGTTGGCCTTGCCAAAGGGCAGCTCAATCTCTACCGCTGCACAACGGTCTGACTCGGGCATCTCCTTGATTACCGTGATGGGTGGCATACCCGGCGGCCGGCACTGACCAAGTTGCTCCAATTCCTGCAGTTGCAAAACTTGGCGTGTGACCATCATAGTTCACCCGTCCTGACAAGCTGTCTGTGCTCTACTGGGTGTGTCTGTTGCCTAATCTGGCCGAACACACATACAAGGCTTGTGAGGTGGTAATGTCCAGAACGAGATGCAGATCGTCACATCTTGATGATCCCACATCATGGCTACATTCGGCAAGAGCAGCACCCCAAGATGTAAATCACGTCAGTTGCTAAGTGACGGCCAGTACATGATGTTCTTGTAAAGATGCAAGCACAGTACCTCAGCAGTAGCAACAAGAAGTGTGCGGTGGACATAGGTCAGCAGCAGCGCCAGCTGCTCCAGGGCCGGCATGCCATGAAATGCCATCATTAAGTCAGGCCTGCGAGAAGCTCACTCATCACGACTGCCTGTCAGCATTTGCAGTTGCACACAGGCTTCTGCACATGAGCGGGTTGCAATTGTTGATTCATCCCGAAATACTGCAGGGCAAAGGTGCGTTGGACTACACAACTCCACGACTTGCCACAAGCTGGCAGCACGAGCATTCCTCGCGTTTACCGCATTAGAGCAGTCCGCCGGTACTGGTGACACCGCAGGTCCAGCTGCCTGCAGGATGTCAGCTGCGCAAGGAGGGGGAAGCATCACAGACCTGTACTCCGGAATGGCGGATCCTTGCAGTACCTGACTATGGTGCAGGTGTGTCAAGCAGTATGAGCGTGCAAGTTGGCACACTCATATGGTGCTGTATGTTTCACTTCATGGCTGCGCACCATGCGCAGCGGCGCTTTGGCAAGCAGACTGCAGCCGTCGTGGTGCAGTAGCGGATTGTCTGACAGGTTCAACAGCTGCAGGCGCGGCAGCTCGCACATCTTCATGGGGACCGCACTCACGTTGCAGTTGACCTGCGCAGATGTGTGAAACCTGCATCTGTCTGGTGGTGTCGCTATCCGTCTGTAATGCACAAGGGATGCTTGCATGTCACAGTGTTATGCTCTTCTGCAGGTGCTACACCTATATGTATATGCAACATTATCAAGCGCACCAGGTGCAAGCTGATCAGGTGTGGCAGCTGCCTAGCTGCATCACAAACTTCATCCAGAAAGCTCCCGCCGATCTCATGCAGCCCATGGAAGGCAAGGTGCTGCAGGCTGCGCAGCGGTGGCAGATGCATGCGAAGAAAGAGGGAGCAGTTCTCGACAGGTACATCTCCTTCGTCGCTCCGAATAACCAGGGGCGACAGCACAAGGTGGGTAAGGCTGGTCGGCAGCCGACCCGGCCAGCATGGCAGCATTGCCTGCACGTGAAAATGCAAGAGGACGGGTTGTAACTGATCAGTATCACACGTCGCATAGCAGCCCCTGTTCGAAGAGTACATCGGCAACATCAGTGATTGGAGATTGCAAGATGCAAACAATCGCTGCTCATGCAAGCCGCCTCCGGGCAACATACATCGGGCAGTCTACAGACACGGACATCCTTGCCGTCTGTGATATCTCCTCGTCACTCTGTCATGTGACAAATACAACATCAAGCACCTGCAGCGCCTCCAGCCTGGTCAGGGTGCTGAGCTGGTGCGGAAACCGCTGCTGATGCTTGCTCGTGTCGCTGGACATTCCCCGGAGTGACAACCGCCGCAGCTGCAAGTGGGCAGGATGAGCAGCAGTTGTCAGTGCAATACCTCTCCATTCAGCCATGCTAATAACCTGTGGCACCTTCTACCCTTGCCATGTCTGCCGCAGGCAATGACGATGTGTTTACAACAGTGCGGCTTACAGCCGCTCATATCGAACATCTCCTCCGTGCCTACTGTTTGTTGTATGAGTAGTACACTCCGAACAGGGGTAGATTCACTTGTAGTGGCATTTTCTCCTGGCCTAGAGTGATGAACGAAGACATACATTCATGCGATGCAAGCTCACAACTTCGTGAAATGCGCTTCTACTTGCAGACGCAGCACCTGGGCCATGCATGGCAGGCCCTCGGGGGCATACTCCCAGCTGATGGTATGCAGCAGCAAGCAGCTCAGCGCCGAGAGCAGCGATATCGAATTTGGCAACAGCCCTTCGTCCACTCTGTAATCATGCCAGGGCCACTTCCAACCTTGACGTGCACATTCTCCAATTGCTAGCGTCTGGAGCGCCTGCATGAGTCATGTATCCCATAAGTATACTGTGGACCTTGCTGCAGCATGGTTGTGCACCAACATTGCAAGAGGAAGACCCTACGAAGAATGCTGGGGTGCTGCAGCACTAGTCATTGAACATGTGACAGGTGATACTGTACGATCCAGATGAACATGGCAACATGGGACACACCGGGCATGAAACAGCAACAGCGTCCAGCAGCCGCATGTGATCGGGCGGAAACTGCAGATCCTCGTCCTCTTCCATTGCATACAATGGAATCATCATGCCCCGACCATATGGAAACATGATAGCAAGATCCTGCGCATTGGTTGACTTGAATAGTACAAGAGTGTCGAATGTTGAACAGCATTGTTTTGGCTCCCTCTGCAAGCTCAAGGCATGTTGAAAGGACAACCGTCACGGCCCAGAGGGACGCTGTGTTCTACAGGTCTGATTTACCCACAGCAGACTTACAATTCTATCCACTTTGCAACCGCAATCAGTCTGTGTGAAAGCGCTTCTGCATGGTACTGGTTATCGCTGATGAAGCTGTTCTGGTGGTCTCCACTAGCTTCAGACGACACACCTGCAGCATCGGCAGTTGCGCCAGGGTTGTTATAAGGCATTCATCCGACACATGTTGCAGCCCGACCAGCGCCAGCTGCCGCAGTTGCCGCATGTTGGCAATGCCTGCCATGCTGCTGTCGACCAAGCCCTTGGCAGCGTCGTCATCCACTCGCAGCGTCTGCAGCAACAGGATATGTGATAGCCAGATTGATGCATGGTGGCGATGTGCTGCATTACCAACAATGCACCCCCTCTTCCGAAGCAAACACAGGAGGGTGCGAAGTGCATTGCACAGTGGCATTGTGGCTGCAGCCTCCTTGCTGACAGAACCTACGTTGTGCACGAGGTGCACCTGCAGAGTGGGTGCAGCAGCTGCGAGTTCGGTCAGGAAGGTGGTCAACAGGTTGTCGTTCACCTCATATTTCTGCAGTGACTTGTCACGAAGTATTAGCAACCCATTTAGCAGCCACAATAGCCTAGTTGGTTTCATGTGAATGCATGTGATATGCTGATACCCTTTCTGCCAAGCATATGCAGGCACAGTCAAGCTAGCAGATGCAACAGACACCTGACCTCATGAACGGCGAAGTATACTGTGTAGCACTGCAACTGTGATAACATGCTGCCATGGCGCCGCAGCCAGTGCTGTAATGATGGGAACAACCAGCGTTTCTGCTGCAATCTACTACGCTGTGAATCACAGCCGCCAAAGCTGGCCACCTGGGAGCATAAGCACAGTAAGGCAACTTCGGCTGGTCGTCTCTGGCACGGCGGAGAGCGGACATCTTGACAGATGTTCGATGTGATGAGCAATACAATCTGGCGTGCACATGCAAGGTGATAACCTTCCACAGCGGCAGGCCACACTGAGAAAGGTGCTGGCACCATGTTCGGCAGACGGCTGCAGCTCTGATTCAGCATTGTCATCGCAGACGCTGGCAATGTATCAGGCTGGATGTAATATGCACACATGATGCACACAAACGGTTGCCACATACAGATAGACGGGCATAACTGTATGTTGCAGTCCACTGCACCTCTCTGCAAATGGCACATGCGCCAGGACTTGCTCCAGCAACTGCCCTGGCAAATTTTTGGCAGCCATATGGCTGCAATGGTTCTGCATGGTCTGATCCTGCTTGCTGGAGTGCGATGGACTGTAGTCAGGCTAGAGCTAGCACCTGCTGATTAGTGTCTTGCTTGCGCACAGTAGTGACTGCCAAGTACTGGCTGTGTAAGGGCTGTTGCCCCCCCAAGCAAACACCCATCCACTGCAAGTGAGTCGACTTTGCTGCCTGATGTGAGTCTGCAACTAGCAAGCTGTTTGGACCATTATTGCTGACGAGGCCATCCTGGGACGGATCTATGCACGCAGGTGTCATCATCAACAGGCCCAGCAATGAGCCTTCTGGACTACCGTTGCACGTATGATGCATGGGCCTCGCTTCCAGGTTACTATTTGAGATTGCTTGGATTTAAATCCCAAATTTGCAGGTGAGCTTCCAGATAAACATGAAGCAGTCGAATTGCTTCCGCCGACTGATATATAGTCTCAACCTGTTACTATGGAAACAGTCGCAAAAATACCAATGCATCAGCCCTGCGTGACGGCACATGGGCTGCAACTCCAGTGCAACATAACTGGGTTCGTTCATGGCCATCGCCATTGCTGTACTGCTGAATTTCAGGCCAGTGTGGCTCACGGACACCCTCAGATCGGCCACGCATAGAAAGCATAGGCCAGCCGCGGCGGGTATGTTGTGTCGCCTGGGCAGGGCTTGCCAAGCGCGGTCTGGTAGGTATTGAAGCCGTGTGCGAAGCGAACAGAGTTGGGGATCATGCCGCACAGACCGGCGTTGTTGGCCAGCGACACCTGCGGTAACATTTGCAACATCAGGTTCCTGGCAGTACAGTCCTTGAGGCGGCATACACTGCCAGACCTGACTGGGAATCCAAAGCTGTGTCTAAGCAAGCAGCACCTGCGTCAGCCAGGAAGGTCGACAAGCTGTCAGGCAATATGTTTCAGCGGCGCCATGGGTATGCTCAGGATCAAACACGCACCGCTTGCAGTCCGGCGCGGGAGACGGGGTGCAGGTTGCCGCTGATGGTGTTGTTGACCAGCCGGAAGATCTGCAGTGGCCGCTGTGGGGTGTAGGTGCTGCAGTCAGGCGGCAATGCACATGGGCAAAACACACACACCAGGTCGAGGCCTCAGTGCATGCCAGCTGCAGTGTGTCCGCAGACGGCTGACGCCATGCCAGCTGCTGCGCAAAGCAATCCATCCCATGGCTACATGTTGCAGGAACAGCGCCAGTGCTGACGCTCATGGTCATTGGCGCACAGCCGATTAGCATTTAGGTCTGGAACGCACATGAAGGACTCTGGCACCGAGCCAGTGAACCGGTTGTAGCCGATGTCAATCCACCACAGGTGCGGTGCCGCCGCCAGTGCCGCTGGAATCGTGCCTTTCAGCTGCAATAGAACACACATGACACTCAGCTGTGCACCAGACTGCAGTAGAGCAAGTATACGCTGGAGGGCCTCTTGAGAATGCACTGAAGGGTTGTGTGTGCACAAGCGTTGCGAGTGGCCGATCACATGCGAAACAAGGGTTTGGCAGACGCACCCTGTAATTGTTCTCGACCTTCAGCGACGACAGCCACGGCATGGTAGACAGGCAGGGTGGCAGCGTGCCACTCAGCTGCAGCAGCATGCAAACGCCTGTCAGCAGTGCCGTGCATGATCAGGCAGTAGTAGAGCGATTCCGGCTGGCAGCAAGCAGCATGCCGGTGCTGTACCAGTGAAGGAAGCACATGCCTTGTTGTAGCTCCAGTCGATCTCTTGAAGGTTGTTGAAGCAGCCGGGGTTGCACACCGCATCAGGTATCTGACCTGCTAGTGACACACAGCACACAGTTGAGCAGAGTGTCATGAGGTGGTGCAGATGGTGCATGCAGCTGCCAGTAGTTGGCTGATCTGCAGTGCTTGCCTGTGAAGTTGGCATTGTCAACGTCAAACTCGCGCAGGTAGTGGAATGTGCAAAACTCCTTGATTGGCAGGGTGCCCTCCAGATGCTCGCCCCTGCAGGTTTGTGAACAGACACCTGCAGTCGTGCTGCTACTGAGAAGGTGCTGACAGGCACTACTTCCTGACGACAGGTGGCTGCGATGACTTATTTTCATGCTGACTGCCATCGATGATTAGATCAAGCAGAGCTCACGTGATGTGGATGTTGGTCACAACCCCATCGGGCTGGTCGGTGCTGCTGTCACCCTCTGTATCTGCAGCGCCATCAGCAAGCACAGACTGAGTCACGGTACACCACTTGATGCCATGTCTGACATTGTCTTTTCATCTTGATGCCAATGCTGGGTTATGTCTCAAGCAGCAGCAAGGTGTCTGGACAGTACGCACTGTCAGGTGTGACTCTGAGGCCGCGGCAGCCCACATGGTTGAAGTTGCCTGCGCAAACGCCATGAGACTGTGCTGAAGCAGCACCTTCACACATGCGTGGAACCCACATGCCTGGTGGCAATAGCTGCATGTGTTAGAAGAACAGCTCCATGCCACAGCACACACCCCAGTATGGCACCGGCCGGTTGGCCCCGCAGGGGTCGCAGCTGCCGTTGCTGTACTGCGGCGGGGTTGGGCACACCCAGGGGCCCCCCAGCTCCTGGTCGCCGCTCACGCCCTGGCCGCCATACTGCACAGCGACATGGATCAGAGAAGTTTTATAGCAGATACTAGTGGTGCATACGCCCCTCTGATTGCTGACGCCCTTGTGTCAGGGCATCTGCTCTGGACGGATGCAAAGCTATTGCAGCCATCTTGGTATCGTAGTGGTAGAGCTCAAAACGAAATAATTTGGTTTGGTGCACCTGCGTTTCCCCAAAGCCGTTCTGCCAGCCCGGCCCCTTGTTGATGTTGGCGTCGCGGAATGCAAGCAGGGCTTGCACTGCAGCACATATGTGTTATCACATCGTCGGCAGGGATCATCAGAACAGAAGGTTCGTGCAGATCGATGCAGCCACACACTAACATGTGTAATTGCAACATGGGTGAGCGCCTCCACGCACCCTGATCTGGCCTGGTGTATGCATCGGCTGCTGGCAGCAGGAGAGCCAGCAACAGGGCTTTAATCACAAGCACAGCACCATATCGACCCATCGTCGCTCTTGAGACGAACCACTACAAGATGCGCAACATCAACAGGTGTCACATCGGCAAATCAGGCCGCAGTGCTGCTGGCAACAGGTCGTGCGCAGTTTTTGTTCCCGTCACCAAACTACAGCAGGCGGCAGTTGCCATCAGGACGGTGCTGCTTCCGTGGAACAAGCAAGTGGCGGTCGTAACGAATGTGCATCCGAGACTGACAGGCTTGCCTGGGACAGTCAAGGACTGCATCGGACGTGCTACAGGGGGCATTGTAAAAAGCTGATGGGCGTTGATGCCGGCATGCTGCCTATGTATTCAACCTGCTCGCTACACACAGCAGCCTAGGTTTCGGACTGAGGTTGTAACTGATATACCGACTACGATGCATGGCATGCATGCACTTGCACGCTGCTAGCTGTTACATCGCATCGAAGGTTGATTGAAAGGTGCCAATGTGTTGCAACCCTCATACAATCTGGCAGGCTGCATGCTTTATGAGGTACTCCAACAGAGCGCCACCATCTGTCGACCAAGTAACTACGTGCATGCAGGCTCTATCATATATATACACTTGCCAGTTGGGCCGCTGGAACTCAAACTCTGCTCGCTCGGTCGGTGCGGTCGATGAGTTGCCGACCACTATTCATGGTCTCATGCACACCGCTCACGCTGTTGCTCTGTAGCCACTCGTGACTACTGAGTCGTCTCTGTTCACCTGCAGGCCATGCAGTGCTTCTGACCCTCAGTATCCACATGCTCGCTGCGCAGCAGGGGATCACATTTGCCATCTAGCATGGTTGCTGAGACAGTTGACCCGTAGTCCCTCAGAACCTCACCGCAGATGACACGTAGGACACAAAGAGGGGTGGCCCATGCTCATCAACATCAGCGACGCCCAGCCGCAGGCACAATAGCTGCAGCGCACGGCCATGGCTGACGCCCATGTTGACCTCCGGCCCATACATCTTGACCAGCCAGTTCATTGCCTGTGCATGGCAAAGCAATACGACGATGAAAGCTCGTTCAATCAAGCATCGAGCTGGCACTGAGCAGGCACAGCATGCCCAGCAGCTAGAGTTGCTGCAGCAGCACTAGATGAAAGCAATAATAGGTTGGTGCAATTGTATGAGCAAATGTACTCAATCAAGTCACCAGCAAACCACTGTTTGCCTTGTTCACCTTGGAGTCGCTGTCAGCATCGAACAGCAGACGCTGCGCCCCCACTTCGGCCACCAGCTGGTTGGCGGCGTGCGTCGCCCACGCCGCCTTGGCATGCAGCAGCTCCGCAGCGCCCACCACGACCAGCGGAGCGCCGGCACCCAGGTACTCCTGCACCTGCACCAGCAAAGCCCACCAGCTGCCGACTTACCAGGAATCTGCCGGCACAGTTGACTTGAGGATGATTGCCAAGAAGCAAGCAGCGTGCCAACCAGCTGTTTGCACGTGCGCAATGCAGATGCACATGATGGTGCAGAATCACCAGAGGGTGGGTAGATAATATATACCGGCACCATCTGCGGTCGCATAGTTTACCTTCGTGATGAGCTGCTGCAGATCACGTGCAGCGGGCACGAATGCCGGCTTGCCGGGGTCGCCAGTTCGTGGCTGCAGGTGCACCTTGGGCCGGATCTGGATGCCCGCCTGCATTTGCCAGGCAGGCACAGCATTTGTGTCAGCCCTTCCCGGAAACACCACTACGTATTGCTGCACCTAGCCATCAGTATGCCAGCAAAGCAGCGTCTTCACCGCGTCACATGATATACAGCACCACAGCGCCAAGTGCATAGCGCATATATACCCATCAATTCGAGGGATATAGAGACACATAGACACATGCAAGACATGCAGACCTGCTGCACGTCCTCGACCAGCTGCAGCTCCTCATTGGGCTCCATCACCACACGGCCCGTGTCCAGATCCAGGGCGTCAAAGCCCAGGTCGTGCGCCTCCCGCAGGTAGGTCTTCACGGCGTCAGGGCCCTGCGCGGGCAGGTTGGGCAGGATTGCCAGTAAGTGCTGATTTCATGTCTTGTGTCCCAGCCGCCAGCAAAGACGTGCTTGCCTAGCCTTGCATGTTTGCAGGTTGGTAGATCTGGCAACTCAAATGGGTTCGTTGTAAGCAGGCAGCTGTTGGCGTACTGATGGGTACGAACACACAATGCCGAACTTAGCACCAGGAGCAAGCACAGTCAGGCATGCAAGTGCTGTATCTCGTGGACTGCTGGTCTCGCGAGCGACCAAGTTGTCAAACCTTACAGTTGTGGGTGACTTGGTAACAGCTGGGCTGCGGCAGTCCAGAGACACAGCCTGCAGGATTCGAAGTATGCACATGCAGGAGCTACATCAGGAGCAGCCATCATTACATCTGCCGCTACTCAGCTGCCTCTGCAAAATCTTGACAGCGGCCTGGGAACCGAAGGACGCTCGCCATCTGAACACGGTGCTTGAGCGCCGTGCAATGTGGCGCATAGTCGCATACCTTCTGCAGCACGTACTCGAGGCTGCCAGCACAGGCTGCATATACGCCGTGCTCGTGGGCGGTATCGATCAGGTCCACCACCGCCTGGCGCTGCATCGCCAGATCGCAGCCGCCCGCCAGCTTGATGCCATCGACGACAGGGCCCATCACATCGAATGTGTCCTGCGAGCACACAACGCTGCCTGTGGGCCAGCAGACTCAGGTGACTGGACGCAGCCAGAGCAGTCATGGCTACTCCATCTCGGTAAGGCAACATGCCAACAGCAGCCATAGCAGACGCAGCACATACCCAGATAGCTCTCTTCCCATATGTATCTGGATATGGGCCGCGGACCTATGGTCATAGCAGTGGCAATTGTTGCGCCTGCATCATTGGTTGGCTTGGGCCGTGCCGCTGCAGGTCCACTGACGCACTCTGGCGCATTGAGCATGTGTACTGGCGCACCTCAGTGATGCCCTGGCTGCGGGGCTTCTTCACACCCTTGGCATAGCTCCGGAGAGCAAAGGTGGGCGGGTTCTCCTGCAACGTGACACCAGAGCTGGGCAAGAGTTGCGAGATCAGATGCTGCTGCTGCTGCTCCTGCTGCTCTCAATATCACAGTACGTGCCGGCCATAGCAGACGGTAGCGGCGGCAGATGCACATGCTGGAGCTGGTGCATCGCTGAAATGGAGACCGGGACGCACGTGCTGCACTGCGTCCTTGTCGGCAGGATCGTTGAGCAGCCACTCGTGCGGGCGCTCGCTGTAGGCCATGCCGTGCACCGAAGACGCGTAGCCGCGTGCATGATGGGGCGGCGTGGCGTCACCGGCAGTTGGCGTCGCTGCTGCTGTGGCATCTGCTGCGGAGGTGCCATCGCCGGCAGCTAGCTCTAGCGCTGGCTGGCCACTTCCAGATATGCAAACTGCTGCTGCGCGTGATGATGGGCCCAGCAGCAGGGGCTTGCTGCAGCGCCGCAGTGCCTGCATGACTCCCTGATATCACTGATGGTAGCCAGTCTGGCTCCACCTGTTCAGCAGCGTTAGTGAGCAGAGCAACCTAGAGCAGGTATGGTGTGGGTATGTCAGTACTGGCAAACTCAGTTGCAGATTTGAGTCCAAGTTTAGCAAAGCATCGAAGCTGCATTTCTTGGCACAGCTGTGACCAAAAGGATGGCAGCAGGTTCCGATACTCGGCAGGACATCAAGTCAAAGTTGCAGCTTGCATGTGCATAGGCCCGGGGGCCATAGAAGAGTAGAATTATATATCCCTGCTACTGACCGCCGTTTGTTTGTCGGGTGGCTACCTCGACAAGTGTCTATCTGCAACATGGCGCTGCGCCGCATGAGGCATGCATTGTCAACTGTCGCAGCTGCAGTCAGGAGCAGCTCGTAGTGTGATGACAGCAGCGCCTGTACAAGCAGCAGCCGATGTACCACGCATCAGAGACAGGGAGACTGCTGACGAACAGACATTCAAGCGGCCGTTTCACTGCATCAAATCGAATGAGCTGCCGCCCTGGCCGCGCACCACAGGTTTAGAAACGCTGTCCTTCCTGTATGTGTGCGACAGAATGAAGAAAACCAGAAGGTGCTGTTGCTTGCATCATGTCATGAGCAGTGGGCACATCTGAGGTACGTAGCTGCCACAGGCATGACGGAGGTACGGGGACCATTCTCAGACGTCATGGGCAAGCGGCGCCTTTGGGTGAGGTCCTGTTATCTCAAGTAAGCCCATCCTGTTTGATGAGATATGTCTGGCCAGCAACATCTGACTGAACATCCAGCTGGGCATGCGTGATCCAAAGGGTCACAGCCAGTCCAACGGTGCCATCCGATACAGCCGTGTGCACGTTGCACAGGACTTGTTCGAGACGGTGGGCCCAACGATTGACGGCATCAAGTTCGTGGGCGGCGCGCCGCATGTGATGACGCGCTCCTCCGTGATCGAGCTGGTCGAGATCAGCCACGGCCGCTTCGTGTACGTGTGCGAGTCGGGGCTGCTGCAGCATGCGCTTGCTCAGGTGCACGTACAGAATGATCGTTGCTCTGGCACAAAGAGGGTTTTCCGACTGCTGATCTGGTGCGCAAAGCTGGCCTAGATGAGCTACGACTGCCCAGTGCCGTCCCTTGCACCGAGCTCGGTCTCGGTCTCGGTCTCGAGAGCTGCTGCAGTGACTTTCCCAGAGCACTTTGCATGTTGTCATGACGCCCTGCAGCTGTCCAATAACGCAGGGAAGATAGTGCGTGAGATGAGCACCCACTATCAGCCTGGGCTTCCAGGACAGCTGCATGCACACAAGCGCACGCCACTGGCATGCCAGCAGAATACAGCTGGGCGTCTCATGACCTGCCACCACACCTGTCGCCAGAGGCACTCATCTGCTTGCTGGCCTGTCAGATGTGCGGGGAATGTCCAAGTCCTGGATGCAACAACTGGCACCTGGCCGCTCAGCTGCTGATGCCAGGAAGGGACTCCCAGCATAGCCTCCAGGCCCGTCTCAGGTTCAGAGTATGCTTTGTTTTCACAACCGCAGGGCCCCAAGGCAGTGCGCAGGTACGTGCGGGAGTGCCGGGACCTGCACTTTGACGCGGTGGAGCTGCCTGATGCGTGCGCTGACACGCTGCCCGACAAGGATTACCTGCTGCTGCTGGACCACCTGCAGGAGGTAACAATCTGCCACTATGTACTTACCGTCACAATATGTATACTTACCGCTGAGTATGTGCCAAGCCTTTTAAGCAGACTAGCGCATGCTCAAACGGAATGTGCATCTGCTTCTGCCATTTGCAATCACATTTTGGTGCCATGCAGCTTTGGGTCAAAGTGCCCGCCCGTATGCAGCAGCTCACATGGCATGTGGTGAAGCTGGGCCCCTTAGACCATGCGTCTGGGCAATAGAGTGGAAAGCAACGGCATTCTGACCAAGACAACACTCTGCATCAGCACAGGCCGGCCTGAAGCCGAAGCCCAAGGTCGGCATCTGGCATGCTGGTGGAGCAGCCAAGGACCACCGGTACCTGCGGGAGCGAGCATTCGACCGCGGCGCCATGTCCACTGCCACAGATGCCATTCTGAAGGTAAGTAGCCGATGGGCACTCTCTGCCCACTCGGAAGAACTTGACAGCCTGTTGGCTATGTGCACTTTCACCACCATTCATGAGGCTGATGTCTTTGATAGCAGCAAGGCACGACGATTTTGAGGACCTCGATGACACTGGTGACACTGGTTCCACCACTTTGTCTGGCTCATACTCTTTCAGCACTGCAGCTGCCAGAGGCGCAGTGCTAAAACAGCATGTATGCTGCAAACTGGTGTTCGGACTGAGCCATCTCCAAAAACACTGACGTCCACAAGGTTAGAATCTATTAACGGTGCGCAGCCACAGCATCTGCCCACTGGAGACAGACTCTATCTCAGATGCTGACTTCTTGACGGGTGAAGCTGGGCAGGCGAAACGGTGCCTGGAGCGGGGTGCGGATCAGGTCACTGTCGACAACCTCGCGCTGCCGGGGGAGCACGCGGGGCGCTGGCAGGAGCGGGTCGTGCGGCGGCTGATCGACGAGCTGGGGCTGAGCAAGCTCATGTTCGAGGCGCCGGACCCAGAGGTGAATGCTGGCGCGGCCTGCATGTGCGCTGGTGCATATGCAGAGGCTGGCGCTGTGCAGGCCTAATGAGTTGACCAACAGTAGTTGGGAAGTCCTCAGAGTATGAGCAGATCAACAATGTTCCTGTAGGTCTTCACGTGGTTTGTGGACAAGATTGGCCCAGAGGTGTGCTGGAGTTGCGCTGTCCTGAAAGATGCCCACGTCCAGAATCAGGGCATGCACATTTCAACTGCCATGCACTAGATGCAGAGACCCAAATGCTGCTGCTGTGCAGGTCAACCTGCATGTGGACTTCACCCAGGTACAATGCAGGCATCTCACCGAACCAGGCTGCCTCTTGCTGACAAACTCGGCGCCTCGTAGTGCAGGGCACCGGTGCCGTGTTGACGTGTGTGCATATCTGTGCTGCAGGTGGTGCACCTGCAGTGCCTGCGGCGGGGCGTGTTGTACCCGCCGCCGGCCAGCCTGGCATACACGGGCATGCCGCCGGCAGATGACGATACGGACTCGAGTGATGGGGGATCGATGTAGGTGTGTTGTAGAGGGCTGGGGCTACCAGTGGCAGAAGCTATGGAAAAGGGCATGTCGGCACACAGTGGTCTGACAGTGGCAGGCATGAACGAGTTGACAATTGCATCACCCCTGCCTGTCTTGTTGCCTTTCTTGGTCAGAAGTTGAAAAGAAACAGCAGAGGGATTCTATGAGGCTAAGCTTCAGTATGGTAGCGTCACTGAGCACTGGTGGCAGCCAAAAGATTTTATGCATTCTCCGCCGGATTACCCGCCGATGGAGCATCCGGCTGCAGTCAGCTGCCTGCTTGATCGGGATCTGCACCTATTCCACACCCGTCAGAGTTTTCAGACAGATCTGTGGTGTCTTCATGTATATATCAGCATGATGTCGCGGCTGTCGGGCTGCCTGCAGGCAGCTGCACCCTTCCTGAGGGCTGCAGATTTGTGTGGCATATTCAGCTCCAAATGCACCACCTCAACACTGGTTGGCCTGCAGCATCTACATTCACCAGGAGCATGTGCAGCGAACGCTCAGGATCTGGTATCATCAACGTGCTGCAGAGCGTGTGAATTCAGCAGTGCGGCATCTGGCGCAGTGGCTTTTGGGTCCATGGGCATCTCAGCAGATGAGCGGCCCTTTGCCTGGCTGCTGGCTGACAGCAAGCGGCCCCACACCAAAACAGGGGCAGCAGCGGCGGCAGACGCCAGCGCCGCTGCTGAACAACAGGATGACGTGGGCAAGCCGCACCGCTCGAAGCGCATCACCGAGATCCGGGGTCCACACCATGATGTGGTTGGCAAGCGGCGCCTGAGCGTGAGCACACTCCTCGCAAAGATATCTGCTGACGGAGATGTATGCCGCCATGCTTGCTGAGTGACATAATCTGCCAGTTTGGCAGCGGGGCAGGTGGTTCGCAGCGACTGCAGACATAAAGCAGAGCTATAGGTCTGACTGAGGGTGTGACAACCGTCCACAGGACCTGTTTGATGCCATGGAGCCCGACATTGACGGCGTCAAGTTTGCTGGAGGCGCCGTGATGGCGATGCAGCGGTCCGGGGTGGCGCAACTGATCGAGGTCGCGCATGACAACGGCGCCTATGCCAGCTGCGCCGGTGGCTATGAGCTGGCAGTCGAGAGGGTGACAACATTGAACTATCTTGAGGATCTAGAGACAAATCAATGACGAGGGGACCGGCGACATAGCTACAACAGGGCTCACTCACTGGCGAAAGGATGGCAAGATACAATAGGATTTTGACGGTTGATGTACAGCGCTGTGATCAGCGGTGTCTGATGAACCAGCAAGATTGCACAGTGCAGGGTCCTGAGACAGCACAGCGGTTCCTACGGGAGTGCCGCGACCTGGGCTTCGATGCCCTGGAGTTTGGATGCGCTCCATTTCGGAATGAGGCCTGCGCTCGCATGGTTGCCGACATCAAGCAGGTGGTTGCTGAAAAGCATGAACGGATGTGCTGAACACACCCATAGTCCAACAGAATGTTCCTGGCAGGCGTGACGTTGCCATCTGAGCCAACACAACTGCAAGGTGGTGCCAGCATGCCACCCAGACACGTGCTTTGCAAGTGCCTGTGTTGAAGCATTGCAGCATGGTCAGTTCAGCACCGACTTGGTGGGACATGGCGCACAGCATGTCGCTGACCGCCACCCGACAATGACTCTTGCTGATTGCAACTGCACTGCTATCTGATGGATGCAGGCCGGCCTGCAGGCCAAGCCGAAGCTGGGCACCCGCGACAGCATGGAGCTGGGCATCGGCGGGGCAAGACACAGAGGCAAGGTGCCACGCACAGCGGCAGAGGTGGCCGACCCCGGCTGGGTCATCGGCAAGGTGGATGCACTGCACGAGGGTGGAAGAGCATACCCGCATACTAACAGCCTTCACATTTTGCTGGGGCTATTGCAAAAGTGGCAGAAGGGGTATGCATAGTGTTACCAGGGGCCGCCACTGCTGCTGTGCCACCACTTATATGTCATGTAGCTGCCTGCACCAGACGGCGGCAGACGACTTGAAGCAGCACTTCTGAGCTTGTGCTGCTAAAATATTCGTAATCTCCGTCTGTTCAGGCAGTTGCACCCTTCCTGTGCTGCTGTGCAACCTCCTTTTTGCCTGCTCTTCGGGTAATTGTTTAGCTCGGTGATGCAATCGATAACCTATTAAGTTTTTGATATCGTCATAATTTGTTTTAACAGATGTAGTGGCCAGCACAATGGTTACGGGCCAATGGCAAAATCGCAGAAGCATTTCATCGTTTAAGCACCATCTCCTGCATGATGTGCATCCTGATCAGGCCTTCAGTTGCGTGCCTTCGTTTAGCAGGCACACACCTGTGTGGAAGCTGGAGCCGCCGCTGTCGTCATCAACGCTGAAGACCTGATGGAGGGCGCCGCCTGGGATGGCGCGGCCATTGACCGGCTGCTGGATGCGGTGGGCATGGAGCACCTGCTGCTGGAGGCGCCCAACAGCCAGGTGGGGGGTTGCTGAGCCGGTCAGATGGTAGCACTCATCCCAAAGAGAAGTGGCCGCCTGGTCGTAAGCTCCCACAGCACAGTTTTCAAACTTGTGGCGCATCCGCTCCATTGGTACGGTACATTGGTGCGGTATCGTTGCTGTTCTTGCCAATGCAAACACTCAAACATTCATCCACTCAAGCATATCAGCCACAGCAGATGATCAGACTTGAGGCCTCTGCTGTGTCATTCGACCGCCCTGCTGGCTGCTGCGCTGGCAGGTGGCAGACTGGCTGTTGACTGCTCTGGGCAGCGATGTCAACATGAGCATCAATGACACCCGGCTGTTGCACTCGGTCATGCTGCGTCGCCGCTGCCAGCAGCAGACGGCAGCAGATGCTGGCAAGGAAGAAGGCAGCCCGCTGTGTGTCATCGAGGAGCACTTCTGACGACTTTCCTCTGCCGCATGCAGGTATGTGTGCAGCTGGCAGCATGCAATGGCAGAGGTCAGACGAAGCAGGCGGGGCTGTCTATCCTGCTTGGTAGCCCAGCAGGGCATTTCTTTGCAGACACCGTGTAAACAGGGTTGCATCATCGCACAGGCATGAACGCTTGACAGCTCTGTGCCTATGGTGTGCTGCAGGCATGCGAGTGGGTGCTGCGGGAACTGGGGCGTGATGCCAACATGAGCATACCAGATGGCCTGCTGCTGGCGGCGCCCCTGCTGCGGCTTCAGTACCCACCCCGCAGCAGACCTGACGTGTCCGAGCTGCTCGAGTGCCCGGCAGACGGCACTGCAGAGTGATGGTGGCGATTTCATGTTCGCACGCGCGCATTGGTGCTTCATTTGTCTCTGCGACATGTATGCAAACACGCAGTAGGTAGGCTCGATATGTTGGCTAGTGGGTTGCTGAGCTGACTGCTCAAGTCGGAAGGCGGTCGAGCTCATGTTGCTGTTGCTACTCTTGATATCCACTGCAACAGCTGTCTGCATGGTGGTCTTGCTTCTAGCAGGACAGGCGCATGTCTCTAGTGTGCTGTGGTGCTGACGCTTGTTGGCTCAAAGAGAAGTACAGGACGGTACAGAACACGCTGCTCATTACAACCTCTCAGCATCGGTGGACAACACACACAACGTTCATTTGAAGGCTATCTATCTGCCACCGATCTGCTGTACAACCCTATTCTAAACCACCTGACAAACCTGTATCATCAACCTATCGTGTACCAAAGCATGCACCTATCAAGGACGAAGACAGGGTACAATACAGATATCACACATCCCCGCCTGGAGGGGCACAGGGCCACAGTACAAAAGCTGCACATGTTGCAGTGCAGGACACATCACGTAGAACGTGCATCAACTGCGCTTTCACGATGGCGTCACACAAGCCATGCAGCTGGCAGCACAGTGCTCAGTTTCTCATATCGTTTCATCAGGTAGAACAATTGGCGTTCGCACGTGCGAGACGCGAGTTTGTCCCCCACCGGCAGAGAAGGAAAGGGGGAGTGCAGGGAGAAGGGCGTGCAATCCTGAAAGGCTACTCACGTCTCCCCGTCATTGAAAAACACTTAATTTCTGCCCCTGACCTTAGAGGGCATAACCATTCGCAAACCAAATATCGCTCGCCGTGCACCGCGACTAGCTCGTCGCTGTGCGACGCCCACAGCAACTATGCACAAGATCGGCGAGATGATTTCGAGCCACAAGCTTGCAGCGCTGACGGCCGGACGGCCCCATCGGCCGTTCCGGAAATACTGGCTTTAGGGTTTACTCTCGCTCCTAGCGGTGAACGCAAAGAGTTTGGCCCCTAAAGGGGGGCCAAACTAAAACGGCAGCATATCTGCAGAGTATCCAGTCTTGGGTTGCAAGGTTTTTTGGTCCTCTCCGATCCAAGCTCTTGCTGCCAACTCCCCCTTCCCATCACTTGTTCCGCAAGCGGTGCGGCTTGTTCACATGTTGTAGCTTCTGGTGCGACAGCAGCAGTGCATGCTGGAAGCAGTAGGCTGCTTCCAGCTGCCTACATCCTCGCAGCTGTTGTGTCCTCGCTGCCGCAGGCGCCACAGCTGCTGGGCTCTGACTCGGGGCCGTCATTGATGAATCTGGCGAACAGCGTAGGATACAGGTCGGGGGACGACCGCCGCTGCGGTGCTGGCTGCTGTGCCAGCGGCATGAGCGGCTGCGGCGGCCCCGGCAGCAGCGCACACTGCCGCAGCAAAGCCGATGGGCGAAGTGCTGCGTGCTGCAGCGCCAGGTGGGGCGGCGCTGCCTTCACCTGGGCCCGGGCCTACACATGCTACCTTGCCATCTGTCACGACGGTGTTGAAGCTTGTGCAAGTCTGGCGTGAAGCGCTGATGACGAATGTAGTGGAGCTGATAGCTTACTGCACGACAAGGTGGTGTGGTATGTTGGCTGTGTCGGACCTGCAGTGGCGGCGGGCCCTGATGCCATGCCTCCTGGCAGCTGGCGTCTGAGATGCGGCGGGCCGCCTCGGCAGCAGCTGCTGGCAGTCGGCCGCCGCCCAGCAGCTGCTCACCGCAGAACAGGCCGCAGCCACTGGCGGTGTCATGGGCATGGCGTGCGCCACACCCTGCCGCCGAGTCACCACACAGCTCCGCAACGGCCGATGATGGCCCTATAGGAAAGGCGTGCTTCGGCTGCTCAGCTTGCGGGTCACAGCACAGGACCGGGGCGTTCGCCGCTGGCTGCAGGGCTGGCATGCTGTACCCCAGGTGTGCTGCGGGCTGCTGCGGGACCCAGCCGCTGATGTTCACTACAGGGTCCCCCAGCACGGCCAGCCAGGCTCCAGGTGCTGTGGCGGCTGCTGCCGCTGCCGGCGGCTCCTGCAGCGGGGATTGTGCACCGCAGCTGCTGCTGGCGCGGTGGGCGACCAGCGGACGGCGAAATGCACGGTCGGGTGTTGGCGGCGGAGTCTTGGGGGCCGTAGGAGCCTGCCAGCTGTGCTTGTCACCGTCTGCCGTGCTGCTCTCTGCACAAACAACAACAAGTGTCCCTGTCACTCGTTGCTACAGTTTGACAATGTAAAAGCCCTGAATCTGCTTTGAGCTTTGCAGTATCAGAGAGTTTGGACACAATCAAGTCGAGTGCTGCACTTCTTGCTGGCTATGATGCATAACGTGTGCGACACATCATCAGACTGCACCTTGATCAGGCACCCTGCCGTGATGGGCCACTGGAATGAACTCGACCGGAATGTTTGGCGACTCGTTCTGCAGGCCATGTGGCAGCGGTACTGGCTCCTGCAGGTGCATGCAGCATGGCTAGTTACACGCAAGTCACACTACTATGCCAACTGCAGCATCCACCTGCCATGCATCCAGGAGGCTGAAAACCCACATCCCAGGGTCAAGGCTGGTCAGGCCAGTGCAATTTGGTGCCATCACCAAATTGCCCTAACTGCGTGCTACACAGCCTGCACACAGCACCAAATTGCCCTAACTGCGTGCGCCACAGCCTGCACGCAGCACACCTGCTTTGGCAGCAGGTGCTGTATGCGGTGCGTAGGCTTTGCCTCCCCCTTGGCCACCCTGGAGCGCGGCTGCTTTGCATGCTGCGGCTGCTGCAGGAGGGGCGGCGGCGCCGGCACAACCGTTCCTGGCAGCCTCACCCCTGGCACACGCACACCAGCGCTGCAGGCGGCTGCGCTGCCGCCGCCCGGCGGTTGGCTCGGTGGCTGCTGGAAGCGGCGTGCGGGGCCGAGAGGCACAGCCGTCGAGGCTGGTGCTGCAGCAGACGGCCGGATGGCGCCAGGTGCCTGCACAGTTTGCATCGGCTCACTTTGCGTTTTGCACAAAGAGCCCGCAATGCAGCCCGGATGAGGAGCAGCGTCAAGTGCCTTGGGCGTCCCGTGCAGCGGGATCTGATGGAATCGCATGACTCCACACGCAAGCCCACCGCGGGGACGGCGGACGCGGCGCCAGGTGGAAGCCACTCCTCGTCATCGTCAGAGGCAGCTGAGCCGGGCCTCGGCTTCTTGGCGCGCAAGTGCAGACGTGGCTTCTGTGGGTGGTGCCACAAGTGCCGTGGGTCAGCAAGTTGCATCGCATCACCTGACATCAGCAAACTGAGCAGACGATTCACAGATAATGTTTGGTTAGTGGCCACCCAGCCGCCTGTGCATGCACGGTGGGAAGCTGGGGTTATGCAAATAGACATCAGCTGTACCTGCACGACAGCAGTTGTAGAGGGCTGGTGGATTGGGTCCCAGCTGGCGTCAGCAGCTGCCTTCCTCTTGATGCCTTTGCAGCACTGCTGTACTCCACACATGGGCTGCGACTTGGCGACGGCACTGCACAATGGCACAGCAGGCCTGCTGACACTCACATAAACAAATGCATTCTGTCCGCCAGCATGTGTGTATGTCAATGACTGGCGGTTGCCGATGTGCTGATCAACAGGCAGGGGATACTACCAGTGCCAGATCGAGGTATGTGGATGGGCAGAGCAGGTTGCCCGCACATTGCAGCGCTGGCGAGGAGCGACAGGCGCTTTTTGCCTCCGCCGGCGCCTGTCACCGGCGCCCTGAGCGGCTGCTGCTTGTTCCTGGCGAAGAAGTCGCGCTGGGGGCGCCTGTTCCGGTCCAGCAGCATGTCCACGCCGGCGTTGACTTCCTGCAGCCGCTGCCGCGCGTCCATCAGCCTCCAGTCCTTGGCGGCTGGACCCTGCAAGCAACAGGCTTGGCAGCAGTCAGAGCGGCCATGTGTGTGCAGCATTGCACAGCTGTACCAGCACGTCAGACGGCCGATTTAGCACGCAATCAAAGTGGCAGTTGACGGGATAAAGGGACTGGCAGCAGCATCCCGCTGCAAAGGACCATCAGCGGCAAATGAATACAAACTAGTACAACCCAGGACCCAAGCATCTCACAGTGGGGCGTCCCTCTGTGTTGCAGCTGGACATCACCATGGTTGTACCAGCTTTGACACATGCACTCGCAGCAGCAATCGATGACAGCGACAGCTTGCTTACCTGCTGGCGGCTCTGGAGCTGCTTGAGGAAGGCCTGCGTGTCGGAGACGACGCCGACTTTGCCGAGCCACTTGGCCCTGCCGTCTCTGGTGCTGCCGGTCCTGCTCAGGTGCTTGCCGCTGCTGGTTGACTCCTTCCAGGTCGAGGGGTCGTAGATGTCTGACCTCGCGTCCTCATGGCCGCCGGGGCCGGTCTGCATGCCATGGGACTCGGCAGTTGCCGTGCAGCATCGATGGCATTTGAGTGCAGAACTGGAGCCTGAGAGGTGCTTCAACCCTGGCCAGCAGCCTGCAGGATTGCACCACCTGCAGCCGGCCAAGGTTGCAGCTCGCTTGCTGTTGCACAGCTACACAGCCCTGCTCTAGGTCGCACACCTGCGAGGCTGCCATGCTGTGGGCTGCGGCGCGGCCCGGCATCAGCAGGTGGCGGCGGCGGCACAGGGCGCTGCTGCCCGCGGCCCCGCACTGCGCCTGCTTGGCGATGCAGCACTGCAGGCAGCAGCAGCGTGACCATGGTGAGAATAACAGACAGAAAGTACTTGCAGAGTCAGTGTCTGTAGTGCCACGGCCATATGCACGAGCTAGACACCCTTTTCACGCAGCAGGTGGCTGTGCATTTGATGCGATGAGCCCTGTGATGATGAGCTCAAAGACAGACCTCGTAGCAGCGGACAAATTGTGGGAAGTTGACGGTGTAGAAACCGTGCGAGACCTCCTCCAGGAGCTCCCTGCAGCAACAACATCCGTGTGAGGCTCTTGCTGCGCAGCTTGATGTATGGGTAGTTGCAAGGCTTTGGGCTCACTGATATGAACTGAGTATGCCCAGGCGGCGGCAAGAGTTGGAATGGTGAACAAGGTCGCCAGATACTGCGCATGCACTTTCGCACCAGCACGACTTGCGTGTGCACACATTATGGAACACATACTGCACAATGATGATCCCTGCATAGTGCTTCTGCCGGTGCCCCAGTAGGGGCACACCTGTATGGTAGTGTATGCGCTGTGCGTATATTGGCCGTCACATCATGCATATGAGGGTTGGCATGCTGTTTGCCAGTATGGGCGGCAGGGTGTTGCCCTGAAGGAGAACGCACTGCTTGTTGCGCCGCAGGTTAAGGCGGGCCTCGTGGTCTCGTGCGTCCAGGCTGGCGAGCAGGCGCACGCTGGCTGCCAGGCACTCCCAGTCGAGCGCAGCATCCAGCGGCAGCCTGTTGTCGTGTGCCACCCTGCATGCAGCATACATTCAGATGACCTGAAGCTCCACGTACTTGCAGGCAGCACTTCAACACGATTTTGAATCCCAACAGCACACGCCACACCGTGCTGTTGCTGCATTGAGCCGGTTGACTATGCTGGCCACGATGGCAGCAGCCTCGTCTGTGTCGACTTCAGCCTGCGGAGGCACGGGCACAGATGTTCCTGAGCGCCAACCCAAATCACAAGGTGTGATAGCACTCATCCCGACTACATGCACAACTAGGAGCTAGAATTTTGGCCAACACTGCTGCTGTCAGAGCCCATGAAGCAGAGCCCATGAAGCACCTGTGAGAAGAGGCCACGGCTCCAGGTGCGCAGTGGCACCACGCCAAGCCCGCTGTCCGCCAGGCGCTGCAGCACGTCGGCAGCCGCCTCACTGGCTGCATGCGGTCCGCAGCACGCCAGCAGAGCCTGCAGCTGCTTTCTGCTGACTTGCATCCTGGCTGCTGCCAGAGAGTCACCTGCAGCAACGAGTGCCACCTTCAGCAAGCAGAGTGCGCATGGAGTGCATGTGCTGGCATAAAGTTCAGATATTCAGGCTCACGAATGCCCACTGTACCGCTGCACACTGCCAACCATCTGTCTTGGGAACTTGCCATACATCTGAGACCTGGTGGGTCAGCAGGCGGACCCAAGCCACGGGTTCATCAGGCTGCATGCCAGCAATCTGACTCGCGACATACAGGACCCTCGAGCACTGCAGCAAACCTACAATAGTTCCGAACACATCAGACACCGTTCTGGTAGCTTTCGGGCATCAGGAATCTTCAGCCTGATACTTCACTCATGCACATCGCATGCTGATGGCCGGGGAGTGCAAAGCTCTGTGGCCCACCAAACCCGAAAGGGGGCTGCCAGATCACCTATTTATGCTGCTTAGAGATGGTAGGACAGAGCGCAGGGCGCACTAGTGCGAAAAGATCCTTGCCTGCCGGCTACCCTGCACTCTTGGGTGAAGCTGCCTCTGCCTTCGGCTGGTCCTGCTGACGTTCTGCTGGCCCCATGTTAGTTTGGAAACAACTCAGAGAATAGCCTTGATAAGCTTCCGGCAGGCTGAGCGCTGCAACCCACTTCAAAAATGCCGCGTGCCCGGTGTTTCACCTTGGTGTGGCAGGCTGCCTTAACCTCTGCAGCAAAATGGCTGCCAATCGCGGGATCTAGCAGTTCTAGCGCACGCGCCGCGCTTGTGGCAGGCTTCTCCGTCATAGGTGAAGCAGGAGCAGGAGTCAAAACTGGACTTGTGAGCCTGGCGCCACGCAAGCGATGCGCATCGGCCAGCGGGAGCCGCTGTGGCAAAAAGTGGTGTCGGAGCCAGCCCGCGAAACTGAGGGAGCACCCCTGTGGCAAAATGTGTTGTGCTGTCAAAGTTTGCGGACTATACTGGTTGCCGAATCGTCGCAGAACTGAAATGGAGTAACACTGCAGGCTTCAGTGCGCTAAAGGTGACTTGGAAGCCATTGGCACGCTGCCGCCTTACATAGCCCTCTGACCTGCACCCATGATGGGAATGACATGGGCGGCTTCCATAGCGAGGGTCGTGCCTATTCAGTATGTAGTTACCCACTTATGTACACATATGTCCAGCACATTGGCTGCCGGTGTATCTGCCCGTGTCGTTCAGAGCTGCGCTTCAGGTTCGACTTGCATCACTGCCGTCAGCTGACTGGGCGGCGGCTGCCACTGATCTGGCGCTGCTGCAGCGGGCCCGCTGTCACCGCAGGCTGTGCCACCGCATGCTGCGTGCTTTGTGCAGCCCCGCCTCCACGGCCGCCTCCACGTCATCCACCACAATGCGCGCTGGATCTGTCTCGGAGTTGCTGCCCCCTCGGAAGACCCCGGTGCGCACCTGGGGAGCGGGAGGGTTCAGCAGCAGAGTCAGTGCCAACCGTAAGGGCTCTTACATCGGCCTGTCGGAGCAGGCAGCACACAGTGGCTAAGAAGCGCGGCCTGTATGCGGGTGGTACTGCAAGTGTGCGCATGCAGTGTGCTTCGTCTGGCACTGCTACCGCAGGCACCATTGATACTCGGCGGAGACTCAGATCGTATGATGCTTGCTGTGACATGACTGACGTCCACAACATGAGGGAGCGTACCAGGCAGGAGACCCAGGGAGGCCCAGCTCTGTTAGCGCCGCGCGCATCTGCTGCAGGGTTGTCGCCCACTGCATAAACCTGCAGGGCAGGGGGCAGGCGCTCTGTGCAGGCTGTATCAGGAGGTAGTTGCTCGCATGCTTCACAGTCTGCAGTGCGCTGGGCAACTATAATTTGGTGTACGTTGACCTACTTAGGGCTATGTGTACATCAAGCTGCCTGGCATGCAGGCCTGCCTCGAGACAATGAGGTGCTCAGGCTTGAAGTCAAGAGTGGCCGAGCAGCTGCTCACTGAGGAAAAGGGCAGCGGCTGCGCTGGCCGCTCCGCATCCAGTGCCTCTGGCGACTCATCCACTGCTGTCGCTACCTCTGCTGCCGGGCCCATGCCTGACGCTGGTGCTGAGCTGTCGTCGAGCAGCCCCAGGAGCCGCGCTTGGTGCAGCAGCAGGCCCTCCATGAGGCGGTAGGGCGCCGGGTTGGGCTTGCCGTAGAACTTCAGGTGCGGCACATCCCTCCCAGTCACCTGGCACAGACAGAAAAGCCGCTTGGGTCGACTAATGCCACGACTGTCAGCAGCAGGCCGTGAAATGGCAGGCAACATCAGAAGCGTCCACAACCTCTCATCTGCACCCCTCATTGGTGTCAGCTTAGGTTTTGTCTCATGCGCAGGGCGAGCGCTGACCTCCCTGTGCAGCATTTGCACGCACGCAGCAAAGGCGCCCTGCCCCAGCCGGGGCGTGGGGAACTCGTTGGCCCACAGCAGGTCGGGGTTGGCAAAGTACAGCTGCACCGGCGGCGCGCCCTCGGGTGGCGCCTCCCGGCCTGGCACCCCCCCTGAATTGCATCAGCACCATGACATCTCACAAGGTGTACGTGTCAGATCGTAGGCTGAAATCCCTATGACTGCATGCGATGTGCAAGATCCTGTTCATTTGTGAAGGCCGATGACTTTCTACCTGGAATCTTGCTTAGAAGCGTCGAGCGCATCAGATGGTCGTGCTGTGACAGGGTTGTACCTGACATGATGACGTCCAGCACCAGCTGGACGTCCCTGTACCAGTCCTGCGGGTCCTTGAACACCAGGACGGCTGCGATGGGGTTGGCCTCGCTGCCCATGCCCCCTGCTGGCGGCTCCCTCTCTGAAGACAGGACAAACAGGACAAGCTCAGCAGACGATGGCTTCGATGGTCAACACATTGGGGTCTGCATCCGGCGGCAGCATAGTCCTCAGCACCCTGCAAAACACTCATGGCCAGACTGGCATGCTTGCCTGAACGAGGAGCAAAGGGGGCGGCATGTGGCACAGCCGCATGCAGCTCCCCAAGCGTCAACACCTGCTGGAAGCCGTAGTGCCTGCAGGAAGCAGCCGAGGGGTTGCTGCTGTAGGCCTGCTGCTATCACTCAGGACCGCAGCCCGACACTGCTACTACACTGGCAGATTGCAGACCTAGTTTACAACCGTGTCACATGAGAAGAGGTCCTACTGGTACCTTGCCACATGGGCAGGCTGTCCCACGCCCGCAACAACCACCGGCTTGTCGCGGAGCGGCGTGTGCTGTGCGAGCCTGCGGAAAGGCGTGTGTGCCAACACAACCTGCAAGCCGCAAACCAGCTAAACACGACTGCTGTAGTTCAGTTGATGTGCATGTACAGACGCTCATGTGTGAGTGTGTGCCCTGGTCAGAAAGCCAGGTATGTGAGGATTGTCGCAAGTTGGATCACGGCGCAGCGGCTCCACCGTCATTCAAAGCGGTGCAGACATTTTGGTGTTCAACTCATGGGCATCTCAAGCATCTGCAGGAGCGTGCGTGCCTGGTGCTCGTGCACATTCACGTCCAGCCAGCCGCTGAGCTCCTCGGCCTTCTGGGCCTCCGTCACGCCACCCCCGTTTGTCAGAAAGCAGACAGGCAGCTTCGGCTTCTCCCCTGCATTGCATGCCGAGCCCACTGCTGGTTGCAACCAGTGTTGTCAGGCAGCATGATGCAACATGAGGCAGTTCACTGACCGCGCTCGCGCTTTGCTGTTTGTCGCAAGTTACCGCCGGGCTGGTACAGTTTGGCGAGCGCCCGCTTGGCAGCGGGCAGCACATCGCCACCCCGGATCAGGACGCCATCGATGTCAAACACGAATGCTGGCGGGCCGTTCGGGTTGTCTGCGTCGTTGCTGAGGCATCTGCAACCCAGTGCTGATAGGACCTGATCCTGCATCATCGCCGTGGGCGCAGCATGCTGGGGCGCCGCCGCCCGCACCCCATGCAGCGCGACACGTTGCAGATCGCGTAGCGCCTACGGCACATGTAGAAGCTAACGTTGCTGATGTCTCGCGCTCTGTCGGCGCACAAGATGAGGGGATGGATGTGTGCCGCTGGTCATCGACATGGCATGCGCCAGTCCTCCACACTCACCCGCATCACAGAGGTTCAATTGCAGGCGATGCTGACACCGCCGTCGATGCCACTAAT
Organism: Diplosphaera chodatii; assembly: GCA_032358165.1. NCBI lineage: Eukaryota > Viridiplantae > Chlorophyta > Trebouxiophyceae > Prasiolales > Stichococcaceae > Diplosphaera > Diplosphaera chodatii. The sequence goes on along the minus strand of JAALGY010000015.1, from coordinate 2,801,475 downwards.
TTCAGCATCTGAGGTCTTTAACGACAGCGTCAAGCGGACTGTGACGTCTTGAGGTGCTGTTTTGCCAAAGTCTGCCACCCCAAGTGCGAATGGAGGAATGTCCTCCCAGAAAACGTTGCCACTTGCTGGCTGCAGCACCAACATACGAGGGGTACGCACGATTTGCTGTAATCTAGGAATGTCGAACTCGCAAGCAAACTCAAGTAACTTTTTGGCAATGTGCAAATTGAACGTGCATGTTGCGCCGCAAACCCTGCGTTCCACAGGCAACGGTCGGAAAGGCCAGAGCAGCAGGTTGGCAACCGTCCAATGCAGTCTCATGATTGCGATTATCACAGTCTGCACGTTGGGGTTGTAACTACAGCCTGCTGATGTTACAGGTTGCATATCAAGACATTTCGGAAGCCCAATGGACACACAGTGCACAGCAACGCTGAGAAACCCTCACGCTGTGGTCCCAACAAACGGCTGCATAACATATCAAAGCCATACACGGTGTCCCACATGCCAGGCATACAACAGCGATACATCATCACAAGCGCCTGAAGCCAACATGCCATCAGACGTATGGCTATCTAGCTAGCATACAGACGCGCCAGAGAGTCAAAGTGGCCACTTGGGCAGGACGCATCTGACGGTGAATTGCCAGATGTTGCTCTGATAGCATTAAGCTGCTCGACAGCCACAGTCACTTCATCTCAACTGGCGTCTGGCGCAAGCGCGGGCTGCGACTGCTGAGCGCTCACAGCTCAGACTCTGCTGACGGTGCGCAGTCCCACGAGACACAGAACTCCAGCACGAGCAGGTTGAGGTTGAAGGCGCAGTAGCAGTCAGTGGTGGCTGGGCACGTCTTGAAGCCGAACCTGCACCGCAGCCCAAGCACACAGCGTGATGCACTGGCTTGCACATGCCAAGACTCTGACATCCTCTACTGAGGCACGTGAGTGACCATGCACAAAATCGTCAATGTATGTGCCTGGTCACTCCAGATGCTAGAACCTCTGTGCATAGACTGACTGGACGCAGGGCATCCTCACCAGTCGCACTGCTGCGGCACTGGGGGCGGCGGCGGCGGGTTGGGCGAGGTTTTGATGGGGTATGACGCCGTGGTGGCGATGGCGCACGTGCCGTCAGGGTCCGGCACATCGCGGTGCAGCCGGAAGTAGCCCTGCAGCGAAATTTGCAATGCCTTCTATGTGTCACACTTTGGTTGGAGACTTGGTAAAGAGAGCACAACGGTGTGAATACTCGGCTTTGAGCAGGCGCGGCGAGATGCATTCGCAACACACCTTCTCGCCCCAGGCGGCGCCCCAGCTGTTCTTCACCTGCAAGCAAGACACCAAGCACTCAGCGCACTGGCAATCGGGCGGGTCCACATGCTCCTGAGTAAGCACAGCACCACCATTGCGGGTGATACTGTAAGTCTGCTTCAGGGAGCGAGAATTCGGCACGGGTGCACCAGCCAGTAGGGCTTGTCGTTCTTGTCGGTGCCGTAGCCGACTGCAAGCACGCCGTGGTCAAGCTGCTTGCAGCAGCTGTCCACGACACCTGTATGTCGTCAGAGATGATGTCTCAGAGCAGGAACCAATGGTGCACATGATGCACTGAAATAACAAGGTCTTTCGCCTCTGGAAACAGCAGCGGCAGGTGGCTCACCGCTGCCGTAGAACTGCAGCTCAGAGGCGCAGATGGCAACCGAGATCGGCTGCTGGCTGACCGCCTGGCGCAGCGCATGCTCATCGGACTTGGGCACATCCTCGAAGCCGTCGATCGACACCGTCTTGCTGCAGACGCACCACATGAATATGGGTCACACACAGGTTCTGCTACTGCATGCACGGCAACAGCCCGCATACCATGGCGGAGTCAGTGTCCAAAATCGCTAACCGTTCCAATCCACGTCATAACTCGGGGGTAACATGACTGGGACCGCTCACCGCTTCTCCTTGATCTTGTCGCAGGTGCCATCGATGCCCCAGTATGCGTAATCGCGCTCAGTGTCCAGGCCGCCAACGTCCACCACGAACTGGAAGGCAAAGTCCATCAGGCCGCCACCACAGCCCTGCAGCAAGGCAGATAGAGCATCCCCATGAGCACCTTGGCATGTGCTGCAAGCCCACCAGATGTTTGACGGCCGGCACAGCAAGCACAAATGTTCGGTCACTGGCTCATGCATGCTACGCTGCAACCTGTGGCAGGGACAGAGGGCACATGACAGCATGCAAAGGCAAAGTGACCGCACGTTGTCCTTCGACTTGTCGCAGTCGACCAGCTCCTGCTCGCTCAGCGACACCAGCTTGCCGGTCTTGATGGCGTTGATGCCCTCGATCGAGCCTGTGCACAGCGCGTGGCGACCCTTTGACAATGGCAGGTCTACCGCTGTGGCGACAGCTGATGGCAAAACGGACGTATGCAAAGTTGGGGGTGGGTACGTGGGCAGGATACAAGGGTGTCAGGTGGGCGCACCTGTTGTGCTGAACGCCCAGCAGGAGCCGCACATGGCCTGGTTCTTGACCTCGGTGACGGCCTCGTGGTTCCTCCAATCCACGTGGTCCGGCGTGTGGGTGATGTTGCCATGGCTGAACGGCGTGCCTGCACAGGTGATGCTGCTGTAAGACTTCTGGTTCGTGCGAGGAGCATGTTTGCAGCCCTGTTGCAGCCAAGCGGGAGCAGCTCCCCGACATTTGTCATGCAGACAGCTGGCCGAAGCGACAGACGGTGTATGCAGAGTTGTCCTGTGTCTTCCCTCTCAGACAGCTTTTCTTAGGCACCTGGGGGGCGGGGGCGGACAGCGCCCGGCTGCGCGGGGTTCATGCCCAGGTGCGTCGCTGCAAACTCCTCGGACGTCAGGTCCGCGAATGCGTTCAGTGCCATCTGCACCACTGTGCACATGTGTCACCACAGGTGGCATTGGGTGTCATTCAGCCTTACACACGGCAGCAGGAACTCCTGGCTCGGCAAGGACAAGGCGCAGACCTGCCAGCTGGAGGAGGCGGCGTTGTGCGCTGCGATCCTGTCCACATTGCTGGCAAACACGCGCTGGCGGTGCTGGGCCTCCAGCTCCTGAAGAACAAAAGTCAACTAGTATAGAGTCATCGCATGACCAGGCTCTGCACAAATCCTCCAGTCCCATGCAACTGGCTGCTCTGCTGGTAGTCCCAACCTCTGCCAAGACTCACATTGGTGTACGCCTTGCCGTGCTGCGTCGACCACAGTGTGAATGCCTCCACTGGGTTTGCCTGCACTCGAGGACTCGCAGGTCACTACGCTGGCAACTGACGAATCCTGGCTCACACATAGAACGCGAGAAAAAACATACTTCAGCTGACGACATGAGAGTATTGCAGCGTGCAGGCACCTGGGCGACGGCGAGTGTCAGCTCAGGAGTGTCAGCATTGAGCTGTGCAGCGCGAGGGATGTCGGCGCAGGAGGCGAGCCCCACTAGCAGCGCCACGCACACCGCACGAGCCAGCATAGTGACTGCGCCTGAACCTGCAAACGGGGTAACAGGTCTCACAGTCCAGCGCGTGCAGTGTCATCCACATCTGAAGGTACAATGAAGCTCGTCATGCCCACTCTTCCGGAGAAATCCGCAGGCGAAGAGTCTCGGCCTGTCAGACACTTTGGAATGCGAGCGGCCTGTGCGGTAAGCACCTGCTGCTGGTCTGGTCAGCGTCCTGCCACAGCGGACGATTTCGACACCGGATGTGCTGCCACGCAGATATGTCAAGCCAGGTCTGACGGTCAGCACCGAGGCGAGCAAACAGGCGAACTGATACGAAGCAAGCGTGGGAGTTATTTCGGGAGGTGGGGTAGGCTTTGTTTTTACCGCTAGAACGACCTGCATGCTGCATCTTGTGCGTATTGACATGACTCACGCATTCCCGCAGCAGCTAAATCAGGTCAAGACTTGGGGTCGATGATCTTATAAGCGCCTCGGCCAAATGGAACGCGCCGCAAGGCGCCGCACCGTATAAAGTGCACTTTACACACTCTGCAACGACCGCCCAACCCAGTCGACCATGCTGGATCGCGTGGCACGTCGCGCTTGCGTCTCAGCGGGCTAGAAACGCTCGCACGGGCATCATCACGTCAACGCTTTGTTTAGGGTTTAGGGTTTGGGCGGCCGTTATTATACTATATCCCTCGGAGTCTTGACCTTCAATAGGAGCCCCGCGCATTCCAAACCCTGCAGGGAATCTATGCAGCGCTTTGGACTTTGGCTTCCCAGCCGGCAGTGTCTGCAGCGAGCAGCACAGTCGCCTGCCTTTTCGGCTGCGGGTGCTGCTGCGACTGCGTGGTCAAGCCCGTAACCATGGGGTGCGTGCTGAGATTGCCCTGTGCTCTGCAGCGTAGCTGAGAACTGCGGTGCACACCTTGGCTGCTTCAGCGTGCCTGGCATTGGGCAACTCCCTGCTGTCCATTGCTGGCCTATGCGGGGTCGGCTGTGTCAATAAGTGCCTGTTGCTGTGACCCTCGTCCGCCTGGTCTGATAGCTGGCGCTGCAGCGGCGACTCTTTCCTGGACTCTCACTGCAACTGATGTGCAATGTTGGCTTGCTGCAGTAAGACACGCGGGCTGGGAGCCGGGCGCAAGCTGCGCACGCACAGGCGGGAGCAGCTGTGGGCGGACAAGGACTACAAGAAGTCTCACCTGGGCAACGAGTGGAAGAAGCCCTTTGCCGGCGCCTCGCACGCCAAGGGCATTGTGCTGGAGAAGATGTGAGCGGCAGGCCCACGGACTAGCCATGCACAATCGTGTTGCTGCTCAGCGAACGTAGGAATACCAAGTCGGCTGCAGGCCCTGCCATTGGCCGGGGATGGCAGCGGTGCACGGGTTATGGCAAGCCCTCAGCCAAGTGCAGCAGTTGCAGCAGCCAGCAGCGGCCGGCAGCAAGTATGGAAGCTGACGTTGAGGCGCCTCATGTTGGCGAACTAGCCCGCCCTGGCAGCCGTCAGCCCTCACGCCACGGCGGCAGCTGTAGTGTCTCCCCTGCTTCTGCTGAGGTGCATGCGTGTCCTGTGCAGTGGCATTGAGGCCAAGCAGCCCAACTCCGCTATCCGGAAGTGCGCGCGGGTGCAGCTCATCAAGAACGGCAAGAAGATCGCAGCGTTCGTGCCCAACGATGGCTGCCTTAACTTCATCGAGGAGAACGTGAGTGGCGCTCTTATCGTGTGTGAGGATACTCTCACAGGACTGCACTGCTTTCTCTAGAAAAGATCAGGCTGCTGCATCAATGTCCAACTACGACTAAGCTGCTTCGTTTCGCAGGATGAGGTGCTGATTGCTGGTTTCGGCCGGAGGGGTCACGCCGTGGGTGATATCCCCGGTGTGCGTTTCAAGGTGCGGACTGTTTGGCATGAACCCTGAGATTGTTCTGCTGACCATGCGAGGGCGCAGGCGGGGTCGCTGGATGGTTGCGCATTGTTCGATGTGTTGGCCGTGCCAGGCGGTGGAGTTGTGCTGTCTGATGCTAAAGCGTCTCTTGCATACTTGCAGGTGGTCAAGGTGGCGGGTGTGTCTCTGTGGGCGCTGTTCCGCGAGAAGAAGGTGACGCTGCCAAATTTCATAGTCCTGCACAATGATGGCATGCTGTGCACATCTGCAAGTGTGTCCTACAGTGCACCAAACCTGTGGCATCGCAGCTCTGCTGAACTGTGTGAACTATGTGATGCACAGGAGAAGCCACGGAACTGAGCGGGTGGCTTACATACCACTGTCTAGGCAGCTGGCTGTCCTGCAGCAGTGGCGCTCTTTCAAGTGCTGTGAGCTCTGCCTGTGCTGGGATTGCCATGCTGTAAGTCATCACCGTACAGGTGTTTCACAGCCATCAAATTGGGCCTGACTCTCGGCTTCCATTGTCACCAAGTCCACCAAGTTTAGCCCTAGAATATGCTTCACTGATCTACGGTATTGTCACACCAAGCGCGGCGCATCAGAGAAGCCACTAGCTGCATGCATTCGTTAGGTACCAAACTTCGTCCGCATGCTCGGTGGCAGCATCAAATCTATCATGAATTTACACAGAAGTGGGTTCAGCACTCGGTAGCACTGTCTCACAAAGGCGCTGGAGACCGTGACACTGCAGCCAATGTGGACAGCACTGAACCCTGGGTTGATGCGCTCAATACCGTCCGGTGCCGCCCTTCTGCTTGCTGCGCACCTGCACCAGCGCACGACATGCAAAACATTATCACTATCACCGTGTAGCAGAAGCTGCCAAGGCAACACCAACATGCACACCATAGCAGTAACACAACGCTGAGTCATCGCACCATGTTCATGGGCAGCTCTTGCCCCTCCTTCGTGCAGCAGAAAATCCAGAATTTGAAACTTTTGAACTAATATTTCTACAAAATTTTTATTGACAAAAATACAGCTAGCTTTGCCATATTTATTTATTTTCGCACCAGAGGGCGAATTGGAACAAGGTTCTCAGTCGACCACCTGCAGCAATGTCACAACTCTGACAGAAAGGTATCAGAAATTGATGGGTGGAATCGTCATATGGCACCTTGGCATGGCCCCGGCAAGGATGTGGCAAACAAGGGGTCTGGGTGCACCGCGATGGTGCACAAGTGACTGCGCGCCTGTGCATCATCCAGCAGAAGATGAAGATGGGCAGCAGGAAGATGATCTGCGCCACGTTGATGGCCGTGAAGTTGCCATTCAGGGCGCGGATGCCCAGCCAGCTGACCGGTAGCTGGAGGAGGCCTGCAGCAGCAGCAGCAGCATATCAGCTACGCGTGTTGCCGACCCACGCAGAGGTTGTGCTGGCACATCTCGAAGGAACGATACTGGCATTATCCATGCAGGAAGAAGGGGGTTTCCATAGGGTTAAACGGTTCTCAGAAGTGGTTGAACCGGGGAGAAAGTGAAGAAATTGCACACCAATAAGACCGTTGAAGGTGTTGTCGATGGCGACCATCTTGCCGAAGTTCTTGAACCCAAACAGCACGCCGAAGATGGTGAAGTAGCTGGCGTACAGGAAGTAGCGCGCGGCCGTCCAGACGACCAGCGTCACCGCCTGCAGCCCGAGGCTGGGGATGGACTCTAAAATAGAAGCGAGAACGGACAGGCCGTTGATGGTGGCCAGCGTGATGCCGTACCCCTGCGGGCAGCGGACGAGCATTCAGGAAGCTGCTGCCAAAGTTTTGTTGAAGGCAGCCTGGGGAACATGGTTAAAACAACACCGTATCCAAGTAACACAGGCGATGGCTATATGATGTGGTTCAGAGCCAACAGGCACCTTTTTGTCCAGTAGCCAGGAGATGATCGGCAGGCCCAGGATGCCGGCGCACGGCAGGATGTTGGCCAGGTCCGTGTACGTGTGGTTGTCATCCCCCTTGTGCTGCAGCTGCAGCCGCGCCGTGCCTGGGTTGCAGATGCCATGCACATCAGCTCATGCATCCGCGACAGCAACCCCGCCATCGATTGCTGCACTGCAGGTATGCCAACAGAGCCCCACCAAGGTAGAACTGGATCCAGAACACGTTGACGGTGTAGAAGATGCCCATGCCAAAGGACTCGGCAGACAGCGCCTGCGTCACAAAGTCCTTCTTGCGCAGCTCCACAAACCGCCGCGGCTCAAACACCTGCACACACCATCGCCAGGCGTCAGGTTGCAGCCATCTGACAGGCTGCGAATGTTCGGTCTGCACCGCATGCTTGAGGACGTGTATGCAGATTGCCACAGTTACCACGGCAGAGTCTGTCGTTCTGCCAAAAACCTGGATGATTGCAGGACAACCCGACAATGTCACAGCTCAAGCTGCACTTGGACCAGTCTTTGAGAGCCACACGCACCAGGGGCCCCCACACGACGCCCTGGTTGAGCGGCGGGTGCACATTGGGGTCCGACGGCGACGCGGGCTCCTCGCCATTCTCCGCCCTGTCTGAGCCCTGTGACTGCGACCGCTTGACCTGCGCAGCCAGCGGCACGGAGCACGGTTCCTCCGCAAGCAGACGAGAACCTGACCAGCCGAATGGGCAACGTCAGCCTGATTCCAGACAGAGTGGAGGCGGCAGCACTGACAGAGCAGCTAGCTAACAGTGGACAGGTCTCGCAGGAGTGCACTTCAACAGCGCGCACATCCACTTCGCTGAGGCCGCCCAGGTCGATGTCCTGGAAGGCGCTGGCGCGGCCATTGGCGCCTGCGCCGCCGCCGTCGGCCCACCGCGGGTCGCTGCTGTCTGCCACGCCCGACACCAGGCCGTCTGTGACGATGCCATTGCCGTTGGGAGCGCCTGCAAAGCAACAGAAGCATGTAAGCTCAACAAGAGCATGCCTCCACTATTCACCCGAGGCTGAGCTGCAGACAAGGGTACCACCAGCTGCTTCAGCAGGTGGAGCTTGCCCTCAGTGAGAGCAGCAAGGGTCTGCGCCCCAGCAGCAGCATGCGGGGTCACATGCGAGTCGGATGGGTTTGCTCACCGTTCTGACCAGCGAGCTCAATGTCGCCTGCCAAGCCGAAGCCTTTGCTGTCTCCCGCGCTGGCTGGCAGGTCTGTCACGCTGGTGTGCCGCAGCTGCAGCAGACACAAAGGCAGGGTTCAAGGCACTGGCTGCACCTGCATCAGTTGCTTGACACAGAGCACCAGGACGCTGGGTGTCTGATGGTGAGAAGCGTCAACCCATGCGCTTCCCGCCTCTCTCAGGGCCTCTTCAGACCACGCAGCGTCACTCGAGCGTACGAGTAACGTGCGTCCTTGCAGACTCCTCCACCAACATGCCAACCAGGGCTCCAAGCGCAAGGCAAAGCCCCGTGATTGTGTATGAGGGAACGCTCACCTCGACCTCGCTGCGCAGCTTGGTGACGGGGCGCCAGCTGCGGCCCCACACATACACGTCGCCCACCGCAAACGGTTCGTCCGGCATGATCCACAGCATCACGGGGATGTAGCCGCCGCAGAACACCAGGCCGTAGATCAGCAGCAGCGCCCGGTAGGCGTTCCTAAATGAGAAGTGGCGCCATGTTCATTGCAAGCCATCCGAAGACTCACTGACAGCCCTGAGGCAGATGCACGCATTGAAGGCACCAGCAGACATGTGCTGCGGCGCTGCATGCACTCGGTGCATCAGGGCTCTCTGCATCAGGACTCACTGTGTGCCGCCCAGGTCCTCGAAGATCTTCTGCAGGATGTAGAAGATGATGCAGGAACCGGTGAAGCCCGCCACGAAGATGCTGCTGATCAGGCCACGCTTGCGGGGGAACAGGCCGCTGATGTGCAGCTGCACACACCAATCGACATGAACGTTCTGGTGTTTGACGCCTGTGTCTGCATGCAGCGCTCAATGGGCGCTGCAGGTCGTGAAGGGCTGCAAAGGATGTGGATGCTCGGTTGTTCTTGCCACAGCATGCAAGGAAACATCGTGTGCATGCCTGCGCCAGGTGGAACGTGATGCCGCCCAGGCCGATCAGAATGGCGCCCGGGTGCAGCAGGTTCACGCCGTCCGCGGTGTGCGACACGCCCAGGAAGATCAGGCCCAGCATGTTGAGGAAGCACCCTGCAAAGGAGCAAAGAGGCTGTGGTGAGCAGAGCGCGGGGTGACAGGTGTGCAATCGGTACAGACCCTGGCACACACTGCTGACATGTGAGTTGACAGCAACACCCAGCACGAGCTTTTGTTGCTCGATGCAGGAGGCATCGACAACAGACTCTCGTACCAGGTTCAAACTTTCTCACCCATGACAGCAGTCCACTTGGGCCCAAGACCATCAAGCACTGGGCCGACAAGCACTGGGCCAAAGTTGAGGGCGAAGATGCCGAGCGTCCACAGCACCGCCAGCTCTGACTCTTGCGACTTGCACGACACGCCACCCGCTGTCCGGTTCACTGTAGCCCGCCAGCATGAAGCCGATGTCAAGGTCACACAACCGGAGTTCATGAAGCTGTTGTGGCGAACCGGCCGCAGGTTGCGTAGAGGTGTGCATTGCACATTGCAGCTTAGTGCCCAGATGCTCACCCTCTGTGATGTCTCCGCACTTGCCGGCAAAGTTGCCCAGCCGCTGCAGCATGAGCGCAAGCGCATTCCAGCCGAAGACGAGGCCTCCCTGCAGCACCTCGCCGACAATGGCGACTGCCACGATGGCGTGCTTCGCCTCCGTGTAGCCATGTGCAAACTTCTCCCGCTGCGGGATGTACCTCTTGATGCCACGGGGTGGCATGGCTGCTGCTGCTGCTCTGCTTCACGGGGACTCGCTGCAACAACCCCGCGCTGCAGCTGTTATGCTACACCTGACCTGATGTGCCAGTCGCCAGACTGGCGTTTGCAGCCTCTGGGACTGGTCGAGAGCGCGCTGCGGCAGCTGGTGCAACAGCAGCAGCTGCTGCCAGCGTGGCCTCGATGCGCTTGCAGCAGGAGCAGCTGCCAGAGCAGCAACGAAGCGCACGTCACTGCATTCGCCGCCAATGCCTGCACTACACTAGAAGGGCTCAGCAGCTGGCCTGCCAGTGTTCGCTTGGTGCAACGTCGCAGGTGCGGTGAGCGCACAGTTCAACCGCATCAGTTCGAATTTGCAAGCCCTCGCATGTTCAGCAAGAGCACTGCATCTGTGCAGCAGCATGCAGTGGTGTCAGTTCCACCAACCAGGTTTAACGGCGAAGCCTGACCAAGCGTGAACAGCCAGTGCAGCTGATCTGAGTGCGACCTGCTGGCTGAAGGCTTCGCCACAGCACCCAATCAAATGGCTCGACGAGTCCGAGCACAGCTCCTAACATGTATCCACATTTGCACTGCGTCTTCGTACCTGCCCGGCAGGATTGACGCTTTGGTGACCACGTGAGCTTAGCGGATTGGACGCCGCACGCCTGTAATGTGGTGATGCGCTGGGTCAGCTCTTCTGCCGAGTGGCCATCCACAGTCGATACAGCTGACCTCCTTTCTTCAACATGGTGCGACAGTGGTCCTGCAGTGGACTGGCTGTTTGCGGTGCTGCATTGGTTGTTGAGGGCGTTGCGATGACCAAATGATGAGGGTTTTGAGGGGCAAAGTCGAGCCTTGGCCTCTTGGCGATGCAGTTTCAGTACACTGCTTACTGTACGCTGCACCGCATGGCCATTCATAAATGGTCATGTGCATGCGTCTTGTGTAGGCAGAGGTGTCGTCACCTGCATTGGCGATGGTGATATACCGTCTTGTCCGGTGGCTCGATCGCAGGAGTGGGGCAGCTCATTACCTTGTCGTCTGCCTGGCTTCAAGTCTGCGTGCCAGTGTATCGATTGCGCAATCAGCAATGGCTAGCTCGCACGGCTGACCTGCATACGAAAACCTACACGCAGAATGGCGTGACAGTTGGCGCAGGTTGGTGATGATGTCCACGACATGATGCGCGGTGGACCGTGAGTCTTTATCGCAATTCGATCCAGGTGCGAATGAGTGCAGCAGTCACATACGCCTCAAGGATGTAGGATTGCGACCAGCAATGTTTTGTTGCTATGGCCCGGCCTCTTGGGATTGCATGACGCTGCCCTGGGGTCAGGATATCGCCGCTCATGTACCCCGCGAATGTGCGGATTCCTCATTGCAAGCCTGTACGCCGCACGCAGCCGGACGGCATGGCCTCAGCTGCCGGCAGCAAGTCGCCAGCCAAGGCGCCGGCGAAGCTGCCAGCGGCAATCGCCAATGCCTCGCTGGAAGAGCTGCAGCGCCTCAGCTTTGATACGTGCGTGATGCTCAGGCACCTGGTCTTCTGGGATGGCGGCACGCCATGTGCTTCTTTGCGCCACGATGTCCAGACGCACAAACAGTGTGGCAGGTAGGGACCAGCGACAGCTTCACTCATGTCTGCCGGACAGGCTCAAGAAGCTGCGGGCGCGGGACAAGCGGATCGAGGAACTGTCAGCGGCAGCTGCCGCGGCGCCACCCACTGGAGATGCAGCGGAGCTGGACAGCCTTCGGCAGCAGGTGCATGTCCTGAGCGTCTGCCATGTGATAGCAGCAGGTCTTGGCCAGCTCTGCCGGGGACCCCCTGTGCACCCTGGTGCGTGGCATGAAAGATGGGCTGCATGGGGTGCAGGCGTCATCGCTGGAGGAGCAGCTCGCGGCAGCGCAGCAGTGGGCCACAGCCGCCGAAAGCCGCGCCTCGGGCGCCGAGGCGGCCTCGCAGCGCGCCGCCAGCGACCTGCGCGATGAGAACGCCGCGCTGCGGGAGCAGCTGCGTTCGCTGCAGGGTGGCTTGGCCGACCTGAGTGCTGACCGCGACGCGTGCGCGGCGCGTGCAGATGCAGCGCAGGCCGGCGCGGCTGCTGCAGAGCGGCGCGCGGCGGAAGCCGAGGAAGCGGCGGAGGAAGCGCAGCAGGCGGCCGATGCAGCCGTCCATGCCGAGGCGCAGCGGACCGACGACCCAGGCGACCTCCAGCAGCGCCTGGCACAGGTGTCTGCAAACTGCACTCGCCTGTGCACAATCGCATGCAGTGCAATGGAGGCTGCAGTCGATACACACCATTTGATGAATGGTGATTGATACTGATGTTTGTCCCTTCCCCCTCAGGCTGAGCAGGATGCGGCGTCAGCTGACGACGGCCGCAATGCTGCGGTCACGCAGCTGGAGGAGAGCTCGGCAGCTTTTGAGGCTCAGCTTGCAGAGCTGCGGGCTGCGCTGGATGCGTCGTCAGCTGCGGCAGACACCACAGCGTCAACCAATGCCCTGGAGCAACAACTGCAGGAGCGGCAGCAGCAGTGGCAGGCCGAGAAGGCGTCTCTGCAGGCAAGCAGAGACACTGGCAGTGCACGCGAGTCGATGACTCTCACCATTGCATGTCGAAACCCTAGAGAAGCTTCACGCCTAGAGCATTGCGCCTGTCCACCATCCACAGGCAGCTGCTCGGGAGGCGGCGCAAACAGCTGCTGCCGCCTCGCTTGCAGCGCAGCAGGGCTGGGAGCGCGAAAAGGGCGATCTGCAAAAGGTGACTCCAAAAAGGATCAATGGCAATGCTGCTGACCTGGGAGCAGGCCAGCACGAAGCAGGAGTGGAAGCACCCCATGCACGACCCCGTATGCTGTGCATCGTGTCCACTTGCAAACAGTATAACGGCTCACCTGCCGTAGGCGCTCAACTCGGCTCGTGCGGAGGCGTCCACGGCGGCAGCAGCGTCCCGCCGCTCGGATGCGGAGTGCAACCGCATGGCCCCCGCTCTGGAGGCGGCACAGTCGGCAGCGGACCAGGCAGAGGCAGCACGGGCAGAAGCAGTGGCCAACCAGGTGCCTCACCTGTTTGTAAATGGAAGCAAAAGCAGCAGCTGGGATGTCACAGGCAAGCACACTATGACGACGGGTTTCTGAGCAATCCTCTGCTGGGCATCCGACTGCAGCACCATTTGCTGTGTATGCAGGCAGCACAGGAGGTGGAGCTCGACAAGATGGCGGCAGCAGTGGAGGCAGCAGAAGCAGCTGCGGCGGAGTCAGAAGGCCGTCTGCAGGGCGCGCGGACGGCGCACGAGGCGCAGATCCAGCAGATGCAGGCAGACGCTGCCGCTCAGGAGGACCATGCCAGGGTGAGGGTCTTGTGGTACAGTGAGTGGGTGCTGTTACAGGATGCACAGGCAGCTGTTGGGAGGAGGAGCTCTAGAAACATACTCGAAGCTCGGCCGCTGATGTGCGCAGCCAACAACATGCTGAGCGGTTCATGTGTATGTGCATGATCACAGCGTGTTGCCACGCAGTCCATCGTCGAGAAGGTCAGCAGCGCAGCGCAGGCGCTGCAGGCTCGGGCCGACAGCGTGCCGGCCCTGGAGCAGCGCATCGCGCAGCTGGAAGCGGCGGTGGCGGCTGCTGACGAGGAGCTGGCGGCCGCGCGGGCGCAGGCTGCCGCGGCTGCGCAGCAAGCTGAGGCTGCGGCTGTGCCGGACAGCTCCGCCAAGGATGCAGCGGCGGAAGATGAGCAGCAGGTACATGCTCCCAACCTTCACGCAGTGGCTGAGGTTGATTATTGACACATAGCTGCCTGCTGCCCGGGCTCGCTTCACCTGCACTGGGCAGAAAGAGCGGCTGCAAGGGCAGGATGATCAGGAGGATCAGAGCTGCTGTTATCGGCTCAGTATGAGACCTGTTTGTCATGGATCTGATTGCGGGTGCAGCAGGTGGCGGAGCTGCGGTCCCAGCTGGCAGACGCGCAGGCAGCCCTCGCGTCAGCGCGCCAGCGCGTCGGCGAGCTCGATGCCCAGGTACGGCAGGGGTCATTTCCGACACCGTTCGAGGCACGAACCAAGCTGACAGTGCCACGCAGGGAGTGGTCAGGAGACTGACCACGCAACGAAAGTGTAGCGGCACACGCACATCGCCGTGCAGCGTCGCCTGTGCACATGTCCGCCTCCGAATGCCACCATGTCGAGCTGTCAGCACAAAAGCATGCGCTGTCCTGCAGCAGTGGTGTGTGCATGGCCTCAATCCTTAACTTCTGAAAGCCCCCCTTGCACAGCTGTCAGCGGCCAAGGAGGCAGCGCAGGCGGGCGCCCGTGCGGAGGCGCTGGCCGCGGAGCTGGAGGAGCGGCAGCGGGAGGCCACGGCGCTGAGGACCGAGCTGGCCGAGGCCGACCGGCAGGTGTTTGTGCGACGAGATGTCATACCTCTGCGCTGGCAATGTGGATGCGCCACGACTCGGACTCGAGGCTCGGAACCATTCTTGGCAGCAGGCCTGGTCGCTGTGGACTGGCAGTGTGCCCTTCAGCACTTGTGTTTGGTGCTCAAGTCGTCGGGCTCTTGACTGCAGGTCTCGAAGCTGCAGGCTATTCTGGCAGCGGAGCGCAAAGCGCACGCAGGCGCCCTCGGCGAGGAGGTAAGGGTCTGTGCTGTCAATGAACATGAAACATATGGGTTGAGAAATACCTGGAACGCACACCTGCATGATTGACACAAGTCTCCATGTGCTTCAACGGGGCGTGTGATCAGCGGCTCAGATCAGGTGGCATGGTGCATGTGGCAGGTGATGAAGGCAGCAGATGCAGCGGCGGAGGCAGAGGCGGCCGCAGAACATGTCAAGGAGCTCGAAGCTCGCCTCGCCAAGAACGCAGATAGCGCAGGCGCTGCTGCCGCCGGCAGCCCCGACAGCAGCCCCGCAGAGCGCGAGCAGCAGGTCGCAGAGCTCGAGGCCAAGGTGGCCGAGCTTCAGGCGTCGGCCGCAGAGCTGCAGGCCACTGCTGCCGAGGCGCAGGAGCTGAAGCAGCAGCTCTTCGCAGCACAGGTGGCTAGATGCCCAGACATCGTCAACTTGGCATGCGTGACTTCGCATGCTTTTTCGCCGCACCTTTGTAGACGCGTCTGCTGTTGGCCAACAGCCCTTGATCATAATCAAAGACACGGGAACGTTTTGTCGATGTGTGCAGGGCAAGGCAGCAGAGGCTGAGGCACTGCAGTCCCAGATTAACGAGCTCCAGTCTGCGGCGGCGCAAGTCGAGCAGCTGCAACAGCAGCTGCAGGCGGCGCAGTCCGAGGCAGCCGCCGCAGAGGGCCTCAGGGCGCAGGTGGCCGAGCTGCGGGAAGCAGCAGCGGAAGTGGAATCCCTGCGGGCCCGCCTTGCTGAAGCTGAGGCGCATGCGCACACAGCTCAATCAGAGGCAGCGGCTGCCACACAGCAGCAGGTAGCAGGTGCTGAGTCACTGCGGGCTCAGGTGGCACAGCTGGAGGCGGCAGCGGCAGGGGCTGATGTCCTGCGCCAGCAGCTGGAGACAGCAGAGACAGCGCAGACAGGGTCCGAGCAGCAGCTGCAGGAGACGCGGCAGCAGCTTGCTTCGGCAGAGCAGCAGCTGGCAGCAGCCCAGGCCGCAGCAGAGGCAGCCCAGCGGCAGCCGCAGTCACAGCGCAGTGTGGACTTTGACGCTGCCAGCATGGCGTCGGCGGCCACGGAGGATGGTCCCATCGACGCAGCACCCGCCAATGGTCATCCAGCCTCAGAGGCCAGCACAGCGGCTGACGCCGCTTCATCAGATGTAGGCAAGGCCCTGGCGCAGGTGAGGAAGGGAGTGTCTTCCGTACAACATGCTCAAAAACGATGTCAGTTCAGTATGGTGGTCTAGTGTGCCCATGTTTTGGCACAGAGCCACGTTACAGCCCTGACTGGCAGACCCAAGACCCTGCAGTCAGAAATATCAGGGCACGCTGTAGTCAGCCAGGACATGTGGAGCACTCCGTTCCACGGGTGCTGTTACATCTACTTGCGATACCTGCAGGCGATGGCAGCGAAGCAGAAGGCAGTACAGGAGCTGGTGGACGCCAAGAAGAAGTTTGTGCACCTGACGCGGCGGCGTCAGGCGGAGCACGCCGCTAAGGTGCAGTGGTGAACTCGCAGGCAACATCAGCCATTCCATACAGGGAACACCTATGGACGGCACCAGTCAGCAATGTAGAGGAAGCCGGCATGTCATCATGGTTATGCATGCCTCATGCTTGAGTGTGCGTGGGACAGCATGCTGCTTGATTCAGTGCAATCTGGCTGGGCCTCTGCCACCTGTTATGCAGTGCCAAACCAACGTGCCGGGGTTCTGCAGGTGAAGGAGCTGGAAGGGCAGCTCGCTGAGGCACGCAGGGGGCTTGAGGCCGCACAGCAGCAGCAGCAGCAGCAGCAGCAGCAGCAGCAGACGCCCTCGCCTGCTGACACCGATGCAGCGCTGCAGGCAGGCAGCCAAGCTGCTGCAAGCGACATGGTGATCCTCCTGGCTATACCTGCAACCGATGTGATGACGCAGGCCCCATGGTCACATTACGGGTGCATCGAGGCTAACATGCTCAGCAAAGCACTGACAGGCTGTGATCACTTGGGGTATGTGGCTGGTAGCGCTGTACTTTGCCAGCTTACATTTGTGTCATGTGTGTAAACTGGTCAGGGCATGTGTGTACAGGAGCAGCGGCTTGCTTCACTCCAGCTGGCCCTGGAGCAGAAGGCATCCCAGCTGGCATCCGCCAAAGCAGCCCGGGCAGAAGCAGAATCCGCGCTGGCAGCAGCGCAGGCGGCGGCCTCAGAGGCGGCAGCTGCTGCCGAGCCGGCACAAGCAGAGCTGGCGGCCAGGGCGGCAGAGGCAGAAAAGGCAGCGGAAGCGGCAAAGGCGGCGCTGGCCCGGGCCCGCAAGGAGCAGGAGGCCGAGCGGGAGCGGGTCAAGAAGGCCATGGGGGAGATGAAGCGCAAGCTGGACAGGTACTGGGTCTGACATGTAACTTGCTCGCCGATTTAACATCTAATTGGACAAGTGCTGTATCTGCCCTGAAACTGCTCAATCAACCACCTTGCCCAAACTGCCCAACCAGCCACCTGGCCAAGTTGTGAAGCGGAGCAGAGGACACACTGTCAGGGCATCATGCAAGCAGCTTTGCAGCAGGGGTGCTGTAAGGTGTTTCGGGCTCTGAGCCGTCATATGGCAGCGAAGCTGACGGTCTACATTGCTGCAGGGCTGCCAAGGAGCGGCAGCGCGCAGAGGCAGGGGCGGCCGAGGCCGCTGAGAAGTCAGTCGCCGAGCTGGAGGCGGCCCGAGAGGCGGCGGCCGCTGCCGAGCAGCGAGCTGCCGAGGCGGCGGCCGAGGCGGCCAAGTCTGCCGGCGAGCTGCGGGACTACAAGGCACGCTGCCCAGTGCTCTACTCTGCTTTGCTAGCTCAGCATCTGCTTGCTGCTTGCCATGCCGTGGACATGGTTCGCCGATTGCAATACGGGCTAATGATTTATTGCAATGCTTTACATAGCAAGCTCAGCAATATTCTGATGGCAACTGCGCGCTGTTGGATCAGTGCGTCCAGGAAATTTCATAGTTTCCAAGAGCAGTTGCTGTGGGTACCGCCATCAGCAGTCAAGGCTGACACAATACTGAACCCACACTGCTGCAGGCGCGGGCGCATGTGCTGCTCAAGGGCAAGGAGGCCGAGCTGCGCGCTGCGAGGGAGGCGGCCGTTGCTGCGCCCGGCCACGCGGAGCAGCTGGCCGCCGCAGAGGCTGCGGCTGAGGCAGCACGCCAAGAGCATGACCAGGTGGGGGGAATTTCTGTGGGCGATGTAGTCGGTAAGGGTGTCACAGATCAGCATTGGCCCTCGTTTTTAAAGTTTTGGCAGTGTTATGTGTCAAACTGCCTCTGAACGGTTGTCTGCCTTGCCGACAAGGCGCTTCAGGAAGGCGCTGAGGCGTACGAGGCGCAGCTGGCCGAGGCGAATGAGGCCCATGACCGCGAGCTGCAGGTGCGCAGCTCACACCCTTCAACCCTGTGTTCGCACCCGAGGTGACACCGGTCAGCACTCCAGCCGAGGCACAAACTTGCCCAAGCAGCACTCACATTAGCTATGGCGCCAGTCAGCCTGCACCTGTGACTTCCGACATCAGCTGTGCTGGCGCACATCAGCTGTGCTGCTAGTTGGATGGGCACATCAGTGGCGGCAGAGAGTGGGTTGGCATGCACACCAATTCTCATGCCCATGCTGCTCAGCGTGCTGTGGGTAGAACGTGATGCCACTCTCTGCCGCCGGAAACTTTCAGGAGGATGCACTCACACGGCATGCAGGTGCCGATCTCCTGCTGAACAGTGCCTGCTATGTCGTGGTGCAGAGACTCGAGGCTGCGGCGCGGCAGCACCAAGCAGCGGAGGCAGCTGCCAGGGAGCGCGCGCAGCATGCAGAGGACGGGTGCATCCTCCCATTCCTTGCCTGCCATACTTTGAAGAACTATGCCGTTTTGCAAGCTATGTGACATGAACACTCCTGACTTCTCTCCGATGCCTCACGCTGGGTTGCATGCACAAGCCACTTCCATGCTGCAAGTTCAGTTGGTTGCATTGACGTTGTTTGTGTGCCGTGGCATGCAGCTTGGCGGCAGCGCAGGCTGAGGCGCAGCAGCTGCGGCAGCGGCTGGCGGCAGCGGACGCCAGCGCCGCCGAGGCGCGGAGCGCTGCGGATGTGGCAACCCAGGCGGCTGCAGAGGCTGCTGCTGTGCCTGACTTCGGCGCAGCCAAGGACGAGGAAGCAGCGGCGGCCCTGGCAGAGGTGCGGGGGTCGACTCGCCCTCCTGATGTCTGGTCCAAAGGTCTTGAGCGATCAGCGACGGCTGGGAGGTGCGACATGTATGCTGCAATCGTGGAAACTGCCGTGGAAACTGTACATGCGCAGTGTCAGCGAGAACCATTGGGTGAGACTGCGGGACATGCGTCATATGTGAGCTGGAGCCCCACATGCCGCAGGCAGTCGCAGCTCGCGAGTCGGTGGCGGCGCTGGCGGAGGCCCGTGAAGCGGAGGTCACGCGCCTGCTGGGCGTGGTGGCCGACCTGCGCCGCGACATCAGCAGCCTGACGGCCCGCCTGGTGAGCTAACACTATCCTTCGCCTGGTTGTACTTGATGTTGACTGAAATGCTTTATGTCGTCCATACGCTGTGCACATGCTCGGTGACCAGATGTAGCAAAGCCGCAAATGACCTGCAACATGATCGGCGTGCACCTACTGTCGCCCCCAAAACCTGACGACTGTCCTCCCATACATGCCGGCAGGCGGAAGCAGAGGCGGCGGCTCCAGCGTCGCCGCGGGGCGCCGCCACCCCAACCCGCCGTGACCTCCCGCCGCGCGCCCTCAGCCACGGGCTGGGTGACGTCCCCGCAGAACCGTCTGCGAACAGCCAGGGTGTACACCCCTTCAGGGACGTGGCAGGCTCCAGTGATGCTGGAGCATCCGAGTATGGCGGCAGCGGGCTGGGCAGCCGGCAGCCGAGCGGGCAGCCGGCGGCAGGAAGCAGCAGGCTGTTTGGCGGGCTGGACGACCTGATCGACGGCGGCGGCGGCAGCATGCTGCCCGAGACGCGTGCGCTGGAGGCGGCCAACGAGCGTGCGGCGGAGGCCCGGGCGCTGCGCCGCGCCAACACGTGAGCGATCCCTTGAGTCTCCTGCTTTCATGATCACATTACCCAGCAATGGCATCACATGGCCCTGCTGCTGTTGTGGCCCTTGGCTGCTGGACTGCATGAGCATCCGTCCTCCCTGATGCCCCGGCAGGCATCAGGGAGGAGCTGCTACACAGCACCCGGCGGTACGGCTGTAGATGTGGTGTCGGCGTGAGTCGTCCAGACGCACAGTCTACACCACACAGATGCCCATGCAAGTGTGCCCATGAGCGTCGGCTTCAGCATGACGACGCCAGCAGCATGACCAATCCCTGAACCCCCCTTTCGCATTTTCCTATCCCGATAGGCGGGTGGAGGAGCTGGAGGGGGAGCTGCGGGAGGTGCACCGGGACCTGGCATTGCACGTGGAGCAGGGCGCCGCGCTCAAGGTGCGGCGGGCCCAGGGTCTAGGCCTTGAACCGTAGGTAGTAGTCATACGGATGAGTCACCAGGATCGGGGGGTAACAGGCACCGTGGGGTGTGGCACGAGCAACCCAGCCTGGCTGGCGACATGCATGGTCTCGGCTGCTGTGTCGGACTGTCTGCTGGCAGGTCGTCAGCAGGGTGCACTACCAAAGGGGGTGTACCACCATGACTCCATGCCATCCTCAAACCTGACTTTCTCGATCCCGACGTCCTACCTACACCCTGGGCAGGAGGCGCTGCGGGAGCACGAGCGAGCTGAGGCCCGGCAGCAGCTGCCGGCCAAGGAAGTAGACATGGAGTACCTCAAAAACACGCTGCTGCAGCTGTACCAGAAGGGTGCGCGACCGCCCCTGCACCGGCACTGGACTCACTTGACTTCGTGTGCTTGAAAAGGGTTTACAGAACACTCGTCATCCCGAGTGCTACATAGAGCAAGGCAGCCTCTGCACTGCTGGGCTCCTGACTCGACAATGCTGACCGACAGCTGCACGCAATGGTGTTGGGTCGATGCTGTGTAGCGGTGCAGACGTCAGCCACTGTGCAATCTGAGCCAATACCTGCACGAACATGGTTACACTGGTGGTACTGGTGGTGTGATGCGAGTGCAGGTCTGAGGGGGCAACTTCACTTTTCGATGATGGATTTGTGTGTGCTCATCGCAGGGGAGATGCGGGCGCTGCTGCCGGTGTTCTCCACGATGCTGCGCTTCAGCCCGGGGGACGTGGCGCGCTGCCAAGAGTCCGCCGCCAAGTGGGAGGCCGCTGCTGGTAGGGCCCCAGGGCGCAGTCTGCCACACTGTGCTGTGAAGCGCATGCCATGCTGCGTCAGCCATCGCATCAGTCGCATGCAATGCAGACTGTCAGCTGTCATCTGCCTGTGGCTCGCAGTTGCACCCTGTCCTGTGCCTGTGCAGCGCAGGGCGCAGCATTGCTATGTTCTGCTGCGTGGGTACGAGCATCACCCGTCTTTGTTCCGTAGGTGTTGGGCTGGAGGGTTCGGAGGGGCTGTTAGGCGGCTGGGCCAGCTGGCTAGGCGGCGGCGGAACTGGCACAGAAGAGTAGGTTTTCTGCACGAGCACGGACGAGCTTGCTTACAGGTGCACTAGCGCAGTGCTGTGGACTGGGGTGATGCTCCACCTCATAGGCATGAGATATATTGCAGCGCCGGCTGGCAGACAACATGCCTCCATTGGTGATTTCCTCTCCAGCAAGTGTGTCAGGGCACGGACCCACTTTTCAGAATTTGATAGGGTTTGAAACGACGTGTCCAACGAGTCGCTTTTCAGTACATATGCTAGCTTGGGCATTTGAGTCACCAGCACTGCTGCTTTAAATCTAATTATTCGTGTGTACGTGTGGTTGCAAGCACATCATGAAAAGAGCCTTAGCGCACGACAATCACACGGTTGCAACGAGAAGATGACAACAGCGACTACTCCTATCCTCCTGCTTCAGCCCATATATCTATGCCTGACAATCCGATTCGGTTCCTGTGTTACGTTCCTGTGTTGCAGCCTGAATGGGATACTTGCTGTCACCATACTAACGTGCCTCCCGTGCCCAGCAGCACTAGCAGGCACGGAGGGCATGTTCACTGGCGCACTATGACATGGCACACTATTGTATCAAGCCTGCACCACGGCTCAAGGTAAACGCATTGCCCGCATGCCTGCTCTACTTGTTGTACACCTGGCTCTCGTCACGGGTGCCCTCCTTGTTGTGCTCATCTGTGCCGCCTGTGCGGTGCTGCTTGCCCGCCGCCTTCCCCATGGCCGGGAACCTGCGCGATACAGAAACACGTCCAAGTGACGAGACAGTAACGCCTTTTTATGCTTAACGTTGTGTGCGTCGCCAAACACGGGTTCAGGAGCAAGGCATGTCATCTGTCCACACGCCTTCAGACACTCGTTGACTTTCGGTGCGCACCGCTCAGAGATGGGCCGCTCGTCCTGCCACTTTTCGTGCACCGCGTCGCGCACGGAGCTGATGCGCTCGTGCGTGTCATCGTCCTGCCCCGCGGTCCGCCTGCAAGGCCATCAAGCACGTTCAGAGTGTGACTGGACAGCTGGCCCGAGAAGCAGCCTCCTTTCCCCTCTGCTGCCGCTGCTGAAAGAGGTTAACGATACGTACCAACGTGTGTGGCCATCTGCTACGTGAGTAAGAGAACAGTAGCTGCACCACATACAGGTGCGTATGGGAATTCCTTTGGACCTGCCGATGCAATGTCATTGCCGCCAGCGCACCTCTGCTGCATGGCGCCCGCAGGGCTGTGCGTCTCCTCCGCCTCGTTGGTGCCCGTCACCATGTTCTTCGCGGACTGCGCCATGCTCTGTACACCCTGGCTTGCCCACTTCCCCAACCCCTGCGCCTTGCCCGCTGCGCTGGTGTCTGAAGACCCCTCCGGCTGCAGCATCAGAGCCAGCCTCAGACGAGCGCACCACGCCGTTCCCTCCCAGAACATGTCTGATGGCCATGGCAAGCACTGACAAAATTGCAGCGCCGCAATGATCAAAGTTCACCAGCTGCACCCGCAGCCTAGCGACAACTGCCATCAAGCTTCACACCTCGCTGGTAGCATCGTCGTCTGTGGCAGGACGGTGCTCGGGCTGCGCGTCCGCCACAGAACGTGCCTGTTGCATGGCGTGCCTGGTGCCCACAGCAGACGCTGCGCACGCTGGCTCATGCACCAGACCCGTCAGCTGCGTCACGAAAGACCGCGGGAGCGACTGCAGCAGAGCGTACCTCATGATTGCGACTAACTGATATGCACTCAAGAATACTATCAGAGTCTCGTTGGTGTTTGATTGGTCTGTATCAGTTCAGCGCGCACTGGAGCGCTGGAGCCTGATGCCT
The DNA here is from genome assembly GCA_032358165.1 of Diplosphaera chodatii. Lineage (NCBI taxonomy): Eukaryota > Viridiplantae > Chlorophyta > Trebouxiophyceae > Prasiolales > Stichococcaceae > Diplosphaera > Diplosphaera chodatii. Next base: position 2,778,361 of record JAALGY010000015.1, on the reverse strand, counting down.
CTGACGTAGCGCTGGCAGCGCCTCGCGTGACAGTCTCAGTATTCGCTCCCCAGTACATTGCCGCTCATTGGTGCGCCTTGGCAGGCACCTGCCGTGCAGCCCAGTGAACAGCCTGCGTCCAAAGGCGTTCTGTGGGAACTGACATGGTGCTGCTGCCAAGATGGGTATAGGAAGGCCGTGAAACTTTCGCCATTGCGACCCGGGTTTACCTCGCAACGAGAGGGGCCAGAGCATCGCTGACCACGCCTGCCTGCACAGCGAATTTTGGAGCCGCAGCAGATGGCAGATATGCTGTGACAGTCTCGCGTTGACAGCATAACATCGCAATGTCAGCTTCAGGAGACGCACAGTTTGTGATCAAGAATGGTTCTGGCAGCAGACCAGACGTGTTTATCAAGGCGCAGCTGGGCGGCACTGTTGCAGAGCTGAAGTCCATCATTCAGGCAGACTATCCCGGCAACCCGGCGCCGTCCGAGCAGACGGTACGTCTGTGCTTTTGCCGCAGAAGCATGTGCCCGCAGCCAGTATGCCGTGCAGTGTGCTTGCATGCGCATCATCATCGCACGCACCCGAAGCGCGTGCAATGAGATGCGCGGAAGTGCCTGCGCAGCTCATCTTCGGTGGCAAGGTCCTCAAGGTGGAGACAGCGCAGCTCTCCTCCATCATCGGGCCGGTAAGCAGATCCGGCAGGTTGCGTGGGCGGCAACACAGCACGAGCCGATGCTACATGCTGATGCACGCGTACAGTCTGCTCGTGCACCCAGACCGATATACACAGGTGGCTCCTGTGTGCATGCACCAACTGCCAGGGGTGCGGACTGTCGTTGAGAACGTCTGTGTGTGGCGCTGCACAGGATGTGCGGGAACCCATCTCTGTGCACATGGTGGTGAAGTCCCCGCCGCGCACAGCGGCGCCGCAGCCCGCCAGCAGCCCTGCACCAGCACACCGTGACGCACCGCGGAGCAGCCCATCTCCGCAGCCGGCAGCAGGGGCGGCAGCGCCTTCCAGCAGCACGCAGCAGCGGGCGGCAGCGCAGCGCGATGCCGGCGGCGGCACCAGCGGCGGTGCCAGCGGCAGCGCCGACGCGGCCGCCAGCCGGCCGTGGCAGCCGGACGCCACCAGCGCCTGGATGCAGTACCAGAACGCTGCCGCCACATGGGGCGCCCCACCCTGGGCCATGCCGCAGGGCATGCCGGCGGCCAGCGCTCCCGGCAGCCAGCCGCAGGACGCGCCCTACATGCAATACAACCCCGCGCTCGCAGCCGCCTACAGCGCAGCCATGGCGTCGCTCAACGACACCCAGCCAACGGAATCCTCCACCGGCGGCGGTGGCGGCGGCGGCAGCAGCAGCGGAAGCGGCGCCGCAGCGGGGGCAGGGGGAGGAACAAATGCGCCTTCGACCCCGCCGCCGCCGCCGCACCCTGCAGCGGGCGCCGACCCGGCGGCCATGATGCTCGGCGTGCAGCAGCCCGTGGGCTACCCCATCGTGGCTCTCGTGCCTGTTGGCATGGTGAGGCACTCCCAGCTTGTTTCCACTGACCACCCCTGGCAGGCAGACAACATCCACAGCGCTGGCGTTGCACCTGGCCGTCAACGCTGTCCAGTCGAAGAGTCGCCTGTCTGGTGTGAAAACATCGTAACCAGCATCAAGGATCACACTGTTGATGCAATTTTCTCCAGCCGACCCAGCTGCATGTGAACGCACACAAATCAAATCCTTCATTTTCTGCTGTGCAGATGTCGCCCTTTGGCATGATGCCGGGCTTCCCGCAGATGGGCTTCCTGCCACCGGGCGTACCTCCGCCGCAGCAGCCACACCCGCAGCAGCCGCAGCAGCAGCAGGCAGGCGGCGCGGCAGGCCCTGCTGCCGAGTCCCCCTTCGTCTTCGGTGGGCAGCAAAATCATGCTGCGGGTGCTCAGCCAGGCGAGCAGCAGCAGCAGCAGCAGCAGGGTCAGCAGCAGCAGCAGTGGCAGCAGCAGTGGCAGGGGCAGGCGGCGGGGTTCGGCGCCCCGCAGTTCGTGTTCCCCGGGATGCAGGCGCCGGGCGCCGCATTCCCCTTCGGCCCGCCGCCGCAGCCGCCGCCCTTCGGCGGCTTCCAGGGCTTCCAGCTGCCGCCCGGGTTCGGGGGCCCCATGCCACCGGGCGCGGGCGGCCCCAGACCCCCCCTCCACCCCGCAGCAGCAGAAGGTGGGCAAGGTGGTGGATTCGCATCAACGGGCGGCTGCAGTGCACATGTCCGCTGGTATCAGTTGTCTCACAGCCTGTGACTGAAGGTGCTGTACAAACCTGGCAAATGCCCAAAACGCACCAAGACGCTGCATGCTGTGCAGGCCTGCGGCGACGCCGGAACGGCGGAGGAGAGCCCTTCCTGCGCCGCGACGCCAACGGCAACTACGTACGTCCCCTGCTGGCTGTCTGTTTCCATGTGCTCTGAGCAGGGAGGCCAGCCAGGTTTGGCCAGCAACGCAGCGCACTCCCCAGTCCTAGCTGCGACCGCCAGGCCCACAGCACTGACACGAATGGGCACCGGCAAGTGTTGCGCCCAACAGCTGTGCCGATGTTCCCTCTGGCGTGCGCAGGTGCTGGTGGGGCCACCCGGCGCAAATGGCGCTGCACCCCGGCCCCCGCCCCGCCCCGCTGTCCGCCGCGTGCAGATCAACCTCAACCTGCGTGTCATCCTGCAGGTCGCCGTCCTGCTGCTGCTGCTGTACCAGGTGCGGCAGTCTGAGGTTTCGATGCTTGTGTCAGACTTGTCTCTGTGCTCAAGCAGCGCAGTTCAGGGGCCACTGTATCAGCCGAGCAGGCAGACAGTTGCGGATCATGATGTGGATTGAGGATTGCATGTACTGTCACCACAGACTCAATTGTTGTGACTTGACGAAGATCTCAGCTGAGACTGTGCCGGATGCAGCACTGCCCGCCGGGGCGCTTCCTGCTGCTGGTGGTCGGCGGCGCGCTGCTGTACCTGTCGGCCTTCTCCCCCCTGCGCGCCTGGCTGCAGCGCATCGCCGGCATCGCGCCAGGCCCCCCAGGAGCGAACGCCGGGCCCAACCCTGCTGCCGCCGCCGCTGCCGGCGGGGCAAACCCCAATGCTGGCGCCGGGAACCTCCCAGGCGCCGGGAATGCAGCGGCTGCTGCCGGCGGGGTGCAGCCAGGGGGCGGAAACGCAAATGGCGGGGGCGGGGCGGCGGACGGCGGGCACATCGCGCCTGGGGGCGGCGCGGCCGCTCCGGGGGGACCAGCGGCCGCTGCAGGGGGGCGCCGAGGCGGCGTGCTGCGCGAGCTGCAGGCCCTGCTGGTCGGCTTCTTCACCTCGCTGCTGCCAGGTGGGCTGCTCTACCTCGGCGTCAAGGGGTTGTCGTCCTGGGTGGGTTCGGTTGCTGGACTAGCGATATGCAGGGCACCCTTGGTGCTGTGCCCTGACAGGCCCCTGTCAACGACTGCCGTCACCGGTACCGCATGGGTCACAACGACCTGTACGTGCCCGTCAGCAGGCTGGAATATGAACCCGGAGGATGCGGCGGCCTTTGCGGCGGCGCAGCAAATGGCAGCAGCCGAGGCGGCGCGCGACAACGCGGGCGCGGGTCCCGGCCAGGGCATCGACGCTGACATCAACGGCTGACGGCTGTGCAAGACCGGTGTCGGTTCGCAGAGGACAACATAGGGTCCGTAGTGTGGCTTGTTTTTACATTTAGCCCGAGTTGCTGGCAACGGTGTGTCATGGTAGTCGAAGCATCCGCTCCACAACAGCAGGGTCAGTGTGGGTAGTCACAGTCGGTTCAGGTCGTGCTTTCACAACTTCAAGTTGTAATGAGGGCGGTCACCTAATCCTGAAAGATGGCGGAGGCCGTTGTCGCTGCTGCACTCTTGTTTCAGTACACCCCCACGTCGTCCCCCTTGGCAGGCGCTTGCGCTCGCAGCCATGCACGCTATTCTCTGGTGCAAGACAGCGTGTGACTGCTGGCGCACGTCTTACATAATCCTAGCCTTGCAGCAATGCATTTTCACCACGTGCGTACTTGCAGACACGGCTCAGCGACGCTCATAGCAACTGCTCAGCATCAGCGCCGGCGCAGGTAAACCTGATACGAAGTGCACAGGTTGCCTAGGCACGCCATACCCTGTGATAGCGCTACACCAGCCCAACATTGCCAAGAGCCCGCCATGTAGCCTGAGGCGTCGACTACAGCAGTCGTGCGGCGGCCGGGACCGGGAGTTGTCTGGTCCCACAGAAAAGGTGCTCTGGTAACATCACCGCATGTGACCCCGATATACAGTTACATGATAGTGTGGCGGTAGGACCGTGTGGCATAATGGTCGTCAGGCATGTTGCCTGCATGAGAGGTATATGCCCGTGACGACGATGCGTTTCTGATGCTGTCGGGGTGTCTATTGTGTACGTACAGGATGTGTATCCTGGAACCCGTAGATGCTGCGACTGGGATGGAGTTGATGGTACTACAATTGTCTGCCAGCTGGAACCTGCAGACACGCTGTCATGACAAGTAATGCGGTGGTTGGGTAGGTGGCATGGGTAGCATCGGAGCTGCAACGGAAGGGATCGTGCTGACCACCACCGCCAAGTTCACGAAAGAGTTGTGGCAACATCCATTAGAAGCGGCGTGCATCGCCTACAGTCACATGCTCTGCGAATCCGGTGCAACAAGCGCAATGGTCAGTAGTAAGTGTTGGCTGGCATATGATTAGATCTTAACAGCTCGCAGCATACATGGCAGTTTGGTCTCTGGCAAGTACATATGTACACGAGGTGTGACTTGTGTTCGGCATCTTGCTCGCTATACAATGTCTGCTGCCGCCACCAGATGCTTTGCCGCCACCAAAGCCCATTCGGAAACTTCAGATTTGAAGGCACTCACGTGCGGCGGTCTGTAAAGCTGGTCTGCCAGTCCTTCCTGTCCGCCTCGGCTGTCCGCGGCACAGACCCGACTCTGCCAGCGCTGCCAGGGGTTGACGGGGTATTCGGGGTGTTTGGGGTGTTTGGCCTCCCGACGTCAGGCGGCCGGGCGAAGGACTTGTACCCGCCGCCGCCAGCGCCGACTGCTGCGTACCCAGCAGTCTGGGATAGGGTTGGCAGCGATGAGGGCCGCTGCTCTGATAGCGGTCCCGCCTGTCGTGCATCAGCAATACATCTCGGTTGGGTGCACATCACACACAAGAAATGCAACCTTGCTTAGATTTCATGTGCATACAGCCGCTGGCCTGCAATGCGGCTCATCAATATGCACTATAGGCATCAACCAGCCCCATGTATTGCACGACATCCGGAAGGTACGTCAAAACACACTCACATCTCTGAAGCTGACACTCTTTGCTGTGGTGGCGATGTCAGCTCGCCTCGCCGGTGTTGGGTCATAGCCGCTGGCAATGGCGGTCAGCTGGATGGCGTCTGACCGAGGAGCCGTCTTCGGCAGCAGACTGACCTCCTGGCCGGCGCCCTGCACCCAGCAAGTCAGGATTTCAGCCGTGTAGCCATACCGACGCCTCAGTTGGCGGTTGTTGAACCTCATATGTCGAGCGCTGATTCAAAGCGTCTTGCACACGCCAGTGCCTAGCGGCATTGGTCCGGACTTGCTGCAGCTCAGAGGGGTCCCTGATGGTGTACCTCAGGCTGAAAGGCTGCTGGCCCGCCGGCTACCCAGGGCCCGAAGCCGTACAGCGGCATGGTGGCGAGGGCAGCTATCAGCGCCCCCAGCAGCTGCGCAAAGATGTACACGGGCACTGTGGACCAGTAGCAGTGGAACACCAACGACGGGCCCAGCACACGCGCAGGGTTCAGCGCCGCCCCGCTGTACGGGCCACCTGCAAAGCAGCAGGATGATGGCAAACTAACATCACTCTCGATCCAATATGTGTCATGGTATGATGTCAGTGTCAGATGCAGGCCTGCACCCTGCAGGCTATGTTGATCTTGAAGCGCATCTGCCAGCATGTCAGATGTTTGGCTGGGGTAAAGGATTCAGAGTGCGCACCTACAAAGGCGCTGGCAAACAGAGTGAAGCCGATTGCCAGCGGCGCACAGTTCCCGTGGCCTGGCTTGGCCACTGCTGCGGCGTACACAACTGACACCAGCGTGAAGGTCATGATCATCTGCAGAACACAACAGCGTCGTTTGCGATATGGCGCTCATGACTGTCACGATACAGGCCTGCACAGGAACCCGACAAGGCAAAGTATACAAAACACCAAACAGCACACCTCCCAACCGAACAGCTGGCCGTTGGTCACAGCCGGCTCGTGTGTGGGCGTGAAGCACCCCGGGCCGCCGTCACCATGTCCCACACGAACCCCTGGCATGATCATCGCCTGCCAGAGAACACGACCACAACCATCAAGCACAGACTTTGATCCAGTGTCAAGCAGGAGTTGTTTCACGCAGGGTGGCTCCGCAACAGCAGGCTTGCGTCATCAGGTACCAGTATGCACCTGAGACGCATGCTTCTCGACACCAAGGGAACATGCTCACATGACGTACAACCTTGCCCCAATGTGTATGTGCTGGCACCTGAACCAGGGCGCCCCAGACGCCACCCAGCAGCTGAGCCGCGACGTACAGGCCGCCCCGCTTCCACGAGGAGTGGCCCGTGAGGCACTGTGCAAAGGTGACGGCGGGGTTGAGGTGCCCGCCGCTGACGTGCGCCGTCGCGTACACCAGCACCACCTGGTGGTCATCAGCACAGCCACCACCACCAGGCCTCGTCACAGTGGAGCAGGCCATTTGCAATCTAGTGTGCAGCAGGATGTTCGGACGCTGCCATCCACCAGGGATGCAGCAGCGCATCCACATAGGCACTCCAGGGGGGGCAGTAGCGCACCAGGGTGATGCCGTTGCCAAAAGCCGCCACTGCACGGCAAATACGCGGTCTGGTCAGCATGATGATCCTGGATCTCGTGCAAGACGAAAGACCTTGCAACTCGTTGCAGCCGCTCCATGGGCGCAGCAGCACGCCCCAACCTGAGTCTGGGCTGTTGCCGCCGTATATCTGGAAGATGGCCATGCCGACGAACTCCGCCAGCAGCGCCGCCTTCAGCTTACGGCTGTATTTCCAGGGTCGCGCCAGCTCGAAGAACCCACCGCTCTCGATCGCCTCGCCAGCATCCTCCTGTGCGTCATGGAAGATGGCGTACCCATGCCACACATGCGACGACGTACGAATAAAACTGACATCTCTGTTGCTTGCATGTAGGTTCGGTCTGACAACTTGGTAGATCCCACTGCTCACGCACCTTTTGATACTGGATGGGCTGGGCGCAGGCATCAAGCAGCTCATGTCGCCACTGCGAGGGCCGCAGCACGCCTGCCATGGGGAACCACGCGGCCTGCGCGCCGCTGCTCAATCTATGCGCGGCAGAACGTCAAGTTAGCTAGCGGATCAATGGCTGTAGGCAACTTGTCATGAATGATCAGCAGTGGCTTGTGTGTAAGTCTGGCCACGTGCTATTGCCAGGCACGTCGATGGTCAATACGAAGCCCCGCCTTGGTGTGCTGAGTGCAACCAACATAATCGAGTATTCGATGCTGGCATCTCATACACTGAAGCCGTGCATCTTGGCAGTCAACTGCAGCAACTGCACGTGCCAGTCTTGAGCTTTCCGAGAAGCTAGATCTTGCAACAGATCTGCAGCTTCACCTTCTGCATGCAAGTGTCGGGCGATCAAGATCACCACCCCATCCATACCCTTGCGTACGGTCTGCTCGCGTTGCACATACTGCAGAGTGTGCACGATTGGCTGAACACTGCCTTCCGGATCATGTCCCGTCAGCACTCCCTCTCAAGCACCTCCTGGCTATGATCAGCATGCATGACCAGTGAGCCATCTGCCTTCCTATGCCTATGCCAGTCATTCATCGAGTGAAGCTGCTCACGGCAAACGTCATGGTGCCGCAGCGCTTTGTTTGCCATGGCGCTTTGAACAGCAGAGCTCTCATCGGAGCTCATTATGCATTGGCAGGACACCACAGTCTGACAACTGCAACGAGACTGCATGCCACATGCCAGGCTGCGCAGCTCGATCCTCTGTCCTTGGGGCGGCGCTCCTTCGCAGCTGCAGCATCTGCAGCGGACGCTGCACAGCCAGGCACAGCGGCAGAGATGCAAGAGGCGCAGGCATCCAGCCGCAGCAGCCAGGAGACGGCCAGGCAGGCGCAGGCGCTGGTGGCCGAGGCCGCCAACCAGCTGCGCGAGGGCGATGCTCTGGCCAACCGCCAAGGACTGGTGCGAGCTTCCTTGTCTGCTCTCAGATCCTACCGGTGGCAACACTTTGCGATTGACTCCGATGACGCCTACCCCAATCGTTGCGCCTGCGCATGGCAGGCATTGCTGCTGGCAGCAGCAGCGATCTGGGCTGCGGCCCACAGGGACGCCATGCTCTTGGCGCTTGCGCGCATCTCGCTGCGGATGTGGCCACTGGGCTGCTCGTGGCGGCAGCAGTGCTACGGTGAGCCTGCTGTGTCGGCTGCTGCCTTTGCTGTGTGCACCGCTAGCTGACACTGGAGGCATGCGCCAACTGCACAAGAGTCATTGCATCACGGACATGCTCATAGTGGTGACCAAAACAGGCTCATGCCTGCACGCGCACGGGCAGGCGCTGCGCACTTCACCGCGCTGCTGCAGTCGGTGTTCCTGCTAGGGTGCGCACCTAATGCTGTTGGATGCTGCCACCTATACTAGATCCATCAGACGCACATTGCGGTGCTGACATGTGGGCCCGGGGCACGCAGTGACACTGCAGTGTGGCGATGACAGCTTGGTGCTGTGTGGCGCAGGTCGATAGCGTATGACATTGCGGAGGTGAAGAAGGACATCAAGCAGGTGAGATGCCGGTGCTGGAACAGTGGGCTGACAGACACTGTAGTGCATATGGAGGCACCTGGAATGCGGGCTGCAGAAACCGATGCACAGATGCGCTGCTTCCTGTCAACACACGACGCACACTGCCGTTCATATGCTATCTGCAGGTGCAGGCAGCTATGCAGGGGTTGTACGCTCGTGCGGCATGGGTGCCGCCAAAGCTATCGCAGCAGGAGCGCCAGCAAGAACGGCAGCAGCGGCGGCAGCAGCACAAGCGGGACACGCAGTGGGGCAGCGTTGGCGCTGCGTGAAGAGGATGCAAGCAACAGTAATACATGCGCAGGTGGCTACAGTAGGGTTTCACCTTAGACTTCAGAGTCAGCAAAGGCAGGGGGTAGAATGGCTGCCCATGTACAGGTCATTGATCAGTGTGGACGCGTAGCTGAAGCATTTGGATCTTGTTCGTCGTTTCGAAGGTCGCGTCTCGGGATAGGTATAAGCCTCAGCCCTGTCGATCCTGCGCGCATGCCAAAGACGTTGGTGGCACAGTGGACATGTTGAGGGATCTGCCAAAAGTCAAATAAACTCGATTGCCGACCAAACCATGGGAAGCAACAGCAAAACTGATTGATTTGCATTGATTGCGAATCTACGCCAGCGACGGTCCAAGAGCACTTGGTGCTCTGGTAAAAGGCGGTCTGCAAATGCTGGCATCTGCAGCTGGCCGTGAGTTTGCTCGATACAGCAGCAACCTACCCCAATACATCACGGTAGTGATATTGGCAGCATAGTGTTACAACAAGGTGGGCTGCGCCGGTTTGCCGTCTTGTTTGCGGCGATTGATACATGGTTGGCGCACTGCTGCTGCATGCCGCGTTTTCAGAGGCGATTGGTAGTGCTGTGGATGTGCAAGACGTACATGTGAACTGAAGCGCTCAAACGTCCTGCAGGATTCCGTATTCGTGGAGCCAAACGGTCTCCTTGAAACCGGCGTTCAGCAGCACCCGGCATGGCACCGCTGCTGCCACCGGGCAAGCCCGACAGCAATGGCATCATCGCAAAGAGATCCATCGGCAGGGCCTTGCCGAGGGCTTACACAGCCCGTCTTCGGCCGGCAGCCAGTGGGGTGGATGCCGCCAGCTGGGAGCAGGACACCGACCTGGAGGCGGGCACCGAGTCACAGGTGGGCGCAGTGCGCTCCGCATGCGCACCTGGGACCGGTACACTGACGTGCGCCATTCAGCATTTGTCACCTGTGCTCGCACGTTGCACCGCGCACTAGTTTCCTGCTGTCAGCCGACTGCCTGGGCCCACGACCATGCCATGTCGTGTTGGGTGCAGCACTCGCGGGGGCACATCTGGCTCATGGCCTTCCAGACGCTGGTGAGCCTCTATACACTTTGGTTACGAGCACGACAATACGCATGCACTTGTGACTGTCCTGCACGGAATCAACCATCATGCAGACAGTGTCCTTGCATGAGCACTGCAGGGTGTGGTGTACGGCGACATCGGGACGTGCCCCCTTTGTAAGTGCAGCAGGCATTGCTGAGCACTGCACGTCTCCAGACTGATGCATGACGATGGCATGGACACATGCCAGAGCGCCACTACCTCTTCCTGCTGTCGGGATCGAACATTGCCACGGTTCTGCAGATGTCTTTGCGGGCATCTTTGGCAATGGCAGCAAGCTGGCGCGGACAGAGGAGAACTTTGTCGGCGCCGCCAGCCTCATCATCTGGACCGTGGCCGGCCTGGCGCTGTTCAAGTACGGCGCCGTCGTGCTGCGGGCTGACGACAGCGGCCAAGGTGCACATGCAACACACTGCTATACTTCTGCAGGAACGGCTGTGTAGGTTGCAACACCGATTGTGGGTGGCGGACGCCACCCGTGTGCAGTGTGCTCTGCTCTGCTGGGTGATGTGCAGCGTGCACAGCAGTGTCAGGCAGCAACACTTGCACTGCATCTGCTGCAGGCGGCAGCTTTGCGCTCTTTGCCCAGCTGCGGCGGCAGGGCTTGCTCACCCCCCACAAGGTAAACGAAGCATCTGCTGTCAGCACGCTGGCAGAATGCCACCAGCCAGGGTGCAGTCGGAGCGTGAGACTTGCCTGAGCAGCCAGCAGGCTGTGGCGACAGAACATTGCTTGAGCTATTGCTTCACATTTGAGTCTTCGTGGCTCCAGGTGGAAGCGCCAGTGTCCACACACGGCAGAGTCCGCATCGTACCTAAGACACCACCTGCACCGCCCAGTCAAGCAGCAAACATGACGGCCGCCAGTGATGGCCTTCCACCATTGGTAGACTGTCCTCACGCCCTGACCAATTGACTTTGCAGCGGTGCCGACCTTGAAGTGCAAATAATTGTGCTTGCTTCAACAGAATGGCTGGCCCTATGATGTTGCCACAACAACCTTGGTGTACCCGTCAATGCGCTATAAGAAGGAGTGGATCTGTTGCATGACCTTGCAGGACTGGCGGCAGCGCCTGATCAGCGGCACGTATGTCCAGGCGGCGCTGCGCTTCATGGTGGTGCTGGGGGTGGGGGCGGTCATGGGGGACGGCGTGCTAACCCCCGCGGTGTCCGTCGTGTCGGCGGTCGAGGGCCTGAAGCTGGCGGCCTCCGGCATCAGCCACGGTGGGAACGTCTGACGCCGTCTAAGCTCTGGTGGCACTCACTGAGCATGCGCTTATGGTTGCATCTGGCAGTGGTCAGGCGTGCCGCAAACATTGTGGCATGCCATGTAGTTCCACAGATCTAGAGTTGGTGATGTTGGGCGCTTTACCTGGATCTGCATCTGCTGTTGTAGGGACCATTGTTGCTGTGTCCTGCAGCATCTTGGTGCTGTTGTTTCTGATCCAAAGGAACGGCACGAGCAGAATCGGCTATGCCTTCTCGCCCATCATGCTGGCTTTCCTGCTGTTCAACGGTGGGGTGGGTGCCTACAACATTGCAAGGCATGACCCCTCCATTTTCAAGGCGCGCACACCTGCACAATCTTGCAGGCTGTAGCAAGCTTGTGCTGCCTGGAGTCACCTTGCAGTACAGTACGGCTGCACTATCTGACGAACAGCCAGCCTCAGGTTGCTCTACTTTCTCCAGGCGCTGTTGCCACACTATTGGTTCAACTTCTTCCTGCGGAACCAGGGCGAGGCTTGGCGCACGCTGTCAGGCGTGCTGCTGTCGGCCACCGGCACAGAGTAACCCTCTGCAGCAGCACTCCACATTGCAGATTGATCAATTGATCGGAGCCAGGGACATCTAATTCCAGCATGCCTGCTTGTAGGGCCATGTTTGCTGACATCGGGCATTTCAGCCGCCCCGCCATCCAGCTGGGCTTTTGCATTGTGGTGGTGAGCCCTGGTGCTGTGCATAGCATGTGGGCACCCCGAGCGCACAACGCTTGGATTGCACCCAGCTTCATGTGGTTGTGCATGCTTGCAGTTCCCGGCGTTGCTTCTCACTTACCTAGGGCAGGCAGCATACCTGAGCCGACACCCAGAAGAGGTGCACCGGACACAACAGCCTCCCATGCCGCCAGACCTGCGGTGTGCATCTCTGTTGTTATGATCCTATGGCTGAGGGATTGCTACTTGCTAGCCTGGCACTGTGCAGGTGGCAGAGGCATTCTATGCCAGCCTGCCAGGCGGCAAGGGCCTGTTCTGGGCCATGTTTGTCATCGCCACAGCTGCTGCCATTGTTGCCAGCCAGGCGCTGATCTCAGCCACCTTTGCAATCGTCTCACAGGTGCGTCTCTGCAAGCTGCCATCAACCGGTGGCTGTTGTGACACAGTCTGCTTGCTTTGCCATGTGCAGAAAGTTTTCACGAGGGTATCCGCTGCTCTGCAGGCCATCACCCAGTCGTTCTTCCCACACTTCAGGGTGGTGCACACCTCTAAGAAGCACAGCGGTCAGATCTATGTTCCTGTTGTCAACAATATGTGCGTCCACATAATGGCTGTGGCAGGGCTGTGCAGTCGTCTGCTGCATGACCTTCAACAAGACAGGCGTCTGTCACAAGCGATGCCCTCACTTACTGATGTGCTGCAGCTTCAACCATGCAGACTGATGGTTCTGACGGTTGTGGTCACAGCTGCCTTTCAGACATCAGCACGCCTTGCCAATGCCTATGTGCGATTGCAGACCATGCGAATACATATTGCGGCCTGGATCCATTTTGTGTGGCAATGCATTGCAACACCACCTAATGGCCTGCAGGGCCTGGCGGTGGTGATCGACATGCTGCTGACCACGGCATTCATGTCGCTGTTGATTCTCACGGTGTGGCGCAAGCCCTGGCCCCTGGCCCTGACTTTCCTGCTCATCTTCGGCACCATTGAGGCGGTGTTCCTGTCGTCCAGCATCCTGAAGGTTTTGGAGTCTTGTTGACTGAGGACCAGCACTTTGCAACTGCTTCAGACAATCAGATCTTGCAGCATGGCAATGTTCCAGTGCATCTCAATTTCAACCCATGAATGGTGTGCCTGTGACCTGAAGGTGCCTAAAGGAGGCTGGTTCAGCCTGCTGATGACGGCGGTGTACGGCTGGACCATGATCACCTGGTTCTATGGCAGTGGCGCCAAAGCCAGGTGCATGTCTGAGACACCTTGTTTGCCAACCTATCGGCGCAAATGTAGTATTGACCCAGAGCATCAACCGGTCATCTGAGTGCGGCGCTGCGCATGTGCAGCTACTTCCAAAGCACGCAGCAGACGCTGGCGCAGTTCCTAGCGGAGCAATCCTCCAGCCGGCAGCCGCTGGCACTACCAGGGCAAGCGTTGCCGGGACACCAGCAGCAAGGGCTGTCTGGCGGCAAGGTGCAACACGCGCTGACGTGGCACCCTGGCGGCTCAGTCGGAGGCACGGGCAGCAGTAATGCTGTTATCGGCAGCGGCGGTGCCCCAAGTAGCACTGCAGACAAGCAGCACGATGCAGCGCGCCTGCCCGGGCTGACGCTCTACTACACAGAGGCCCTGCAGGGCGTACCGCACACTCTCAGCAAGCTGGTGTGGGACGTAACCAGATGTTGTCCTTTTGAGATGCCGTTGAGCTGAGGTGGTTGCATTCTCTCTGTTGCAGGCATCTTATTCCCATAAGAAGCAGGCGTGCATGTACATTGACTGTAGGCAGCAGTGTACCCGACACTGCCGCAGGTCAACATCTTCCTGACCAACAGGTGTGCTGGCCGCAACTGCAGCATTGTTGCTCGACGTTCAAACACTGCTGACTTCTGAGGAACGTTCAGACTGTTGCTAGGAATCCTAAGACGGTTGCTAGGAAATCCTCAGTATCGTTGGGCCTAACGCGCTCCTGCGACGTGCTTGCAGAAGTGTACCATTGCCAGAGGTCTTGCCTGCGGTAAGCCTGCATTTTGTACTTGGCACCCAGCTTCGTGGGGCTGTGCTTGCACACGCAGGCATGTGGGAGGGGGAGGGGACATCACCTTGGACGGGAAGGAGATGCAAACTGCCTCAGCAACACCTGACAGACTGGCACCTTTGCTGCGCACAGGAACGGCTGCTGGTGCAGCAGCTGGAGGCGCCAGGGTTTTGGCACGTCATCGCGCGCTACGGCTACGCGCAGCGCAAGGAGCAGGGCGACTCCTTCGTGCAGGCGCGCCCTGCCGGTCCTTGCAAAGCCCGCACACACATCCACACTATATGTTCCTGGCTTGGCTGAGCAGCAGCATTCCTGTGCAGCGTGTGTCTGCCCAACAGCTTCTTTGCATGACTGTGATTGAGTCAGTCTGCCTAGGCATGATCAGCAAGCCCGCTCGCTGTCAACAAGGTGCATTGACCTGCCTCGCACATCAGGAAATCTGCGACAGTTGTCACTAGCCCTACCCGCTGACGGTCATAGCACAGTCAGCAGCTTGCCTTTCATAGAGCCAGAGGTTACACCCTCTGCTGCAGGACTTGATGCGGCACATCCAGGCGCTGCTGTACCGCTCGCTGCGGCACAGGCTGCTGCAGGGCAAGGCCACGGCGCCGCTGGCGAAGCGGCATTCAGTGGGGCCTGAGGCTGCGGCCGTCGTGGATGCTGCAGTCGGCGATATCCATGGCGAGGTGAGTAGTGTTATGGCGACGCTGCACGCGGAGGGGCCACAACCGTGTGCATTGCAGTCGCAGTCAAGTGTGTGACACGATGTTCTGCTGTGCTACAGGGCCACCACTCAGCGGCGCTGACGCTGCGCTCCGTCATTGTCACACACATGGCGCTGTCTGCTGGCTTCAGGTAGGTCCTACTCTGCAAACCCCGCATCACCATGACACTCAACCACCGACCAGCCAGGCAGTCGCCTTGGTCCAGGTGGTTTTGACATCTGCAAGTATCAAGGTCCAGGCAATGACTTCCAGGAGTATGCGTGTGTTCAGGCCCAAACCAGGGGTCAAAAGAATTAGCCCTGCGCCGCCTCAGCCAGCAGCTGGATCGGGGGCCGGCAGCGCTGCAGCGGCAGCTGCGGCACAAGGAGATGGGGTGAGCATTGGTGTGGCCAGCGGCGGCAGCAGTGGACTTGGCACCACTGGAAGGATCATGGCCGGCGGCAGGAAGAGCAGCAGCAGCAGCGGCGGTGTGCTGCAACCACCCGGCAGCAGTCCAAGCGGCGCCGCTGGTGGCAGGTGGGCAGCGGCTGCCACGGCGGCTGCGGCCATGCAGCAGCAGCCCAGGGCGGCATTCGAGGAGGAGATGCATGCCTGGGCGCTGCAGGTCCGCTGCCAAACCATGCAAACATGGCGATGCTTGTCGAGCGAATCTTTCTGTGACACGGTCAGGCGTGTGAGCAACCTGTGGTGTTAGTTGGCAAGCCTAGACTCCTTCGTGACACTTGCAGCGTTGCAACATTCGACTCCTGCAGATATTGAAGGAGCTGTCGAAGCCAAGCAGCAGCGGCGGTGGCGGCGGCGCCGGGGGTCAGTCACCAGATGAAGACCTTGAGCCGCTGCGGCGGCTGGCCGCTGAGCTGGCGCTGGTGGCGGCTGCGGCGCAGGCCGGCACCCGGGCGCACGTCCTGGGCCGCAGCCGCGGCATGTGAGAGATTGCAAGCTGATCTGCAACTGTTGTAGCACTGCATCACAGGATGGCCGCGTTGTGCTGGGCATGGTTTGCTGCCTCCCATGCGAGAGCAGACATGTGCTCTGCCTCACAAGTGGTATCAGGCCACAGCCAGCAGCTGCATTGAAACAGCAGACGCACGCTAGTGCACGCCAGCAGCTGAAGGTTGTGACATGGTGCAGGGCGCTGCCGCCGCAGCCGTTCCTGGGGCCAATGCTGCGGTATTGGGGCCTGCAGCTGCCCTTCCTGTTCCTGGCCAAAACCACAGAGCAGGATGTGCACACGGCGTGGGGCATCCCCGAGGCCAAGCTGCTGGAAGTGGGTCTCATCTACAAGCTGTAACTCTTCTGCAAAGGAACCGGCCTGAGGGTGCATCGAGACCCTCACACCGGCTATCGTCTGCGGCTCGATGCACACAGAGAGAGTCGCCGCAGGAGAAGACTTTGTTGCATGCAAAGTTCTGACAGCTGCTGATGGCTGGGAGGGTGGTTGTAGGGAGGAGCGAGGCTGTTTGCCTTGCAGCAGGGGCGCTCTGATGGAATGTAAAACTTCAGTATTTACCGACACGAGCAATCCTCATGGCACACTCAGCAGAATACTATCAAAGCAGCGCCCTCGCCGTGTTTCCACTCAGTACCTCAGCCAACCCTCACTGCTGCAAACACTCACCCCGAGACAATGCCCACGAAAGTGTTCTCGCCAAATTGCTGCACTTGCACACTCGGAACCGAAAAGTCGCAGTTGATGTGTCCTCCATATTGTACAGTAGCTGATGTCCGACTTGCTTGCAGTGATGTGTCCACACATGTGTTCCCCTCGTCCAGCGCTGTGATGCTGCATGTTCGCCAAAGCAGAGGCAGATGGGGGTGCACACCAGCATGGCTTCAGCCCCTGAAAGGCCCACATGCACAAAGGGCTCAGAGTGCCTTCTGTGCCCTCTTGCAAGTCCCGCACTTCCTCTAGGCCCCGAGCAAGACCGTGCAGGACTTGCATCCCCCCAGCCACGTCTACTTTGTACATAAAAGCTAGAGAGGTACGACAAGACCATCGAGTCTGAGCTGGGCGAACATGCAGGGGGACACTTGCTGCAACACCGCTGCAAAGCACGAGCGGCAGCATGCAGTTCGCACGTGTGTATTGGCGATGCAGTCAGCGAAGTGACTGCGGGAAGGCGCAACACTCACGGGAGGATGTCGACGGGGCGGTCGAAGATCCAGGAGAACTTGGTGGTGACGGGCTGCTTCTTGGCCTGCTTGCGGTCGCGGGCGTCGGCCAGGCGGCGCACCCGCGGCGGCAGCTTGGACACATAGTCCAGCGCCCGCTGCCCCTCGTCCGACAGGCCTGCCCAGGGTTTAGGGTTCGGGATTTAGTGCCCAGATCTTGAAGGACTAGGGGAAGGGATGCAGCATTGAGGCAGGGAAGCGTGCGAGACAGTGAGTTGCCGCCACCTGTGCATCTGTGCTGACTGGCAAGACCATCATCTGAACTCGCGCAGGCAGCAAGCTTGCACACAAGGGTCTTATGCCCACCGCCTGTGCCAGAGGTGGACAGCAGTGTGCGGCACACGGCTCACCTGTGAGGCTGTTGATGTCCCAGTGCTTGATGAGGTGGTCCAGGATGTCAGCGTAGTCGTGCGCTGTGTATGTCTTGGTCGCCTGTTAGTGCAGCCACCTTGCGGTCAGGGTGGGCTACATAGGCATTTGAGAAGTTGCTGAGCAACAACGATGCTCTCGTGCATGCAGCGTCAAAGTTGCATGTATGTCGCGTACGACACATAGCTCAGCTGGTGGGCCCCTGCAGCCTGCCGCTCAGCCTCCGCAGGCGCACACTCAGGATGTGGTAGCCCAGAACAGCACTGCACCTGCGCGACCTCGGAGAAATCGGCAAACAGGTTGCGCCCGTTCTTGCCCTCGTGCTCGTTGTCGTCCATCAGGTGCGCCGGCATCACAATGGACTTCTTCATCATCTCCTCAAACGCCAGCATCGTGCCGCTTGGGTCCCTGTTTATGCAAATCACAACAATCGGGCATCGTCCACGTTTGCATGTTAAACCCCAGTGGTGACCAGGGCACAGAGGTCTGCAAGGTCCAGGTACCGTTCTGATGCAGTCGGACCTGCACACAAACCGTTTGCAGGCGTGCAGCAACAGAATGACCGTCAGCGAGGCGCTTACAGCTCGAAGAACTTGGCGACGATGCGGGAGTAGGCGATCTCGTGGCGGCCCTCGTCCGAGGCAACCGCCCCGCACAGCGTGGCCAGCATGTTGTCGCCGTACTCCTTGGCGTGGCGCGCCGTGGCCCCGTGGCTGATCTTGGTCGCGCGCTCCTGCCGAAAGGTGTGCACAGCACACGGTCAGGCTTTGGGACCATGTGCAGGGTACTGCTGGTACCGCCACATGTATGCACAGCATGGCGGCGAGGCTGCTGGTGCTGAGCCCGCGAACTGGCTGCGGGCCGGCTGCGGATGCTGCCGTCAGCGCTGCAGGCGGACTTGAGATTGTGGGCACAGACTGCCCGACTCGCGATTTGCAGGCAGGTGTTGTGACAGAAGAGGATGGTGCACAGTGCGACATGCTGATGCAGGCTAGGGGCTGTCACACTGCTGAGGCGACGCCACAGCTCAGTGCAGGATCAACGTGGCCTGGGACAATCTGAGTTGCTCAGTGCAGCCGACTCCAGCTGCTGCAGCTGGTGCGGCAGATGGAGCTTGGGCTGCAACGCGGCCAACACAGACTGCACACACCCTCAACAGGTACTTGCAGGGGAGCAGTGGATCCCAGACTCAGGGTCAGACGCAAGATCTCAGGTGCACTGCCACAAGTGCACTCGTAACTGCCCACCTGGAAGGAGGTGTAAATGAAGCCCAGGTAGGGGTTGTTCTCGGTCTTGGGGTCCATGCCCGAGCCGATCAGATTCTGGATCGTCACCTCGATCGCCTGCATGCGGGCACACACCGTTTGTTGGCTGCCCAACGTCTATTGCACCTGGCAAAACCAGTGCAACGGCAACTGTGCAGCGGCAGCTGGTGGTACTTGTCAGGAAGCATGCATACCAATGAGACACCTGTGCACATGCAGCAAAGCAGGTCAGCATAGCTGCTGCACGTGCCGCACCTTCAGGTTGACCTTCCCGGAGAGGTACATGTACTTGTTCATGGCGTCGCCGTGGCGGTTCTCCTCCGCGGTCCACTGCCGCGTCCACCGGCCCCACGGCGTCGGCGCCGCCCCCTGCAACGCACAGATGACATGACCTCCCTTGACGGTTGAAAGCTGCTCCGACCCTGCTGCCGGCAACCCCACTGTCGGGGACTGCCCCCTGAGCCAGTGCTACACCCTGCAGCATGTGCGCATGTCCTGCAGCGGCCGGCGGCCAGCCTTGGGCTTCATGTCTGCTGAACGGTCATCATGCATGTCTGTCATCGTTAGGGTTGAAAGCAACCACTCACAGGCTACGGATTTGGCCCTGTTGTGCGTTCCACACACTGCTCCACTGCAGGCCAATCTGCAGTGATGTGCATCCATGCAAACGCACAACAGGGACAGCACATGCGCTGATGATTATGTGTGTGAATGCGTGCATTGTTTGCAAGCATACGATCATACAATTTAACATGACATCCATGTGTCACGGTCTTTTTTTACTTGCGGCATCTTCTGTGTGGGCAGCCAGGACACGAGGCCTTACTGCAAACAGGCTGTGCATGTGCAAAGTGGAAACTGAAGGCGCACCGTCTCGTCGCGCACGCCGTCCAGGGTGTTGAGCATGGCCATGTAGGTGGGCAGCGCCTCCTCGGTGATGAGGTCCCCGGCCAGCACCACCCAGTAGTCGTCCGGCAGGCAGTCCGTGCGGCTGCGCAGCTCCCGCACCTGGGGCAGCAACGGCAACCAGGCCCTCCGAACCACATCGTGTGCAGGCCATGCATCACTGTTTCACTACTGCGTCACTACAGCTGACTCGAGGCTGCCAACCAGTGATAGCCTGACGCATGCTGCTTTCCTGAACACGATACAGATGGTGTGACACTTGTCGGACTTGTTGACCACAATCACCTGGTCCACAAAGTCGGGGTCCTCGGGCTTGGGCAGCATGTCGTACGGCTGCCAGCACTTGGACACGGGCTTGAGCACCGGCAGCACCCGCTCCTCCACGTACGGCGCGATGCTGTTGATCAGCTCCAGCCGGTTCTTGCTCAGCGAGTGCAGCGTCTGCAAGGAGCACGACAGCAGCACATTGCGACATGTCATGAATCTACTATCTAACAACCTGGCATCATCAGCGAGAGCTTCCGGCAAAGCCTCTCTGCACAAGTTGATGATGCCACCTAGAACACCAGTATGCAATGACTGCTGCTGCTGTTGCTTTGACATGCCTGGCCATTGAGGATGATGGGGCCCTCCACATCTGCGCCATTGGTCTTCACGACCGGCTTGTCTGACTGCTGCAGCTGCTCCTGGGGCGGGGCCGCCACCGCACGCGCCTGAGGCAGAGGCACATGTACGCTTGAGCCAGCACACAGCTGATTGGACACGCACGAGACAACGTGGCTGTGTAGATGCTGATCCTGAGGTGTGAAGCGTCTGCTGCAGACTGTAGGTGTGCCAGCAGAGGTGTTTGCTGCTGCTCTGCTCGCACCTGCGGCCTGACTGACTGTGCGACTGTCTGCAGGGCGCCCTTGCGCCCCGGGCGGCGGCTGGTGTGTGCGGCCCGCGCTGGCAGCGGCGCCTGCGTCTGTGCCGGGTTTAGTGTGCGGGTGTTGCTGCCCTGCTGGGGCAGGCAGCCCCAGCTAGCCATGGTAACGGTTGTCCCTGCAGGGTTGCAGCTCCGTGTCAGGGGTTGATACTGCACGGCCCTCGGGGGCACATCACAACAGCTTCTGCCCCTGTAAAGTACACAGTGAGAGGAGGCACAGGAAGACCTGGTGCAGCGCAGGGCGCAGCCGCAGCATAGGGCTGTAACAACTGTGCACAACAATGCCCATCTTCCCAACGCACCTGTAGCTGATTGCGATCTGTGCACCGCTGCGAAGCCTCAATGTGTCGCGACCTGCATAACATGCATGACCGTGAGCGTGGAAGCAACATGCCTGTCGTTGTTCAGCCACCGGGATGCTTGCGCGGACATGCAAACACACATATTCAGCAGGGTCATCATCACTGTGCCAACAGATGCGGTGACAGCGCATGCAGTGGTGCCTGCACTACATGCCAACAGCCGTATGCAGACACGCCGATTGCATCTAAGCCGGGCTGTCAAGGGAGCATGTCTTCAAGGTCTGCCAAACTGGCAATCGTCAGACCACAACCTAGGGCGCGGTTAGGCGGGCGGGCGCGGCCAGCACTCGCACATGCAGATCGTTTGCACCTCCCCGAGAGGCTTGTGTGCTGCAGGGGAGCGGAGGCTCCCAGATATGAGTCAGGATCGCACCTTCCAAGCTCCTCCTTTCGCCGGCGACTTCGGCGTCAAGGGCACAGCCGAGATGCTCGGTACACCACAAGGTGTAGCTTGAGACGATGCTGCAAGCTCCGATGAATGTACGATTGATAGACTGCAAGTGTGCACAGTCCACGGGGGCGCTTTCCCATCTACGGTGCAGCTCGAAGCAGGGGAGAGATCCGGTACAGGGCTGGTGCCCTCTGAACGGCGGCCCGGGCAGCTTCCCATCGTGCCGAACGGCCCTTTAGGTGGCTTCAGATGATGATCGCCGATCACTTGCATCAATCGATGTCAAATTATCAAACACACCCTTACATAAGCGCAACAAACTGGAGCTGGGCTGATCCTTGAGGATGAGGTGTGAAGGTTTGTAGACGACAAGCGCGTATTCCATGTTACAGGGTGTGGCAGTTGCATCATGCAGGCTTCAAGACAGCGTGCGGCGCTGCATGCGGATGATACGCCTTCCTGCTGCCATCGCCACCCCCCGGCTGCGCTGCCGCCAGCAGCTGCTGCCTGCTCAGGCTGAAGGGCCGCACAAGTGGCGGAAAGCAGTGCAACGAAGCTGCATCTGCTGCGAGTAGCGTCCCGGTCACCTCGCACCTCCGTGTAAAGAGGTCGCCATATGTCGCCAGCCACAGCAGCAGATCCTCCAGTGGTGCACCTGCATATCATCACATACTCTCAGCAAAGGCTCCCACAATGGTCACCAGACCCTGTTTTGACCATGAACTCTGAGCGCGACATCACGGTGCAGCAACGAGCGAGGGCCTCGCGCACGGGTCAGTGTTCTCGACAACTGGTGCATCCAGCAACGTGGCCACCTGCGACTGCGAGCGCCAGCTGCTGCTGGTCCGCTGCCGGTACGCTGGCGTGCAGGGCAGGCAGCCGCGCACGCTGCTGGAAGTGGCCGAGAGCCTGCATGCCCCAGGCCGATATCCGCCTGCAACAACACGGATCCAAGTTGTGGCACCGTCCACTGACATACTGTCTGCTGTGCCCTATCGTATGTCTATGTTTCGGTTGCACCATGCCTCCGAGACAACGCGCAAGTTAGAATGCACGGTGGCGGCATGGGTCAGTTGCAAGAAGGGCAGCCCAGTGCTCACTGGAAGACATGGTGCTGCGACTGGCCCCAGGCGCCTGCGCCGCCGGCTGTGTGCTCCTGGGGCGAGAAGGCCGCCACCCGTACTGCCTGTAGGCTGCCCGGCGCGGCCAGCGCCACGCAGGCGACGAGTGCATCGTCCATCACCATGTGCACCTGCCACCGGCAATCAAGCGACTCGATTTTCGCCACAACGACCACCCCCTCAGCAGCCAGAGTTGGCGAGCCACAGCGCTGCCGTGGAACCTCATAAGCATGTGGGTGATGGCAGCACCTAGTGCCCATGGTCACCTAACATCACTGCATGTTCAGGGAGGAGGAGTCAGGGAGTCAGGGAGGAACTGCACCTGAGTGGCCTCCATAGCATCGCAGGTGCGTAGCTTGGCCGGCAGCCCGACGGCAGACCCCGCGCTCGCAGCAACCAGCTGCACAGGGTGGCCGGTGATCAGGGCCACTCTGCTTGTCAGCTCCTCCAGGGCCTCCGCCTGGCTCTGCCTGACAAGACGATGGCTTTACTCAGTTAGAGGTAGACTCGGCATGCAGACTCGTGTGCGCAGGCGCATGCTGATGCACGTGCACACAGTGACAACGGTTACATCTGGCACTCCCTGTAGGCCCAATGATCATCACAAACCCTACCTGTCCAGAACGGGGGCGGCAGCACCAAGCGCTGCGTCTGGGGCGGCCAGCTGCATGGCCTGCTGCTGCAGAGCGACCAGCGCCAGCGACACCTGCGCAGCCTCCGCCGCGCCTTCGGCCCCGTCACCATTCTGCAGATATAGAACACTGTCAAATGCAAGAACATGATGGCGAGGATAGCTTATGCAGGGACAGGTAAGCTGCAACTGGATACTGTTTAGTTGACCTGGTACCTGGTGCGGAGGGTGCTGAAGCTGTGCCCACGCCTGCTCAGCGTGCTGCAGCAGCGGGGTGGTGCCTTGCAGCAGGGCAGCCACCTGCTCACAATGGTATTAGCATCAAACCAGACCCTATACATGATACCCGGGCCAGGGACAGCTGCTGATTACCGTATGCATCATGTTGCAGCTTCGAGCCCTTTGGAGGTGACCTGCTGCTGGAGCTGCTGCGGCGTTCTTCCTGCTGCGTCCGCCAGTGCTTCCACCAGGCGCTCTCCATTGGTCGCAACGGCCCGGACATCTGCCATTGCGGCATCTGTCAGCGCCAGCTGCTCGGACCTCGACAAAGTCGATGGCGGCCCAGCGATGGGGACGTCTGGCTGCAGCTGTGCGGTGGTCAGCTGCTGGGGCTGTGCTGGATCTGACTGGGCTGAGGTCCCAACAGGAACCGCTGGTACTGTAGGTAGTGACCCTGCTGTGGGCACCACCTGCATGGGCTGCGGCCACCCTACTGCGCCTGACGCGACGTCTGCCATGGCGGCAGTGGGAGCAACTCTACTGCGCCGGGCGCCACTGACTTTAGCCTGCTGCTGGCAGGATGCAGGCTGCCCGCAGCTTGATCTCCTTATTGCATGCGCTGCGCTCGCTGCCGCTTCTGCGCCTGTGCCTGGTGCCCGGACCATGTGAAGTAGCCCATGATGCCGACGAACAGGCCGGATCCAGCGATGGACATCAGGCGCATGCGCGGTGTCGGCCGCTGTAACTCAACACAAGCATCTGTCATGTGCCATGCCGGCTGTCATGATGTTGCACGAGTGCAGCATGCCAACGATGATCATGTCATCAGGGGCATGCACCGTCAACCTAGACCCAACCGCAAAGGCCGCAGGGAAGGTGTGCACGCACCGCGAACAGCTCGAAGTTAACGAGGCGGAACAGCCGGGTGCCATCAGTCCTGTAGGGCGTCTCCGGCACTGCCGGCTTGGGCTGGCTCGTTGAGGCACCCTTGTGCTGTGGATCTACCATGGCTGCTACATTTGTATTGGGGCGTGCGTTACTGGCGTTGTGTCTACCGTGCCGCACAGCGCAGCGTCACGCTTGGCAGTGTTGATTGGCACTGCAGAGGTAAATGTCGACGCAGCGCCAGTTGGACCGTAATGACCAGCAAGCTTTGCTTTGACGACTTAGCGTGATGGCACTCGCCAATGTGCATTTGCCATCACTATGCTTCCTGCAGCCTGCTACACAGCAGCTGCATTGCATAATCGTGGGTGGCCCGCACCGTCACAGTTGATTGTTATTACATGCAGATTCGAGCAACATTCAACGAACTGCATTTGACACACTCTGTAGGCATTGCATCAGTGCTGTGTCATCAGCGTTTGCAAAGCACGCCGGCTGCTGGGGTACAGTGCATCGGCGCAGCCAACAGTCTGACCATGGAGCATTCCAATGAGGAGGAGGGCTTCTACAGCGCCACGTCCGGCACATACTTCCCGGACAAGCAGTCGCTGGCGGAGCACTACGCGTCCGACCTCACCGCTACAACCTGAAGCGCAAGGTGGCCGGGCTGCCGCCAGTCACCAAGGACTGGTTCGACGCCCGCAAGGAGCAGCTGACGCTCAGCAACGGCGGCCCTGAAGTGCAGAAGGTACATTTGCGTCTATGCTGCGTTGCAGTAAATATACTGCAGCGGGCATGCTCGCTCATGTGACACCATGCAATCGCCAAAGCAGCTCGTGAGCATGGAGTCCTTTCCCCCTGCTGCGTGCAGGTGTACTACGACCCGCTGACGCGCCGGAAGTTCATGAGCCGCAACGCGTACCTGAACACCGTCAACTCCAACAAGTACAAGGAGGCGGTGCGGCGCAGCGGGCAGCCGGCGCCTGAGCCCATCGTGCGCACCGCGACCCAGGGGCCGCCCAGCAGCGCCGCTGCAGGCACGTGACAAGTTACAGTGACGACCCGGTCCTAAACGGGCATCTCAACACTCCACCCTGGGCTGCAAAGAGTCTTTCTGAGGGGTCATGCTGGTGGGCATCGCAGCACCCCACAAGCACATCACATCATGCCCATTCCGGCCAATGATCCGAGGTGTTCCACGTCATGTTTACACAGGCAAGCGTGGCAGTGCGGAGGCGGCGCCTTCGCCGGGCTTCTCGGCAAAGCCCGCGCCGCTGAGCCGTGCCAACGCCGGGCGGTCAAGTGTGCCTGACTCTGTGCGCGAGGTGTGTGCACACATGCTGAGCAGTCGAGTGACAACTTTGGCAAGCTTGACACTGCTTGCGCTGGTCATTGGCATCACTGCAGGCGCCCCATCAGAGGCTGTCCAAGCAGGCAGGCTGTGGAGCGGGCTGCTGACATGCCCAGGGCACCCACACACCTGGTAGTTCTCTGCTGAGCTGCTCTCCCAGAGGTCGATGCCCAAAAACTCAAGAGTACGTTGTGCGAGCACGTGCAGGTACAGCAGGCAGAGGACATGTCGGGCGATGACAACTCGGAGTGGGAGTCTGCATCCGACGAGGAAGGGGCTGCAGCCGCTGCCGGGGCGGGCGACGGCGCTCCAGAGGCAGACAGCAGCACGGCTGGGCAGGCGGGCTCCGACATGCCGGATGCCTCGGAGTGGGAGGAGTGGGACGTGCGCCGCAGGTGCTGTCCTGATACAGGACTTTGTGCGGCGCCTGGGAGATGGATATTTAAGAACGGCTTTTGGGTGTCACTGTAAATGTTTCGCATCGATCCCGCATGGTGCTCATAAATCTCCCTGAGCTTGGGAGCCTTTGGCCTTGGGATGTGTGAGTTCCTAGTAATTCCAAAGGCTTCCTTTCTGGCGCATGCAGCCTGTTCGACAACCACATGAGCGCCGGCTTCGAGGCCAACCTGGACTACATGTTCCGCAACTTTGGGTTCTACTTCCCGGATGCCGAATACCTGACAGACCCCGAGGGCCTGCTCAAGTACCTGGTAAGTTGTGTCCTCTATCCGCTAATTCGCGCCTCAAACAGCAAGGGTTGATCTCGTTGGTGTGGATGCACAGCACATGCATGCAGTGTTCCTGCATTGTCCCTGATGCTGCCAGTGCGCCGCCTGGGCTTTCTATCGAGTTGTGACCAGCTCGATGGACAGCGCACCAGGGATGACGGTGTGCCCTGTTCCCATGGTGCAGGGGGCGAAGCTGCAGTACGGCCACGTGCCGATCGGCACACGCGGTGACGACGACACGAGCCGCCAGTTCCGCAGCCTGCACGCTGTCCAGCGCCACATGGTATGCACGCAGATTACGGCTGATGTACGTTTGCACCTGCCTGAAGCGCAAACTGCCTGAGGCGCAAACTGTCACTTTCCATGCAAGCTGTTGCGGATGACCTGGCGTGAGAAAGCTCATGTCAGCAACATTTCAGGTGCTGCTGTGGTGTCCTTTTGATGCACTGTCGTGTGTGCCTGTGCAGGTGGACAGCAATGCATGCAAGATGGTGTATGACGACAATGAGGAGGAGTACGAAGACTTCTACGACTACACGGCGCTGGACGGGGAAGATGACGCTGAGGGTGAGCCGCCACATGCATGCTCATGAGCTGCAGACAATTGCTATTTCCGATTTTGGGCAGCACGGCAGACGGCGAAAGAACCGGCCAAGCTGATCCAAGCTCTGATACGAAGCTGTGTGGTGGAGTTGACAGTCCTCCGGCTTGGCTGCTGCTGCAGGCAAGGAGGTCGTGATGGCAGATGGCGCCTCAGACACAGGGCTAGAGTCCCGCACCGCCGGCTATGAGCTGGCGCTGCCCGGCGCCAACAGCAGCGCCAGCGGTCGCAAAGTGCTCGGCAGCCGCGACTTTGCGCTTTTCTACAGGTGAGGCTTCGTCTGCTGCATCGGCAGCTGGTCTACCTGGAAAAAGGCATATGTCAGCAGCAGGTGTCAGGAATGCCACAGGTCACCTCACATAGCAATGACGCTGGTTCATCTTCCTGCCCTTTACGTGAGTTCCATGCTGAAAGCCACATGCACTGCATTACACAGGCAGCGGCACAGACCGCAGGATGCGCGCCACAGTGTCGCCGTCAACAGCGTGCTGGCGCGCTACCGCGCCCTCAACATCGCCACCCACACACCCACGGTGCGGGCACCTGCACGCAAGACAGGGCCTTGATCAGCAACTGTTCCAAGCTGATCGTCACGTACGAACCCAATGCACGGCGTCGCCACTCGTGGGCATGCCGCTGAGGCTGCGCCGTGTCTCCATGTGCTGTGTTCAAGCGTATTATCGTTTTACCATCATACGTATAAATCTTATAGTGAAGAACATAGCATCATTCAAATAAATACAATATGGCTCTCGCCCGCGGCAGGTGGAGGCGCCGGTCAAGAAGGCGCAGCGGCAGCAGCGGCGGCAGCAGCGTGCGGAGTTGCAGGCGCGCTTCCGTGACACGGAGAACAACGCCCGGCGGCAGGCGCAAGGCCCCGGCCAGTTCCAGCGCTAAATGGGTTTCCGACGGTCATGCACCTGTCAGCATGCTGCGCTATACATGCACGTTTGCTGCGTCCCAGCAAGTGCCGTGGACCTGCTGGCATGTAGATTTGTTCGCTCCTGTTAAGCCTGGGCAGCTGCAGCCACTGAACACCAGCACTAACGGTGCATGACTACCACCCAAGTGCCCTATGCAATACTGCCGGTCACTTGCAGCTGGCTCGACCGGGCTGCCGGCTGAAACCCCTTTTGACCCAGCTTCGTTGCCCCCAGGCCTACTACGTTTAAAAGTCTGCACTTACAGGTGACTTCAGCTCTATTCAGCCACGTTCCTACCTCCTTCCCTGGTGCATCTGCGGTTGAGGTGTGCTTACACTTGTATGTTGGGCCCAGGAGACCATGCATCTGCTTGCTAGGCACGCCACTCTGCTAGTGTATCACGACTTGTTTCACTGAGGTACCGTAGAGCCCAGCATCTAATGCGCACCCCAAGTAATTGCAATTGATTTGGGCTTATGCGCACAACTGCGCAGCCGATCTTCAATTTATCGACGGCTATGCGCACCCCAAAAACAGATTTCCAGCGGCACCGCGCTGCTGCACTCAAACATGGCAACCAGCAGTGCCCTGCAGTCCTGCTCTCGAAACACGTGCAGGAACATGTTCTCGAATGGCAATATAGGACATCTGCAGCTCTCAGCTGCGAACTTGGGGGAAGATTTGCGGCTGGGACCTGCTTGTAAGGGAAATTTGAATTCTTGACCCCATTGCGCACCCAAAATCAAATAAAATTCCGGCTTTGCGCACCCAATGCGCACCGGCTCGAAATTGGATTTTAGGTGCGCATAGTACTATGCGCAGCCGAGATTTAATTATTTATGCGCATTAGATGCTGGGCTCTACGGTACGTTCATAGACTACCCCGCTGACTGGGAGTGCAGTGTGCCCTAGTCAGCCGGAGAAAATACCCAGGCCTACTACGCCACGGCGCAAAACACGGCCTCTGAGCGTCCCTGTACTTAGCGTTCAACTCAGCACGGCACACAGTGTTTCTCCCACGCGTTGTTCGTAGTTAACCGTGCAATGCCGTATCGTTCCAACGCGGAACCCGTAAATGCCTCTGACGCTCTCAATGAGACACTGGTCAGCGCGAAGCGCGGCAACCCGACCGTATGCCATCGGAATCATGCAGCGCACCTGCTTTATATTGATTAGCCGTCGTGTTGGGCGTGCGGGACGCATCGCTGCTAGTCTTTGGCGCGGAAGGCGCGGAGTGCCACCGCCCGTCGGTCAGTGCTTCGACACGCTATATAGACCCACGCGGTGCTTCGCGGTTCTGGCTTGCTTCTGGAGGCGCGTGTCAATGTCTCTGCGTCACGTGCGTCCCAGCTTGCGTCCCTTGCTCGCGTGGCAGCGCATTTCTACTGTCGACCCTGAACCGTTCGGTGCCTTCACCGTTTATCTGCCCACCAGACCCGCTGGCGACCCCGCGGCAAATTCTGCGCTCACTGATGTCTTTTCAATATCAGCTGCACACCTCTCGCGCCTCACAAACGATCGTGGCAACACCCACCCGGCCCAGTTCTTTTATGCACCCCCCGCATTCAAATCTGATAATCGCTTGGGGGCCCAACTACCTGCGCACTACCTTAATCAGACGACTTCACAATGAGCACACGTGTCATCGTGTCACGGTCCCAAATTGGTCATGCACGGGAGACTCACCATGCTCAAGATTTGTAAACTTCCGCAAGCGGATTTCTCCGACTGCCCGCGGAACACCTGTTCGTGACGATCTTCAGCAAGGTCGCAGGACTGCCTACGTTTTCGCTCTTTGTTGTTGCACTGCACCAGTGGTAGGTTTCACACAGCAGCGAGGGGCGTGTACCTTGAACGCACGATGGGCATCTTCACTAAGAAAGAGAAGTTCATATCTCAGACGCCGTCGAGGACGGGGGCGGGCCCCTCCGGTCCGGCGACGCCGCAGCAGCTGCAGCAGTGGTTCCGGTCAATCGACCGGGACGGCAACGGCATGCTGGACTCCGCGGAGCTGCAGCGGGCGCTGGCGCTGGGCAACCTGCGCTTCAGCCTGCAGCTGACCTCGCACATGATTCGGTTGCATGACACAAACGGCAACGGGACTGTAGATCTGGCGGAGTTTCAGAAGCTGCACAGCTTCCTGACGTCCATGCAGTCGTCGTTCTACCAGTTCGACAGGGACCGGTCGGGGGCGCTGGACAGGGGGGAGGTGCAGCAGGCGCTCGCATCGGCGGGCTTCAACTTGGACCAGCCAGCCTTCATGGCAGTGTTCAAGGCCTGGGACCCCGACAAGTCTCAGTCCCTTAGTCTACCAGAGTACATTGGCATGACGCTGTTCCTGCAGAGCGCTGCGGCCACCTTCACAGCATTCGACCCACAGCGAAGCGGGCGCATCACGCTGGACTTCAACCAGTGGATCTACGCAGCGTCAAATGTGCTGTAGCGCTGAATCTGCATCACGGTGGCTAGTCCATCCGCTGCAAGCGGGGCTGTATCCGGATCATCTCGGTAGCAGTGCAGGGTGACTGAAGTCGAGGGAGGTGGTTTTGCTACCGGTTGCGTACTTAGTGCTGTACATATTTACTCCAAGCTGCAGCACCATAAGACCCTAGCATCGGTATTCTTGATGCCTGTAAAAGTACATTTGATCAGATAAAAGGTTGCGAAGCATGTTGACATCAAACACACAGGGTCTCACAAGCAAGACCCTGTGACCGCACAGACATGTACATGTTGTTGGTGTGGTGCATTGTTCAGCGCAATGCATGCCTGCGCAACTACATGTCAGTATGACCCAGCGAACCCTGTAACTGCATTGTTCCACAGGTGTTATTCGTCGATGTGCAGATCTGGCTGCAACACCAGTGCCATGCCACAGCTGGCTGCAGCCCCCAGCTTGGGGAAATGGCCGGTGTTTGTTGCCGCTCAGAAGTTTGCTTGCAAAGCTCGCATATCGCACACCAACCGCCCGTCGTCTGTCCTGTACAGTGCAAGCACCTGGACAAGCAGGAATATGCCGTGATGTCAGCCCCTTGCATTCAGAAGTGGTGCTGTGCAGCACTCTATGCTGTGTTCTGCACATATGATCTGATGCATGTCGAACTTCAAATGAACAACCAGATACTGTCAAGATTTCTGATCATTCTGACAATGGTGGCTTACTGGTGGCATCGGGTTGCGGCTGCTATTGTTCTTGACCGCCTGGCTTGTGAAGCCTCCTGTGCCCTCCAGCACGTACATGCGCTGCAGCAGATGACCCAAACGCAGTTGTGCATACATATGCAACCGCAGATATAGAATCGATTCTAGCACTTGTGCACGGTTGCTGGTTTCAAAGCCAGACGCAATACACTGCGTTGCTATGCTGCTGACCACTCTGCAGGGTGCGCACCGTTGAGTGGTTGGGCCAGAAGTTGTACTGGAAGGTCCACTGCTGGCCTGCAGGCAGGAAAGCAGGCGATTGGATGCCTCTGATGGAGGGAACAGGGCAACCGCCTGCAGACTTCATGCATGCTCCGCTCAAAGTCTCGCCTCACCGCTGCGCACATCCAGAAATGTCAGGGCTGTGCCGTTGCCGCGGCGGTCGGGCAGCCGGGGCAGGAAGGCCTCCGACGCGGCGCGCGGCAGCACCACCCGGCCCAGCGGCCCCATGTCGCTCGCCGACAGCCGCTTCTGGAACAGGAACCTGCAAGCAGGCGACAGCCACTTCCTGATGTCTGCATGGCGCGAGGTTTTGCTCACAGCCCTCTGGCTTCTCGTTGCAACACGATGCCAACTCAACATATGCCAGGTGCCGACCTGCAGCGCGTCTCGGCCTGGCCGCTTCCGTCGGCGGTGGGCAGCTGGAAGTGTAGGAAGGTGGGTTCCTCCGTCACTTCACCTGCGACCAGGGAGGTTCATGGCAGTGATGGTCACTGCGT
The DNA here is from genome assembly GCA_032358165.1 of Diplosphaera chodatii. NCBI lineage: Eukaryota > Viridiplantae > Chlorophyta > Trebouxiophyceae > Prasiolales > Stichococcaceae > Diplosphaera > Diplosphaera chodatii. Next base: position 2,746,677 of record JAALGY010000015.1, on the reverse strand, counting down.
GCCAGGCTGCACCTGCAGAAGACGCTCCCACTACATCTTTGTACCTGTGCCCACGGTCTTCAGGGTGAAGGGCAGGTGTGCAGCCAGTGGCACCAGCTTGGAGCTGCGCTGGCCTTTCTTCTTGGGGTTGTTCATGTGCCCTGAAGCGTCAGTCTTAGCACCTACAAAACGGGCAGTCTTGGTTGGCATTCAGCAACAGGTCTGAGATGCTCTTTTTGGATGCATTACGTGCAGCACAAGCAGGGTTTGTTGATAAGCGAGCAGTGAGCAAAGTGCATTTTGCTCACCATAAGGTTCCACATGTGAGTACTGAAGCAGAGGCGCACCCTGCGCCCTCTCACGGATGCTCTGCGCTGCCATCGACGCCATTGCCGCCCGCGGCGGCGACTGATGGGCGTCCACAGCAGCAGCGGGCCCCACAGCAGGCGGAGCGGCACATGCCTGCAGCTTCTTGCGCCGCTTGACCTTTGGCTTCTGGGCGGCGGCACCCGGTGCTGCAGCTCCCGCTGGACCTGGCGCGGGTGCGGCAGCAGCAGCAGCAGCACCGGGTGCAGCCGCCACAGCTGCATCCCCATGAGGGATGGCTGCAGGAAGCAGTCTGCTGCCTGCCGGCGCCGCAGACGGCGCAGCAGATGGCGTCACTGGGTGGAAGGCACTACTGCGGACCTGAGAGTTGCACAGTGTGCAGCTGCTTAGTTGCTGCAGGGTCACGCACCAGTAGATGCTATGGCAGATACAACATACCACATCAGCAGTATGTACCCCCTCTGCTGGCGCAGCATCAGCACCTGGTCCTGCAGCAGCCTGTGCAGCTCACGATTGCGGCGCTGCTTTTTTGCGGGTGGCGGCACGAGGCTTCCTGGCAAGGGCGCTGCCCGCAGGGGTGTTGCATGTGTGGCCTGTGGAGTCCAATGGCCCCGCTTCAGGCCATGCTGGCCAGGACTGCTGCCCTGGATGTCGTCGGATCCAGACACACATCATGTGTTGCCGCATACCATGCTTAATTGAGTAATGCCGCAACATGATGCTTCAGGATGCTTGGCAAGCTTGCGGTAGGTTGGTGATTGGACGCTAGAGTACCTCCCGCAGGCGCCCCTCAGCCGCAAGTGCTGCTGCCCGCCGTGGCACCGGAGCCAGCACCTGGTCACGGGGCAGAGTCTTGCTGCTGACAGGTGCGGAAGTCCGAGGTTCACCGACAAGACACAACTGTCCATCTGACATCTGCTACGCGGTGAGCGACAGGCGCAAGTGGGCAGGCCTGGCTACTTGTGTTCTCCCAGCAAAACGCACCTGCTGCTGCAGCGCTGCCATAGCATCCACAGGCTGCGCAGCAGGCGAGGAGGCGTGCAGTGCTGCCGCTGTGTATGGGCCGCCCACGGCATAGGGCGTAGCAGAGAACGGCATAGCACCACCTGGCAGGAATGTGAAGTCTGTTTCAGCTAACACGCATCACAACAGCTGTACAGCAGCCTCGCACGTTCCACATCAGCTCGAAAATTTGCTGTTCAGGTTGCTGGACTCGCAATCACCTGGCAGTGGGTCAGCATGCTCACCTGCAGCGCTTGCTTGCAGGAAGTAGGCTGGCATACCAGCAGACCAGGGTGCAGGCATGGCCACAGGCCAGCCCCACACCAGGCCTCCCGCGCCGGCAGGCACCTCAGGTGCTGTGCGGTTGACTGGCGACGGCAGCACGCCTGGGTGAAGGAGCAAAACCAAGTATCACTCACAAGTAACATGTGATAAGGCAGAGATGTTAACTGCCGAAAGCAAACCGGGCGCTAAGTTGGCCACCTGCAGCTGAGGCTGCTGCCATGCTGGTTGTCGGGCAACCTCCCGCGGCAGGGTGGGGCATCAGGAGCGCTGGCTGCAGCTGCGGCGGGTGGGATGCAGCAGCGCCAGCAGGTCCAGGCAACATAGCGACGCCGCCTGGCCAGTGCTGCTCCGCAGCAGCCTGCTGCACTGTAGCGGTGGTGCGGCCCCAGGAGGCGGCAGCACCATCCAGGGAGGGGTTGCTGGTGGTCGTGACAGCAGGAGTGGCGGTGTTTGCAGGGGTTGGTCGAAGAGGTGGTGGTGATGGTGCTGCGTTCACTGCAGCCTGCAGCCAGAGGATGGATGACAATTACCCTTCTGTTCTGACCATCAAAGCACGCCAAGCTTGAACACCAGCCAGGCCTGCGTGCCCTGTATGCTCTTTCATGTTGGCGCACCTCCTGTCCCACATCAGCCTCTCGGGCAGGACCTGGCGGTGCAACAGCGTCACCAGCGCCTGTGCCTGCACCTTTTACCGACAAATGCTCAGTGAGACATCCTGGAAATTATGACGGCACTTTGCCATGCTGTCAGCCGGTACTGTGGCAATATTCAATGTTAGGATCAGCCACCTGCACCCTTGTTGGAAGCCTTGTACATTGGGGCAGGCGCAGGCATCCTGCCGCTGTCTGGCATCGTGGCAGTGTTTGCTGCCTGGTCCAACCCCTTGGCAGCTGTGACGCTGCCTGCCATGGTGCTGCGTTTCTTGGCTCCTGCTGCAGAGGCAGCTGCAGTAGATGCTGCGCTGTGCGGTGCTGTTGACGACTGTAGCTGCAATGTGGCTGGCTGTCCTGGGGTTGGCGGTTGCAGGTGCAAAGAGGCACGCAGTCTGGCTCCCGAGGCACATGCCAGGCCACTGCTGCTGATTCCGCTGCCTGCCGGGCGCTTGCGGCGGGGCGAGTGCATCTGGCCACTCAGCAATGTGCCCGCTGGTTGCAGGTCCTCGCTTGCAACCATGAGAGCGCTGCTGCTGGCCACATGTACCAGGGCCGCCAATGGGCTGATTGCCGGCTCACGATCTGGAGGGCGTGACAGCACTGCTGGCTGTGCTGGGGTCGTCACTGGCTGATGCAGGTTGGGCTGCTGGATATCCATAATGGCGCTGCGGGGTAGCGGCTTTGGCACCTGCACATGCTGCTGCTGCATCTGCGAAGGCGACGAGGCCACCGGCAGGCTGGCTGGCAGCTGCCAGGCGAGTAGGTCGTGCACAGCAGCGGGTGCACATGTCAAGGCTGACGACCCTGACATGCGCTGCACGGGGACAAAGCACCTTCCAGTGTCACAGCCATGTCCATCAGACTTGCAAGGTGTGAATGCTGTAGATATGATGATCGGCAACGTAGCCCCACACCTGGAACAGCCGGGCCGCGGCAGGTGTCTGCTCCTGTGCGGTGTTGATCAACATGCCTGGCGACAGCATGTAGTTGGCACCATATCCGCCGCTGATGCGGCCATGACCATCTGCTGTTGGCGTCGGCGTGCTCAGGACCCAGGAAGAGCGGCCTGCACCAGCCTCGGTGTACTTCAGCAGCACCCCTCTCACGGCGGCTTGGTCGAAGGGCCTGGCCGGCACGCACTGACGACCTTTACTGTCGATAGCTGCTGCAACCAGGTGTGCAAGTGCCCACCAGATGTGCGCTGTGTCCCTGCTGCCGGCGGCGAAATGCAGAAGTCGTTGCCATCTGGCGGTGACATCTCCCCATAGCCGCCAGACAGATTGCATGCAGGGGCACCATCTCTGAGCGGGCTCATCGGCACCCAATTGCAGGCAGCGGAAGCATCCTGCACGCAGGCACATCATCATTGCACATCAGTGCAAGCCCATTTCTGGCCGTATTGCCAAATATTTCCCTCTATAATCTGTTACTCGCAATAGATGCTGATAACACTGGCATGTCAAATGGGCGCCACATAAAGATGCTTTGTCTGCATGTAGTCGCCAGCAGACACGCAGACACGATGGGGCATTTGGGCTGGCCGTCAGGCAGGCTGCTGACTGTAGGCTTCAGTGCTGATGACATGTACTGTTGCTGTGTAGGAGAACTCACATCTGGTTGAGATAAAGACTGCCGTCGTAATGCAGCGGCAGCGTCAGACGCTCGGAGCATGGCTTGCTGGTACTCCTGCATCAACCGAGACTTGTCTCCTCATACGGGGACTTCATGATTTACATGTGTTCACACCCAACAAGCGAGGCGCATGTTCAGCAGACACAAATCGAGCGCTGCAGGCACCGCATGCAGCTCTCTTGTACGTGCAGGCTTGTTACCAATGCGACGGATGCAGCTGACATGATAGAGCAGCGTGAAACAGATGCTCAACAGGAGTTGTTTGGCGGAATTTTGCTTGTAGGGCTGCTGCTCAGCCTGTGGCAGACCAACTGTATGTCCCAGGACGTGTGCAAAAGCCCCGAACCGTCCACAAACAGAGCTGCCATCCGCCCTGTTTTGTCGATCAACCGTCTCGTTGCAGCTGTGCTGCCCCAGTACTTACCAAGCATGCATGCAAGTGTACGTTGCTGATGAAGACCCAGGCGACCACACCTACCTGCAGTGACGATTGTGGTGGTGCCACAGCATCCGACGCCTGCCCGTCGGCCATCACGGCCTCTGCACTACGCTCCTAGAAAACGGCCTGCGGCAGCGGCCGTGGTTCGCAAGGCGCTGCTGCTGAGAGTAGTTTGCACAAGCTGCAACCGCCGTCGCAGCTCATGCAGCAACAGCACAAGGCATACATATACCAGGCTCAAGAACGATGCATGCACATCACCTTGGCTTGGAGAACGCTGCAGAGCTCACAGTGCAGGAAAGGGTCGACTTCAAGAGACTTGGGTTTGAACGGGAAGCATCCATTGAGGGCATTGACTTCCTGCTGCGGCTGCCTCATGACATTGATTGACAGTGCCCGTGATTGAAAGGACCGCCAGATTTTTAAAGAGTGGGGATCACATGCTGCCTCCATCCGGCCCCTGTTACAGAGCGCATACATGCATGCATGAGCACCAAGCGAAGTCGACAGAGGACAGTCTACCTCCTAGTTCGTCGAACAAGACAGCTCGCTGCAAGAACACCTGTCTGGTAATGTGCTGACCACGAAGAAACTTGCAGGATCTGTATCTACAGAGAACAGAGTTGCACACACAGCAGATAGATGGGCCCAAAAACTACTGTTGCAAGCAAGCAGCTGACGTGCCATGCCAATATGCCTGTGATGCCATCATCCTAATGTCAGCAGCGGCCTGTTGCCGTCTACAACACTGCTGTATAATGCCATGTGTGCCTTAACATGGCGTTGAGATCCTCTGTCTATCTGCCGCCCGTGATACACACCCGTCTGTCTGCGATTCATCTTTGCCTAGCCAGAGTCGCCATGAGAACTATCACCCTGATGAACTGAAAATCCAACAGATACAGTCAGTCATCTTCAGAATCCTCGGATACGTCCTCCACTCTGACTGAAGATACTGTGTAGGTTCTGTCATCTCGATCAGATCCCGGCTCGTCTTTGTTCGCCATGAACCACTGCCGCGAAAACTCCAGAAACTCTCCGTCACGGGCAGGCGTCCAACCACCTATAGAAGCATATCGGATCTACCTTCCTGATCAAGTGGAGGTCTCAGCACTGATGCCTGTATCTGCAGAAGATTGTATCAGGACTTTCCTCCTGCTAGGACGTCTTCGATATGCGACAGACTTGCCACTTGCTCGCACCTGGAAACCCCATGAGGTTTGCCATGATGTGGCTGCAAGTCTCATGTATGCGCCTGGCACTCTCCGCAATGCTGCGTGGCTTGACTGCAGGCAAAACATTTGAGGCTGCAGTGGCATGACGAAGACTGACATAGCCCCGGGTCTGAGCAAAAATGGTGCAATGATGATGGTGCACTCAGACCGCTGCCGGTGCTACTTGCATGTCAAGAAAAGGGTGCCTTTGAGACTGGGACATTACGCACCACGACGACGGCGCTCCACGAGAGCAACTGTGCCTGCGGCCTCATCGATGGACTCGGCGAAGAATACACTCACTGTTTCTGGCGCTGCCTCCTGCGGCCAGTCTGCATGTACAGCACAACAACAGTACGTGGGCACGCATGTTTGTGACACAAGCTGTCTACTGCTAGCCTCAGCTCACCATCGTATGCGGCTTATGGCACTGCAACACAATTGGGCCATGCAGAGTGTTGATGGCAATGAAGCACTGTTGCTCATGCAGAAAGCCATCAGATCACCATTGCCAATCGGCTTACCATCATCTGATGCGCTGTCTGTGTCCCATTCATCATCAGTGGTGGTGACATCCTGCAGCATGCAATGATCTAGTTGGCTCACCCTCAGCGTTGGTCGACTACGATTTTCTGCACATGGAAGCATGCAGTTTGGAGGGCCTTTGCACATTGCAGAACAGCACAAGCAGCAGGCAGCATGCGCAATGACGTTCACTGCACACTGGACGGAGGGGCCTGCTTGCAAGCACAGACATCACTGTGCCGCCATGCTGTCTACATGAGCCTGACCTTAAGGCTTGCTGATGATGCATAGGACCGCAGCGTGGATCTCACGTCTTGTTGAGCCATTGGCGGCTGCTGTGGCATTGTAGCAGGGCCAGCTGCGCGGCTCGCACCCTGGCCTGCTCTCAACTGCGAGTGACAGTAGTCGCGCAGTCAGCAGCGGAGCATATCTGAGGTCGGTCATGTTGCAACTCGCGCACTGAAGCAGCAGGTTGATAGGGCGCCTGCACACCGCCTAGGTTCGCAATCTTGGGTCCGCAGTGCATGCACTCTTATGCACGGTTCGTCGGTCAACGTGGTTGGCTGCTGATACTCGTCGTTTACAGCGCGTCAAATGCCCAATGGGCGGCATCACGCTCGGCAAGACTGCTCAGGCTCTGACTATCCAGGACGAGCGCGAGGGCGATGGCTTATGCAGGTCGACAACCTTGCTGAATGAGTCTTATATCAAGACGCCAGGGCACTCCGCACTGACGTGCGTGTATCTGCAAGAGAGTGCGAACAAACGTGGCAAGGTATGTACACTGCCACACCGATGAAATGTTTACCTGCCGCACACCCCGAACGGGGCCGCGGGCCTGCTGATTGGCAGTCGCTGATGCATCTTCGACTGGCATGGCACTACGTCAGTGTCGGACTGGAGAACTGGCTGATGCTCAGAGACACTCAGGACGGAGGCCTGCTCCTGGCTACTAGGTAGCCGACCACGAAGAGGCGGCTGGTATGTCAGGCTGACAGCTGCCTGCAATACTGCACGACCTGCATATGCCTGCTGGCATGCGCAGGCGGAACAGAAAGTCTACGTATGTATTATGCAGAAGACAGTCAAATAAAGGTGCGTGCGTGAGCAGCATCCATGAAGCATCGACTTCCTGCTGCGAGTCCCATATGACGTCAATGGAGCAGGATACCAGCTGAAGTCCCGCCAGTTATTCCTCGGTGGTGACATGAGTCGGTGCTGAACCCCATCAACTTCCTGTTGTAGGGTGCAGCTCATACACAAGCATAAAGGATGTGGACCACAACGCTGGAGCAGAGACGAGCAACAGAGAGGCGACAAACACTACGATTCGACTTCACTGCAAGCATGCATTCCATTCGGTAGGATGCGCATGGATCTACACAGGTGCCCAAGACCTGTGCCAAAGCTGCCCTGCCTTGCTGTCCTGCCTGCTGCACACTACCTGAAAGTACACGTGTACACCTTGCAACAAAATACCGTGATACATTCCAACTGAGTCTATCCTCTCGACTACAGGCGCAGTCCTGTCCGCTGAGGGTCCCTCTGAATACACGCTGATGCAATCACCCCTCTGCAGACATGTCAGCAAGCCAGGCGGCAGCCTGCCCAGTGCACATCTCTCAAGACATCTCCAAGCCAGGCGGCAGCCTGCCCAGTGCAGATCAGATTGACCTCTGTGGCCCCGTCTCGCGCTGATCAGTATCTGCCACGTCATGCTCTACCACTCAGAAGGTGAAGGGGGGCAGCCTGAGGACGACCGTAGGAATCTGCAACAAGTGCACGCAGACAGCCCTGTCAACCTCACGAGTGCACTGACAATGGTGGTTGAGTGTGACCAGGACCAGCTGGTTGTTGCTGGTTGATGAGCTGCAACGCCAGTCCACATCGGATGGAAACTTACCCGAGCTGTAAACTGTGGCGCATCGGGATCTGACAGCTGACCCCTGACAAAGGTGAACTCGCCCTGCAGTACTATGGGCATCCGCTGCTGCACCGTGACGCTCTGGTAGGAGAAGGGCTCGCCGCCTGCAGCACAAGTCGCCCCATTGTGACGCGGGAGTGGGCTTGGCAATGAACAGCCACACCCCAGATCTGGTTTCGCTTACAATCGGGCACCATCGTTCCCACGGCTGGGGTGACACATCAGCTGGAAGCGCACAGCCAGCCGCAGATCGCCCAGCGGCTCAGGTTGCAGAAGCTGTAGTGGCATCCCTCTGGAGGCTCCTAAACCCTACCAGCATGCAGCACAGGGTGGGCGCCGATGACGCCCTCGCCCACCACCTCGTCCAGCAGCTCGCCCTTGATGGTGCGGATGCGCCAGTGACGGGACTTGAGCTGCACATGCGCCGCCGGCCGCGCCACCCCGCACTCCCGCTGCTCCCGCTCGCTCAGCAGCGCCAGCCGCGTGCTGCGTGACAATGAAGGCCCTCACCTTATGCGTATGACAAGTCGGAAAACCTCTTGCCCACACCTTCTGCCCCCACACTAGTTGCTGACATCCTAAGTGCATCGACGTCACGAGCATGCTGCAGCACAGTACAATCTGCCTTGATAACTGCGTACCTATAGGCAAAGCAGAAGCGGGGCGGGATCTCGGTGCCATTTGGGGCGATGGCCTTGCCGCGCGTGTTCTCCGGCACAAACACCGTTGACAGCCGCACATGCACTCCGCGAGTGACAGACCATGTCCACGTCTGCAGGCAGCATCATGCCATGGTAACTTCGGATCAGCACGTGATCTGCATGGCCTGCTATAGCATCAGCGGAGCACATGGATGGGGACGTCTACTGCATGCACACAAATACAAATCTAGACCTCAACACACTGTGAAGTGGGCCGAGCCATCAGCAGCATGAGCAGGTCAAGTGGCCTGTGAGGCGCGCCTGGCATATGCACAGGAGCACGTGGGGAGCAAGGGTCTCGCTGAGAGCTACAGAATGCTTACCGGGGGCTTCAGCGGGTACAGGTCAATGGCGAGCGTGGGCGGCACACCCAGGTCCATGTGCGTCTTTGGCTGCAACGAGACACCATACACGCCCTCCTGCAGCCTCTTTGCATACTCCTCGAACCAGCGCAGCATGCCGTCGCAGGCACCTGCAAGGTGGACCGGCTGTCACATGAGAACCGATATGTGCAGAGGCCCAGCTCACTGCTGCGGAGCCCACCTCAATCAACGTACAGCAGCATCTGTGCACAACACGGTCTGTGAGGGTGTCCAGACGGTATTGGCCTCACCTGGTTCAAGGTCTGGTGGCACCGCGTCCCATTGGTGCTGCTTGTTGGCGAACGTACAGCAGCATCTGTGCACAACACGGTCTGTGAGGGTGTCCAGACGGTATTGGCCTCACCTGGTTCAAGGTCTGGTGGCACCGCGTCCCATTGGTGCTGCTTGTTGGCGAGGCACACCCGCACGAGGCCGCTGACGCTGTCGACAACCAGCATTTTCTTCAGGTTGAAGGACGCTGCATGATCGTGGCGGCATGAAGTAAGCATTAAATTTGCTAACAGCATGTGCTGATGCGCCTTCCACCAAAGCGTCTGCGGACTGCTTCTGCCATTGCATGGTTGTACATAACAACCATGACACAAGGCTATATGCAGGCTGCACACCTGCAAACACAATGCGGGAGTCGTCGCTGGAGGTGCGGAAGATTTCAGCCCGCAGCCGCTGCGTCCACAGCACCATCCGGTGCAGCGGCAGCATGCGCAGCGAGACAATCTGGTCGTAGTACGAGTACCTGCACCACAGCACATACATAGTGTACAGTGTGCGCATGCAGGTCATGGCAGGCGGCTGCCAAGTCAGCCGTGGCCTGACGACACCCATGGCTTGTGGAACCAGATCAGGGGGTCCTTGTTGCGAAAAGCACAGACCACCGCCGGGCATCGCGCAGCATCTCACCCGCCAAAGATGCCGTGCAGCGTGGAGGGCGAGTCCAGCTGGCACTCTCCGGTGGTGTCCGCCACCGCGTCCACCGGCAGCTCCTGCCCATCGTGCACCCTGTACATCGCACGCACCGCCTCCGGCAGCCGCACGCCCAGTGCTGCCTCCGCCAAATTCAGCTCTGCCTCCGTGGCTCCCGGCCTGCATGCGATGCATGGCAGGTTCAGGGTTGCAATGGCACTGAGCGGAACATGGCATTGTCAGTTTGGCTGGCAGCCAAGGTGACCAGGCCACGGATGCTCGCCGCAACCTGCAATTGTGGATGTGAGTACCTGCTGTGTTGCAAAGCTTGGACCCACCTGAGAGTTGCTCGTATGGCGGGCAAGTTCTGCGCTGTCCAGGCCTCCAGCACCCACCACGCCACTCGCATCCGCACGCCAAGCCTGCCGTAGCGCCCAAATTGCTGGTGCCAAGAGATGTAGCTGTCCCTGCAACATCATGCTGTCTGCCATTGGGACCGTGATTTACACCATGGTGGTTCGCTGCGACGCGGTGCATATGTGAACCTGAATTAGCGCAGCACAGCTGTGATTGCGGTCACTTTCAAACTTGAACCCGCCTGTAGGTGGCAGGCTGGAGGTTGGCATCACAGGGGTGCATGAGGTCAAGGTCCCTGCGACACATGGCCTCCCAGAGCCGTTCCTTGCCCGCCAGGCGCCGCCAGCGCTTGCAGCTGAGCGATGCTTGCGCGATGCTAACCGGATCCAGCTTGCTGCGGGCGGAGTTGCAGAAGGTTCAAGATGGTGATGGAGTTGCTGTGCTCAGTGGAATCAGCATGAGCTCGAGCTTGATCAGCAGCATGATGATGGGCGTGAGCGCGCATGCAAGGCATCCGTTCGCTAGATGCCAGCCCTGCTGACAACTGTCAGAGCGCTGACGCCGCCGCACCTGAAGATCAGCATTACGCACGCGTCGTCCACAGTGAACAGGCTGAGGGCGGACAGCGCCTCCGTGGGGTCGACGCTGCGCTTCTTCAGGTCCGGCGGGGCGCCCACGCTGAGCGGCTCCCCCGCCGACTTGCGCTTCAGGTTGGGGGGGACCGACGGCGCCTGCGCTGCTGGTGCGGACGACTCTGCGTCTTCCACTGGCACCAGCAGGCCGTCCTTGCCCCTGAAGGACACGTTGACGTCGCGGCGCCATATCGGCGGCTGGTTGCGGAACGTCTTCATGGCTGGTAGGTCACCGCTGGCAGCTCTCCTGCCTGCCGGATGCGAAAGCCGAGGTGTGCAGGTCGGACATTGAGGGCTTGCGGCCGCAGCCGGGGGCGGCGTGCGTTGGCCTGAGCATGTCGGCGTCGTCGTGCGTCGGCGCTTCACGAGAGGCGGCGGCTGGCAGCGTGCGAGAGTTGCCAGGCCCAAGCACGATTGAGGCAAGTTTGATTGACTGATCGGCCCCAGGGGGGCTTCACCTCTTGCCAGGCGGTTTGTCTGCTGCTGCTCTATCGCCGTTGCAACCGTGGGTGCAAAGCACAATACTATACACCATCATGATGCAACGCACAGTCATGTCTGTGAGCAAACATCTGCCAACACATGGTGTGTGCACCGTCAGCAAGCAGGTGTCTTGACCCTACATTGACAGCTGCGCCTCCATCTTTGCAAACTCGGCCTCCCCGACCTTGTCGCTCTCATCTTGCACCTCGACTACCTCCTGCACCTGCAACACACCCGCAATATCAGCCTCATGGCCAGCAACTGTACAGCGCAGCGGAATCTCGTGCAGCATGGCCTGTCACATCGAGCATACCTCTGGGATGTAGTGCTTGAGCATGCCCTCGATGCCGCTCTTCAGTGTCACCTACGCCACATCCGCACGCATAGGCCGTCAAGCCGTTCTTGTCGGCGGCTTCGATGCTAGCAACCCTTCTGACCCGCCCAGCATCCCGCACCCCATGCAAACCCTTAAATCCAAAATAGCGCACCGCGGAGGAGGGGCAGCCGGAGCAAGCCCCCCGCATCTTCAGCAGCACCCGCCCCGTCTCCTCCTCGAAGCCCTCGTACACGATATCACCCCCGTCCTCCTGTGGGCCGAAGACGCTGCCACAAGTGTCGGCTTTTGCTGAACCCAATTTGATGCGCCAGCAAGCGAAGTGGGGTCAGGCTGCAGCCTGCAAGGCGGACAGCAGGTGCTGCGCAGGTTTGTTGCCAGCATGGAGCCTGATGCATACTGACCTGAACTGCTGGCCTGATGCGTGTCTCCAGCAGCTCCTTGATCATCGCCACAATCTGCAGGATGAAAAAGCCGCTTGCTTGAGCTAGCAATACCCAGGAGTTTCATGATCACTGCGAGTGTTCTTGACAGCTTCAGCTTCTGCTCACCTCTGTGTCATCGTCTGTAATGGCTGTGTCTGAGGCACGACTGCTGGCATCTGAGAAGAGTGGCTCCCCTGGACCAAACATATGAACCGAAATGTCAAACCTGATGTTGGTGCAAACAATGTGCTCTTGTCAGTGTCCGGCCGCAACTGATAGGCACCTGATGTGTAGTGGTCCATGATGGCCGCAAAGACATCCGGTTTAAGCACGGACCAGGGGTACTCGTCCGACTTTGTAACCTGCAACAGCATTGACAAAGCTGGTCAGGGGACTACAGGTGCACTGCAGCGTGCCTGGGCACACTTCTTGATGCTGAATGTTGCCTCAAGCAAGCTGGTCGGGTTGGGTACTGACCGTCACAAAATCTGAACCAAAGAACACAGATGCGACGCCGTCGATGCCGAACAGCCGCTTGGCCAGGGGCGACTCCATCGCCTCTCGAGCGTTCTTAAACTCTGAGACTCCCGACTGTCCACCAGCACACATCAGCGTCGGCGCCCCGGACAGCGCTCAGCCAAAGGCCATGCCGACAACGGTGTGACTCCCATGGTGTTCTGCTGTCAGCCAGGACACGGCAGGCGGCATGCACGCACCTCCATCACCGCCTGGCCCGGCATGAACATCAGGCTGCTGGGATTGGGCGTCGCCTGCGTCTGTATGAACATGCTGCGCTGCTGCTGCGCCTGCTGCCCATTTGCTGCCGCAGATGCGCCTGTAGCATGCCAAAGACCTTTGTTGCCCCACCTTCATCACGCTTCATTGGTGGTCAGGGCTTCTGGCAGGGCATTGTTAGCGTGCAGTGTGGCAATGCTGCCACTCGCCTGTAAAACCGCTGCGAGGCAGCCTGCCAGCTGCTGATACGCCCCAATGCAGGTCCGGCGCGGTTCTGCCTGAGAAGCTCGCCACTGCTGCTGGCTCGGCCAGCTGCAAGGTCAGGACGGTAGGAGAGTTCCATGTATACCCAGCCACGGTGGCACTCCGCACCAGCACAACCAACTTGCTGTCAGGGCACATGTTCTGAGGCGTTATGAGATGGTGAGGCGCCGCACTGGAAGCCTTGCCCCTCACACACAGCAATCCTCCGAACGCTGAAGCTCACCGTGCGCAAGCAGCGGGCACACCCTGCACACTCTGCGGCGCGGTTGAATGCGCCCCGCTGACGTGCCAGCCCCGTCATCGCGCGCATACAGGACCGCAGCATCGTTCTGACGCCCCCTGGATGCCTACAATGCCCCGGCTTGGCGCTCTTACAGTGGCAAAGTCAGTGACGGAACCTGCTACAAGCAAGACTACAGGTGAACCGACAACTTTCGTTTTGTTCAGGGGTAAGCACCGTGCAGCGTGTTTGTAATACCAGTGTGTATTTGCGAAGCAGCGTTCAGTGGTACTTTGTTAGCAAAATGACTGCACGGGTCGGAGCAGGTGCCGTGACTGATGTGCAGGATTCTTCCACAATGCGTCATGTTTTCCCCATCTTGGTGAACACGTTCAAAGCAGGTGCAGCCCCATGAATCCGTGCTGGCTGGCTTGCAAACGAGCAAAGGTTGATCTGGAAGGTCAAAGTACCCAGGATCTTGCCGTCCCTCGACGCAGACGCCCAGCGAGATCCTCGCACGGAAGCTGGTGCCTCCTTGACTCGCGTTTACGGAAGCGCACAGTCACCACCAACTACCGCTCATTTCGCAACAACCTACACACCTAGAAATGCTACCGATTGCTGTAAGCGCCATTGGTGCGGTAATAGACGGCCAGGCGGAGGAGTTCGACACATGCATCCGAAGGTGGCGAGGCCCCTGTTGGAGGCATGGGGTGGAGGTAAACTGAGCAAAATTCGTAGGCCGTGCGGCTGAGGGCCTGAGCAGCGGACCAGCATGTCCGCCGCCCCGGCATCGGCGGCGACGCCGGTTTCGGTGCTGCCTTTCGGCACGACGCTCCACCATGCAGGTGAGTGCCACTAATGTCAGCTGCCCACTGACGTGCTCCGCTCAAACCTAGGCATGCACGGCACGATTGCTTCAGGTACACATGTACCCCAAAGCAGCGGTCGTTTGGCCTCATTTGCAAGGCGATCTGGGCTGAGTCTGACTGCCTTTCACACCACGTCATGTCGGGTGGTTGGAGCCCCAACTGCGCAGCTTCACGGGCACACAGCAGCTTATAGCCTCCCTGATGCTGGTGTGCGCCCCATGAACGCTTTGCTTGCTGCGGTACCGGCCTTTCCGGTGCAGCATGTCCAGGCTGGCACCCTTGCATGGGATGCCCCCAACTGTTCAGAAGGTGCGACCTCGCGTGTAGATCGCATGCTGTTGTCATGATGCATGCCGTCGTCCAAGTCGCTTAGCAGCGTGCTGGTGAGCAGCCAGAAACTCGTTGGTGCGCTTTTCATGTCGCGCCGTAGTTGGTACCTATGCATACTGTCCGCGAGATGGTTGCCATGGTTGGCTTGTAGCCGTGCTTCACATGCTGATATGCGAAGGACAGCCAGATGTCCCAGCATACTGCCACGCTCTCGACCCGCCTGACTGTGGTGCTTCCTGCTGCCCCGCAGGCTGCGGGTGCCCGCCGGGCTGGGAGGCGGGGCTGCGCGGCCCGGCGCCGGGGGAGCCGCAGTACCGCCCCGCGGACCTGGTCGACTTCCTGCTGCACCGCAGCTTCCGCAACTTCCAGCAGGTGCACTGCACGTGTGTCCTACATCCGTCTTCACGCCTTGCAGGGCGAGGGGTCTGGCCGGCAGGTGGGTCGAACTGCAGCCGAGCACTGAACATTGCAGCAGAGCGCCAGATGCCAGGCTGCACCCGCGGACAGGGATGCAGGAGCTTGCTGGCCAGAGGTGCGATCATCCATGGTGATGCTATATTACAGGGTGGGGTGACGCCGATGCGCAAGCTGCGGGTGGCGTACATGCTGCCGCACCACAACATCACCGGCGGCATGAAATGCCTGGTGGAGCACATCCGCCTCCTGCGCGCCCGCGGCCACAAAACCATCGCCGTGCACAGGTGCACTCGTGTCAGTCACCTGCCACTGCGCACCTGTGACCAGCAATTGTCAGCGACATGCTGCCCACGATGCCAAACTGATCACCGTGCACAGGTGCATGTATGCCATATGCTAGCATCATCAGTCGCCAGTCTGCTCGGGTCAAGCTGTGTTCGGAGCCGTGACCCCATAGGCTGACATGTTTTGCCGTAGGTCTCTGTGTCCAGCATAGCTTCACCTAGCAGATATGACGTTCTGGCTGCTGTCAGACCATGGCCGCGCTCTGGGCCTCTGCTGCAACATGCACGCTGTGCTGCTTGATGACACGAGTGTGGCACGGCAGGTCGGACAGCGCACAGCGGGCAATGCCGCCGTGGACGAAGGAGGAGGCGGACGTGGATGTGGTGTGCCGCCTGCACCAGCGCCTGGCGGACGTGTACCCCGCGGCCGATATCGACGTGTGCGTCGTGGGTATCTTCCACCAGGTGATGCCTGCTTGTAGTCTGGGGTCAGAAGATGTTGGGTTACTAAAGGATGAACTGTAAATGGTGAACAGAGCAAAGAGGCGCATGCGTGGTTTTTTCGACGTATGTTGAAAGGTCATTGATGGCTGTGAGGAAGGAGCCATGGTATCGCAGGTGGCAGAGCTGCTGATGGGCGTGCCGGCGCCAGTCATCTACTGGGAGCAGGGCCACGAGTGGGTGTTCGGCGACCCCATCCGCTTTCAGGTGGGCTCTGGTTAAGCATCAAGCGTGCAAGCGAACGACACACAGAGCAGCTTGCTCTGTTGCATTGGACGCAAAGTGCGTAGGTCTGTTCCCTGAGCAGCACAGTCTGTCCCACTGTTGAACTGCTGTTTCTGTGCTCATAACAATGTTGCCAGGATCTGAGCAGCCTCTGGTGCACTGTTGCAGGAGGCGCACAACTACAGGAAGCAGGACCAGCTGTTCCACATGGTGATGCACCTGCCCTGCGCCCTGGCCGCCGTCAGCGAGGCGGTGCAGGCGATACTGGGGTCCGAGTTCGGGCGGCAGCCGCTCATCATCCCCAACGGCATCGACTGCCACCGCTTCACCCCCGGGCCCCGCTCTCGGCTGCCGCCCACCACCACCATGGCCTGCGTCCCTAACGGCCAGGTGCTTGATTCTTACGCTGCAGTTGCCAGCACACCAGTGCCCTGAAGCCTTGCACAGCTGCTGCGGCTCTCCTGCTGGCCTCGACCAAAGCCGACGCGACATGCAGCGTCTGAGGCCGGATGCTCTAGACAGCCACCCGGTTGAAGGTTCAGATGGTGGTGCGTCTTAGTGGGCATCCTCCTGGTTGTACACAGGAGCTGCAGGCAGCGCCCCGGCGGGAGGGCGAGAAGGCGGTGCTGCTGGTGGGCAACCCGGCGCTGCCGCTCAAGGGCTTCGACGTGGCGCTGGCTGCGCTGTCCGCCGTCAATCGCGTGCTGCCGCTGCGGGTACTGCACCACATGCCTGCCAGAGCAGCAGTTCCTCTGTCACGAGTCAAGCAAGTGGTTGATGCCCGGAACTCGAGCAGCAGCTACTGGCATGGCAGCTCAGCCCCTGCCAAAGTGTGGCAATGCCTTCTCTCCAAGCGGGGACGCCATGGTAGCCAGTGACAAGGGTGCCTGCGCCGTCGCAGGTCACGTGGGTGTGCCAGGCGGCGCCGCAGCCGGCGCACCTGCCCATCCTGCCCGCCTGCGGCCTCACCCTGGACCTGCACGTCAGCCCCGCCCAGGTGAAAACACCACCACAAGAGGCACTGGCGTACCCGAGCTGAGCGGTGTGCCATAACGATTGCCCTCTGTGTGGCTGAGCGCCACCCCGTGTGCATGCTGTGTGTGTGCGCCAAGCGTACAGTTCACACGGCACCTGGGTAGGGACAGCAGCCCCAATCCGTCACAGCAGGCTCGCATTGCTGCAGTGGTGTGGTAAGAGCATGCAGTACATTCACTGCACCCTGTTTTCACCCCCTGCAGGAGGACCTGGCGGAGCTGTACAGGGGGCACGACGCGTTCCTGTTTACCAGCCGCTACGAGGCGTGGGGCATGCCCGTCATGGAGGCGATGGCCTCGGGCCTCGCGGTCGTGGCGTCCCGCTGCCTGGGCGTCGCCACCTTCGCGCAGCATGCGCAGAACTGCCTGCTGGCCGACCCGCAGGTGCGCCTTGCGGTACAATATTCTTTGAAAACAAACTTCCATTTCATCAACACGCGAAGCAAATTGCTATGGTGTTACCACCGACGGGATGCTGCTGCGTTGTTGGTCTGACTTGGTTTTGCAAGGCCGCACTGTGTCATCCGCTTGCCAGCAGTGCAGCGTTGGTGATGTAGCCAAAATGCACTTTTGCAAGCATCAGCATGGCGTGCAAGGACTGGCACCCCCTGCTGCAGCCAGTGCCACAGCATCCGGCACCCCATACTGTGAAACACTTGACGTTCACTTCGTCTGCAACTTCACCAATAAGAACAAATCCGGAATGCTTTCTACTATACATTTGTTTTAATACAAGTTGTATCATTTGTTTAATTTTATTTATTGTATATCTTATGGCAGGATGTGCTGGGGCTGGCGCAGTCGCTGCTGCGGGTGCTGACAGACGAGAAGCTGCGGGCGCGCCTGGCGCTGGCCGCCCGCCACACCGCGCTGCGCTACACCCCGGAGGCCATCGCAGACAGGTGTGCGCCAAGCCTGCCAGATGTGTGCAGCTTGCTGAGCGTCTGTGAGTCAAGGCTGTGGGTCATCAGCAGGTGCCGTGGTGCTATCTGGTTGTGGATGAGGTGTTTACGAATGTCAGTGGCTGCAAACACCGTCAACTGCATTGATATACGTGTTGTCTGTTCGATGCAGGCTGGAGGCGGTGCTGTACAGCCTGACGGCGGTGTCGGCTGAGGTGCTGGCGCTGCGGCACCCGGCGCTGGGGCCGCTGCAGCTGGCGGCCTCGTGGGCTTCGACCGCCTGCGCCAAGGCGCCCCCGCAGCCCCACCCCGGCGCACAGGAGCAGCAGCAGCAGCAACAGCAGGCTGCTGGTGGACAGCAGCCACACAAGGAGCAGCAGCAGCAGCAGCAGCAGCAGCAGCAGCAGCAGCACTCGCAGCAGCCACAGCAGCTGCAGCAGCAAGTGCAGCAGCCGCAGGAACAGCGGCAGCCTGCCCGCGGGAACCAGATGCCGGACCAGTTGGAGCAGCGGCAGCCGCAGCGGCAGAACTCGCATGGGGTGTACCGCCATCTGCTGGATGTGCAGCAGCTACCCGGGCAGCAGGGGCCGCAATCAGTGGGGCGCATTGGGGATGAGGCCCCGCAGCAGACGCCAGCTACCGAGAAGCAGCTGAACAACAGAACAACAGGACAACAGCAGGCTGCGGCAGCACAGCCACAAGCGCAGCAGGCCGTGGGCTCGGCTGCGGTCGCTGGGCTGCAGCCTGATGAGGCACGTACTTCTCAAAATGCGCCAACAGTCGCCTGAGCTGCCCGGTAAGGCAGTGCGAATCCTACTACATGACACAGCTGCACGAGGAAGAAAGACAGCTAGTCTGCAGCGTCACAGGAGGCAGGAATGTAGGAAGAAAGGGGCAGTCTCAGATGTGTGTTGTCGCCACTGCCTTGTCTTCGGCAGTGGTGGGCAAACCAATTCGATATTCCTCCAGCCATTTGGACCACAGTCCGGTTGAGTACCATGCTTTGCTTGTGTACAGAGATGTTTCTAGTTGCTGAACTCCATTGAACATGAACACACAGCAGGTGGCCTGCAGCAGCTGTCCAGTTGCAGGGCTTGCAAGGTTTTGTTTTGCACTTGTACGCAGAGGGTTCTACACATGACACAGAAGACCCACAGAAATCGTGTTGAGATTTCCAGATGTAAAGCATGAAGTACACACAGCCAGCCGCAGATTTGCAGCCATGTTCTGCTGAGGGTTGGCTGCTGAATCAACTGTCAAAAATGAAAACCAGTCCACGGCTCCGACGAGGCTGCATTACCCCGAGCTCCACAATTGTGCCATGATGCTGTACATTCTTTGTCCACAGTGCCTTCCTTCGTGTGGAACCCTATCCTCGGAGTGGAATACCTTGCGCCTTCGGTGTGCTCATCAGCCGGATCAGTTTGAAGCGCCCATGCACCAGCGCTTGTGCCGGCCACTGCCGCCACGGGAGCCACCCGCTCCCGCCTCATTCCGCGGCTGCTGCATCCGTCGGCTGGTCGCCTTTCGTCGCCGCCAGCAGCGGCTCCTTCTGCGCCTTTTGGGCCGAGCTCCGGTCGCCGCCCTCGATGCGCGCCTTGAGCTGCGCCTGCAGCCGCGGCCGGTAGCCGCCGACGAACAGCAGCTCCAGCCACACAAACAGCGGCGCCAGCACCAGGCTCTGCAGGGGTGGAAGTGACTGTCGCTCATGGAACGACAGCCCAGTTGCAGTCACCTTACTAATCTGTCATTTGCCACAGTTGTACAGCTCCCAGTCACACTGTAGCAGTTGGGGCAGTAAATGTGCGCTCCAACCGACAAAGTGAAGGCTCAGGAGCTCTTGACTGCACTGTGTAGCAACGCCAGCTAGCGTCGGCCGAAACCCTGCTGATCATGGCTAGAAGGTGGGCCACTTGCCTGGAAGAAGCTGTCGAGGAGCGCGGGGCGGCGGCCCTCCAGCATCATGTGGCCCGGGTGAATCTGCACGTACCACCCCAGGACGAAGGCCCCGGCCGCCCACCACCCAGCGTGCGCCACATGCTGCACACCACCACAGCAACCGCTGAGTTGTTCATGCCTGACACACCGGTGGCTGTATTGCATGCAAGCAAACATGGGGCCACTGCTGGTTCACTCCAGCCACTTTGTTGTGCCATGTCGGGCACACAGCCCGACATGGCATAACAAAGCGCTACGATGCAGCCACAGCACGACCCCAGTGATCTGGCGATGCACTTGGCAATGCCAAAAGCATCAGATGCATGGCGAGGAGGCTGTGAGCAGCAAACAGAGGTGCTCGTGCGTGCAGCAACCTGCTGCAGGGCGTTGGCGGTCACGAACAGGGGCAGTGCCACGAAGGCGGCCCACGTCAGGCCGGCGAACCACTCCAGCGCAATGTAGTAGGTGGCGTACACCCCCAGCAGCACCGCAGCCAGATTAGGGACAAAGTACCTACGGAGTAGACAGGCAACACCATTAGGGTTCTAGTATCGGCAGTGCGACGCCGACGATGCATGATGCATCAGCAATGGGCAGGTGTGTAGTAGGTGCTGCTGCTGCTGCCAGTGCCGCTGACTCCCGCCACGCCACCCAGCAGCTGCCGTGGCGAATGACCAGCGTCTCCCCAGCGCCAGCAAACGCTCAGGACACCTGGGTTGAGCTGCAGCAAGCTCACCTGCTGAGCAACTGCAGCAGCTCGCTATCGAACTGCAGAGGCTGGAAGCCCTTGAGCAGGGGCCCGGTGTAGCACGCCCACACAGCGACGGACCACAGGATGAGCGGCACAAAGAAGAAGTGAATGAGCTGGTTCCACTTGTTGCGGTGGTAGCTGCAGCAGGTGGCACATGTGTGCTGTCAGCAATCAGCCATGTTTGAAAACTTTGCACTACTTTCTGCTTGTTTGAATTCTACAGCACACAGGCTGCAATGTGCGCACCTGCCATAGAAGGCCAGCTGGTCTGTCAGGTCAAAGTTAAAGCCCAGCAGCCCCATTGTGATCGCCGGGCTGCTTCTTCTGACCGTGTAGTGACGCCGCAGAGCTCGCAGCGTCCTGTGGCCGGATGGCTGAGATGGTCCAGGAGGTGATGCCTTGAGCAGTGCCTCGCAATGCCGACTGCCGCTGCTGTTCTCCGGCGGTGCGCAGTATAAGCCCTTGCGGAGCCTAGGCTGCCGGAAGTAGGGCTGGAAACTGCAGTGTGATGGCTTTGGGCGCATCGCCTGTGAATGAGAGGGTGGTTACGTCATCCGCCGGGCCAGCCCAACACAGCATGCATACGCGAACCACAAAAAATATACCAGACCTGATCGTTCCAGTTTCTAATGTTGTAGAGGTCGTTTGCGCCCTTGAGATTGCCAACCCGCTGGCCGGCTCGGCGACGATCTACCCCGCTGTGCTTGCTGCCCGGTAACATGCTGTCGGCCGCCCAGCTGGATCCAAACGTATGTGACTCTATGATATGCATGAATCAACGCTATACTGGGGTCAATCGCGCCGGTTGCACGCTGCACGCTGGTGTCCGAAAGTCTTCCGGCATGCACGCATGGCAAGGCTCGAAACACCGCTTGCAAGCGCAATGCTAGGTGGACTTGCAGATGTGGCGTGCATTTCGAATGGTCGATGTGAAGGATGAAGCCCGGCGATCGCGAGGGCATGCATGGTCGTTGCGCAAGCTGATGTGTGGGACTGTAAGCATGCCGGTAGATGATCTTGTGCCTGCATTCAGCTCAAAGAAGACCATCAGAAGACCATCCATTGTAGTCTGCACGTTGCCTGCCCTTGTCTGCCCACCCTGCTGCAAGGCCGTGCACCAGTGGTTGCAGCGGCCTGCTCGGCAAATCTTGAATTGCTGGTGGCCATGCAGTAGCTGCACCACAGTAGCTTTGACCACCAGCTATACCCCTGAGGCTCCTCTGTACATTGCAAGCCATGGTGCGCAGTTCTGTGGGGAGCGCAACCTACGGCAGGTCTGCGCTCCATGCTATGAGGCGGGAACATAGTGGCTCAATCATGCGCTGCCGAAGGCGGCCTGCCAAAACAATGGCAAACGTCCTCAGATTCACAGAGGAGGTGCAAAATGTGGTGGATAGTACACATGTGATATCAGGTGGTTTGTGTGCATGTGCCAATCCCAGGGGTCTGCACAACTGCAGCGCTGCTCAGTGTCGGCCCGCAGGACGTCAAAGTGGAGTCCAGCCTGGGGTCGATCGGCTTCCTGAATGTGCCACAGTGCGTTACATGCTTCACTGCTGCCATGTGCTTCTGGTCACACAAGGTGCTGCTGGCGAAGGCTACCCTGAACCTTTATTACACCCACTAGTCTGGCGCGTCACAAGTGCCTGCGCTGTCCTGCAGGTCCAGAGGCCCCAGCATGCCACAGGTGCCCGGTCTGGACACGGGCCTGAGGCAGCCTGAGGCGATGCAGATGACCGACAGCGGCGTGCAGGCGCGACTCTTCACAGGCCGTATCGCACGAGGGCCTCTCATGGGGACGCGAGTCCTGCTCAAGGTTCACAGTCTGCTGCATGATCTCTCTGGTAACGGCTTCTGAGCTGGCCAGTCGGCACACTGGTCAATGCAGCATCGTAGCGGTTCTGCACGAGACTCGGTGTTGCATTGGCATCACGAGCGTTAGGCATGTTGACGCAGGCTGAGATGCACTGCTGCAGGCGTACCCAGCGACGGAAGCGGAGCAGGCGGCGACCATGGCAACCAATGAGATCGCGGCTCACACAGCACTGCAGCCGCCGGCTGCGGCTGCCGAGTGCGATCAGCTGGCCAAGCTCATGGGCAGCTTCAGCCCCCGGGCGGGTCCAGAGGCTGGCGAGCAGGTGAGCTTTGACAGCAGGGTTCCCCTCCGCACAAGCTGGCAAGAATCTGCAACATGACGTTGCTCCTCTGACCTCACTGTCACGTAACTGCGCACCGAGACCATCGACTGGAGGATAGCACCATCTCGGTCATTGCTTGCAGTGGCTGGTGTTCCGGAATGACGGACTGACAAGCGCAGCGGTGTATGCGGGCATGGCAGCAGAGGCGGGGCTTGGGCAGCGGGCGCTCGGCGGCGGCGAGCTGATGGACCGGCTAAGCCCTGCGCGGCCGCTTGCTCGGCGGCGCCTGTTCGTGCTGCGGCTTTTGCGGCAGGTGCAAGATGCAGCTGGTCCAGCCACAGCAATATGACACTTGCATCTAGAGGCATGGGGCATCAGGGTGGCCAGCTCAGAGGTGCATTTGCTGCGCTGTTCTAGGTCATGGCTGGGCTGGCATTCATGCACAGCCGGCGGCGGCTGCACCAGAGCCTTGGGCCGGGTTCGGTGCTGCTTAACAGCACAGACGAGAGGTAAAACGCTTCATCCCGCGCCATCACCAGCCACCTTCTACATGGCTGCTTCATCTACTGACATCAGCACATTCGACTCTGGCAGTGCGGAGTATGATACCTCACTATACCTCAACAACTGTGGCCACACAGCGCGCCGAGGCGGCTGCAGGCGAGGCTGGCAGACCTGGCGCTTGCAGTGGATGCCTCGGACGAGGCCATGTTTGGCGGCGCGACGCTGGCGGCCATATGGGAGCGCAATGCCATATATGCCAGCGACCCTTTGTGCGTCTTGTTGCTCACCTTCAATCTGCTTCTGATGAAGCGTTGAGGTCACGTACCATGGTGTTCACATGCCTGCCGATGAGACTTAGAGGTTGATGTGAGCTTTTGTTGACACGCAGAAAGCAGATGGCAGAAAACCTTTGGATGCGTGCGAGAGAGGCAGGCGCCTGGACTGAGCTCGAGCGTCGAAGCTATGGTGGCCACATGCACCAGCATCACCATGCCACGTTTAGTTTGATGGGTCGGTGCACGAACTCAAACGATTCGGCTGCCACACATTCACACTCTGATCAGTGGCATGCCATGGCGCAGGTGTGGCAGATGACATATATGCTGCAGGCCTGCTGCTGGCGTACATGGCATTCATGCCCTTCTGTCAGCCAGGCAGCATTGACGGCCCCACGATACAGGTGGGTGAAGTCACTTGTGGTCGGCTGCGGGATCCTCAAACTGATCAATGCTATGCTGTGATGCTGGCATCTCATATGGCTCCACTCCAGCGTCCTTTGCAGATCCTTGTCAGCACTTTAGGACATATTTGTGTCCTGCGGCCATGCAGCGGGTCTTGGAAGGCACCTTCCAGCTGGACATGTCAGCGGCGCGGCTGTTCTGTGCAGCTGACGACCGCTGGGCAGCGGCTGTAGAGTTTCTTGACAGCGGCGGCGGTGCTGGCTGGGACCTCATCAAGGTGTCCGCACTGTGTCAGATGCAGTGGAGTGGGCTCCATGTGTGTAACAGCAAGCTACGTGATGGTGTGCTGCTACAGGCTTATCTGACCTGGCCTGTGTGCCTGCAGGCCATGCTGAACCCAGAGTGGCGGCTGCGGCCAACGGCAGAGTCGGTGCTCAGGCACCCATGGCTGAATGGTGCACCTTTATCAGAGTTGCAGTCGTCACCACAAGTAGAGCTATGAGCGAGCAGGGAGTGAGCGAGGAAGTGATGTGTAATGCGATTGAACCGTACTGATTGCAAGGTTTCTGTTGGTGTGCGGCAGCTGAGTGATCAATTCGATATTGTTTGCTGCACAAACCAGCACATGCACCTCGCAACTGGCGCATGTGATGTCAGCTGTCGTCAGGCACACTGTCAGTTTCAGAGTACATTGCGTCTGGAACAGTCGACACGAACCTACGTCGTTGTCTGTCGCCTCTGGAGCCACTGGAGCCATTCAGGACACTAGTGTCCATCTTTCCGCGCCGCCTCGGCCCACCCCTCTGCTGTCATTGCATGACGACGCCCCAGCGCCGGTGCAGCATGGCAACGGTGCTGATGAGGTTGGTGTCGAACAGCTCGCAGCGCACCGGCATCTCCACCTCGTAGAACGGGTTCTTCAGCACGTAGTTGTTGTACAGCTCGTACACCCTGCACAGCAATCTTAAGGCAGCTTGGCAAGCGTGTGCAAGTACACGCATCGGTTGGCATGGCATCGCAGTGCAGAGAGCTCGAGCTGCAACACACACATTTCCATTAGCAATCGAATGCTCACAGGGTGCGCAGGATGTCGTCGATGTCGGGCGTGCCCGGCTCCACAACCATCAGAAACTTCGTACCGGTGAGCGTCTGCAGAAACGTATGTGCATCTTCGGCTACCAATCACAAGCCATCAGGCTTCCCTGACCCGACTGCAGTCTGTTGCATGCCGGGTCGGCTGCATAAGAAGCACGCCTATGTAAGACTGCACTCTGACCTGGAAGCAGTGCAGTGTGAAGGTGTCGGCACACAGAGCATCGATGCCGGTGCACCCCGGCGCCGGCGCCAGCTGTGCCGCGATGGCATGAAGCGAGTGCCTGAGCAAAGAAGAAACCCATGAGACGCTGGAACGTATATGCTGATGCAAGCGGATGATATCCAAGCATGACAGAGCACACGGTGCCAGGCGATGCTACAAGCGAGCAGCGAAGCGCACCAGATGCTGGCCAAGCGGAGCGTGTCGTTGAGGCTTAGGCCGTTGGTTGACATGAACTCCTGCAAAGTATCGTTCGAGCCACACTATATATTTGTTTACAATGAAGCCCAGCATGCATGTGCAGCATGAAACCATGTCATTGCCGCCATGCGCGGACCTTGTTGAAGATCAGGCCGCCCGACTTGTTGATGATGAACACCGAGTAGATGCCGGGCATCTCAGCTCGGACCTCAGGCACACCGACCAGCCTATGACTGCGTCACATGCTTGTTTTGCAGTGATGAGCCCGTCTGCTGACTGCAGATCGCCCCAGCAGATGGTGCCTTCTCAAAGTTGCTTACCGGCAGCCCCAACGTCCAGCAGCGTCGTCGTGGTGGTTAGTTGCAACGCTGATGCGTGACAAGCCTGCGTAAGTCAAGCTATGGCAAGCCAGAATTGCTCCATCAATAGACATCAGGGACTTGCCCTGGAGCAGGGCGATCACCTGGAGCTTCCTGCCTGACTGCCCACATCTGCTTTGCGTGCTGCGTGACACAGTGTTCGATCCCTGCCAGTGTCTGTTACCATCTCGCTACGAGCACAGTGCTCGTGTGCGTGGTATTGTTGCGAAACCCGGGGCAGCAGCAGGTTGCAGGTCAGCATGGAAGTGTGACTGTTTGCTTGCGCTCGCCACCGTAAACCTGTAGCTTGTGCCGGTTTCGCGAACGGTGATTTGAGCCAAGACCCACAGTACCAATGTTGGAGCAACCCACCGCTGTTGTTACTCGCCTTTCAGCAAACATCCTGCAGCCTTGAGGTAGCAGCGCACATCCGTGCGCTTTTGGGGTGCTGTATGGATGACCTTGAGGACAGCGACGTTGAGGAGATACAGGCCGCAACCATTCCACAGCGGCTGCATAAACGCCTGCGGAAGTCACTTGGCAGCTCGCAAGCAGTGCAAGAACCTAGCAGTGAGGACACCGACGAAACCGCATCGCACGGCGGCAATGCCACCAGTGGCAGTGAGCAGGCGGGGCCCAGCCAGAGCACACGCAGGCGGAAGCGCAGCACTCGTGCGGCTGCCGCCGTGGCCAGGAGGCGGCTGTCAGACGCTGCGGCGGAGTTGCAGGCGGACAGCGGGGCTGAGCAGGGTGCGCACTCAGACGCAGCCGCTGACTCTTTCATTGTCAGCAGCGAAGAGACCGACGAAGAGTCAGCTGATGAGGACTCTCCAGACGAGTTGTCGGACGCAAGGCCTCCAGCCAAACGCTCCAGAACTGCAGCTCGCGGCCATAAACGGGTGCCAACACGTAACGAGGAATCAGCTGAGGAGGAGTCTCCGGAAGAATGGCCAGACGCAACACCTCCTGCCAAAGTCTCCACTGCAGCAGCAGCTCGCGGCAGCAAGCGGGTGCCAGCGGCTGACGAAGAGTCGTCCGGGGGGCAGTCTTCAGACGAGGGGCCAGGCGCGATGCCCCCAGCCAAATGCTCCAGGGCAGCAGGTCGCGGCAGCAAGCGGGTGCCAGCGGCTGACGAGGGAACAGCTGAGGAGAGCTCTCCGGACGAGTGGCCTGACGCCTCGCCCCTGCCAGCCTCAGCCTCCAGGGCGGCAGCGCACACCAGGAGGCGTCCCCTGACAGCCGAGAGTGCCCCCAACCTGCAGCGCCGTGGCTCCCACGCTGCACCCACTGACGCTGATGGTAGCCAGTCAGATGATGCGGGGCCGTCACGGCCTCAGGTTGGATCCTGCCTCCACGCAGCATGCTGTTCGTGCCTTCCTCTGGCAACACCTGCCTCACTGCACCATTCCCGCATCTACAGCAGCTCATCGCATCCCAACACCGCAGGTCGCAACACCTGGCACGCATGCCCGCAGCCGCCGCTGCAGCGGCTCGCACGCAGGCGCCAGCCAAGTGGCAGCAGCAGGAGAGGCGTTTCGGCGGCGCCTGGCGGCCCGCAAGCCGCCTCCCGATGAGGCTGTGGTGGCCGCAGCCCGCCGGCAGTCTGGGCAGGTGAAGGGTTCGGTGTGCTGCTGCTTTCAAATTTTGTTCACGCTGCCAATGCTGTGTCCACGTCCTGGACCACTGAACAGATCAGCAGTATCGGCAGCAAGCCCGCATTTCTGCCTGTATGTTGTGCAGGGCCTGGCACGCAGTGTCGCGCAGCCTGACAGCGGCGACGGGACGTCAGAGGAGCGCAGCCCGCCCATCGCGGACTTCATCGTGGAGGACGAGGAGGAGGCAGCGGACGCGGATGGCAGCGGCCATGGCCCCAGGTGAGGCAACTCACCAATGCCCTGAAGTGGACATTTCGCTGCCATCAGGATGTGCTCCTCTGGGACTCCATCTAGCATCATCTGAAGGGTTGTATTGTGACAGATCGATGTGTGTGATGGCCGTACGCGTAGCAGAGGGCTTGACACTTGCCGTTGATGTGTCCTGTTTGTTGGGCTGCTAGAGCATCCTTGCATCTTAGTTAAGCTCTCAGCACTACACCAGACATTGCGCCAGCTCCTGAAGGTGGCACAGCAGCCCGAAATCTCACGACTGACGGCCCTGACCGTGTTGCCCAGGCCCCACTTCCACTTCACGGACGACGATGGCCTCTCTGACGTGGCTGAGGCGCAGCGGCCACACCACAAGCGGAAGAAGCGGCGGCGCGGCGCCGAAGCTGGCACAGCTGCCGGCAAGCCGCGGGCAGCAGCGCAGTCTCCGGCGACACAGCGGGATGGTGCACCAGGGCCATCGGGCGCTGCACAGGCGACCGGCAGCAGTCACAAGGCAGGCGCAGCGCAGCAGCATCGGCCCATCGTGCTGTCATCCTCAGAGGATGACAAGCCCCCGCCAGCACACAGCCCCCAGCAGCGGCGGCGGCAGCACATCAGCAGGCATTCTGCACGTGACCCGGACAGCGCCTGTCCAGACACAGCGGGGCCCTCGGCAGCGGCAGGGCAGCTTGAAGATAGCCCAGAAGCAGGCGCTGCGGATGCAGCAGCAGACGTGGGTGCTGCAGCTGGCAGTGCGCAGAAGCGGCGACGCCTTTCGAAGGTAGAGTCAGAAGACGATGATGACCACCTGCTGCAGACCCCGCCACGGCAGATCCGCAAAGGTACTGTCACTCCTTGCCACGCGGCAGTGGCAGTTTCTGCACGACTGTGCGGAACTTACATACGGCAATCAATGCGAGCGAGGGTGCGACTTGCACCCCACATGCAGAAAATTAGGCAGTAACATGCTGGTCACGTGTTGCTGCCCGGACTGCAGGCGGCCCCTTCGAGCGGCAACGCACGCTGCACGACTTCCTGTCCCCGCGGCAGCGGCAGCAGCGACTCGACGAGCTGGAGGACGAGGACGCCCCCACGCCCAGGGCTACCTCCGAGCAGCCAGGCGCGGCGTGACCCCTGGTTGCTGCGCAGCCGACACTTGCCGCTATCCTCTGACCCTGGCTCTGTCCAGCAGGCACGCTCCAGTTGCAAGTGGGTCATGCCAGAGCGGTGCTGTCATTGGTGTTCTGCAGGATCCTCAACAGACGACTTCATCGAGCACGATGAGGAGGACAGCGGCGAGTCTTCAGGAGATGAAGACCCTGTGCCTGCGGCCCTGGAAGCGCTGCGGTCCAGCCTCGGAGACAACGACAGGTGCGTTTGCATGGCGAACTTCACATAGACGTTGTGTACATGATAACCAGGTGCACAACGACATGGTACCACGTGGGGACACTCAAGATGCCCATGCTGCAAAGATGGCTGCATGCCTACGGTGAGCCTCAGCAACTGTGCTCAGCACCCTGACCGCTGCGGCAGAGGAGCAGCTGCGGGTCAGTACAACACCTACAATGCCGCGTGTCATCACAGGGATGTGCAGCTGGCGCGCGCTTTTGCGGAGATGGCGTGCGGCCTGCTGCACGAGTTCATGGGCGTTGACATGGACAGGTGCGCTGACGTTCATCTCTGCCAGTGTAGAGGAAGGCACCTTGCACCACATTGCACTGTAATGCGCCGTCTGAGCACTGCGGCTTTGCTGCACCACAGGCAGCTCACCAAGATTCACGAGAAGGCCCTCTGGCGTGTGATGACCATGGTCGAGACTGCCGGGTAAGGAAGGAAGCATTAGTTGCCTGACTGAAGAGACACCGCTCTTCTGCTACATCCAAGTCATGCACAGTGTGTTGGTCGTGCATCTGCTGGCTTCAAAGGCATGCTGCCTGACTCTCTCGTACAGGCATGAGGTCAGCAACCAGCTGGGCTGGGTGAACGCTCAACGCAACGGCGTGACAGCAGCCATCAGATCGTGAGAAGCTGATATGCGCCTCTCGCCAGATCTGTGTCCTGAATCTCAAGAGCACAGAGGGCTGCAGGTCACCATAGGTTGTGCGCACCCCATGTCGACAGCATTGCACACCCCGCAGGTACACAGCCTTCACGACAGGGCATTCATTCTTTGGCTCGGGGGTGTCGCCGGACGACGACACAGAGGACGACCGCGACGGCCGCTTCACCTGCGAGGTCTGCGGCCGCTCTACGTAAGTGACCTCACCAGCTCCACTGTCTTGCAGGGTGTCTCAACGTCCTCGAACGGCAGTCTGCTGTCTGCTCCTGTTCACATGCATCAATGAGCTGCACCCCATGCGTGCTCTTCACCTGCCCAATGCCATCCCAAGCGCACCACATTCACCTCAGCCTACGCTGTTGTCTTCGTGAGCACCTGCTGCCAGCTTTACAGCTCCACAAGCACCCTGCCCTGTGCGCTGCAGGGGCGGGCTGCGGTCGGTGACGTTCAGCAAGCGATGCCGCGCCGACGCCGAGTCGCTGCGCCTGCACAGCCGGTCGACCGGCAAGAAGCGGACGCTGCGGCGGCGGCCGCTCTCAGACGACGAAGCCGGTGTGCCTTTAGTCAAATCCATCGGCCAGAATGCGTCTCGTCAAACTCAGCCACAGCAGCTGATTGGGGCTGGGAACCACGCACAGAAGGCGATGAGGGTCTGAAGGGCGCTGTCTCATGCCGACTCGCATCAGGAAGGGGCAAGATCGGAACCCTCAAGTGCGCATGCCTGCTGCAGATGGCGGCGGTCCTAGCAGCCAGCGGCGGCGGCAGCCGGCAGTGCTGGACAGTGGCGATGAGGAGGACAGCGATACGGAGGAGCGCCGCAAGTTCTGGGTCGGCAACGACTGCGTGCAGCGGGTGGGCTCAGCAACCACTGTCTGCAGCCGGCAGCTATTGAGTTGTCTGCATGCGCTGTTGCAGCACACTATGCTTGCGAGTGTGGGATTGGCGCTGGGGCTGTACCCTGAGTCCTTGCCATGTTTGCCGCCTGCAGGTCATGCTGGCGACCCTGCTGAAGCACTGGACTTGCCTCTTTGCGGACAAGCTACAGCGCGTCTCCCATCACGCGATACTGGTGCGTTTTGGCCATCTGTTGCAGGGCACATGCAGGGGCTGCTGCCAGCTGTGGTACATGATGCTGTGGTGCATGCCTGATGCCAGGGATCACAGCAAAGGGGTGTCCAGGTGCTGGTACGGCAGCAGCCAGCAGATGATAGGACAGCTCGCTGCTGCCATCGGCTCACGATCCTTTGGCCTTCTCCTGCAGCGCGCGCGGCTCGTCCAGAACAAGAAGCAGGTGGTGGCGCAGGAGATGGCCGCCCGCGACCGCTTCTTCGGCTTCTGGTGCCGCCACCTGCGCCAGGCGCTGGGCCTGGCCAAGAAGATGGGCACCTGGACGGGGCGCTCCGCCTTTGGCCACGCACCGGCGCCCGCCAGCCGCTTCACCAGCGTCGGCGCCGAGGTGGGGTGACTGAGCGCCACTGAATGATGTGATGTCTGCTGGGGCTGCCGGCATCTGTGTGTCTGTAAAGCTCAGTGCTCAATGTATGCGCCGGTGCTATCAGTCAGTTTGCAGGAGGTAGCGCCACGTCGCATGCCCTCTTACATTGCTGTGCAGCTTGCTATGCTGTGGGTTGTGACTGCATGAGTGGCACGAACGCGACTCATGGCTCTAATCGTCATGAGTGACATTCTGCAGGCCATCAGCCTGCGCAACCAGTTCGACGAATAGGGCGGATCCGCGTGGTACATCCCAATATCCTGACAACTTGACCTTCTGCATGGCGAGGCATGGCTTGCAGCAGCTGTGATGTATCTGTACAAACATTGCGCAAGGCGTGATCATAGCTTTCGGTAGATGTGCAACAGCCGACTTTAAACTCATCTCGTGTAGCAACGGTGTGGTTTTAGATCGACCTGTTGGTGTGATGGTGATGGTGACTGCATATGGACATCAATATGATGGTTACCCATCTGTTTCCGCAATTAACTGGCGGCATTCACATGGATAGTCTACCTTGCAAACCCCTCAGGCCATTCATCCAGTGCCAATGACTTTCCGGGTTTAAGCAGACTCGCCGATGGCGGCTGCTGTCATCATCAAGTCCAATGCCCACAAAGGCTATGTGCGTTGCGGAGCAGCCTTGAACTGTGTCGTCAAAACTTGGCAGCTGCTCTACATCAGCAGTATTGCTAGCAAGCAGGTGCCGGGTGCCGCAGCGTGGGCTCCATTTATGCAAGGCACTGCTTCCAGGAGGTGAGCTCGGCATGCCTGCTGTGTGTCGCGTACTGGTTGTCTACTCTGCCATGTAACCTGGACTGCAAGCTGGGCTTCTGACGCGTGACATGCGTGCATCTTGAGACACAGCATGATGCGGCATTTATTATAGCAGTCCCACGCAGCTGACATCACATCCTTCAATCAGCGGAGTCCGCGCTCGTTTCGCAGTGAAGCACACATCGCTGCTGATGACAGGCAGAGTGGTGTAGCTTGCACCAAGATGTTCATGGCAGCGCTGCCTCCGGAGATCCTGGAGCACATCTGTAGCTTCTTGCAAGATCCAGATGATCTTGCATACTGCCACATGGTTGGTAAGAGGTATAAGCTCTTACGGCTGTGACCTTCATCAAGTGCAAAGCAAGGCGCACGTCATGTGCTGCAGTCATCCAGAGCTGGTGCGGCAGTGCGCATGATATCTCAAGCCAACGTCTCATGACGTGGTGCAGGTTCTGTCGTGCTGCAAGGGCTACGTTGCACAATGCAACGCCGCAGCATCCGGGCTTCCTTGAGCTGGCGCTGCGGCACAGCTACCCGCTGCGCCACCTCAGCACCGCTGGGCTGCCCTTCTTCGAATTGGACACATTCCTTGCAAAGGTGCAGTGTGGCGATCATGACTGAAGTATGCACAATGACAAGCCCTGCAGCTGCACCATGTGCACAGGATGTCGAACAGCTAGAGTCGCATGTGCAGCATTGTCAGTGTTGCTCGCGGTGCAGCGAATGGCTGAAGCACCAACATTGCCACAGGCGCCCAGCAGCTTGACGTCTTTGGATGTCCACTGTCGAACGCTGACACGTTGGACGGGGTCTGAGCCGTCGATGGCCGATGTGCTCCGGGGCATCTCCAGCCTGCAGCAGCTGTCCTGCCCGGTGGGCACATTCAACCAGTCCACTGCCCTCTATTGCATGTCCTACGTGGCACCAGCGCATGATCTCACAGCTGAGAGATTGCCCGGGGTCACAGCTTACGCCAGATGGTGGGCGATGAAGCGCAATGACGAGACATGGGTGTGCCAGATGCAAACTGGGGGCAGACAGATCATTTTCTGCAGCTCTGTGCACAATTGGATGCAACTTGATTCCCACCTGCAGGTGAGGCAAGGCAACGTCGACTTCTGGCAGCCACACCTTGCTGGCATGAAAGCGCTGTGGCTGGAGCTGCAGTACCATCACACGCTCAACTACCAGGTGATGACCAAGTGCTGACTCCCAAGACCAGGCATTCCATGACGCCAGATATAATTCACATTTGCTGCTAGTGGTGACGACTACCCGCAGTGCACTCACCAGTAACTTGGGATAGCGTCATGCCTGCAGGGTTTTCAAAACCTGACGAGCCTGACACGTCTCGCAATCGGCACGGACCAGCAAGAGAAGTGCAAGGTGCTGAGGGCGACCACAAGGTCAATCACACAGCTGACAGGCCTGCAGTCCCTGCGCCTGTCGGCTCTGGTCCACCCATCGCCTCTGTCAGCATTGAGGTGGGGAACGGCTGAGCGGGGTCAAGGCAAACCTGCTCTTGACGTCTGTACAAGTTGGTGTTGCCCATCGCTTCACGACCGCTACTTGCATGCAGTCACCTGACTGCCTTCAGCCTGGGGCATGACGCAAACTCCAGCTGCGACAGCGATGAGGACACCGCAGCTCTGGTGGAAGCGCTGCCACAGCTCAGGGCGCTGGATCTGTATCAATGCGCCCGTCAGGGGGGCGATGCAGGTTGCTTGCAGTGCGGTCATCCTTGAGTGCATCCTGGTGTTCCACATGGCTGCGCTTTTCCAGTTCGTGAGACTGTGGCAGCCTAGGCAACACTGGTCAAAGCATCGAATCGTCACAAACTTGCAGGTTATCGCTCCTGCCTTCCTTTCTTTTGTGCAGGGCTCAACCATTTATCCAGACTCGTAAAGCTGCGGCACCTGAAGCTAGAGGGCTGTTTTGAGGAAAGTACGTCTAATGGCTTATTGGCACCTCTTGCTGCAATGACAGGTATGCACCTGCTGACGTGATATATAAGTCTCCGTCCGCTTGCTAGGCCATGGTCAATGCTGCTCCGAATCGTATGGCTCTCTAAGATGCCATCAGCTCTGTACCATGCATCTGTGCTTTTGCGCCTGCCACCACGAAGTGTTTTTGCTGTGCTGCTCCGACTGCAGGTCTGGAGGCACTGGATCTTTATTGGAGTCTGAAGGAACGTGTGCTTGGGACTGTCGCCCAACTGACTGGTCTCACAGCCCTATCTGCTTATGCATTTGAAACCGATGGCTTTAGGAGGTGCGAATTGCAAGTGACAACGTCTGCCAAAACTCAATGCCAGATCATTCGTTCCTGCAAGCATACATGCCTCATAGTGCACCTCTGGTTTGCATGTTCGAGTGCTGATTGGTGCACGAACATGCAAAGGCAATCTGCCTGACCATGTTCTGTTGTACACTGCAGCGCCACATGTCCTGCGCTTGCAGCACTTGGTTCTCAGCTGCGACGCCTGTCCATCTATATGACCATGGGCCGTCTGGACCTGTGCCGGGAAGCCAAATCCCACAGCCTGCTTCCTGCAGTACTGACGCACTGTCCGCTGCTGGATCACTTGCAGATCAATGACATACGGCCTGAAAACGTTGTAGCGGTACTGTCTCTCCAAGATAGTGGCACCCTATGTATGCCATGCTTATCACCGTGAGCTGTGCGCCTGCGAAGGTGTTGTTGATGATGCCACGGGTGTTCCGTGCCTGATGGAGAATATCCCCTGGTTGCAGGAGTGGACTGATGCGCCAATGATACGCTGTGGCCAGCTGTCACTGGACTGCTATGCAGAGGTGAGCTTGCGCCCACACACATTGCCCACATTGGCACGAAACCAGTGCAATACATGCAGGCTGCAAGGGTACGACTTCCATGTTCGGCCTCTGCTTTCGGGTGAGGAGGGTCGCCTGCGATGCAGGCAGGGTTGGCGTTGTCGTCTGTTCAGGGGCTGCGCCGCTTGCAGCTTTATGTGGGCCCACCACCCATGGCTGAGGATGGCAAGCTGCTGCTGGCAATCAATGCAGGCGTGTGCATGCGTCCAGATCTGACGGGCTGTTGGTCTGGGGGGGTGACCATTTCCTGGAGATCCTGTGGCAAACATACACACTCACGCTATGCAGGTCTGCGATGCCCTGGTGCACCTGGAGCGTCTCAACATCGAGATGCACACAGCAATGGGCGGCGTTGCCCTACCAAGTATGCTCGAGGTATGTTAGTGACAACAAAGTCGCCTCTAAGCCCAGTTGTACACCATGGCTAACTGATCACAAGTGGTATGCAGCTGAGCGCCTGTCCCTTGTGTTGTTCCGCTGCAGGCACTGCGTGCACGTGGCAGGCTGGCATGGCTGCGGATTCGTTGTTCTTTCTCGTCCGGACCTTCATTCCGACAAGATGTGAGCCTGGCAGCTGACATCAAACACGCTGCACCACGATGGCAGATGCAGTGTTATTCATGCACATAGCCTGGCATGCTGCACACATACTGGCATGCACAATGCGAGCTGCATCTGGCTTGTTCTGCGGCTGACCTGGCTTTCCGATCACACTGCAAGGAGTCGCTGCACATTTGTGTGAACAGACCCGTCAGATCTATGATCATACATAATCAGGGCCTTGGCGCCTCGCACCTGAAGGCGCTGGCGGCACTGCCGCAGCTGATGGCACTGGACTTGTCCAACGTGGAATGGATGGAGGACTGCCTCCAGCTGGGGCTGGGGTGGCTGGTGGCGCGCCTGCCTCGTCTGCGCATCCTTGATGCGCCATCACATGTGCTGGTGCGAAAGCAGGCAGCCTGCTATGTCAGTGTCCCGGGCCTCATGACTTGTGACAAAACGCACCTGTGTCACGCACTTGCCTGATCGATGCATCCTGAAGATGGCCCTGCATAGGGAACCGTGGACCAATGGTATCATGCACAGGCGTGTTGCGCTTCGTCTGACTGCATTGAGAAGCTGACTGCAGGTGCAGCATCACGCGGTGTCAACGGACCACAAGGACTTCTGCATCTACGAGCTGCAGGACAACCCAGGGCGCCGGCTGCGGCGTCGGCCGCGGCGCGGCATGCTGGGTGAAGTCGAAGAGTTTTGTTATTACAGCCAGTGGCCTGTGCTGGAGCCGCAGCGGTGGCTGTGGGATGACTGAGCAGCGCTCGTGTGTAGACAGGCTAGCTACAAGCATGCATAAGGTGCAGCATGGGCGTGCACTTGCTCATGGGACCAACCTGCAAGATGTCACCAGCGGTAGCACCTGCCTGCCAAGTAATGTGTCCATATGTAGAGCAAAGCTCCTTTTGCGTCACATTTTCTTGCAATGCAAGTCATATGTGCATGTGGAGGCATGCATACTTGCATGCGCAAGTACCAACAATGGGAAGGCATTGCAGTAGAAAAGATGGGCCGTTTAGTAGCACTACTTCTCCGCCGACACTGACACCTTGTGCGCAGTGAACAACCAGGCATGCATAGCCGACTGACACATGCCTGTCGGTCCCATCTACTGGAATAACTGCTGGAAGCACAGAGTGGTGCACCAGTTCGTGTCCCAGATCACATTCCAATTGGCCCTGAACAATGCCACCAAGCGCGCATAGGAAACTAAAACAAAAACTAAGCCGTCGATACTCACCGCCAATGAGCAATGGGCCTGATCAGGCGGCAAGGGCAGAATGCCGGCTACAACACAGACGCATGACAGCCACACCCAGCGAGCAGCATACCGCCCTACTGACATGCCGTAGGCCTCACTGTCAAACCTGTGGTGCAGCAGACAAAGCACCTTCCATGCGCTGCTGTATGTCCAACCCAAGTCTCAGTCGCTGGGGTGAGATGCCGTCTCAAAAAATATGAAACAACCGCCGCCGAAAACTCACAAGCCGCCGCCCGCCAACCCGGACGACACCCAAGAGCCTGACACCTCACAGAAACTGTCAAAGAGCCCCTTCGCCGCACGCTGCCGCCACAAAGCTGAGGCCATGCCCAGCTGGCAGAAATGCTGCAGCTAAGCCCAAACACAGCCACGGCTTGCTTATCAATGCCCACATGTTCAACCTGCTGACCAGGGGTGTGGCAGGCAGAAGCCCTGCTGCGGGCATAATCACAGGCATACACCGTACACAGGCAGACCAGCTGCCAAACACCGCCAACACTCCCGGCTGCGGGCGTGCCAGCCGTATGTCCGCCGCGCGCAACTGAGGGGCCTGTGCCCCTGCCGTCGCCGCTGCTGCCGCCGCCGCCGCTGCTGCCGGCTGGTGCTGCTGGTGCTGCTGCCGCCGCTGACTCCATGCATGCAGCTCTGACTGCACTGCGGTGACGACCGGCTGTGTCATGGGGCACTGCCAGAAGCTAAGATGTGCACTCGTGTGCACAGCGGCAGATCGGCACGGCTGCACATGCACGCCGCCTCTGGTATCCTGTCGGCTGTGGGCAGGGTGTTGCTTGCAAGCCGCCTAAAAACCTCCTTGGTGGTGTTGCGGTAGCGCATGCTCTACAGCTTAGGCAAGAGCTTGCCCATGGTGTCCGCCCCCTTGGCAGCTGGCTGAGCTCCGCTGCAAGCTTGGCAACTGTGCATGGCGCTGGCACCGCTGCTGGTGGTCCATTTGCAGAGCTGTGGCTGTCTTGACCGTGAGGTATGCCGTTGCCACCTGCAGGCGGCCGCGCTGGCACCCCACGTGCCGCAGGGCCAGCTGTGCAAAAGCTGAGTGCGTGGGCAGCAGCCCTGCCGCTGCCGCTTGGGCTGCCGCCACCCACCCTTGCGGCAGCAGCGCACAGGCTTCCGCCAAAGTCAAGAGCAGTGTCATAGAAACCGCTATCAAAAGACCCGCCATTTGCGCCCAAGACACGTGGCCTGCGGTGCCACCAGTGGTGATGGGGGCATGCCCGCACCCGCTGCTGGAGCAAGTCGCCAACCGTGGCTGCAGCTGCTGCCGCTGCTGCGGCTGCTGCTGCTGCTGTTGCTGCTGCTGACGAGCTTGCTGCCGCCGCTCGCCTCATCGCTGCCGCCTGCTGCCGCTGCTCAAGCCGTTGTCGGCGGTCAACAGGATCCTCGCTGCGGTCCGTCAGGGCAATGGTGACGCGCTGGAGCTTTGCGAGCAAGGCAGGTGGCGGCGAACCCACAAACTCTGCATGGTACAGCAGTTGTGAGAGGCCGTACGCTGAGGAGGCAAAGCCGCGGCAGAATGCCGACAGCGGCACCTGCTGAGGCGCTGTAGCGGTCGTCCATGAGCTGCTGCTGGGATGGCCAGTCGAAGCCGGCTGCCGGGTCGATGGTGCCGTCCCAGGCATTGACGAGCGGCACCCCCAGCGCAGTGGCCTGCTGCACCACCCGAATCTGACCAGCCGCCCCACCCCACCTGGGTGTGGGCGACCGTGACCGCTGGTGGGGCTGCTGCCGGTTGGATGGGGCGGAGGGGCTGGGCTGCATTGGCTGGTGGGCCAATGGCCATGGCCACGGTCTTGTTTGTGTTCAGCCGCTGCCCTATAGCACGCCCAAAGCGCTGCATGACCGCCAGGAAGGCGGGCAGCGATGCCCGGCTGGGCAGGTATGCCGTGCTGTCGTCAGCATACTGTGTGCAGGGCAGCTGCATCCCGGCCACTGCGATGCCGACGCCGCATGCCGACAGCCAGCGGCTGAGCGCCTGGCCGATGACCAGGTACAGCGCCTGCGACAGCGGGCAACCCTGCAGCACGCCCGCGGCAAAGCTGACTGGCTGGCTGAGGTAGCCATTGGCGTGCGCCTGTGACCTGCGGCCGGTCAGCAGCCTGACCAGCATGCGCAGGAAGCAAGGCCCAGCGCCCAGCAGGCAGAGCGCCTATATCAGGGAGCTGCGGATCAACAGTATCATATGCTTTGCGAAATCCACATAGCACAGCAAGTGCTGATCGCCGCTCGTGCGCAAGCAAGTGCGGCAGCAGCTGCATGGTGATGATGCTATCGCCGATGCTGCAATGGGGAAGGAAGGCGGCCTGCTGCGGGTCAAGCACATTGCTGAGCGCCGCGCCCAGGCGACCAGCCAAAGCCCGCGTGAAGGCACGGTAGTTCGTGTTCAGCAGGGTGATGGGCCGGTAGTTGGCAGGCTGGGAGCGGTTCCCAGCCTTGTGGATGACCACCAAGATGCCATCATGAAAGCCAAGCGGCATGTCGCTGTAAGCCAGCATGACAGAGAACAGGCGCGCCAACAGGGGGTCGAGGAAGTCGGCGTGGCGGCGGTACAGCTCCAGCGGCAGGCCGTCAGGGCCGGGGCTGGTGCCAGAGCGCGCCCGGCGAAGCGCCCGGTGCACCGCATGGTGATCAATGGCGGCGGAGTCGGGGGCTGCCACTTCGGCGCCGCCAATGCGGGGGCTGCTGCTGAGGGCCGTCAACACATCATGCTGTGCTGCGATGCTGACCTGGGATTGGGCAGAGATGCCGGTAGAGAACTGTGCCAGCATGCCAGCGCAGCGGCTGCTGTCCGTGACCAGGGTGCTGTCACCTGTGAGGGCAGCGATGCCCCTGGCGGCCACCGGCGCCTTGAATCTGGCTGTGAGCCCAGGCTTCAGGCACCTCGCCGTCATGCAGCCA
This sequence comes from Diplosphaera chodatii, assembly GCA_032358165.1. Taxonomy (NCBI): domain Eukaryota; kingdom Viridiplantae; phylum Chlorophyta; class Trebouxiophyceae; order Prasiolales; family Stichococcaceae; genus Diplosphaera; species Diplosphaera chodatii. Next base: position 2,707,038 of record JAALGY010000015.1, on the reverse strand, counting down.
CTGCCGTGCCTCTGAGACTGCTGTGATGCCGGCGTCGAGCTGGCGCCGCTGCTGCAGCCGGCGATATGCCGCCAGCACGTCATTAATGGCGCCGGCATTGCCGGCGTCGCATCTGTTATATGCATCGTTCTAGCGGAGGGCCAGCTGGTCGACCGTGGCCGCCAATGCTTCCCGTGCTTCCCGTGTTGCCGGTTGTGCTTGTGGCACAGTGCTGCCAGCTGCACCTTGAAGCCTGGCCACCAGTGCAACAGTGCCAGGTCATTTGCTGGCGCCGCCGCTGCCCGCCAGCTATTCTGCCTCCGCTGCGAAGCTGGCCATGAGCTCCGGTGACGCAAGGAAGGCCAGCCGCACCCGGTTGCGCGCCGCCTTGCGCGCCTGCTGCGGCGCGGCAGGGCGCAGGTCAACGGCCACAAGGCGGTGGTCAGGGTAGCTGGCCGTGCGGGCAAAGAGCTGCGCTGGGCTGCAGAAGTCTGTGAGCTGGTGTGTGATGTGGAACCTGTCCAGACGAGCTGCGCTCCGACGCTGAAAAAGGGTGAGCTTCCGTGCATGTGGCCAGCGCTGGCGGTATTCATCCAGGAGCTGGCCGCCAAGCCGCTGCTGCCACTCTGTTGCCGCGCCGTCCGCCTGGGGCCTTGCTGGCAGACGGTCCAGGGTGCCATCTGCAACACAGTTGAAGTCGCCCCCATGTATGAGCTCACGACCACCAGCCAGGCACCGCATGTATGCCTGGCTCAGGCGTGTACTGATGAACTGCCGCTGTCCTGCAGTGTTGCCAGACGGGAGGTAGGCGCAGGCCAGCGTGAGCTTGTGGCCTGCCAGGTCGACGTCGAGCAACAGCAGGAGGCGGCCATCGTCTGAGTGTTAAGCTGTGGCCTCATGCACCGTGAGATATTACTGGCGATGAGCGCCAGTACATCAGTATAGCTACGCCTCTGCTGATGCTGGGGCTCTGCTGCTGCTGCTGCTGCTGCTGCTGTGGCTGCTGCTGCTGCGCTGCAAGGGGTGCCCCTGCGGTGGAGTGTGGGGCCGCAGGGCGGGATGGCCCGCCGCCCCGGGGGCGACGGCGGGCAGAGGGGCGTCACGCCTGATGGCATGAGACCAGAAGGGCGTCCAGCCGCGAAGCTGTGCTGTGGTCCTGGTGACAGTCAAAGGTGTCAGCCAGGTTTCCTGAACAAACACAATGTCCAGGCGGTCACGTTGCCATGCAGCGGCCAAACCAGGCGCCTTCATAGCGCTGAAACTGCGGACGTTGTGGCTGCCAACCCGCAGCACAGGGGCGCGGCGACGCCGCTCACTGCGAGGGGGCATGGGCGCTCGGCGCCCTGCCAGCCGCAGCCGCGGCCTGGCTGGTGGCATGGGCTTTCTTTATGGGTGCTCGCTCGGCAGCCGTTGGTGATGCAGTGGCCTTCCGGCGGCCGGCTCCCTGGGGAGGTGCATTTGGCTGCCGCCGCCGTGGCCAAGGCTGCCTGGCGGCTGCGAAGGCGGTCAGCACGGAGGGTGGCGGGTGCAGGAATCCACTCGCCGCCATCTGCCGTGCCAGGGGCCGAGCCAGCGGTGGGCGCCGTGCTATCAGGCGCAGCAGCCGCCGCTGGGGTGGCCAACTCGCTGGCTGGTGCGGGAGTGGGGTCTGGCAGGGTGGTGAGGTCCTCTGCCGTTGCTCAGCCGGGCGTGGGGCTTCCTGTGGGTGCAGCGGGCGACGCGGTGGACTTGCTGCCGCCGCCGCCGCCATCGGCTGGGGGAGGCAGCCGGGGATGCGCCCACGAGGCTGCCACCGCCCGAGCTGGCACTGCTGTCTGTAGCAGTGCCTAGGGAGGCCACAATGGGGGGCAGGTGTGGTGGCAGGATGCCGGCATTGCCACAGGGAGGCGCTTGAGGCGAGGCCGTGGAGGAAACAACCTGTGTCAGGCTGCCGGCAACATCGTCACTCACAATAGCAGGCACAGGCACACACACAGATACCTCAGCCGACTGCCCCTGGAGTGGCAGTGCCAGCATCACCAGGAGTAGTGGGCGGAGGCGGCGGCGGCGGCGGCGGCGGCATTGGGGGTGGGGGCGGTAACCCACTGCTCGCAGCACTGGCTGACTGCCCATCGGCAGCTTGTGCAGCAGGTGGCCGAGCCGCCTCTGGGCGCCCGGGGTGCGCTTGGCCACGGCCAGCGGCAGCTGGCCCACTGCCACCTCTGCCACGACGGGAGGATGAGCTGCCTGGGGCTGGTGGTGCCCCTGCGTAGGCACGGCAGCCGCAGCAGCAGCAAATGTGGTGGGGGGAGGGGCTGCTGGCTCCAGCGGCTGCATCTACGCCGCCAACAGTCAGGCAAACAGCGGGCGCTGCCCATGCTGTGCAGCTCACAGCAGTTGCTGCGGCCAGCAACACCATCGATATCCTGCAGCTCGATGAACTGAGGCAGCGACGTGCCTCTACGTATCTGCGGGCGGGGCCAAGGCCAAAGCTGGCAATGACTGCATCAGCGCACGGTACGCCAGCCAGCAGGTCTGGCGCGCACCGCACGCCGGTCTGCCATGATCAGTGAGCACCTCCTGCCAGGCCGCAGTTGTCATGGAGGCAGGGCTGTTGCAGATCCGGACTTGCGGACGGTGTGGCTGCTGTCGTAGGCCCAATTCGGGTACTGACTCCGCCACCAAAGGGGGATGGCAGGGAACGTGCACCGTCGGCCATCCGGGCGTCCCAAGACGCGGCGACCTCAGTAGCGAGGTACACAACATCCAGCTGCAGCAGCTGAGTGGTGGCGCGGCGGGGGCGCGGCCGCGTGATGCGGTGCACAGGTGCAGATAGGGCAGCGAACCGCGTATTATTTAAGAAACGGCTTGTCCAGTCCGGTTTTGGATGGTAGACGCACTTAGCAGCAAAAGCAAGTGGGCATCGTATAGTGGTTAGTACTTTCGCTTGTGGCGCGAACAACCTGGGCTCGAACCCCAGTGCTCACATCGGTAGTTTTGCCAACAGAAAATCTGCGGGCGCGAGAACGCAGTCACCACAAAAGTCGAGCGCCATCTGAGGGTCGAACTCAGGACCTTCCGCTTAGGAAACGGACGCTCTAGTCCACTGAGCTAAAAGCGCGAAGGGTGCCTTCCGTCATTTCCTGACAACCATACCCGCAAACACTTACTCTACCTTCTATTCTACGGCAAGCACGTCGTCTACTGCGCACTCCTCTTCAACACCTGGCGGCAGCGGCGGTGGCGGCAGCCGACCCGCGGAGCGGCCGCTGTAACTCTGCGACGTTTGGCCCCATCAGCAGTTGGCATCGGAAACCTTTTCAGGTCGGTGAGGCCCAGCTCAGGCCAGACGGACGCAATTATTGGGGTGCAACACCAGCAGCCGCTAGCAGCGCAAGTCGGCGCTCAGAGCGCAGCCGCGGGGCGGCTGCGCTTTATTGGACGCTGGAGTCAGCAAGATGCAGAGTAGTGGCCCACTGCACTTGTGGGCTGCTCCTGGCAGACTAACGAGGTCCACCGCCGGCTGGACGCAGCTGAGTCGGCACAAAAAGTAGCATCATGCAGAATGAGCGAGTGCACGGGTGCAGCCGGCGGGGCGGCCGCTACAGCCACCACCGCGCAGGCGGCGGCTTTACCAGCCAGGCGCTGGCGCCACTCAGATGCACTGGTTTGTAGCTTAAACGGGTGGAGCCCCGGTGGGTGGGCCAAGGTTTGGGTAGTGGGATTTCTAGCATGTGTTAGCGTCAGCAATGACGGAGGGGCGACAATTGATGTACACCACCGTGTTTGCATCGGGGCTGTGCAGTACGGCTGCACTTGGCCAGCGATGCACGCGGCTTGTGACGCTATGAAGGCCCGTTCAAGCAGTCAATTAGCAGCGCTGCTTGCTTGGAGTCTTGCCACTCTGGGATGTACGCAGTGAAGGCTGCAAGCACATGCACCTTATCAACATGAAGTGGTGGTTCATGCTGGAATTTTTGATTGAGCAGTGCTAGCCAGTCGGATTGCTGGCTTTGCACGTCGATTGCACTCAGCTTTCGTGTCTGTTCCAATCCGGTCGAGGTGTATGTACAGCAGGCAAGCAGGCAGACATGCTCTGTGCCAATCGGTCAAGATTGACGTGAAGTGCCCAAAACACATTGGTGAATATGAATGGTCGGCCCTGTCCTCAACGTCTGGAACCCTGCAGCCTCTTGTGCAAGTTCTGCTGCTCATTCGTCCCATGGCCAGCGGTGCTCCTCCAGCACGGGCCATGGATCAAACATAGGGTTGGCATCGAGATCATACGAGGGGCTCCGCCGCGGCCACCGCCGCAGCCTGCGCCGTGGAGGGTCCCGCAGCTCATAGCTGCAGCCGTCCTTCAGGGAACAGCTGCTGATCACTGCATGCTCCTGCACGATGACAACAGGTGACCCGGTGATCATGCAGACCTTTGCTGCTCCTGGCTGTGGAGTGGGGTATTCTGCACTTGAGCTGGCCTTACAGCTGACATGGACACCACCCAGCACGCACAGTTAGGAGACATCGTCTGAGTGGCGTCAACCAAAGGTGAACCCTGCGAATTCAGGTCTACACGCAGTGAGAAGGCAGCACAGTATGTGTCTCACCAGCGCCTTGTACGGCGCATTCAACACGCGCAGATGAGGAAGGCCAGCTGCCAGCAGTGCCACCCCTGTGCTGAGGGCGTCCTCCGCCCAACACACGCGGAACAGGTTCAGCACCGTCAACCGTGGCAGGGCTGTCAACACCCGCAGGTGCCTGACGCCAAAGCCCTGTTCACGTTGGCACAAGTCATTAAAAGGGTGCAATGGGAGCCGCACACTGTTCGCTGTTACAGCGTAACATGCAGTTGATAGTCATGGCCAGCATGCTGCTGCATGTGCCGTGTGTTGCGTCAGACAATTATTGAATTTGCAGATTGCCAGAGCAGTGCATTAGAGTCGAGAGCTCACACCTGACGTGAAGTCTCTAGTAGATTCGAGTCATGCAGCTGCAGCCATGTGAGCGTGCTACAGGTAGCTATTGCCTGTGCTGACATGATGCAAGTCAAGGGCGATGTATGGCACGAGCAGCGGCCTCATCTTAGTTTTCAACAGCTGAAGACTGACCAACATGCAACTACACGGTTGCACGTACCTCCAGCACCCTGTGCAGTGGGCCGGTTTCCTGATGCTGTATCATCTTAATACTGAGACGCTCGAGGCATGGCAGGAGTGGCAGACCTGAAAACCCAAAGCTGGTGATTGAGCATGTGACCAGGGTATTGTTGAAGTGCAGGTATGTGCATCGTGCAGCTGGTCCCCTTGTGCCATGGCAGGCACTCGGAACCAGCCCTTCGTTGGGTCATGAACAACGTCCTGGACACGGTTTGCTGCATCGGTTCACATACCTTTAAGGATTGAAGACAGCCCGTGGTCCTGAGCAGTGGCCCTCAAGCCAATGTCCAGTTGCAGGCGGCGCACCTTGGAAAGCCGTGGAAGCAGCACATCTGCTGGCACACCGGCCACCTGCGCAGAATAGAGCAGAACATGGACACAAACAGCCAGACAATCGCGTCGCACACTCCTTTGTTCCTCTGAACTGGCAGGCTGTTGTCATTATGCCTCCGGACCTCTCCAAGGTAAGACAAGTGCAGTTGGGTGCAGCGTGTCAGCTGCCCATAAGGCAGCTCCTGCACATTGACAGATGAGACCATTCAGCACTAACATGTACAGCCCCATGCAATCTGGACCATGGCAGGCCCTACACGGCGATCTGCTAATGGATGAGCAGAAAGCCAGCTGCAGCTGTCCATGAACCATACCGCTGCCACGCTGCCGGCTCCGAGGTCGTCTATTGCCAGGTGAGCGAGCAGCGGGCAGTGCGCCAGTATTGCAGGAAACAGGCTATCGTGGCTCCCGCGCAGCGGATTATAGTTGGTAACAGCAGCAAGCAGTGTCAGCCGCTGCAGCCGGGGACCCAGCGCCTTGAGCATGTCAGTAATGGCGCTGCATGTTACAATACAGCTGGTCAAAGGCTTGCGAGCTGATGTTGCGGTCCTGGAGTCGCATGGTATGATGCGCAGTATACAGAGTGTTGAGATGCTAGCTCCTGCGAGCCGATTGGAGCTCTACGGCTGGTGTGGGCGATTTGCCATAAACACGTCTTCCTCAGCTTTGATATCAATGGAATCTGTGTGCACCTTGTGGTCGATCCAGTGGGGCGAACTCCCTCAAGAAACAGCGCCGTCAGGCTGGTCACTTGGGCTAGAACTTGTAAATCCTCCGTCTGGTAGCCATCGTTGGACCAGACATACAACGCTTGCAAGCCTGCGTCAGAAGCACACACCACTTAACATCATGATATGCAGAGACATTGGGATTCACGAAAGTTATGGCAGCTAAATTCTGACGTGACTTGGCTACCAAGTGCTTTGAGTTCAGCATGCTCAGGCGTAAAGAATTGCGAATAAAAGTGGATACAGGCTGTGTGCATGTACCAGTCATGGTAGGGAGTGCTGCACCCAAGCTGCAACATTCAAAGCCATGTTCCAGGCTCAGGTGCTGCAACTGCGGCACTTTGGACAGGACGCCATGCTCTGCATGATAGTGATTTACAGCATCACCCAGGATTTCAAACTCTCACAAACGCACTATAGCAGCCCGCATCACGATATCGTTCAGCCAATTCGCTTCTTGCAATGCAAGTGTGCATGCTGACAACCATTGCCAACCTTTTTCGTCTGCAGGCTCTGCGCAGGCACCAAGGTCTAAGGCCCGAAGCTGTGGCAGTGCCTCTGCCAGCGCAGTGATGTTGCAGCAGCCAGCCGCGCCATTTGTTCGTATTCCTTCAAATGTCTCGCCCAAACCGAGGGCCGTCAGGTTGCTGCATGGAAGTCAAGCGACTGCTGTACAACCGCCGTGCAGGCACATCATGCTGACCCTGCAGCACCCAGTTACAGCGGCAGCCCCATACAACAAACAAGCAATGCCAGCAGGCCCAGGCAGCCGCAAGCTGCATAGTTGCTCAGTCATGCCCAGCAGGCGGGCTTGCTAATGCGCACAGGTCGAAAAGAAATTGGCCTGTGAGTTTCCTTGCAGTAGTCCTGGGCCCAACAGTGCCTACCTGAGTGCCGAAAGGGGCGATGGGCTGGGCAGACAAGTTAGCATTGGGAGGCGCAGCGCCCGGAGCGATGTCACTCTGGCCAGTGCATCCAGTAGCGGATCGCAATCCGTCAAACAGTTGTTGCTGACCGTCAGTCGTGTGAGATTTGTCAGGTACCAAAGGCTCTGCAGACGGGTCAAGCTCCTCAATAGCTCATACCCAGCTAAAACACATGTGCCATGCCATCTGCAGTCAGTCCATTGGGTAGCTTCTGGCATATTTCTTTGATCCGCCTACCTGGCTGTCATATATCTCGGAATCTGTCAACTTAAGGTGCAGCTGCTTCATTCTAGCAAGGTGCGGCTGGAAGCACTTGAGGCTACCTTTGTCCACCTGAGAGGGGCAGTGCGGTGTGCATCAAATACGAGAATGGCACAGAAGCTTCGCATAGGCAGCAGAAGGCATGGCTCATGAAGGGAGAAACATTTGAGGGGTTGCCGAGGACAATGCAATATTGCCACTGGACAGCATGCAGCCAGAGCTGCTCATCAGGCTGAAAGCGCACACCGGGCAGGCCAGGGTGCGCAGGCTGCTGATGCCCTGGAGCACTTTGGTCATCGGTAGCATATGATCCGCACAGTCCCACCCATCCCAATCCTCCACGAGCGTCTGCCCGGCAATGTCCAAAGATGTCAAGCTGCTGGGCGCCTGTGCCGTGCAAATACCTCAAACACATCATTGATATGTGTATTTTTGGTGCAATTTGGAAGTGTTGTTGGGCAGATCTGTTGGATCCTTACAGATGTGGCGTGAGTGCAGCTGCAGCTGCTTGCTGGTGACTTGTTTCATGGACGTGCTTCTGCAGTGGCGGGTGCTGCACCTTTGCTAGGAAGGAATCCAAGTTGCAGAAGGGCAGGTCAGCGGTGCCGAGGTGGCGCAGCGGGTAGCGGTGCCGCAGCGCCAGCTCGAGGAAGGCTGGGTGCTGCGGCTCTGCACTGTGCAGCGCAGCCCTTGCTGCCTGACAAAACCTGCACAACATGGTGAAATCGCAAGGTTGAGGCCAATCGTGCACAATGCTCCATGGGACGTGCATGGTCGAGCGCAGCATCGTACCAGAGAAGGGCGGGTTTCCGCAGACCATGAAGTCATATGCAGTGCAGAGCACACACACCTCGTGTCGACCAGGTGGCAATTTGCAAGATCGTCTGGGTCTTGCAAGAAGCTGCAAATATGCTGCAGCAGCTCTGGAGGCAGCGCTGATATGGACATGTTGTGGTCTGCGCCCTTCTGCCCATGATGGCAAGCCAGCATCGCCCCTCTTGTCCAAGCAAGACCGAAGTCAAATGACCAGCTCCTGCGTGAAAACAGGTCGGGGGCACCGGGAAGTAAGCGGCTGATGCTGCATTGTGCTTTGTTTATCATGCGTCACGCATTGTGAGGCTTGGATGCAGGTCTCGACGCCCATCGTGCCGCCTGAAACCGCTCATGCTGCACCTGCCAGAAGTGGAATGGTGGGTCAAGCTTGACTGTTGGTCGCCACCTCTTTGCTGGATGCGTTGCTGCCAAACTTGCATCAGTAGCGCAGCACCTCAGCTGCAGGCTGCACTATTGCTGTGCACAATTACAGGTGCCCTGGGCGGCGATTTCACTGCTGAGCCTAAATCGCCGCCCAAGGTTGCAAGGTTGCAAGGTTGCAGCCAGCAACGAGCATCTCACGACCACAACACTTGTTGGCAGGGGGCTGGAGACGGTCACCACAAGGGGTGTGAAAAGGAACATGCCGCCGTATATCAGGGATGTGCTACGATCAAGAGCAAACATTTCACGGCTTCTGCCCATCTAGCGGAGGATGTTGCCTACGTAGTGCTGGCATCAGAACTGTCATCAGGTGCACCAACGTTTTTCCTTGTGTACTAACCAGCGTTTAGTACTGCGTTCAATAAACGCAGGCGCCGCTGCGGCCATTGCATCCTGCGGGTTAGAGACGACCTGCGCCATTCCTACGGTGTAACTAGCTCAGCGAACCAGTGGCACACAGTCTCAAAGCACTGGTTCCAACGCAGGTGACGAAATCTTGCGTACAGTATGTGATCGCCTGCTAACCAATTGTTAGAACACCTCACTTCCATCAGACTACCTCCAGATTTGAGGCCGGCATGGCATCACACCATGCGGCGACCCCCAACTTCTGACTCATTTTCCCCGCAATATGCAGATTCGTGACAGCAAGCAGGCTGTCTCGTGAGGCGGTATTGCTAGCTTGAACTCATCCTGAAGCAGCACATGGACGTCGGCAGCAGAAGCACTTGCATCTCAGGAACCATGGTGGTGGTGCCGCTGCACTACCAGCTGATTCTGGTGAGTGGAACCCCCCGCACAATGCTGCGGTCCAGCTGCAACCCCAGCACATCATTGACTTCCTCGAAGGGCAGCTCGAGGTCCACTGCCGCCCAGCAGTCCGACTCAGGCATGTTTGCGACCACCCTGATAGGCGGCAGACCCGGCGCCCGGCGCCGCGCCATTCCGCGAGCTCCTGCAGGGCAGACCGGGAGGCATGAGGGCTCATTCGAGCTGTCGCCCAACCGCACCTACTTCTGACCATGTTTCACCTGGCTGAATGATGTAATAACAGGCAAGCCCAATTTCCAAAAAGCTGTGTGCACAGGTCATGTCGTTAAGCCATACAGGAGACTTCTGATACTGTTACGTGTAGCAGTGGAGTGATCAGGCAGAGGCGTGCATGGCTATCAACACAAGATATCGTAACAGAACACGTTGAGAGGCCATGGCAAGGCCCAGCTGTTTGTTACAATGCAACGCGGCTGCAGCTACAAAGATCGGTTGGTTAGTGGTACCAATTCTGCCACTGTTGCTGTTCAGCAGTCCACAACTGCACCTCAGGGGATGTCGCTTCAGGGGCGCCCTTGTCATGGACGGGCAGCGCCAGCCGCTCCAGGGAGGGCATGCCCACGATCGCCAGGACAGCGCCTGGCCTGTGCAGCAGCGCTGCCTGGTCTGCCATCGGTTTTCAGCAATTGGTAGCTGGTTGAACTGTCTGCTGGTCCACTGAACGTGCTGCACCGCATTGATTACTACCCAGCACAAGTCCCTGAGACTGCAGCAAGAGCAGCCGTCGACTCACTCAAGCATAAGGAGCGTCGGGGACGTGGTTTACACCGAAGGTCCAGCCCTTTGCAGCTTGCCAGCTGCAGCTAACACAGGATGTCTCAGGAAGCAAGGAAGACCAGTGGAGTCCTGTTTGTCTGTGCGTATCACAATTTCAACGCAATTGTGTCATGGTGAGCAGTGTGGCATGTGGCGGAGGTCTGAATGGCCATTCAACGCACCTTGTGCAGTGGCGCCTGTGCAAGCTGGCTGTAACCTTTGCTCTGCAGTTGCCCATTCTTCGACAGGTTGAGCAGCTGCAGACGCGACAGCTCGCACAGTTCCGTGGGCACGACACTCATACCGCAGTCCACCTGCGCATGGGTCACAAATGGTGATGTTCATGGTGCGGCACAATCCGCTGACCGACTGCAACTCCTACATGATCATGTTCAGTATGCCAAACAGACTGAACATCTTGCTCCGAAATTTACAGGCCAAATCAGCCCCCGCACCAGGTGCAAGCTGATCAATGCTGGCAGCGCCCCGGTAGCGGTGCACAGGCGCTGCAGGAAGAGGTCGTCCACCCCATCCTCGCCATGAAAGGCCAGGTGCCGCAGGTTGCTTAATGCCGGCAGGTGGACGTCCAAGAAGAGTTTGTACCCATCTGGAATGTCTTCCTCGTCGTCCCATATTTCGTCCCACGAATACAGTGGCTTCAGCACAAGCTGTGTAAGGCTGGGTGGCATGCGGCCCAGCCAGATTGGAAGCACTGCCTGCAAGCAGTAGCGTGAGAGGCTCACTGGTGACCAGTCACCAAAAGCTTGACACACTTGATCAACAATCACTGCCTGGGCTCAGCAACAAAACGTGGCTCCAGCAGGATGGAACACTCAAAGTTATCTTCGGTGCCACGATCTCGTCCATACACATACAACAGCAGGCCCGGCACAAATGGCCAGATGTCTCAGCAAGCTAGGTTGGACTACTGCACCTGCAATGTCAGCAAGCCCGAGAGGGTGCTGAGTTGGTGGCTAAAAGACGCCCGACATTTGCTTGACTCGCTGTGGTCGGCCATGAGGGACAGTTCACGCAGCTGCAAGCAGGACAATCAGCAGGGTGTCCGAGGAGTTGCGGCTGGCACGCAGGAATATGCAGAGTGGCATCAAGAGCAAAGCAGCAGGAAGCATTCAGGTGCACGCAAACATCGACCACTGGCAGCGGGTGCTGTCATGACACAGGATGCATACAAGCTGCAATGACCCTACAACACCACGGAAGTTCATCAACTCTTCGCAGCCTTGGTCATCGCAGGTGCTGTACCTGCGGCACACACGGCAGCCCATCTGGGGCGTACTCCCAGCCAGTGTTGTGCAGCGCCAGGCTGCTCAGCGCAGTAAGCCGCGAAAATGACGCCGGCAATGGCAGTGTGCTCAGGTACACATCGTCGATAGGCCCATCGCGTGACAACTCACCGAGCGCCAACGTTCGTAACCCCTGCACAAATTCCTCAGAGGCTGCATCTAGGCCAGTGATGAGGTGTATCACCCAGACCAGCAGTCAGTTCCGTACAAAATGTGGAAACCCAATGGGTACCTACTCCAATGTTTGATGCGGCTGCACAGGGTTGCTCATGAGCGCTGGTCATGGTGCATACCGGGCATGAAGCAGCAATCTCTGCCGTCAATTCCATCCAGTCGGGGGCTTCACACGCATTTGGCTCCTCTTGATATATCCAGGATATGGCATCTCGATCCGTGATGTACATAACAGCCAGATCCTGCATTTGCAGTGCACAACACCTTGAGGAGGAAAACGCTTCAGGCTGTTGGCGGTCTAACCTGCCCACATGTTGCACCCCGTTGCATAACATATATCTGGAGGAATAGTTGCGAGGACCATATGTGCTAGCCCATGCAGCAACGCATTCAGCACCGTGTGCAGCGCTCCCTGATGTTAGTCACTGGTGCCATCCTGCAGAAGCAGCTGCTGGCCAGGTGGCAACAACGACTCACCTGCAGCATGGGAAGCTCCGCCAGAGCTGCGACAAGACAGTCCTGTGTCACACGCAGCAGCCTGAGCAGCGCCAGCTGCCGCAAGCAGCCGCCCATGCCGGCAATGCCCACCAGGCTGCTGTCGGTCAGGGTCCCGCTGGCATGACCGTCCAGCCGCAGGGCCTGCAATGGATTAGGCGATGTTAGAGCTGATAACATGAGGGGCTGTTGCCCTGGTGGCGGCACACTGTGCGATGCAAGAAGCAATGCTGATCCTAATGCAGCTAGCACTGTGCCATACTTATGGCTGTGGCCAGGGTGGTTAGCTTGCATTTCAGGACGCACATGGCTACAGAGCTGCACCTGCAGTGAGGGTGCAGCAGCGGCGAGACCAGCCAAAAGAGCAGCCAGCAGTCCGTCATCTCCCGTTTCCTGGCAAGCACCAAGACATGCTATTGTTGCACCCCTCGATCGTGTACTGCCCACATCGGATCATGTGGACTCCTGCGCCATTATTCGATGTGCACCTGCATGGTGGTTGCATTGAGAGGGCAGGGCTCATAATGCACATAAACTGCATGTGCAAAGGATGATGTCATGCTGCACCAATGCTCCAGTGTGCAATGTGCAGCCCACCCCGTCATCGTCGAACGATGTGCAGCACTGCAGCTGCAGAAGGCCCTTTCCGTGTCGCCACAGCCAGCGCTGGAGTGACAAAGACAGCGGGATCTGCTCCTGAATGCCGTGGTGCCGCTTGCCACCAGCATCAAAGCTGGCCACCTGCGCTGTCACCATGACAGGCAATGGATGACTCCACACAGCAGACCGCCTGGAAAGGCTGGCAGGATAGCTCAGATAGGTGGCGTGTCAAAATTGGACTCCCAGCGTGCCTGCCACAGCGGCAGGCCGTGATGTGACAGGTAATAGCGCCATGCACGGCAGACGGCTGCGGCCCTGATCCTGCATGAACGCATCCAAGCCAACGTTGAAACGTATGCTATCAGCGCTATAAGCTTGCAGAAGCCATTGAACGGCTAAGCAGAGCATGTATGCATATATACACGCACAGGCACGGTGGCCACCGCACCTTTCAGGGAAGGGCACATGCGCCAGCACCCGCTCCACCACCTCTCCTGGCAGGTCCTGAGCAGTCATCAGGCTGACATGGTTGGCATTGCGATTTGTCGGCTCGATCGACCGGGCTTGGGCTGACTCATGTCGTTGTACTGTTGGCTGTGGCCTGCGCATCATGCCAACAGTGACCGCATACTCGTTGACGGCAACCACAGAGCCTTCGAACTGAATCCGCAGCAGCAATGCGACTTGGGGCGACCCAAACAGCCGGCAAAAGCTGGCACAATCGGACTGATTTGTACACACAGGTGTTGTTGATCTGGTATCACCACCATTAGCATGCCGTCACGAATCGCAGCTTGATGAAACTACTGGCACACAGCCGCGTTCGTGTTTCTAACACTGCTCTGTGGATTTGTGAAGCGTCCCTGAATGTTTATGTCGTACGCAAGTCGGGTGTCACCATTCGATGGAGACGTGTTACGTACTGCTGCTTCGTTAAGCTTCGTTATTTTTGAGCGTGTCGCCCTGCCTTCCGCCAGATAATGGCTGCACATCCTCTTTCAGATCCAGATGAATGCACATCCTATGATTCCGTGTATGCCAAGGTCTAACGATGAGCAACACGCTAGCTTGTTTATTTGCCTTCTCAAACTGCAGATAGCATTGACAGGCTGCAATGCCTGTTGTACAGCTGCGCCACCGACTTGCGATGACTGCCTGCTGTGACGGTGCCGGCACTCTACCAGTCGGTGGGAACACCTCTCACGATGCTGCTGTCCAGCTGCACGGCCAGCATCTGATTGACCTCTCCGAAGGGCAGCTCAACACCCACTGCAGCCCAACTGTCCGACTTTGGCATGTTTTCTACCACCCTGATGGGCGGCATGCCTGCCCCACGGCGTTCTGCCAGCTGGGCCAGCTCCTGCAGGAACGCGACAAAGAGCAAGCGCTGGGGGGTGTTTCTACAGTTGATCACGCCTCTGGGCATGCACATACTCAGTGCGGCACAGCCAGCAGCCTGGCTGACAGCTGTGGCGTTCATGTGCTATTCATGATAGCTGCTATATCTGGGATGAGGCTGGCAACTTTGTTCGACCAGACTGGTCGACGGCAGATGCCTCAAATGCCTCATGTGGATGGCTGGGCATACACAAAAAGCCATGGGCGGCATTGCACCGCTCCACCGCCAGCAAGGTGCTGGCCACTTGGCTGACTGCATCTGGCATGCCTGTTGTGTCTCGTGATGCACCTCAGAGGATGGCCGGTAGGCCTCGGTATGCGGCAGCGCCAGTAGCTCCAGGGCTGGCATGGCTGCTATTGCCCCAAGTACGTCTGGCCTGCAAGCAAGCTTGCTCCAAAGCTTTGCCATCAGACGCTAGTGTGTGTACCCTGCAGCGAACTGCGGCAATCTGCAGTGCACATTGCCCTTGTCATTTCTTGCTTCAAGGGTGCCAACTTGCTTCGGCACCCATCTGCTGCAATGTAAGCAAAGACATACAAATGCAGCTCTCACTTGAGCGGAGCTGATGGTCGCCACACATTCCGCCATCTGCTGCAGCGCAGGTCCAGCTGCCTGCATGATGTCAACTGCAAAGAATGCAAAGCAGAATTGATAAGAGCAGGGTATTGAAAAGAAGTAGAGACTATGCATGTGCACACGTGACAGGACTGTGGCAATGCAGTCCAGTGCACACCTACGCTCGACCTGCCTGGTCAAACCCGCAACATACAGCATCAGAGGTCCCACATGCTGAAGCACCTTGTGCAGGGTGCCTGTGCAAGGTCACGGTAGCCGTCCTCCCGCAGCGACCCGTTTTGCGACAGGTTGAGCAGCTGCAGCTGCGCCAGCTCGCACATCTCCAGTGGCACATTCCGCAGGTCACAGTTCACCTGCACATTAATTAACTGGCAGTGCTGCACATCATGTTCCAATCCACACGCACTGCAGACATCGCACGAGCAAACTACAGCATCGAAATCATCCCTTTGCCATGCACAGCGCCAGTTACATAGAGGGCTCGATCAGCAATTTGAGGCCAGCTTGAATCCTCGTACCACGTGCAGGCTGATCAGCTGCGGCAACGCTGCAGCAGCGCTGCAGACTTCTCGCAGGCAGCTGGTGCCGACCTCGTGCAGGCCATGGAATGCTAGGTGGCGCAGCCCACATAGCGGCGGCAAATGCACGCGTAGGAAGGTGGCGCAGCCCTCGACATGGTCTGCCGTGGCGTCCATGTGCCAGTCGTACAAAGGCGACAGCACAAGGTGCGTGAGGGCCAGCGGCAACCGGTCCGGCCAGGCCGGCAGCGTCGCCTGCATGAAGGGAGCATCCGAATGTGGCTTCAGCTGCATGTTGAGCTCACGTCCCAGTCCATGCCATCACCCCGATTTTGCTCATCAGCGCTTGCTGCGGATGGGCTGTACAGCAGCAACTTCAACAGCCATCCCAGTTGGGCCAGCAAGTCCGCAACACAAACGGCATACACTAAGCCATGCTGCAGTGTGGGACATCCTATGTAGGTGACGACATACATCTCCCGCCTTCGTCTAATATGCTTGCCAACATACCTGCTCCCTGTATCGAAACCAGCGGGAGAGGGTGAAATGCTTCCTCACCTGCAGCGCTTCCAAGCCCGTAAGGGTGCTGAGATGGGGCGGAAACTCCGGCCCAGGGTCGCTGGTCCCGCTGTACCCGCATCGGAGGGACAGTCTCCGCAGCTGCGGCGCAGACAGGGTAGCAACCAGTGGCGGTCGTGTTCGTGTGACCCATGCACCGCACAGGCCGTATGCAGTTATGCACCTTGACACTTATTGCATGCATCAAGACGCCACTGCTTAACTACTGCATGACTTCTTGCTTGATGCCGTCAGATGTGTCTGGGCTGTAGCAGCCGGCGCCAATGCAGAGCATGGCACAGCCCAGCTCAGATTCACCCTACAACAGCGCAGGAACACATCCAGAGATTTGGATGCTCGAGTCCCAGCAAGTGCAGCATGGCACCTGCTGCAGCTGTGGCAGGGCATCAGGCGCATGGCCCCAGCCAATGTCTCGCAGCAGCAGGCAGCTCAGCGCCGAGACTCGCGAGACTGTTGTCGGCAGCGCCATGACCTCTTCCGACATCAGATATGCGTCATCGTTGCCCTGGTCCTGGCGTGGAAGGTGACCAAGTGCCAGCATGCGAAGTGCCTGCATATGACCGGCCGGCTGTACACCCATTTCACTGTGTCACTGCATCCTGCGCTGCAGCATTGCAAGCTGGCCATTGATGCAGACATAAGTGCATACTACTGCAGGTGGGTGATTCCAATCGAGGGGGGAGTGGGTGGCAGCCGTGACTGCACCCTCCGGCTGATGCATGGAGCAAGCCTGCATACCGGGTATGACACAGCAATGTGCGCCAGCAGCCGTATCGTGTCAGGTGGCTTGTATAGGTATGCAAGCTCGCCATATGTGGACGGCACCATGTCACGCGCTTCCGTCTCCTCCACGAACATGACAGCCAGCTCCTGCAGCCGCAAGACAACACCCCATATTGCTCACACATCACAGCATGCAAAGCAGCTGCCGCATGTAGGTGGATGCAGCAAGGCTCGGATGTGTGCCTCTCAAGCACCCACTCTCCAGCGCTGCCCTTTGCTGACATACACATGTTGACAGGCGGCAGATGACGCCCATTGTATGCCACTGCATGCTGCGGTCAACCGCCCGCTGCCATGGTTCACCTGCAGCATGGGTAGCTGTGCCAGTGCTGCCACCAGGCCGTCATCGGACACATGCTGCAGCCCGAGCAGAGCCAGCTGCCGCAGGTGATCACCCATGCTGGCGATGCCCACCATGCTGCTGTCGGTCAGGGCCTGGGCGGCATCAGCATCCAGCCGCAGCGCCTGCACATGAGGCATCACATCCAACATTCATCCTGCAGATGACCAAAGCAGCTGTGGTGTCAGCATGACGGTTCTGCCAGCACTTGTGGTGAAATCCGCACCTGCAGTGAGGGCGCGGCAGCGGCGAGGGTGGACAGCAGTGTAGGCATCATGCAGTCCTTTGCTGTGAACTGGTCGAACTGGCAGCCACGTGCGATTTGCTGCCATCAGGCAGCCATGTCAACATCAAGCCCATGCTTTCTCTCAAAAGAACTCTCAAGTCGTCAGTGTACATCGCATGCTGGATTGGTGCACGCATCTCAGGCAGGAGCGCAGTGCTGCAACCAGTGCAACTGTGCAGCACCATAGGACATGCTGTGGCATGCAGCAGGCAGTTGGTCTACGAATTCATCTATGGTGCTGCATGGGCCCACCCCATTGGAGAATGATGTGCTGCACTGCAGCTGCAACATGCCGCTGCCGTGGCGCCGCAGCCAGTGCTGCAGTGACAGGAACCGCCGCATCCTGTCCCTAGCTGCACATTCCCCGCGCTTTGGATCCCCAGAGATGCTGGCCGCCTGCACCGTTACGGCAACTGAGTGCACGCATTTATCGCATAGCACCCCTCAGTAGTGCATGGTCACGGCGTCAGGTGGTGCTTGTGAGTGGCATGTCGAGCAGTGTCCCAATCTGACCTGCCAGATGAGCAGACCACGCTGCGCCATGTACTGGCGCCATGCTCGACACACGGCTGCGGCTCTGACCCTGCAATGTGCTGAGGGGCTGAGCACCAACAACGTGTGCAGCTTCGTGCACAGCGTTTTGCAGCATGTATGCGTCTGCAGGCCAGCAAGGCGGGAAGGCGCAAGCTGATGACAATGGCGCCCACCGCACCTTTCAGGGAAGGGCACATGCGCCAGCACCCGCTCCAGCAGATCCCCTGGCAGGTCGTTTATGGCACCACGCGGCTGCATACCTCTTTCTGCGCTCCTCTTCGCCATGGGCCTGGGACGAAGCTATGCCGCTGCACTCCAGCCTCCTGAGCGCCATGGCGTCCACACGAAATTGCTTTAGCACGCACACTTGACAAGAATCACAAGGTCGACGTCGACAGCGTCCGGCAGCAGTGGTGATGCAGGACCTTATCCAGCGCCGCAGCTGGTACGGTCCTGCCCACGTGTGCAGGCAGGTTGCGTTGTGTTCGATGCTGCTTCCGCCGTGACATTCCCCAAGAGCAGCCAGCAGGCTGTCATACAGCAAATTGTTTTCGGATGCTGTGAAACATTGCCGCGCACGATGATGGTTCGTCAACACGTGAGCAGTCTGCAAGGGACATGATGACAATCGCAGCAGAGGGTGTGAGAAGTAGAGCAGGCACCAGACTGCTGCTGTTTATTCCCTAGCTATGCTAGCGGACTAAGGTCGAACAATAGCCGTTTGAGTGTAGGTAATCAACCACCCATACTCCTGCTTCCCATGCACTACACATGCAATTTGACTGAGACATGACTTCACCAAGAAGATAGTTCGTTATCATACATGTACTGAACACAGGCGCCGCTGCGGCCATTGCATCCTGCGGGTCAGAGATCTGCACCATTCCAATGGTGTAACTAGCTCGGCGGACCGGCGGCACACAGTTCAAAGCGCCGGTTCCAGCGCTGGTGACGAAATCTTGCGCACAGTATGCCTTCGCATGTGGAACCCCATCTGAACACCTCATTTACACCTCCAGACTCGATGTCGGCATTGCATAGAGCATGTGGCGACACCTAACTTGTAAACCATCTTCCCCGAAACATGCAGGTGCGTGGCAGCAAGCATAATGTCCCATCAGGCGGCATTCGTGCTCGATGGTCTGACGCAGCGTGGTGAATACCGGCAGCAGCGGCACCCCAGGGACCATGATAGGTGGTATCGCTGCACTACCAGCTAATACCAACAGCTGGTCGTGGCGCATGGAACCCCCCGCACAAAGGTGCGGTCCAGCTGCACCCCCAGCACATCGTTGACTTCCGCGAAGGGCAGCTCGACGTCCACTGTCGACCAGCAGTCCGACTCAGGCATGTCCGCCACCACCCTGATGGGCGGCAACCCCGGCGCCCGGCGCCGTGCCAGCTCAGCAAGCTCCTGCAGGGCGGACCGGAAGGCATGTTGAGGCGTCACACAGGCAATATATGGCACTACTGCTGACCAAGTTTCGCCTGGTGTGATGTTGTATGACAGGCAAGCCCACACTGCACAACTGTATGTGCACAAATCATGCCACAGCGCCATCTGAGAGGCGTCTTCTATGGTTTTCGTCACAGTACATACAGTGATCAGGCAGTTGTTGCTGTTGACAAGGTGTTGCCACAGAACATGGTGAGAGGCCAGGAGAGGGCCTAGCTGTTTGTTGCAGTGCAAAATGCTGATGCTGCAAGATGAGTTGGTCAATGGTGCAACTTCTGCCATTGTAGCTACACTGCAGTCCACCCTTGCACCTCAGCGGATGCCAATTCAGGGGCGCCCTTGTCATGGACGGGCAGTGCCAGCCGCTCCAGGGAGGGCATGCCCACGATTGCCAGTACAGCGCTGGGCCTGCGCAACAGTGTTGCCTGGTCTGCCATCGGCTTTCAGCAGTTGGGTTGCTGGTTGAACCGCCTGCTGGGTCGCTGAACGTGCTGCACCGCATTGATAGAATTTCAGCCCAAATCCCTCAAACTGCAGCAAGAGCAGCTGTCGACTCACTCAAGCAGCAGGGAGCGTCGGGGACAGTAGTCACACCGAAGGTCCAGCGCTTTGCAGCTTGCCAGCTGCAACCAATACAGAATGCTCGGGAGGCAAAGTCTCGAAAATCGTGAGAACTTGTCACAGGTCCGATGCAACTGTGCCATGGTGAGCATTGGCGTGATTTAGTGTTCTGAACGGCTATTCAGTTCACCTTGTGCAGAGGCGCCTGTGCCAGCTGGCTGTAACCGTCGTTTTGCAGCTGCTGATTCTTGAACAGGTTGAGCAGTTGCAGACGCGACAGCTCGCACAGTGCCGTCGGCACAACACGCATATCGCACTCCACCTGCGCATGGGTCACAAGGTGCACAGTAAAGGTCACGGTGCTGCACAGCTGCACAGCGTTTTGACTGAACCCCCACATAGGCTTATTATGTCAGACAGACTGAACGTCTTGCTTCCAACTGCGTGAACTTGAAATCCAGTCGGCTCCCGCACCAGATGCAAGCTGATCAATGCTGGCAGCGCCCCGGCAGCGGTGCACAGGTGCTGCAGAAACTCCTCGCCCGGCCCGTCCACCTCATCCGAGCCGTGAAAGGCCAAGTGACGCAGGCCGCTCATTGCAGGCAGGTGGACGTCCAGGAAGCGTCCATACCCATCTGGAAACTCTTCCTCGTCTTCCCATATGTCATCCCAGTAACGCAGTGGCTTTAGCACCAGCTGCGTCAGGCTGAGTGGCAAACGGCCCGGCCAGTGTGGAAGCACTGCCTGCAGGTATGTAGTAGCGTGAGAGGCTCGTTGTCGACCAGTCAATAATGCTTTTGATACACTTGATCATCAAACGTCACCTGGGCGCAGCAACAGAACGTGACTTCAGGGAAGGATACTTATATGTAGATGCGGTGCCAGATCTCATACATATGCACATAGAGCAGCAGGCCCACTCAAGGCCTGCTGTCTCAGCACGCTAGGTTGGACAGTATCACCTGCAAAGTCTGTAAGCCCGTGAGGGTGCTGAGCTGGTGCCTGAAAGACGTTTCACAACTGCTTGACACGCTGCGATCGGCCAGGAGAGACATCTGCCGCAGCTGCAGCACAGTCAATAGGGTCTCTCAGGAGTCACTTGCTGTGGCAACATGTCGCACAGTGACATTCAGAGCACAACAGCAAGAGAGGCTGCTGTGCATGCGGCTGTGTGTGGCCTGTCCTGACCCCTGAAGACGTTGCTCAGACCACACGCAGTCAGTTGCACACAAAGCTTCGACCATTGGCAGTCGGTGCCGTCGTGACACAGAGTTCGCCCTGGCCACAACGATCGTACACCACCGTGAAACTTCATTGGTTGTGTACACCCTAGGTCATCACAGGTGCTTCACCTGCGGTAATGACGGCAGGCCATCTGGGGCGTACTCCCAGCCGGTGTTGTGCAGCGCCAGGCTGCTCAGCGCTGTGAGTTGTGACAATGACGCCGGCAACGGCTGCGTTTCCAAGTATATGTTGTGCATAGGCCCATCGTTTGACACATAGCCAACGGCCAACGTACGCAGCTCCTGCACGAGTTCACTAGAGGTGGCAGGTAGCCGAGCAATGAGGTATGTCATCCAACCAGCAGTCACATCTGCGCAAGATGTGCAAAAGCTGGCGGGTGACGTATTATGTTGAATGCGGCAGCAACTCTTATGTTCTCATGAGCGCTGGGAATGGTGCGCACCAGGCATGATGAAGCAATCTCAGCCGCCACTTGCATCCACTCGGGGGCCTCGTATGCATTTGGCTTCTCTTCGTGAAACCACGATATGACATCTCTTTCTGTCACGTACATGACGGCTAGATCCTGCAGTTGCAACGCACAAGGCCGTAAGGAAGAGTAAGGATGGGTTTCTTGGCGATGTAAGGCTACCCACCTGCAATGCATCTCGCTGCATGACATCTGGACAACTGATTGCTGGAGACCATAGACGCCACATGCGGGAATGCATCCAGCACCATCGATGTGCAGCGTGACGTAATGTTGGCCACTTGTGCCAACCGGCAAATGCAGCTGCCAGCCACCTGTTGCAGACATGGCTTGCCTGCAGCATGGGAAGCTCCGCCAGAGCTGCGACAAGACAGTCCTGCGTCACGCGCTGCAGCCTGAGCAGCGCCAGCTGCCGCAAGCGGTTGCCCATGCCGGCAATGCCCACCAGGCTGCTGTCGGTCAGGGTCCCGCTGGCACGACCGTCCAGCCGCAGGGCCTGCAATGGATTAGGCGATGTTAGAGCTAATAACATGAGGGGCTGTTGCCCTGGTGGCGGCAAACACTGTGCGATGCAAGAAGCAATGCTGATCCTAATGCAGCTAGCACTGTGCCAAACTCATGACTGTGACCAGGGTGGTTAGCGTGCATTTCAGAACGCACATGGCTACAGAAGTGCACCTGCAGTGAGGGTGC
The DNA here is from genome assembly GCA_032358165.1 of Diplosphaera chodatii. Lineage (NCBI taxonomy): Eukaryota > Viridiplantae > Chlorophyta > Trebouxiophyceae > Prasiolales > Stichococcaceae > Diplosphaera > Diplosphaera chodatii. The sequence continues at coordinate 2,684,820 of JAALGY010000015.1, read as the reverse complement.
AGCAGCGGCGAGACCAGCCAAAAGAGCAGCCAGCAGTCCGTCATCTCCCGTTTCCTGGCAAGCACCATGACATGCTATTGTTGCACCCCTCGATCGTGTACTGCTCACATCGGGTCATTTGTGGACTCCTGCGCCATTATTCGATGTGCACCTGCATGGTGGTTGCATTGAGAGGGCAGGGCTCATAATGCACATAAACTGCGTGTGCAGAGCATGCTGTCATCTAGCAGCAATGCTCCAGTGCACAATGTGCAGCCCACCCCGTCATCGTCGAACGATGTGCAGCACTGCAGCTGCAGAAGGCCCTTTCCGTGTCGCCACAGCCAGCGCTGGAGTGACAGAGACAGCGGGATCTGCTCCTGAATGCCGCAGTGCCGCTTGCCACTAGCATCAAAGCTGGCCACCTGCGCTGTCACCATGACAGGCAATGGATGACTCCACACAGCAGACCGCCTGGAAAGGCTGGCAGGATAGCTCAGATAGGTGGCATGTCAAGAGTGGACTCCCAGCGTGCCTGCCACAGCGGAAGGCCGTGATGTGACAGGTAATAGCGCCACGCACGGCAGACGGCTGCTGCCCTGATCCTGCATGAACGCATCCAAGCCGACGTCGAAGTTTTGCATTTCTAGAGCAATAGGCTCGCAACAGCAGGTGAAGGCCCTAGCATAGCATGCACACTCGCATGGTGACGTCGTCCACCGCACCTTTCAGGGAAGGGCACATGTGCCAGCACCCGCTCCACCACCTCTCCTGGCAGGTCCTGAACAGTCACGCGGCTTACATGGTTGACATTGGGGTCTGTGTTGGCAGCCGACCGCGCCTGGGCTGACTCGTGACGCTTTGCTGTTGGCTGTTCTCCGCGCATCATTGCCGACCCTTGCAGCATACTCGTTCACGGCAGTCACAGAGCCTTACTTCGACATGAGCTCGCAGCAGCACTGCGACTGATGGCGGCCCAAACAGCTGGCAAGAGCTGGCACTACCGAGGTACTGGGCTGATGATTTGCACACACAGGTATTGGTGATCTATTTTTCACCTCCAGGATGTCACGGATCACTGCATGATAATGATCCTGGCAGCACCCAGTTGTAAACTGCTCTGTGGACTTGTGTAGCGTCCTAGGATATACATGTCAGATGCAAGCGGTGTGTAATGGAGACATGCACCACTGCTGCTTCTTGCTTCCGGTGTCGCACGGACTGCCGCCAAATAATGGTTGTATGGTTGCACATCCTATGCTTTAGTGTGTGCCAAGCTTTATCTATCGCTGCGCGCGCATGTCTGCCTTCAACGACACAGATAGCATAAACATCGATGTCTGTCAGTCGCTAAGCTGCACCACTGGCTTACGTCCGATGCATGTCCGCTATGACCGACGGTGCCACCACTTCACCAGCTGGTTGGAACCCCTCTTACGAGGCTGCTGTCCAGCTGCACCCCCAGCATCTCGTTGACCTCTCCAAAGGGCAGCTCAACCTCCACTGCAGCCCACCTATCCGACTCTGGCATGTCTGCCACCACCCTGATGGGTGGCATGCCTGCCCCGCGGAGTTCTGCCAGCTGGGCCAGTTCCTGCAGAAGCACCAGCAAGCTCACACCAGGTGATGGCTGGTGTATCACGCTGTGTTTGGCATGGTCTGGCCTTCCAGCAGACACATATGCACACTGTGCGGCACAGCCCGCTGGCTGACAGCTGTGGCGTCCATGTCACAATGGCCTTGATATCTGGAATGAGCAAGGCTGGCTTCTGTGACCACATCCGAGAGCTCGCAGCTGGCCTCATGTGGATGTTGGGCGCACACACAGTCAACAGCTGGCACCGCTCCACTGCTAGCAACGGGCGGGCTGAGGATACTTGTATTTGAAGTAATGGTGTACATGTATGCTGTGTTGGGGCTAGGGCTGCACCTCGCAGGATGGCCTGTAGACCTCGGTATGCGGCAGTGCCAGTTGCTCCAGAGCCGGCATGCCTGCTATGGCCGCGAGGACGCCTGGCCTGCATGTGGACACCAAGTGCTTTGCAAACAGACACCAACGTCTATATTTTGCAGTGATGGCCACAGTTCTGCTCTGCACGTCACACTTGGTGACCCGGCTTGAGGGGTGCAAATGGACGGGCGGACAGCACACATCCACCACATCAGCAGGCAGCAACGCATGATCGCAGTTCTTACTTGAGCGGAGCCGGCGATGGCCGAAAAGGGCGGCATGTGGTGCAGCGCAGGTCCAGCTGCCGACAGGATGTCAACTGCAGCAAGCGCAGAATCTTGACGAAATCCATGTACTGGCAAGACGCCAGACACCTCAACTGGTAGACATGCTGCATCTATAACAGTGTGCTGGACCGCATGTTTGGCCGACTACATACTTCTCATAACCCCCGCATGCTGAGCACCTTGTGCAGGGGCGCCTGTGCAAGGTCACGGTATCCATCCTCCCGCAGCAACCTATTTTGCGACAAGTCAAGCAGCTGCAACTGCGGCAAGTCGCACATGTTTTCCGGCACCCTGCGTAAGCCACAGTTCACCTGCGTGTGACAAGTGCAGATGTGCTTGGACCCCATACTGCAAGCATCTGCACAGACATCAAGTCTACTGCTCTGAAGTCCTCCATCTGCAAAGCAACAGGAGCACAGTGAGCGTCCGTCAGATGTTTGACGCAGCTGCATGCTCGCACCACATGCAGGCTGACAAGCTGCGGCAACGCTGCAGCAGCGTTACATAGGTCCTGCAGGCAGCTGTTGCCAAGCTCGTGCAGGCCGTGAAACGCCAAGTGGTGCAGCCTGCGCAGCGGCGGCAGGTGCATGCGTAGGAAGGTGGCGCAGCCCTCGACACAGTCCGCATACCATTCGCTCGAGGGCGACAGCACAAGGTGCGTGAGAGCCAGCGGCAGCCTGCCTGGCCAGTCCGGCAGCCTTGCCTGCAATCAAAGAATCATGAATTAAGAGTAGGGACCTGTCAATTTGTGCTTATATGCGGCAGTGCATGTTGGCATCTCTGTCGAGCATCAGCACAATGTCACATGGGCCATGCAGCAGCTGCATGAGCAGCTACAAGCCACCTCTGTGTGGCCAGGATATATTGAACATATCATCGGTATGCGATGCACACCAGGCATGCTGTTGACATGCTCGCTGTTTGCTGCTGGTGAACTGCAGGCCAGACACCCTTTGCTACACCCTGAATGGAAAGTTTCGACACCTGCAGTGCAACCACCGCCGCAAGGGTGCTGAGATGGTGCGGATCCTCCAAGTCACGGTGGCTGGTTCCAGTGTACTCTTCCTGGAGGGACAGTTGCCGCAGCTGCGGACAAGAGAAACAGCGGCATTGGTCCAGTGTCTTACCGTGCGACCATGCTGCACTGTGGCATGCACAGCACTGACATTGAGATGACACATCTGTGGCTAGCAACGCTGCAGAGCACCTGCATTGAAGGAACTGGAAAGTCACTAGCAAGCGCAGCAAACCACCTGCGGCAGCTGTGATAGGCGATCAGGAGAATGGTCCCAGCCAGGGTTAAGCAGCAGCAGGCCGCTCTGAGCCGAGAGCTGCGAAACGGACGCTGGCAGCGGCATATTATCCATGTTAAGGTATGCCCGAGATATGCACTCGTCGCTGGCGGGGAGGTGACCAAGCGCCAGCGTGTAAAGTGCCTGCGCATGACCAGCAGGCTTAGGAAAACAGGCAACCGCATGTTGTATTGCAGCACTGCCAGCGTGCAGAGAGATTGTGGCAGGATGCGTCCACTACTGCAGGCAGGTACTTTGGGCAGACGTGCACTGGGTGACAGGCTGTGGCGCACTGCCCAGCTGATGGAGTGTGCATGCATACCGGGTGTGACACAGCGATACTCTCCAGGAGCTTCATCTTGTCAGGTGGCTCGTATATGTATGCGCGCTCGCCAAAGTCATCCACCGGCACCATGTCGCTCGCCTCATGTTCATTCACGAACACAACAGCCAGATCCTGCAGCCCAAAACTTGCATGTTGGTGACAAGTCCCTTGCATGCCCAGAAAAGCGCAACTCAATGCCCCACCGACGACATGCCGACATACAGATGGCGGCTGTGAAGTGCAGGCAGATGCCGTAAGCCTAGACATGTGTGCCTCCTAACACACCCTGCAACGTTTCCTTTGCTGGAAAGTTTGTATAATGTAAGTCTACATGTGCCGCCCGCCATGTGCGACTGTTGCATGAAATACCTGCAGCAAATGCTCACCTGCAGCATGGGTAGCTGTGCCAGTGCTGCCAAAAGGCCATCGTCAGACACATGCTGCAGCCCTACAAGAGCCAGCTGCCGCATGTGGTCACCCATGCTGGCGATGCCCAGCAGGCTGCTGTCGGTCAGGGCACGGGCGGCGTCAGCATCCAGCCGCAGCGCCTGCAGGTGAGGCTAGCAAAGTCGACATCGACCTTACAGATGACCACAGCAGCTGTGATGTCAGCATAATTGCGCTTCCAGCACTTGTGGTGACATCTGCACCTGCAGCGAGGGTGAGGCAGCGGCGAGGGTGGACAGCAGTGCAGGCATTAGGCTGTCCGTGGCTGTGAACTGACAGCGACGCCTGACCTGCTGCCACAGGCAGTCATGTCACCATCGAGCTTTGCTTCTGGACTGTTTGGTCCGCAGTGTATGTTTGCGTGCTGGTTCGTTGCATACATCTCAGGCAGGAGCAAAGGGCTGCCACCGGTGCAACTATGCAGCTTGAATCATATGCAGTGCTATGCAGGAGGCATTGATCTGTGATTCTGCGCAGGGGTCCACCTTGTTGGAGAAGGATGTGCTGCACTGCAGCTGCAACACACAACCGCCATGTCGCCGCAGCCAGCGCTGCAGTGACAGGAACTGCTGCATCCTGTCCCTAGCTGCACAGTCCCAGCGCTGTGAATCCCCAGAGATGCTGGCCGCCTGCACAGTCATGGGAATTGCAAGCGTAGAGTAGTCGTACCGCACCCCTCAATGCATGTCCATGGCATCAGGTGGTACGTGTGACAGGCATGTCAAGGAGCGTCCCACTCTCACCTGCCAGATAAGCAGACCAAGCTGCGCCATGTACTTGCGCCATGCACGGCACACGGCTGCGGCTCTGACTCTGCAGTGTGCTGAGGGGCTGAGCAGCACCAACGTGTGCAGCTGCGTGCACAGCGTTTTGCAGCATGTATGTATACGCAGGCCAGCAAGGCGGGAGGGCGCAAGCTGATGACAATGGCGCCCACCGCACCTCTCCTGAAAGGGCACATGTGCCAGCACCCGCTCCAGCACCTCCCCTGGCAGGTCCTTTATGCCACCACCAGGCTGCATACCCCTTTCTGCGCTCCTCTTCGCCAGGGGCCTAGGACGAAGCTATGCCGCTGCACTCCCGCCTCCTGAGCACCACGGCGTGCACATGATATTGCGCTGGCACACTCGGAAACAATTAGAAGGTCAATGTCAACACCGTCCGGCAGCAGTCGCGATGCAGGACCTCATCTGGTGCCGCAGCTGGTACGGTCCTGCCCACATGTGCAGGCAGGTTGCGCTGTGTTCGATGCTGCTTCCGCCGTGACACCCCAAGAGCAGCCAGCAGGCTGTCATACAGCAAATTGTTTTCGGATGCTGTGAAACATTGCCGCCCACGACGATGGTTTGTCAACACGTGAGCAGTCTGCAAGGGACATGACAATCCCAGCAGAGGGTGTGAGAAGTAGTGCAGGCACCAGACTGCCGCTGTTTATTTCCCTGTGCTAGTGGACTAAGGTCGAACAATAGCCGTTTGTATGTAGGAAACCACCCATACTCCTGCTTCCCATGCACTACACATGCATTTTGACTTAGACATGACTTCACCAAGAAGATAGTTATCATACATGTACTGAAGACAGGTGCCACTGCGAGCACGCACTGCATCATGCGGGTTAGGACCTGGCCATCCCTACAGTGTATCTACCTCAGCTGACTGGTGGCACACTCTATCAAAGCACCGGTGGGTATCAGAGCAGGTGAAATCGAAACCTTGTATACAATAGTATGTCTTTGCCTGCGAAATCCCTGCCGGAACACCTGACTGTACCTCCAGACTCGAGGCCAGCATTTGCTCACACACCATGTGGCGACACCTAAACTGTAAGCAATCTTTTTGCAAACATGCAGACACGTGGTGGCAAGCAGACTGTCCCATCAGGCAGCCGTGCGTGCTCGACGTTCTCTGACGCAGCACGTGATCACCGGCAGCAGTGGCACTTGCACCCCAGGAAGCATGGTGGTACTGCTGCACTACCAATAGTTGGTAGTGGCGAATGGAACCCCCCGCACAATGCTGCGGTCCAGCTGCACCCCCACCACATCATTGACTTTCTCGAAAGGCAGCTCGACGTCCACAGCCGACCAGCAGTCCGACTCATGCATGTCCGCCACCACCCTGATGGGCGGCAACCCCGGCGCCCGGCGCCGTGCCAGCTCAGCAAGCTCCTGCAGGGCAGACCGGAAGGCATGAGGGCTCGGTTGAGGCGTCACACAGGTAACAGCACCTGCTGCTGACCATGTTTCGCCTGGTGAGTAATGTTATATGACAGGCAAGCCCGCACTGCACAACCGTATGTGCACAGGGCATGCCACAATGCCACCTGAGAGGTGTCTATTATTACTGGTACTGGTGACAGTGGACGGAGCTACCATCAGGCAGGGGCGAGCGTGGCTGTTGACACAAGATATCGTGACAGGGTATGTCGAGAGGACATGACAGGGCCCAGCTGTTTATTGCAGTGCAATCAAATGCAGCTGCAAAGATGAGTGGGTCAGTGGCACCTCTTCTGCCACCATTGCCACACTGCAGTCCACAACTGCACCTCAGGGAATGCCGGTTCAGGGTCGTGCTTGTCATGGACCGGCAGTGCCACCCGCTCCAGGGAGGGCATGGCCACGATCGCCAGTACAGCGCCTGGCCTGCGCAACAGCGCTGCCTGGTCTGTCATCGCCTTTCAGCAAATGGCTACTATTTGAACCGTCTGCTGGTCCGCTCAAAGTGCTGCACGGCACTGAGAGATTTCACAGCACAGGTCCCTGAAACTGCAGCAAGAGCAGTTGTTAACTCACTCAAGCAGCAGGGAGCGCCTGGGACGGCAGTCACACCGAAGGTCCAGCCCTTTGCAGCTTGCCAACTGCGAGCCAGAATAGGTTGCCTCGGGCAGCAACGCCTTGGAGGATGGTGAAACTCTATTGGGAACCTCTCTGTGTGTCACATCTTCGAAGCAGCTGTGTCATGGTGAGTAGTGTGGCACTGAGTTCTGAATGGCCACTTAAGTGCACCTTGTGCAAAGGCGCCTGTGCAAGCTGACTGTAACCTTCGTTTTGCAGCTGCCAATTCTGCGACAGGTTGAGCAGCTGCAACCGCGACAGCTCGCACAGTGCCGTCGGCACAACTCTCATATCGCACTCCACCTGCGCATTGTAACAAGGTGCACAGTCAACTCCACGGTGCTGCACGATTGGCTGTTTGACTGAACCCCCACATGACCAGGCTTACTATACCAGACAGACTGAACGTCTTCCAACTGAACTTGAAATCGAACCGGCTCCCGCACCAGGTGCAAGCTGATCAATGCTGGCAGCGCCCCGGCAGCGGTGCACAGGCGCTGCAGGATGAGGTCCACCCCGTCCACCTCATCCGAGCCGTGAAAGGCCAGGTGACGCAGGCCGCTCAGTGCCGGCAAGTGGACGTCCAGGAAGCATCTGTACCCATCAGGAATATCTTCCTCGTCGTCCCACATGTCGGCCTCGTCCCACAAACGCAGTGGTTTCAGCACAAGCTGTGAAAGGCTGAGCGGCAAATGGCCCAGCCAGTCTGGTAGCACTGCCTGCAAGTGTTTGCATGAGAGACTAAGTGTTGGTCAGGCCCCAGTCACCAGAAATGCAGTGCCAAACATCGGTCCATACACATGTACAGCCGCAAGCCCGGTACAATCAATGTCAGCAGTTGCAACAAGCTAGGTGGGACACTTTCACCTGCAATGTTTGTAAGCCAGTGAGGGTGCTGAGTTGGTGCCTGAACAACGTCTGACGGCCGCTGGCCTCGCTTCGGTCGGCCAGGAGAGACATCCGCCGCAGCTGCAAACCAGGACGATCGGCAGGGTCTCTGCAGAAATGCTTGCTGTGACGGCGTTACGCACAGTGGCATCAAGTGCAAAACAGCAGACTAAGCTGTTCTGTGCATGCAGGGCAAGCCCTGTTCTGACCCCGAAGACGATGCTCAGACCAAAAGCAATCAGTTTCACTTGGGGCTTCAGCGATTGGCACGAAGTGCTTTCGTGACACAGGGTGCATCCAGCCCGCAATGATCGCACAACACCGTGGGTTTGCGTCAAATGTGTGCACCCTTGGTCATCACAGGTGCGTTACCTGCGGTAATGACGGCAGGCCATCTGGGGCGTACTCCCAGCCGGTGTTGTGCAGCGCCAGGCTGCTCAGCGCTGTAAGTCGCGACAAAGACGCCGGCAACGGCTTTGTACTCATGTATATGTCGTCCATAGGCCCATCGCGCGACAGGTAGCCAAGGGCCAACGTACGCAGCCCCTGCACGATGTGTTTCTGGGTTGCAGAAACAGCCCAGCAATGAGGTGCATCATCCACAGCAGCAGTCACACCCGCATGAAGTGCAAATCTGGCGTGTGAGGCATCACATGTGAGGTGCGGCAGCAGCACGCACGCTGAGAGTGGTGCATACCGGGCATGATGCGGCAATGTCAGCCGTCAGCTGCATCCAGTCGAGGGCCTGGTATGTACTTGGCTCCTCTTCGTAAAATCACGATATGGCGTTTCCTTCTGTCGTGGACATGACAGCCAGATCCTGTCATTGCAGTGCCACAAGACCGTGAGGAGGAAGATGTTTCGAACTACTGACTGTTCAACGCCGCCTGCCCGTGTTGCATCACGCTGCATGAAACTGGACGAAAGAATGTTGGAGACCACAGAGACCCCTAAATCCCTAAAGCCCCATGCGGGAATGCATACATCACCATGTGCAGCGCTCCCCAATGTTGGGCACATGTGCCAGCCCGCAAATGCAGCTGCCGGCCACTTGCTACAACGACGGCTCGCCTGTAGCATGGGAAGCTCCGCCAGAGCTGCTGCAAGACAGTCCTGCGTCACGCGCTGCAGCCTGAGCAGCGCCAGCTGCCGCAGGCAGTCGCCCATACCGGCAATGCCCACCAGGCTGCTGTCGGTCAGGGTCCCGCTGGCACGACCATCCAGCCGCAACGCCTGCAGTTGGGCTCGCCGACATCAGACTTGAGTGGACGGGGCGCTGGTGCCCTGATGGCAAACACTGCATGACGCGGGATGCATTGCAGATCCTACTGCAAAGCGCAACACTCTGCATACTTCTGGCTGTGGCAGAGTCATCAGCATGTATTGCAAATGGTGACATCGTTGAAGATTTGCACCTGCAGTGAGGGTGCAGCAGCGGCGACGCCAGCCAAAAGGGCAGCCAGCAGTCCGTCATCTCCCTTTTTCTGGCATGACAACACCACGCGCACTTTAGGCTGTTGTTGCCACCCCTTGCTTATGTGCAGCTCACATCAGATCGCGTGGGCTCCATTGTCAGTGCTTCCAAGTGCAGTTGCACGCGGGTTCCAATGAGATGGCAGGGCTTCGGGTGCACTACTACTACACGTAGAATGCCTGTGCAGAGCATGCTGTCCTGCTGCAGCGATGGTCCAATGCACAAGTACAATGTGCAGCCCACCCCATGGTCGTCAAGTGATGTGCTGCACTGCAACTGCAGAAGGCCCTTCCCGTGCCGCCACAGCCACCGTTGGAGCGACAGTGACAGCGGGATCTTCTGCCGAGTCCCACTGCCCCACTTGCCTTCAGAATTAATGCTGGCCACCTGCGCTGTTATAATCATGGGCGATGGACTGTGTACGCAGCGGGCCGTCTGGACAGCTTGGCAGGACAGCTCAATTGGGTGCCGTCTCAACAGTGGGAGTCCAAGCGTGCCTGCCATAGGGGCAGGCCATGGTGTGACAGGTGATGGCGCCATGCGCGGCAGACGGCCACGGCTCTGATTTTGCATGAATGCATCTAAGCCGACGTCAAAATGTATGCATCCAGCGCTGCAAACTTCCAGAGGCATTTGAAGGGCCTGGCATAGAATAGATAGCGCACATGCACAAGCACGGTGGCCACCACACCTTTCAGGGAAGGACACATGCGCCAGCACTCGCTCCAACACCTCTCCTGGCAGGTTCTGAACAGTCATGCGGCTGACATGGTTGCCGCTATTGTGATTTGTCGGCTCTATCAACCGCGGCTGGGCTGACTCACGTCGTGTTGCTGTTGGCTGTGGTCCGCGCATCATGCCAGCGTTGGCCTCATTGACGGCAGTCAGAGAGCTTTCGTACCGAAAGCAGAGCAGCAATGTGACTTACGGCGACCCAAACAGCCGGCAAGAGCTGGCACTACCGAGACACCGGGCTGATATGATTTGTGTGCGCATGCATTGAACACTGACATCACCACCGACGCACCAGTAGGAGGTCAAGGGTCGCAGCTTGATGACAATACTACTGGCACACAGTTGCCAGTTTCGTGTGTATAAACTTCTCTGTGCGTTTGTGAGGTGTCCCAGAATATGCAAGCAGTCTTACTATTTGATGGAGACCTGTCTTCGATGGAGACATGTACGTCCTAGTTCTGCTTCGTGCTTCTTGTGTCGTCCTGACTGCCGTTAGATATTGGCTGCACATCCTCTTGCATACATCCAGATGGATGCATATTCCATGCTGTCGTGTATGCCAAGCTCTATTCTGATGAGGCGCAAAACCCTAGCCTGTCTGCCTTGCTCTCAAGCGTGCAGATAGCATCGATTGACAGGCAGCAATGCCTGTTGTACCCAGGGTTTAGCTAGCTGCGCCACCGGCTTGTGATGACTGTCTGCTGTGACGCGCGGTGCTGCCACTCTACGGTGCTGCCACTCTACCAGTTGGTGGGAGTACCTCCCACGATGTTGCTGTCCAGCTGCACCCCAGCATCTCGTTGACCTCTCCGAAGGGCAGCTCAGCACCCACTGCAGCCCAGCTGTCCGACTCTGGCATGTCTGCCACCACCCTGATGGGCGGCATGCCGGCCCCACGGCGTTCTGCCAGCTGTGCCAGCTCCTGCAGGAACAAAGAGCAAGCGGTGGTGTGTGCTGCTGCGACTGATCACGCCTCTGGGCGCACAGGTACTTAGTGCGGCTCAGCCAGCTGGCTGGCTGACAGCTGTGGCGTTCACGTGCTAAACATGACAGCTGCTGTATCTGAAACGAAGTTGGCAGCTTCGACCATTCTATAAGTCGCCAGGTGCCTCATGTGGATGGCTGGGCATACACGAAAAGCAAGCCAATGGCGGCAGTGCACCGCTCGCCCGCCAGCAAGGTGCTGGCCATCTGGCCGTCCGCATATGACACGCCTGGTGTGTCTCTTGATGCACCTCAGAGGATGGCCGGTAGACCTCGTTATGTGGCAGCGCTAGTCGCTCCAAGGCTGGCATGGCAGCTATTGCCCCAAGTACGTCTGGCCTGCAAGCAATTCACAAACGCTCGGCCATTGTACGCTAGCATACGTACCCTGCAGCAGATGGCTGCAGCTGCAGTGCACGTCGGCCTTGTGACAACTTTGTTTCAGGGGTGCTAGTTACCGTCTGCGTACATTTGCTGCAATGCACGCGACAAAATAAAACCAGTTACACGTGAGTGGAGCTGATGGTCGCCACAGGTTCCGCACTCTGCTGCAGCGCAGGTCCAGCTGCCTGCATGATGTCAACTGCAAAGCAAGCAGGACATTGATCAGAGCAGAGTACTGAGACGATGTAGAGAAATATGGATTTGCACAAGTGACACGACTGTGGCAATGCAGTCCAGCGTGCAGCTACGCTCACTTGCATGGCCGTCCTGCAACAGCTTCAGAGTGCCCGCATGCTGAATGGTCACCCTGTGCAGGGGCGCCTTTGCAAGGTCACGGTAGCCATCCTCCCGCAGCAACCTGTTTTGCGACAGGTTGAGCAGCTGCAGCTGCGCCAGCTCGCACATCTCTGCCGGAACCCTCCGTAGGTCACAGTTCACCTGTGCACGACATAAACACGCGCATGCACTTCGACCCCGCACTGCCCAACATTTGCATAGGAACGAGGCTGCTGCTCTACAACCATCCATCTGCAGAGCAGCAGGTGCACAGTGCGCTTGTCAACATGTCTGACGCAGCGTCATCCTCGCACCACATGCAGGCTGTCAACATGTCTGACGCAGCGTCATCCTCGCACCACATGCAGGCTGACCAGCTGCGGCAACGCTGCAGCAACTTTACAGAGCTCCTGCAGGTAGCAGCTGCTGCTGGCATGCAGGCCATGGATTGCCAAGTGGCGCAGCCCATGTAACGGCAGCAGGTGCATGCGTAGGTAGGTGGCGCGGCCCTCGGCACAGACTGCTGCGTCCCTGTGTCGCCAGTGGCGCAGAGACCACAGTACAAGGTGCGTGAGGGTCAGCGGGAGCCGGCCCAGCCGGGCAGGCAGCGTCGCCTGCAACCAAAGATTGACGAGCTGAGGGCAGCAACCTCCCAGTGCGCGCTCTATTTCATGCATCACTGCATATCTGCAGCGCCGTCGAGCATCAGCACAAGCCCAAATGGGCTGTACAGCAGTTGCATATGAGCAGCCACCTCCACGGGCAGCATGATTCCATACATCATGATCATCATCATCATATACAAGGAACAATGCAATGCACAGCAAGCATGCTGTTGATGTGATTGCTCTCTGTTGCTGCCGAATTGCATGCCATGGCGGGACACCCTGTGGTGCATGTGGTGGCTGCGATTCAAGCCATGTGGAGAAATATCTGCCTCTGTAGGCTTGCCATCGTAGCTGCTCAAAAGGGAGAGATGCGGAAGTTTAGGACACCTGCAGCGCTTCCAGCGAGGTAAGGGTGCTAAGATGGTGCGGGAACTCCGACTCGCGTTCGCTGATATCACTGTGCTCACCCCGAAGGGACAGCTGCCGCAGCTGCGGAACAGAAAGCGAACAGTTTAGAGTCAACATGCTAGCGTGCGACCATGCTGCACTGTGGCACGCACACTGCTGACATTGCAATGACAGGTTTATGGCTAGCATCGAGGCGGTTCCTGCAGAATATGCCTTGCAGGCCTTGTGGCCATGATGCATCGGCCATATGCTGTCAGATGCCGCCGCATGCATGCAATTGACCGCAACACTTCAGCATCAATGCAGAGAACCCCACAGCTCAGCACATGAACTGCCACAGCATATCTCAAGAAGTGACATGCTCGAGCACAGCAAGCGCAGCATAGCACCTGCGGCAGCTGTGACAGTCCATCAGGGGAGTGGTCCCAGGCAGTGTTGTGTAGCAGCAGGCAGCTCAGCGCCGAAAGCCGCGAGATCGACGATGGTAATGGCGCTTCGTCCAAGACCAAATGTCCCAGACGTGCGTCCTGGTCGCTGTGCGGAAGGTGACCAAGCGCCAGCGTGTGCAGTGCCTGCACATGCACAGCAGGCTTCGAACTTTACACTGCATGCAACCGCATGATGTCTTGCAACATTGCAAGCCTACCAAAAGCCAGGGACACAAGCGCAACTGCAGGCAGGTGAGTCAATCACATGTGGCCCCAGTGTGACGGGCTGTGGCGCACTGGTCAGCTGATGCATGGCGTGTGCATGCGTACCGGGCATGACACAGCGATGTTCTCCAGCAGCCCCATCGTGTCAGGTGGCTCGTATATGTATGTGCGCTCGCCCCAGTCATCCACCCGCACCATGTCGCGCGCCTCAATGTTGTCGACGAACATTATAGCCAGATGCTGCAGCACCAAAGTGCGTATTGGTGACGAGGGCCAACCCAGAAAGCGCGGGTTCAATGCCACACTGTCATGTCGACACACAGAATGCTGTAGGGCAGTGCAGGCGAATGCAGCAGGCCTAGTCATGTGTGCCGCCCGCACTGCTGTGCAACGCTGAAGTGAAATATGTATGCTCCAAGGTGTAATTTGCCACATGTGACTGTCACAATGAATGCCCTGCAACTGCTTACCTGCAGCATGGGTAGCTGCGCCAGTACTGCCACCAGGCCGTCGCCGGACACATGCTGCAGCCCTAGCAGAGCCAGATGCCGCAGGTGATCACCCATGCTGGCGATGCCCACCATGCTGCTGTCGGTCAGGGCCTGGGCGGCATCAGCATCCAGCCGCAGCGCCTGCAGGTGAGGCAGCTCAGCTAATTGATACTGCAGTTGAACACCGCAGCTGTGGTGTCTCGGTCATGGCCCTGTCTGCGGTTGTGGTGTATTGGCACCTGCAGTGTGGGCGCTGCAGCGGCGACGGTGGACAGCAGTGTAGGCATCGTGCAGTCCGTGGCTGTGAACTGGCTCCACTGGTAGCCACGTATGACCTACTACCATCAGGCAGCCATGTCAACATCAAAAAACAAAGGTCTCTCGGATCGTCAGCTTATGTCGCATGCTGTTTGGTGCACACATCTCTCATGCAGGATCGCAGTGTAGCACTGCAGTGAACAGCAGTGCAAGTGCGCAGCACGTTAGAGATGTGCGGTGCCATGCAGGAGGCGGTTGATCTATGATGCTGCATGGGCCTACTCCAGTGGAGAATGATGTGCTGCACTGCAGCTGCAACATGCCGCTGCCGTGGCGCCGCAGCCAGCGCTGCAGTGACAGAATTCGCCGCATCCTGTCCCTAGCTGCACAGTCCCAGCACTTTGGATTCCCAGAGATGCTGGCCGCCTGCACAGTCATGGGAACTGCAAGCGTAGAGTAGTTGCACCACACCCCTCAATGCATGTCCATTCGCATCAGGTGGTACGTGTGGCAGGCATGTCCAGCAGCGTCCTACTCTCACCTGCCAAATAAGCAGACCACGCTGCGCCATGTGCTGGCGCCATGCGCGGCACACGACTGCGGCTCTGACCCTGCAGTGTGCCAAGGGGCTGATCAGCAACAACGTATGCAGCTGTGTGCATAGCATTTTGCAGCAGCATGTACACATCCGTTGCAGGAGAGCGACAGGGCGCAAGCGGGGCATGGCAACAAGCTCTACAGGTGGAACCTGGGATATATCTTTTCCCTAGGCGGCAAGATTTACCTCCTACGGGGTAAATCCTGCCTTGACAGCAACAAAAATTTACCCTGCAGCTAAGACCGGATTTATCTGGCTTCATGGGGTAAAGTGAGCCAGTCAACAAATATCCTGCGGGACCACCGATAAAGCCTGTGGTTTACTCTGCATGTGTGCATGGAGTTTATCCGAGAGCACACTTTAGCTTGCTGCCGCATCAGAGTTTATCTAATTCAGCACTATAATGCGCCTCATGCAGACAGTTTATCTAGCAGCAGATCACTGTATCTAGCAACCTAGGTAGTTCAGCGAGCTTACTGTGTCCAACCGCAAGCAGTGACGGCACGGCGCACGTATGTGCAAGAATATGGCCAGCACATTCGGACCACCAGGTCGCATGACATGCTTGCACCAGCTGCTGGATGAAGGGTATGCTCGGCATGCCATACTTTGACTCATGTGACTCGAGCTATGAATACGCCCAGCTGTCACCTTGCTCAATCGAAGGTGTGAGTCACAAAATTGCGCCCGAAGCCCTGCACACAGCCCTTGCAGCCCGCAGCGCTTGCACTGCTGTCCACATCACAGGCGCTCACATGGCTTCGCTCTGGCATCCGGTTGCTGTGGGCCACTTAGCAGGTAGCCGTCAGACGGAGGTCAGAGGTCAGCTGTCACACCAGCAAAATGACGGCACAGCACGGCGTCCGCACAGCGGCGCAGCACATTGTCAGCTGTGCATTTTGATGTAATCAGACGTGCCGTGGTAGGTCCCTCGCATGCGTTACGCGCCGAACTGCTTGCGTTGAGTTGCTGATCACCACAGTCAATACTGGCGAACGAGCACGACCTCAGCTCTAGTGAGCGATCCCCATGCTTCTCAGGCGCTCTATCATCATTTGCAGCATTCGATGAGGAGCAGGAATAGCCAATATGCCCATGAGCTGAGTGAAGTACCCTGGTGAGTCAGACATCCCTACAGCATGCAGTGGCAGTTGGCATCGAAAGGATCTGTCTCGACTGCTGCCTTGACCTGCAGGCTCCGTAGTGTGACGTTTATCCAGCCCGAAGCATGCTTAAAGGCTTGGGAACCGGCTACACACGGTGAGCGAGATTGCATGGGTGCCATGCCATTGGCCTAAGTGCACTGCTGGCCAACACTCCACAGCCGCTGCAGACATGCTGCTGTGCACTGCAGGCCGACATTGTGGTAGGGATCCATTGCAAGCAGCAGCAGAGCCACCAATAGGTCGAGTTCCGGACAGCCGCTGCTGGCCAAAGGTGGTGCCGCCAAGCGTGCCGGGAGGACTTGCAATAGGGTGGCATACCCTGACAGTTTGGACTGCAGCAGCTTCTAGCCTTGCAAACATGCACCTTAGCAGTAAGCATGTAAGCAAAGCTGTTGAGAGCAAGCACTGCCAGGCGTTTCAGGCCACGCGGACTATATCCTGCATGCATGGTGGAGTTTACCCTCATGATGTGAGGATAAACCCCAGCACACACGGGCAAGTATATCCACCTGCATATGCACGCTTTACTCTGTTCCCATGCACCGAGTTTATCGTGCAGTGCAGGATATACACTGCCTGCCAGTGAGACCAGATAAACTCCACCATGCAGGATATAAATTTTCCCCACTTTGGCTAAATTTACAGGCCATATTTATCCCAGGATTTACCCCGGGTTCCACCTGTAGAGAAGGTGTCCAACGCACCTCTCCTGAAAGGGCACATGCGCCAGCACCCGCTCCAGCACCTCCCCTGGCAGGTCGTTTATGGCACCACGCAGCTGCATACCCCTTTCTGCGCCTCTCTTCGTGGCAGGCGTAGGGCGCAGTAATGCCACTGCACTGTCACCTCCTGCGCACCACGGCGTGCACACGATGATGCTGTTGCACGCTTGACAACAAGCAGAAGGTTGACGTCACCACCGTCCGGCAGCAGTCGCGATGCAGGACCTTGTCTGGTGCCGGCATGGTCCTGCTCACCTGTGCAGGCAGGTTGCGTTGTGTTCGATGCTGCTTCGGACATGACATCACCCAAGCAGTCTGGCACTTGCTGCCGCCAGCAGGCTGTCACAGAGCAAATTTCTTCGGACCACCGCGTCCTTCTCTTCGGACGCAGTGGAACAAATATTGCTGCCCACGATGATGGTATGTCAACGCGTGAGCAGTCTGCAAGGGACATGATAATCACAGCAGAGGGTGTGAGAAGTAGTGCAGGCACTAGACTGCCGCCGTTTATTTTCCAATCCTAGCGGACCGAAGTCTTCGAACAGGAGCCGTTTGTGTAGAGGTAAACCACCCATCCTCCTGCTTCCTCATGCACTACGTACACATGCACTTTGACTGAGACATGACTTCACCACAGAATAGAACATAGCGTTGTCTTGTTGAAAGCTTGAAACATGTCAAGCAGCAGATGATGCGCCATTATTATTGAGGGTGTACCCTCAATAAGTATCAGCAGTTGGATGTGGTGGTGATGACATCATAGGCCATTCTTTGATCATGCCGCACCACATGCCACTGCTGCCGCATCACACTTGCGTACCACCAATCGTATAAATGACTTGCAGCAGCCACATCATGGCTGCGCACTGCTGGTCAGGTGCACACATATCACAAAAATGCATAAGATTGCTGTAGCTCACAAACAGCCAAGCGAGACAGGTATATAGCAGGTGAAAACTTGCCACACTGCTGCACCCTTTCGCCACATAAGCTGCTGCCTTTATGGTACAGCGACGTGCCTAATAAGGGCAATACACATCTGCTCGCACGGTGCGGCGGTCCAGCTGCACCCCCAGCATGTCGTTGACCTCTCCAAAGGGCAGCTCGATTTCGACCGCACCCCACTGGTCCGACTCCGGCATGTCTGTCACCACGCTGACTGGCGGCATGCCTGGCCCCCGGCTCTGCGCCAGCTGGCCAAGTTCCTGCATGTGGACATCCGACTGGCCAGCTGGACCACATTCGGACGGGGGCACAGGGCCTGATCATGCAGGTACCCCATGGGGTACCATGGGGAGCATACCCGCGCAGCTGGACAAATTCCTGGGTCGACAGACACCAGGGTGACATGAGGCGGCATCGCACCTCAGGGGATGCTGGCTCCGAGTCGTAGGCCTCGATGGGAGGAAGCGCCAGCCGCTCCAGGGCCGGCATCGCAGCCACCGCCAGCAGAGCACCACGACTATGAGAAGGTGCCCTCAAACCAGTATCAGTTGTTGCCTGGAACACACAGGCTACGATGCAGGCCCGACTTGCTAGCTGAGCTGTAGGGCGCTGATGTACAGCAAGCACACGGTGTCGACGAGGCAGCAATGCTAGCAAGTGTGGCGCTCACTGCAGCGGCGCCAAGGGCGTTGGCGCCGGCGGCGGCGGGTCGCCGCGGCGCTGCCTGGGCTCTCGCTTGCTGCACCGCAGGTCTAGCCACTTGCACGATGCCAGCTGCACGAAACACAGCATTTCGTGGTCACAACGTCATTGCAGACAGCGTCACAGCTGAGCATTCATTTGCAGTTGCAATTGCTGAGGAAAGTTGGTTGGTGTTCGGCACATATTTCGTACAGGTAGGTGCAGCTCGCATCCTACATGTGTATACCTACAGTCCTCGAACCCCTACATGATCAGCACCTTGTGCAGAGGCGCCTGTGCGAGCTTGCTGCAGCCGTCCAGCTGCAGTGGGTTGTTGGACAGGTTGAGTTGCTGCAGTCGTGAGAGCTTGCACATCTCTGTTGGGACAGCTGTGACACTGCAGTCCACCTGTACACAGCAGGGAGACCGAGGTGAGCACAGACCGTGCAACGCACTTTGCACAGGCTTTGTGCCAGGAAGCTACTACAGGACACAAATGTCCGCACCAGATGCAAGCTTTTCAGCTGCGGCAGAGCCGTAGCAGCAGTACAGGCATCCTGCAGAAAGTCCTTGCCGATCTCCCTCAGGCTGTGAAACACCAGGTGCTGCAGCGCGCACAGCGGCGGCAGGTGCATGGCAAAGAAGCTAGCGCAGCCGCCATTGCGGCCAGATGGTTCATGCTGATGCGGAGGACTCTCAGGGGACAGCACAAGGTGTGTGAGCCCAACCGGCAGCCGCCCTGGCCAGAGTGGCAGCATTGCCTGCATGCGTTGTGAGGCAGACTGGGTCACCAGCAAGGTTTGGGTGCCTTGAGGATCCGCACTGCTGCACCAGCAGCCCAGCAGGCGCGATCCCAGACATGGTGTGGGCCACCAGGCACACCTGACACTCTGTGAGCCCGCAGCAGGCCAGGTGGCTGGCCGCACAGGGCTGAGGAACGTAGAGTGACAAGCAAGTTGTTCAACATAATGCACCTGCAACGCCTCCAGGGCGGTGAAGCTGCTGAGCTGGTGTGGCAATGCTGGGTCTGTATACTCCGTTTCGTCGCATTCTCCGCGAAGGCACAGCCGCCGCAGCTGCAAGCATAACGACCATGTTCTGAAATACCAAGCCGATTTGCAAATGTGGCATGCTACCGAGATGAGCCTGCACTCAACTGGTTTGCTTCCTATGAAATCGTGCATGAGGCCCTGGAACGATCGCTTTAGTGTTCCGTAATGACTGGACAGCTGCGTCACCGACAAGCAGCATGCCATTGACAAAAACAGAATGCGATCACCAGAAGTCCAAAGCCTTAGCATGAGGCACGTGTTGCCCTCTGTCAGTGGACATATGCCTCGTGCAACCGCAGCCTGATCTACCTGAGGCACGTGTGGCAGGCCATTCGGACACCACTCCCAGTAGATGTTGTGCAGCATGAGGGAGCTCAGTGCCGTGAGCCGTGAGATTGCTGTTGGCAGCGGTGATTCGTCCCAATCCGGGTCTGTATCGTTAGGGTCAAACTCGTGTACGCAGTACGAATGGTGGCCGAACGCCAGCGTCTGCAACGCCTGGAAGCGAGCATCCAAGCCGTCATAAAGCTTGACACCCGTTTTACACCGCCGCACTCTGCAACATACAATGTCCTGGATGCTCATGCGTCAAGATGTTCAGGTGTGCTCAGCACCATCAGCGGGAGTCAGAGTTGGTGCTGCAGTGTCTGAACGTGTACAGGGTGTTTACCGGGCATGACACAGCGATACCAGCCAGCAGCTCCGTCATGTCAGGCTCCCCATCATAATCGCTCTTGCAATTGATGGCCTGCCATGCAGGCTCCGCCTCCCATTGTTTTTGAAAGATGATGGCCAGGCCCTGCGCCCACAGCAAGTGCAGGAGTATTTAGAGGGTCGCAAGCGGCTGACATCATTGGGTGTACATTCTTGACAGGCTGATCCCTGCTTCGTTGGCTTTATCCGCAATTCCGATCCCACTGGCGCCGTAGTTCAGTACGCCACATCATCAACACCACACTGTCGCTCTTAATGGCGGGGCGCTCCATCCAGCACAGGCATGCCCAAAAACAATGCATACATGCTGCATCGCATGCAGGCTGCACATGCCAGATGGTGATGACGATTGCAGCGCATTCACCTGCAGGCTGGGCAGCTGTGCTAGGGCGGCGGTGAGACCTTTTCCAGACACATGGTAGACTCCAATAAGGGCCAGGTGCCGCAGGTGGTCTCCCATGCTAGCGATGCCCACCAGGCCACTGTTGACCAGGCCCCAGGCTGCGCACGCGTCCAGGCGCAGCGCCTGCATTGAGGGCCCATCAGACGGGGTAGACTGTTGAGGGGTTGCCACAGCATGCTGAGCTATGGCAAACCTACTGTCTGCACGCCACACTCGCTTTGCAGGCCCCGGCACACAAACATTGACGTTGAAGTGATGTTGGAGTGCAGGTGGTTGCTTGTGAGCAGGCTTTCAACATAGCTGTACGTACCTGCAGAGAGGGTGCAGCAGCGCCAAGTGCAGACAGGAACGAATTCAGCAGGCCCTCCTCTGCGTACCCCTGGGCACAATTTATACAACAAAATACTTTCGGTACACTCACGCAATCTGTGTGCGCCAGCAGATCCAGCAAATACTGGATCGTGGATTCGCAAGCAAGCACAATGACGCTCCTGGTCTGAAACTGTCAGCAGTGCTACAACCAACGAAGGCTGCACAACAGTGTGCCAGCCCACCTGGCAACCAAATGCCGTGCTGCACTGCAGCTGCAGCAGCCCGCTGCCATGGCGCCTCAGCCACCTCTGAAGCGACAGGAACTTGACGAAGTTTTCTTCAGGCGCTAGGCGCCATACAGTGCGGTTCCCAATGTTGGCCACCTGCACACTCATGGCAGCGGTATGGATTGACATGCTCGCAGAACTCTGCGCGATTCCACGTGCCAGGCTTAGTAGTATTGCACTGCAGTGGATCAAAACGTCAGAGGCCCGGTCTTGCCTGCCACAAAGGCAAGCCGCGCTGCGACAGCTGCTGGCGCCATGCCCGGCACACAGCTGCAGCTCTGACCCTGAACACCCATCAGTAAGGTCAGTCAACAATGCCTTATGTCGATATCAAGGACCCGCGCATGGCATATTGATGAGGTTCCTGTGAATTGCACCTCTCCCAGAATGGCACATGCGCCAGCACTTGCTCCAGCAGCTCTGCTGGCAGGTCCTGTGCTCTTGCATCGCTGCAGTGACTTTGCCTACGTCCCATGTCCGTTTGTGACGCCAAGGAGGCTTCGGCCGAGCTATGGCACTTTTCTGCATGGCACCGTCTGCACCGCACACTCTGTGACGCGTTACATTCGAATATGGAAGCAGGATGCGAATAGAGACCCAGTCATCGGTTCGTAGTTGAACCTGCCGCCGTTTTCACGCACGGCGGCTGCAGCACACTGAGACTTGATGACCGCGGGTGCCGAGCACGCGCAGGAGACTGCGTGTGTGTCCTTCTGCCACAATGAAACAAAGCGTTTGATGTGCACAGAGCATTCTGGCATGGTGACTACGGGTACTTGCAAATAAATCTCATTTGGCAAGCATGCACATGGTATGGCGTCCACCGCTCTGACTTGGCCAATAGGCTGCCGACCCTACAAACTGTTAGTTCTGCACTGCCCTGACAAACTCTTCATGATGCCTCAAAACTTATGGCCTTAGTGTGCATCAAATCTAGACATTTCCTTCCAAGCCAGACCTTCATTCTTGACACATGCACATGCAGAGCGACACACAGCCGCGCGTGAGCTACACAGGTTGCCATAGATCGTGCCTATCGCCAACCTACTATACCACCGAGCTCCTTGTTCGTTACTTCATGAAGCCCATGGCCTCCTTGCTCAAGGCTGTGCCTCACTCACTCCACAGCCAGCGCTGCGGATCCAGCATAGGCCACAACCCGCGTGCATGATCGAAAAGGTCTTCGACATCCAGGGCAGCACGCCGTGGCCACAGGCGCAGGCAGCGCCCTGGCAGGTCTCGCAGCTTGTACAAGCAATCCGTGAGCTGTACCATGTTGGACCGTGCTCGATGCCGCACCTGCGCACAGCATTCGTCAACATGTGACAGCTGTGCGCACTAGCAGCTCAAATCATGACGTGACATAATACCATCTCTGCAACCGCGCTCAGGGTGGTCCTGTCAAGTGCAATGCAAAGGGTATATGGAATGCACTGGCAGGTAAAGATCGTGCACCCCTGCTGATGCCAACACTTTCACTCGGCTGAGTATAGCCAGGCAACCTCTGAGGGGTCTCTGCATACGATGATAGGTGCACCAACCAAATCGATGGCTGGAAACATACACACCAGCACGTCATTTGGTGCGTTGAGGACCCGCAACCGAGGCAGGGCAGCCGCCAGCAACATCAGCCCCGTGCAAAAGGTGTCCTCCGCCCAAGGCACGTGGTACAGGTTCAGCACCGCCAGTCTGGTCAGCTTTGTCAGCGCCCTCAGGTGATCCATGCTAAACACCTGGTCATTGCAGCCATGTAACAGATCACAGAATGGCGCAGGACAACGTGCAACCTCGTGCATGATGAGTCAGGATTGCAGGTGCGCATCATGCTGAGTACCAGGGGTTCCTGATGCCATGCATAATTTTGCTCATCAGCCACTTGCAGCCATTCCAGCCTGCTGCAGGAAGCTAGCGCCTGCAACAGCATCGGCGCAAAGTTCACATGCTAGCTCAGCCATACACTTCAGCAGCAGCACAGCGTGCGGCCGGCAATCCGACAGCTTGCAACATGCAAAACACACAAACCTCAAGCATGCTGAGTAGTGGGCCACTTGTCCATGTCGTGTCTCTCTTTACACTGAGACGCTCGAGGTGCACCAGGCATCGCAAACCTGCATGTGTGAGACTGCTGGGGTCCGCATGCATCCAGCAGGTATGTACAACATGCAGCCTTTCAGGCAGGCCCCCATCAGCAGGAGACCGGTCCATGATGGCCAGGCCCAACATCCGCAGGTGCCGCATACTTGTTAGGACTTGTGTTACACCGTAGTCATCGACTGGCACTGGAGCCAGCTGAAGGCTCAGGCGCCGCAGCTGTACAAACTGTGGAGTTGCCAACAGTGCCTGCACACCAGCCATTGCTCGAATCAAACTCAGCAGGGAGCATCATCCGAGTGATAATGGCAGGCATGCACAAGGTGCATTTTAGGTGACCTTGCATCGGTTGGGCCCACCAACAAGACGACCATGTGTACTGCATGCATACCAGCTAGCATACCTCGGGAAGGCAGCAACGCACGTCCAGCTGGCTGCAGGATGTCAGCGGCACAGGGTTTGCTTCCCAGAATGGAGTACCATTGGTCTGGCTGACGTCCTCAGGGGGTGACACCTGCAGTTATGGTTGATTTCAGCTTTGCATGCCGAATGCAGGCAACAGGAAGACGTGAGGACATGTCGGTGTTACTGCATGCTGTTTTGCCGTGCAAGGAACTGTACCGTTTGAGGGTTTCTTGGCCTCGGCACGGATGCCTCTAGGTGTGTTAGCAGCGTACAATGCGCCAATGAGGAGGGCAGCACGTTGTTCTGCCCGCTGCAGTCCATGTTATAGATTTGCAAACGCTGCAGGCAGGGACCCACTGCTGCCAGCAACACATCGATGGCGCTGCAGAGTACATACACACAGACATGCTCAGTTGGCTGGCCCTTTGCATGCTGACAAATACAGGGAGGCCGTCTATGAACAAGCATGATGCAAGGAGGACAGAACCCAGCATGTGGGCAGGGTGGGTGCATCTCTGTGCTCGCATCCACAAAACTTTTGGTTGCGCTGGACATGAAATCAGCAGCCACGGGGCTATGCAGCCTTGTATCTGCACCTTGCAGTCCTGGTGGTGTCTGACACATCGTGATGCGCTCTCGATAGATTAAGGTGTAGATTGGTCAGCTTGGTCAGCCGGGTGAAGCCAGCCAACGCCTGTCCAGACAAGGCGCCGCGCCAAATACCAAGTGCTTCCAGGCCTGCAGCAAGGGACATGCCACGCGTGTTGTTGAAGCAGATTGTAGAAGAAAATCGAGTTGGCACGGATGCATGTACACCTAGCCCGATGATGTAGCACAATGGTGACGAGCCATTGTGCTGAGCCTGCAACACGCCTTGGGCCATGTCACCTGTCATGGTAGCAACACCTGCATCCGAGCTGTATAGCGCGTCATCTGAAAAGGCATCTTCAAGCCCTAAATGCTGCAGCTTGCTGAGCTTTGCCAGTTGACGATACCCTGCACATCAAAAAGCCATCATGACCAGCATCGCCCAGGCTGCCACAGCAGGCTCTTCGATATGCTACATATAGTGGCCCGGCCAAGATGGTGGCAAAACATGACCACCAGATCCGTCAAACTGGCAAGGCTTGCATCGCGCACGCTCTGCAATATGCACCTGCTTCGGTTGCCGATTTGCCAAATCCAAGTAGGTCCAGGGCCCGCAGCTGCGGCAGCGCCTCAACCAGTGTCTGTATGTCCTCATCGCGATCGCAGCACCCCATCCTCCTCACGCCCATTCTGAGCGCGGTCAGGTGGCTGTGCAATGCACATATGCATGTTGGTGGTGCAGTGAGACTTGTGCGTGTTCCTCCACTTGACATCGATGAAAGGCCTTCTGGATCGCAACCAGTCACACTGTACCCGAGCACTGAAAGGGGTGATGCATTGGCCAGCGCATGGAGGCGCAGGGATTGCAGAGTTGTCAGCTCTGCAATCACGTTCAGCAGCTGGGGGTGCACCAACGCAGACCGGAAGCTGGTGGTGAATGCGAGACGCGTCAGGCTCGTCAGGTTCAAAAGCCCCTGCATTCATGCTGTGTCCCTGTTCGTCGAGCTAGGTGTGGATTTTGTGTTGCATTTATGTCCCGACCAAGGCACTGGGGAGGTGCGATATGCATCCTTGATTGCACTGCAAGTTGAAACGTTGCACTAAGCACCTGGTAGTCGTGCGTGTACCGGCAGCAGCCAAGGGACAGCGTGTGCAGGCCAGCCAGGTGCGGGTGCAAAAAGTCGAGGTTCCCGCCCAGCACCTGTGCAAGGGAGCTTGTGCGCAGTCCTTCGCAGCAAGAATGTTGCAGGTTATTGGAATCAAATGCTGGGCAGCGGGGTCACCCCCACTGCCGCGTAAACAACAGGCAATGTGGAAGATGTAAGTGAGAGGCTTGACGTGCGCACCGGGCAGGACAACTTGCGTAGGCTGCTGATGCCCTGTAGCACATCGGCCATGCACAGCATGCGTGCCCGGTTACACCCGTCCCCCTGCTGTTGGTACAGCGTCCGCTGGCCAATCTCCAAAGATGTCAAACTGCTGGGCGCCTGCGCAAGTGTTGGCACCTCGTGTGTGCTCTAGCCTTTGGCCATGCACAAAGTGTGAGGCAGATCTGGGTCTTTCGGCGCCGATATCGAAAAGTGCAGCTGCCACTGCTCATGAGCTTACTCTGCTCATTTGGATGGTCGAACCACATCACCCCACACCTTCGCAAGGTATGCACCCAGCTCGCAGAAGGGCAGATCAGTGGTGCTGAGGTGGCGCAGCGGGTAGCGGTGCCGGAGCGCGAGCTCGATGAAGTCAGGGTTTTGCGGCGCGGTATTGTGCAGCGCAGCCCTTGCTGCTGTGCAAAACCTGCACCAAGGCACCATATAGGTGTTGTGAGAGGGTTGCTGGACCGTGAGCACCCTGAAACAACATGTTGAGTGTTGCAGCAAGACACAATCACTCACTGGCGGTAAACGAAGTGTTTGCAGATCAGAGCGCACTGACCTCGTGTCCACCATATGGCAACTCGCAAGGTCATCTGGGTCTTGTAGAAAGCCGAAAATATGCTGCAGCATCTCGGGAGGCAGTGCCGCGATGGACATGACACAGTCTGCGCCGTTCTGCCCAGTGACCAAAGCCATGGTTCCCGGTCTAGAAGCGTGAGTGCAGTTTCTGCACAGTGAACGCCATGTATGTGTAACAGCAACCGCAGGAGGCATGTTGATGCAGCGTGGTGCCCTGTGTCGATCTGCACTCATGTCTGCATTCAGGGCTCATGTTGATGAAAATGCTGCACTGTGCAATAAATCTGACAACAGATGCTCACGCGCGGAAGTTGCTCCGAATGAAGAAAGCATCATGCTGCGTTTCACCTTGCAGCAATGCCTTCAGTCGCCGCTCCTCGATTATTGCAGGCACCAATGTGTTGCACGCACTGCTGCAAGCACACTGGCGCAGCTGCAGCCTGCACTCCTGTATGTACACAAATGCCGGAAGCAGTAGCTTATCACGCACCGCTGTCTTGCCTCATGCATCTGAAGCCAGATGTGCACGGTCCCATGCATGGTGCTGCTTGACACGGTAAGCACTGACAAGGCGTGCACTCGCAGGGGCCGAGGAAGCCTGCCACGGGGTATATGGAGAATGCCGCCGTTTATTATGGAAATGTTTCAAACAACCATTTTCAGTTGCCTGCTGTAGCGATCCAGAACAAAAACAACTTCTGGCAGGCCGTGCCTTGCTTCATGCTGGCTTCAGGGCATGCGTGACCACCACTTGGATAGAAAGAATGTGCTCAATCAAAGAGTGGCAGACGCAGCGATTACATGATGCTGCCCTGGAGTTCCCGAGCAAGGATATTGCATACCAGCTACCCAATGGCAACCTGACACAATACACCGGCTGACATTGGCGTCGTCGACATCGCAGTGCGTGGCAACCAGTGCCATCTCCTGTTGCATGTGCCCTTGCCGGCATTGCACCTCACGTCATCCACCAGACCAGGGTCTGCTGTCCAGTCCACCACGCCAATAGATTCAACCCAAACCACAAACAAGGAAAATGCAGAGGCGTTGTGGATTCGTCATTCTCACTCCTGACACGCCTGTTACAGAAGCACGGCATGAGCTTGCCCTCCAGTCAGGAAGCACCTGGGCTTGCTGCACACCAATGCCGCTCAGTTCGCCTCCCATGGCCAGCAGTGCTCCTCCAGCACAGGCCACGAGAGCCCTACACGGTCATGTGAAGCTGCGACTGGCGTGGCACGCCGCGGCCACCGCCGCAGGCGGCGTCCTGGCAGATCCCGCAGCTCATAGCAGTTGCGAGGTGCCCCAATGTCATGGTCTTCCGATGTTCCGCTGGTGAGGGTGTCCCCGCCGTCTATGGATATGTAGCCGACTGCATGATGCTGCAGCTGCACACCATGTACACACGAAGAGCATCAAGCTGTCAGTCCATTAGGGTGCAAGCAAAGTTGCGACTGCGACTTGGAATATGATGAGGACAGCATATGCCTATCTGTGCCCCACGGCTGTGCACAAGGGCAGCCGCACGACTGCTACCTGGTGGTTGAAATCACCAGCAATGCCAGCAGTATCCACTTTGCCACGCTGGCCAACATGATCAGAACACATGTGTAGCAGCACCCTTGCTTAAGAGGTTGCAATACAAGGGGGCCTGACTCGAATGTATGGTCGGCCTGGCAGTATGGGTGTACCAGCACACGGCCTTTTGCGTTGAGGACGCGCAGGCGAGGCAGGCGAGCCACCAGCCACCCCAGCCCCAGCTCAAGACACTCATCCGCCCAGTCCATATGCTGCAGGTTCAGCCCCGTCAGGTGCGACAGCGCCGCCAGCGCCCTCATGTGCATGACGCCGATTCCCTGGCCTCATGAAAAGGGCAACCTGATTGAATTTGAGGGATGCTGACACAGGGTGCGCATCATCAGCACTTCTGTCGACTGCCAGAGGATCTGCACAACGAGCAACGTGCAGCAGCATGTCAAGCATGGCAGTAGATGTGCAAGCTCGGACATTGCAGTGTCCACCACAGCGCAGTATATACAGCGCATCAGCAGCCAGGATCACATCTGGTTTGGCTTCTCCAGGGAAGTGGTGCCATGGGCCTGCGACCTGCAGCAATGTCAGCCTGCTGCAGGGAGCCAATGCCTGCAGGAACACTGGCATACAATCACCAACCAGGTCAGTTGTGCTGTGTTGCACCAGCAGCACAGCAAGGACGGCTGACGACCGATCATGTGACACAGTGCTACTGAACAACTTCACGTACCTCGAGCACACTGCGCAGTGGGCCGCTCATTGCATCAGCCGTCTCGATGCTGAGACCTTCCAGGTGCTCAAGGCATTGGAGAGCTGCATATGCAACAGCTATGCATGCGCAATTGAACCACAGACAGTGCGCTGTCGATACCCGTAAGGGACAGCATTGTGCTGAAGTGCAGGAGGCCTGAACCTACCTTTGACAATCGCTGCCAGCCTGCGGTCCTCTATTGTGAGTGCTCGGCCCAAGTGAAGCTGCAAACGGCGCAGCCCCTGAATACGAGACAGAGCCACACCGGCCTGCACAGCAGGTGAGGATGCCTTCTTCAGGAGCAGCGGGTGTGTGCATGTCAAAAGGTTGCACTCATGCACATTGTGCATGAAACAACAACTTTCGACTGGTGAGGACAGAAGCACACCTGTATGCTGCAGCTTAGGGACAGCTGGCTGCAGCGTATTGTTGGCGCATGCGTCAGGTCCTGCACCTTGGGCAGGCTCATCATCAGTTTCCAAAGACTGCACCACACCTGCGTGGCCCGACCCTGACGACAGTGGAGCAGAGCGTCAAGGCAAGTTGTGGTATGGCAAGAGCGTGGCTAAAAAGCGGGGGAGAATGCACCGCTGCAGTGTCGTCCAGCCACAGGTCTTTTGCATCCAGGTGGTCCAACAGTGGACAGTGCATGAGGGTCACGGGCAGCAGGCTATGGTAGCTGTCGTCGTCCTGCTGGGCAGCTTCAGGATGGATGCACAGCCGCCGCAACCGAGGACCCAAAGCCGCCAGCACATCGCCAATGGCGCTGCACAGTGCAGCAGGATCTGGTCAGCTGGCGTGACTCTGCATATTTGTATGCGCCTGTATCTTGGACAGGCACAACTGATGCCAACAAGACAAGATACTGACAGCCCGGCTGCAACACTAGGCTGTCGGGCACAGTCGCACTAGTGCTCTCCTCGTACAGCGTACAAAAACATCTGAGCACTGCATCCGCACCTTGTGCTGCCACTGGTCATTGCTATATGAGCAGCAAGACTTGTCAGATGTTTAAGCTGCGCAATAGTAGCCAACATACGTTCGTCCGAATCATCCAGGCCAAAGCCTTGCAGGTCCAGCGCTACCAGGCCTGCAACACAGATGACATCGGAACACTGTAGATTGCGGGCAGACCCAGAACAGACGGGACAGAACTGCTGACACCGCTGGCAGGCAACAGTCACACAAATCGAACGACTACCAGTAGACATCAACTGCATGAGCACCTGTCAAAGTGGCAAGAGCTGCAGATAGGCCGCTGGATGTGCACCCCTCAAAGCAATACCAACCCACACACAGGTATTGCAGCTTGTGAAGCTTCGACAAGTGGCAAAGCCCTGATCGATATGCACATGCAGCAGATGAGTAACGATGCTTTACATGGCAGCATGGTTAGGCTATCTCTGCAGCATTGTCCAGTGTTCGGAAACTGACGTACTTCTCTGTGGTGCCGCAGCTGACAACCGGCTGCATCAACGATCATGCGTGTGTACTGCCAAGCAAACCTGCGTCGGTCACCGAACACCCGCAATGATAGAGGTCCAGCGCCCTAAGCTGTGGGAGCGCCTCTACCAGTGCCAAAACCTCTTCATCGAGACCGCAGCTGTCGTGTTCGTCAATGCCCAAGCCGAAGGCCGTCAGATGGCTGGACACAGCATGTGCACTCGTGAAGGGGCCTTCCGAAAGGTCTGAGACATGCTGCTTGGTCCACCTCGTTTGTCTCCCACCTGAGCGCCGAGAGGGGCGATGCATCGAATAACGCCGGAAGCCGCAGATACTGCAGACTCGTCAGCATTGTGATCACATTTGTACGCGCACTCTCCGGCTGCCAGTCCTCATCGTTGTACGTTGCAAACGTGCCAGGTTCGTCAGATGTCTGAGACCCTGCAGGCATGGCATGGCTTTCTGCGCCGAGTTCCTGATGAGCCTTGTGTATTTTGCCGTCTGCAGCCAGTATGGAAACCTGCGATTTGCGTCCTGAAAATATCGTGCGGCGGCAGACAGCAGCACTCACCTGATAATCATGAGCGTCGTAACGCAGATGAAGAGACAGCGCAGTGAGGCCAGCATGGTGCGGCTGCAAGAACTCGAGGGTACCCTCCTCCACCTGTAAGCGAAGAAGCCGCTAATGTTGCACAGGTAGAACTTCAGCTGCAAGCATACAGCACGACATGCTTCCACTTTGATGTTTTCATGTCCGTGGCGAGATCTCCGTCACAGGCATTGCTGGCACCCGCAACATTGTCATACAGGGCAAATGGACATGCGGTGCATGTGATATAAGAGCTGCGTGTGCGTACTGGGCAGGACAGTTGGCGCAAGCTACAGATGCCCTGGAGCACGGCGGCCAGGGGCAGATCACACGCTCTCTGGCCATAATATTGGGGCTGTTTCGCCAGCGTCCGCCATACAATGTCCAAAGCTGTCAGGCTGCTGGGAGCCTGCTGACATGTTGCACTCATTCAAACTATACACTCCGATGCGTTTGGCATCTGCAACACCACTGGGCGATCTTGTGCACTGCAGACTGCAGCTGCTCATCTGCCAAGTGCGAAACCGCATGCCGTCACAGCGTGGCACCTTTGCAAGGTAGGAGTCCAGCTCGCAGAACGGCATCTCAAGGGTACTGAGGCGGCGCAGTGGGTACTGGTGCTGCTGCGCCAGCTCAACAAAGCCTGGGTGTGACGGCTCTGCATTGGTGAGCCTGGCCCTTGCTGCTGCGCAGAACCTGCACGGCATCATCGAGTCAATGTGATTCAACAAGGATCGGCATCCCTGGACCGCCATCTTGATAGCGGCTGCAGATGAGCAACAGCTTGCTGCGTAGTTGATGAAGGAACTTGCAGATGGGACAACGCGCACATACGTCGTATGAACTAGGTGGCAGCTCGCAATATCGTCGGGGTCTTGCAGGAAGCCGAAGATATGCTGCAGGATCTCGGCAGGTAGTGATACCACTGACATCTTGTTCTCTGCGCCGCGTTGGCTGGCATCTAATTACGGCATTTCTCTGTAGTTGGACCGCAGATCGAGTGTCGCGAATGATATGCAGTCGCAATCGAGGAATGCGTGGTGCAACGTGTTGGTCTGTGTCACATACGCAAACTGCCAGTGAGTGCACCCCATGTTTGCATCTGGCACGACATTTGCCAGCTGGAGTCAGGCAGCATGTTGACTCAGCATGGGCAGAATGCAGGTTGCAAAGGGAAGTCCCAGCTCCTCATTCGTGTCTGCGCACAGCACTCGACGCAAGCAGTCGGTCGACGAAGGCAGGACACAACCGCATGCAATACATTGGATGCAATTGGCAGTCCAAATCCCAAGGGCACATGCTGTAGTGCAATACTTGGCACATGCATGCAGTCGCATCAGAGACACTGAGACGCTAGATCATCATTTTTCATTACACCGCTGATAGCTGCGTGGTCCATCGGCGCGTACACACATCTTCCAACACGCCGGTTGAGGCACATGCACGGCGCACGACAGCTTGACGATAGTCAGCTGTATGATGACTCCCCATGACATGACAGAAGTCAGCTAGCTTGATGCGGCCGAGCGGGCTGCTGCTTGTGGCAATTGTGCTGCTCGCATACGGACGCGACGGCCATGCCCGCGACATCGGCGACTGGCTCGACTGGATCAAGGTGGTCAGATCGCCGCAATCCTCTTTGTCTGCTGTAATAGATTGTTGCGCAATGGCAGGCCACCATCATATCCACGCATAAACGCTGCTGGGGAAGCGCCGCATGTGGAAGTCATGAGCAGTATACAGACTGTGCAGGGGAAGATCACGGGCGAGGATGTGCCGGAGCAGCAGCCGGTGGCCAAGGAGAAGGGGCTGGAGTGCCGCGAGAATCGGCAGGGCGGTGAAACGTGCACCATCAGGTGCACTGCGTAGGCTGCAGAGTAGCATGCAATGCTGATCAAGGACGCTGTGCAGCTGATATTGCCATGGTCTCAAAACAATATGCCAGCATTTGGATAGCCTGCACTTCGGCGGCTGTGCTGACTTCTCCCTGTTCACACAGTATCGGCAAGCACACACCAGAGGCGTCAGCCCTGCACCGGCTGCTGCTGTACCCCACTCAGGTATGCATCCGTTTTCCCAGCACACCCCATGTTTGGACCAACACCTCCATGGTTATGCATCCCGGTGCACAACATTGAAACTTCGATGGAGCCAGCAAATTGCAATGGACCAAGTGCTCTGTGTTCATTCGGACACCCAGGAGCAGCTGGCGGTGCGGGCGGCGGGGCAGCTGCACGTCGTCATCACCGGCGGCGCGTACACCTCGCTGCCCCTCAGCATCCCCAACAACACCCGCATCACGGTGGGTGACCAGCTGGTCGGGCGTCAGAGTCCATGACGCTTGCATCATACAGCGAGCGTCAGGCTCGATGGAGCCGTCGATGATACAGACGTCCAAGGCACATAGCAGGGGACCTTAGCGTTGTTGTGCGGCCGACAACTACACCTGTCAGTTTGAGCAGTGCATGGCAACTGTACAGTACTGACATGTGCACCTCGCTCACCGTCCGCAGGTGGAGAAGGGCGCCTCACTGGTCTTCAATGCAGCGGGTGCCGACTTCTACCAGCTGTGGGTGGCGGAGGTGCTGCCCACCTACGGACGCGGCCAGGATTCCGGCAGCCTGCTGAAGTACCGTGCCCACTTTGACTGCGACGGGTGCAGGTGGAGCTTCAGCATTTATGCCCCACGCCAGCATTCATGTGTGATACCGGTGTCTGACTTCACTCATACATGGCCATCTCCTGTGGCCTCCACACGAGTGTAAATCAGCAGTCACGAGACGATACTGATCTCCAGGGATGTGATCATTGATGGGCGGGGCACTATCGACGGTGGCGGCGACCGCTGGTGGGCGATGTGGGAGGCGCGGCAGCACGGCAACCATGACGCCGCAGGCTTCCTCAGCAGGGAGAGGTGCTCAGCGCTGTCGTGTGTATAGCAGTGCAGCAACTGCTGGGGGCGCTCTAGCACGCATGCCTGCCCAATGCCAATGGGGCTCTGGTCCTGCAAACTTTTAGGGCAGGAGACAGTCCACGTGCAGCCTGCTGTATCAAGCTTGTTTATTCTCTTTGATCCATGTCATCAGCATGAAACTGCAACCTGCAGGCCGGCGATGCTGGGGTTCCGCAGCTGCGCAGATGTGGCCATCAGTGGAGTCACGGTTGTCAACAGCCCCTGGTGGACGCTGCACCCCTTCAACTGCAGCGGCTTCAGGTTCACAGACTCCTGACTTTCACATCGGTCCTGTCTTTCAACCTGGACCCTCCCTGGAGGGTTTGTTCAGTTGCATCGTTTGATGCGTTGACTGTTGGTTTACCATAGCCAGTGCAGCATAGCAGTAGAGTATGATGCCAACCTGTGGCATACATTGAAGACGCTGTCTGCATGCAGCGTGGTGGACGTGGGCATCACATCAGCAGACGAGCGGCCGAATGCTCATGCAATAGTGCTTGACTCCAGCCGAGACGTCCACATAAAGCGTACCAGCATCAGCACAGGTGCAGGAAGTAGTCCTAGCATCTTGAGTACCATCTGAGTTGTCATGAAAACTGTCCACTCACTGCAGACACTGCGGCACAGCGCTCCGCCACAGCATTTTATGCACATGTTGTGCTTGTTCCAACTTTGCACATTGCTGGCTTTGGAACATGTAGGAGGCGACTGCGTGGCGCTGCAAGCGGGCCTCGGGCGGCCTGGCCGGCGGCAGCGGCTGCCGACGCGGAATGTCACCATGGCGGATGTGTCATGCACAGCCCCGCAGGGCGCAGCGCTGCGGCTCGGACCGCAGCTTGAGGGTGGGTGCCTGCATGTTCAGATCAGTGGTTGGCACCCATTTCGGCTGGTTGCAGGATACAGATGCCAGTGCACACAGCGCGTGGCTGCTGGAAACGCAGCAGATCCTACATGACGCCTCACATGCTGGCAATGAGGCGGCGAGCTGTTGCCAGCAAGGGAGGCATCTGCAGCCAGTTGCAGTACACGGTGCTGCTGAGGCTGACGCCCTGTTGCTGGCTGCTGCACCACGAGCATGCTTGGCAGTATCAATGCTTCGCTCGCAGGCGGCATCGGCAGCATTGCAGCTACAGGGTGGCGGGTGCAGGCGGCGCGAGACGCCGTGCTACTGGAGACGGCGTGGGGGTGTGGCGGCAAAGTGCACGATGTGCTACTACAGGGCTGGGCCATTGGCAACGCCACGTCCGACGTGCTGCGGGTCAACGCCCGCAGCCATGCCTGCGAGGTACGCCATGCGGGATGATATACATTTCTAGGTGGGCCTGGCTAGCCATCGCACAAATAAGTCAGCGTGGGTCAGTTTCGCATGTTTTGGTAACTTGCCAAGGTGTCACATCGGGTGGCTCAAAGCTGCATGCACGCCGGCGCAGAGTGGGTGGGACCACACACACACGCACAACATCTCGCTGCGCAGCTTCAGCCTGGAGGTTGGCTCCAGAAGGCCCCACATCAGGTACATTGCTTCACATGTTGCACACGCTGGAATGTCCAGCTGACGTCCTTGCATAGGGAGCGATTCTGCTGGCAGTGCTGAACGAACAGCTGTGACTGTCATGCTTCCACTGACATGCGAGCAGCACAGTTGCGCAGTCGTCAGTGGTTTCTGACATGTATGCACCAAACTGCAGGGTCAGCGGCAGCGCGCCTATGTCATTGCCGGGCTTCCATGTGGATGGTGCTCTGAAGAAGGGCGCCGCCTGCTGGTCGCCCGTCTGGGTCGGCGGCGTCTGTCGTGCTGCTCCAGGTGGGATTTGCAAACCCACACCAACTTTAGACAACCACAGAAAGCGCTACCTTCCGGACTTCAGCTGAGTTACAGTGTTGACGTGCGCTGGGCAGGATGGGACTGCGGGATCGTCCTTGTCTTGAGTGCTGTTGCCATCATGTGCAGCGTTCCTCATGGTGCTGTGGGGCCTGGCCGTCCTCGCCGCCTTTGTGGTGGTGGCGGCGCTGGTGGCGGCGGGAAGCTGGAAGGCGTGGCGTCGCTTTGAGCTGTGGCGCGACCGCCGGCGCATCGAGGTGCCCTGCTGGCCTGCCACTGCTTCACGTCGACACTGCGCAAAGTTGACGTCCACACTGCTCAGCTGTGCTCTGCCCCTCCCGGCATGACTCGCATGAGGGACAAGGCAGACCCAGCAGTCTGCAGCCAGTCCTTGGTGCCATCCGCCTGTGGGCTCAGGTGGCACGTCATTCCAGAAGAGATGTGGGCAACAAAGAACACCCCTGACAAGCGGATGGTTCACACCCTTGCAGACGGCGGACCTGGATGAGGAGGCGGCCGACACGCTGGACCTGGAGACCATCGAGCTTATCAACCTGGTGAGCGCTGCAGTAGTCCTACCAACAGCTGCACTTGGTGGTGACTCTGGACTTTTTGAGACTGACTCGCAGGATCCCTGAAGTCAAATCGTGGTGCACAAGGCTAGATTCTACAGAATTTAATGAATTGCATCGCTGTGACCGAAACGACGCCAAGCCTTGCAGGAGCATCGACGGGCGCTGTCGGCGCCCATCGAGGACTCGCTGGAGGAGCCGTCGTTGCGGCCTTCCAGCTCTGGCGGCGTGCCGACAGCAGCTCAGCTGGCAGCGGGGCAGCAGGCACGCAAGCTTGTGTCGCTGCCAAGTTACATGGTGGCTGATGACCCTCAAGCTGTCTGGCGGGCTCATGCTGAGCGTCATTGTCACACCCTCAACTGGATGTGGACATCAGAGCGTCCTCCATTTCTGATTGTACATGCTGGCGCAGGTGCGGCAGGCTGCAGCCAGGCACAGCAATGGCAGTGCAGGGCGCAATGGCCTACCGCCTGCCTGGGCAAAGGCCTCCTTTAGAACGGAGACCAACGGCAGCAGCTGAACGAGAGGGGAGTACCATTCTCAGTGCCAGTGTACAGTGCACGGGGTTTGCAGTAAAGCTTGGGAACCGGAGTTGCTGTGGTTTATAGTCTCTGTATGCTTTCCTGTAAGGTGGTTCTGGTAGGACAATCAGATTAGCAGAACGGCTGCCCTGCCCTCGGGACCCCTGCCGCACGATGCAGACAACAGGAACAACTAACTAGCAACGACGCTCTGAAACCCACCTCACAACTATCAACTGATGTCTACTGGGTAGAGTCGCTGGCAGAGGAGCCAGCTGACGACCGGCCTCGTTTGACCGAGCCTGATGCCAACAGCCCGGCGGCTGCTCGAGTACAGACGGCACCCTAGTACATGCCATCCATACCGCCCATGCCGCCCATGCCGCCGCCCATGCCTGCAGCGCCGCCGGCCTTGCTCTCCTGCACAACAGAATGGGACAGACGTGAAGCCGGGGTCCGAGCATGTCAACATTGGGCGGTACCCGATACAAAACCCTGTTGCACAGGGAGCACCTGCGCGGACAGCACCCGCACCTGGGGCGCCTCCACGATGATGGCCTCGCTGGTGGTGAGCAGGCTGGCGACGGATGCGGCGTCGGTGAGGGCGGTGCGCACCACCTTGACGGGGTCAATAATGCCCGCCTTCACCATGTCCTCAAACTGGCCTGCAGTCCGGGAACAGGGCAGCAGGTTGCGCCTGGTGCAGGTTGATGAGCTCAGCAAGCGTGACAGCTGTCAGTTTTTGTGAACAAGCGAGCAAACGCGCCAAGCGCAGACATATCCACTGATTGGTCAAGTGACCGATCAGTCGATCGAGTGGCTTGGGTCGTTTGCTCCATCAGGACGCACCGAGTGAGGTGATGAGCACTTCAATGGTCCACACAGCATGTTGACTACAGTTGCCTAATGGCTTCAGGCGTGCGTGCATGACAGCTGCAACTGCCCCGTTCGTGTGCGACACGAGTCAGAAATATGAGCCCTGTCGCTCACCTGTCGCGGCGTTGTAGCCGATGTTGCTGTCGGCGTCGTTCTCCAGCAGCTTGCCGACGATGACGGTGCCCTCCTCGCCCGCGTTCTCCACGATCACGCGCGTCGGCGCCCGCATCGCCCGCTCCAGCGCTGTGAGCCCCACCTGCAGCAGCAAGGTGTCTAGGGTTCAGCAAACGAGACATGTGCAGGTCGTCACTTATATGCCTGCAAGCCCCTTGATCAGAACCTGCATGATAGCCATGTTCACGATGCCCAACCGTGCTGTGCATTGCAGAGCGGCTTCCACAGCCCCAGACAACGCACCGGACAGAAGGGACATGTCAAAGGAAAAGGAATTCAAAGAACAGGGAAGAAAGGAATTACGGCAACGGCTGCACCTGCTGGTCGAAGTTGGCAAGCTGGCCGCGCTCCTTGAAGCCGTCCACCAGGCCCTTGCTGGCGTACAGCAGCGCTGTGCCGCCGCCTGCCGGCGTATTGCAGACACAGAGTGTCAGGCACCCAGTGTCGTGAGCATTTGGCACGAGGTTAAGAAGCCAGCATCCACACTGTCCACGTCAATGCTTGCAACAGGCCCCGCTGTCGTTGCCCAAAAGATGCAACACATGCTGGGCACCCGACAGGCACACACTTTCCGCTGTCAGCAGATCGTAGCACCTGGCACGATGCCCTCCTCCACGGCTGCCTTGGTTGCGTTGAGTGCGTCCGTCACCCGGTCCTTCTTCTCGCTCACCTCCACCTCCGAGGCGCCGCCCACCTGTAGATGGGGTGTCAAATGAATATATCAAGTTTACATGCATGATACTCACACATGTCCTCTGTTGAGCGGGAAGGGATGCTGTCTGCTGCTGGCTGCTCCCGCTGGCCATGTTGCAGACATGTTTTCGAGGAGCCTGGGAGGGGTGTGTGATGCACATGAATACCGCCAGGATGCCCACCTTGATGACGGCCACGCCGCCGCTGAGCTTTGCTAGCCGCTCCTGCAGCTTCTCCCTGCAACGTACACCATGCTTGCCTTGCCATCAGCTCGTTGCACAGCTGCATAATGCCTGAGGACAGATGCTGTTGCTGTTGTGACGCTGGGACCACGATGCCAAGATCGTCAGATTGTGTTATGTCTTCCGCGAGGTTCTGCTAGTGATACGATTCAGACAGCACTCACCTGTCATAGTCTGACGATGCATTGTCCATGGCATCCCGAATCTGGTCACACCGCGCCTCAATCGCTGACTTGTCACCACCGCCGTCCAGGATGATGGTGTCATCCTTGCTGATCGTCACCTGTGTCAACAGGTGTCAAAGACGGCAATGAACAGCAAGATGCGTGGTGCTCAATGTCTATCTTCCACATGCAATGCACACAGCGCAATGTGCACAACGAGTGTGTCGGATGTTTGCTTGCACGAGTGTGTGCTGCAGCACGCTTCTCACCTTCTTGGCGCGGCCCAGCATCGAGGGATCTGCCTTCTCCAGCTTCATGCCCACATCCTCGCTGATGAGCTGCGGCAGCAGGGCCAAGTTGTCCGTGCGGTTTGTTCGTGCGAATCCAACTCCAGAAAACAGAACAGTAGACTGATGAATGGGCTGGCACAGCTGCAGTGTCTGCCATCAACTTGCAGCACAGCTCACCTGTCCGCCAGTGAGCGCGGCGATGTCCTGCAGGTTGTTCTTCCTGTTGTCGCCAAACCCTGGCGCCTTGACAGCTGCCAGCTTCACGCCTGCATGAGGGAAGGACCAAAGAGCTTGTTGAAAGCAGTGCGCTCATGCAGTCCAGAATGTATCAGTTAGGCAGATGAGCCATGCACTGGCGCGTGATACCAGGCTGGCTACCAAGCATGCCGCTGCTGATACGCCAGATACTGACATGCGTCCCCATCCGGCAAGAAGTTTAAGCACGCTTGCTGAACATGCTCGGCAACAGGGTGCACCTGCGCGCAACTTGTTGACGATGAGCGTGGCCAGCGCCTCGGACTCCACATCCTCCGCAATGATCACCAGCGGCTTCTGCGTCTTCAGGACGCCCTCCAGCAGGGGAATCAGCGGCGCCAGCCTGTGTCGCACACAATCGCAGACTGACTTCAACTGCTGCCCTGCTGCAACGGATGCACAGAGACAGACAGCAGCATGTTCCCTGCAAGGGGCGAGTTCGTGCTGTGCTATGACTGGGTCCATGTGGCTACTGGCGAAGCTGTGCTTGGGAAACGCTACCACACCGACCGCCTGCTTGAGGCATCCATCCAACCCTGTGCAGCCAACATTGCGTGGCCCTCCCCCTGAGGCCCTACACCCTCACCCCGAGATCTTCTTGTCGAAGATGAGGATGTAGGGGTCCTCCAGCTCCGCCTTCATCGTCTTGGCGTCGGTCACGAAGTAGGGGGAGATGTAGCCGCGGTCGAACTTCATGCCCTCCACCACCTCCAGCTCATTCTCCAGCGTCTTGCCATCCTGACATGATCGTGATTGAAGGCGATGGTCAACGACTGTCCCAGTGCCTCCCAAATGGAAAGCGAACGATGTTGCGGGTCAATGGAGCTTGAGAAGCTTGAGAAGGTGCTAGATGCTTCATGCCACGCTCAGCCAGCATGTCGGTGTGGAACTCACCTGGCAAGCTTTCAGCAGATGGGGGCCCCATCACACATAGAAAATGGTAGAAGATGACCGCGCACATGTTGCCTGGCAACAGCAGCCTCACCGAGACGGTGATGACGCCCTCTTTGCCCACGCGTTCCATCGCGCGAGCGATGAGCTGCCCAATCTCCGTGTCGCCATTCGCCGAGATGGTGCCAACCTGTGGCATCAGCCCAAACCCTGAGCCAGAGATGGTGCGATGCCGTCCTGAATCTGATATGCAGTGTGCTTGGCAGGGTTGGCAGTGCAGCCCAGGGCACCAATGTCGTCATTGAGCCAGGAGCCATCTGGCACAATGCAGAGCCGTTGTCACTACAAGCTGCACCTTGCATCCCAATGCGGTGATGATAGGCCACAGCACCTGGCTCAGCTGACGGCTGCTAGACCTCACTGGCATGCATGGTGTCTATCATCATCGACTGCGTGGTGAGAAAGATTCCAAAGGAAGGGGCTCTCCTGCTGCCACCTTGATTATGCGCATGCCTGGACATCCGTCATCATGCAACATTCAGCGGTGTTGGAGCCCACCTGCGCGATCTCCTCGGGCGTGGAGATCATCTTGGCGCGCTCCTTGAGGCGGGCCACCACGTGGTCCACCCCCATCTGGACGCCCCGCCGCATGTCCTGCGGCGCGATGCCCGCCGCCGCCGACTTGCAGCTCTCGTTGTAGATGGCCCTCGCCAGCACCGTCGCCGTCGTGGTGCCTAGTAAGGGAACATATGGTTGCTGGTGAGTGGCCAACCTTGATGGGAACAAGTTTGCACCAGCTACACAGCAATGAGCTGTTGTCGACCTCAGCATGTCCCAAGCTGGCGGTATAGACAGCAGCCTTGTGGTTATGCTGCCGTGCCTCACCGTCGCCTGCAACGTCGTTGGTGGCGGAGGCGACCTGCTTGATCAGGTTGGCGCCCAGATTCTCAAAGCGGTTGCTGAACTCGATGGCCTTGGCCACTGTGACGCCGTCCTTCGTGATCTTTGGCGGCCCATATGACTGCTCAATGATCACGTTGCGACCCTGCACAGCCAGGGACACAGCATCAGCTGCAGAGGGGTCGAGCATGACCTCTCGCATTGTCGGGTGAGGACTGGAGTGCAGCCACGCACCAGTACAGCCAGGTCTCTTCCTGCAATGCCCTGGGTCATACTTGCTGTCCTTTTCATACCGCAGCACGCTACTGCATCAAGCCCTGACCCTCACCTTGGGGCCCAATGTAACCTGCACCGCATTGGCTAGCCGCTCAACTCCCCGCTGCATGGAGGCGCGCCCCTCCGAGCCGAACTGCAGCTCCTTCGCTGCGAACCCGCGACATTGCTGCGTCTGTGATGCAAGCTGCAGGCGCGGAGGCACTACATCAGCATTCCATGGAAA
Source organism: Diplosphaera chodatii (assembly GCA_032358165.1). Lineage (NCBI taxonomy): Eukaryota > Viridiplantae > Chlorophyta > Trebouxiophyceae > Prasiolales > Stichococcaceae > Diplosphaera > Diplosphaera chodatii. The sequence goes on along the minus strand of JAALGY010000015.1, from coordinate 2,643,402 downwards.
TGCATGCCAGCGTATGGGGTTGGATGTGTAGTAAGGATTCATGTGCAATGCGCCATAGTTGATATCACTGCCTCCCGAACATGACACTCGGATGTCGTGTCCTTGTTCATGCGGCTTACCACCGAGTCATTGCATGTTACAAGGCTTCGACTGTCTGCAGGCATGTGTGTTCCGACACATGAATTGCACTGCACAACGTGCAAATGCATCCTTTGCTGCATGCAGCATGTTGTGTGACAGACATTCCAAGGAATCCCAAACAGCTAGTGTCAAATCACGCCGAGCAAAGGATCGGGGCTGACAGCCGTCGGGAGTTGCCATCAGATGCTGCACCTGAGCCTTGCTGCGCTGCGCCGCCCGTCCCAGAGCCCTACCAACGCTCTGCATGATGCCCCTTGCACGCTCCCACAGTGTCGAGTCGCTGCAGAATTGGACTACGCCAAACGTGGCTCGGTGCTGGGTTTCCAGAAGCTCAATGCTGTGCTGCAGGGCTGCTCTCAGGACACCCTGTGGCGATTCAGGAGTGCCGTGCAACGCACAAGGCATGACTAATGGGCTGCAGAGACAGCAAAACTTTGATCTGTCCCACTCATAAGCAATTGCAGGGCAACAGACATACATCTAAGTGTCACGCGCCAGCAGTCCCTGCACCTTAACACCTTTGGAGCGGCTGGGCTGCGCATTCTGCCTTGCGGCAACACCCGGACTGTGCTGAGCACATGCCCAAGATTTGAGAAACACTTGTGCTGCAACATGCCTCCCAATGAAGCTCTGTCTCCACAATCTCCCAGTGAGGATGCCGTGCCAGCGCATGCCAACGGACATGCGGCGCAACCCACAACAAAGCAGGCGCAGCAACGGCCTGATACAGCAGTACCTGCCGGCAACGATCGCAGCAACGGTGCAGACGGTGCTTCGCACGGCCGTGAAGACTACAAGCATCCGATGGACGTTGAGGAGGCAAGTTGCGCATGGCATGCATGACATCTGTGCAGGCGCCCTTATTGAGGGGAAGTCGAATCATATCGCTGATTGTTTGACTCCTGTGCTGCAGTTTCGCCGGCGAGGGTACGAGATGATCGACTGGATCTGCGACTACCATGCCAGCGTGGAGCACCTACCTGTACGCTCACAGGTGGGCCGCCTTACCCCAAGCCGCAAGCACGCTTTGAGCGGCGACACTCATGCATGGGGGCCGTGCATTACTGATGCACGCAACTGAGATTGTGTATGCACCGCAGGTGGAGCCTGGGTACCTGGCGCCCCGGCTGCCAGACAGTGCGCCAGAGAAGCGCGAGGACTGGGACGACATCATGGCTGATGTCAATGAGCACATCATGCCAGGTTGGTGGCGGTCAACTGGCGCCAACGTCTTGCACAATGTTACTCCCTGTGCCTACCTGCTCAGCCATCAATTTGCACATACTATCTGCTATTATTACACTTGCAAAGCCTGTGGCAAGGTCGGATGCATCTGTGCAGGCGTGACGCACTGGCAGAGTCCGAACTTCTATGCATACTACCCCGCAAACTCCAGCTTTCCTGGTGCGCCCTTGAGCATTTCCACAAGCAATCATCAGCTCTGTCGGTGCAATGACACTTGGGCATGTTACTCATTCAGTGCTTGTGCTCTTCATCAGGCTTGCTTGGCGAGATGCTCAGCGGCGCGTTCAATGTAATTGGATTCAGCTGGATCGGCTCGCCGGCGGCCACTGAGCTTGAGACGGTAGGTTTGCACACTGGATCTCAGGCCGCACGGTATGTGTCAGGCAGCAGTGAAGCAGCCTTTTCTGCTGGGTGCCACGAAATGACTGGGTCATACGCTGTGCAGATCGTGATGGATTGGTTCGGCAAGCTGCTGGGCCTTCCTGCGATGTTCCTGTCATCCAGTGGCACAGGCGGCGGCGGCTGCATCCAAGGTGCTCATGCTGCAGTGTGCAGTGCATGTGATCATTGTGCGTCTCTGAGAGTGCGTTCCCGCTTGCTGATGCTGTCTTCGAGTCCAGAAACGCACCGCAGCCAGTCTAGTGCTGCAGCGCATCCAATGTGTCACTGTCAATGTTGTGTGTGCAGCACTTAACAACAGTGCAAACAACGCAAGCACTTCTGACGTGACAGGTACTGCTAGTGAGGCGGTGGTGGTGGCGCTGCTGGCGGCACGATCTCGTTCGCTGCAGGGCCGCCCAGCGGAGGACATGGCCAAGCTGGTGGTCTACACCTCCGATCAGGTGTGCCTACACAAGCATGTGGCCTTGGCAGCAGCACCAACCACCGTGGAATAGCCATGGTTTCATCTAGGTTAATGCCTGCAATGACGCACTGTAAACCGTTATTACAGGCGCACTCCAGCCTGCGCAAGGCGTGCATGATCGCTGGCGTCACGCACTGCCGCGTGCTGCCAACATCGGCGCAGGACGAATGGGCGCTGGCGCCAGAGACTCTGGAGTCAGCTGTCCAAGAAGACTTGCAGGTAGCCAAATATATCTTGTGCCCAAACCCACAGCAACGCAATTGTTTTAAAATGGTGTGCGAGGTCAAACGTGTGAGATGCAGTAAACAACCTCAGGTGGCAACAAGCGTCTCACTCGGTGACGTCTTATGTATGAAGGCGGGCTTGATCCCCAGCTTCGTGATGGCGACGGTCGGCACCACCAGCTCCTGTGCAGTCGACCCGCTGCAGCCGCTGAGCGACATCACCCAGCGGCATTCCATGTGGTGAGTTGGCAATTGCTAGAGAGCTTTGCCAGTGTTACCGCAGACAGCACATTGTCCCTCCAGCCATGAAGCAGAATCTGCTGTTGTTTTGTGAACGGACACTGCCCGGTGCACTCCAAGCAAGACGGTGGCAAATGTCTGGGACGGTGCAAGGCAGAGGCTGCCCTCCTTGCATATGTCAAAGTCAGCTTGGAGTGCACCTGGCAATGTTGTTGTACGCCGAACAACCATGTTGTTCACCTCAGGGTTGTAAATGTATCATATGAGCGAGCTCGGCGCACTGCCCCTGCCATCTGCATTGGTAAACAGGGAAAGCTCTGCTGAGAAGGCACATCATGACATGGCTTAGGCTGCACGTGGATGCGGCCTTTGCGGGCGTGTATGCCTTGATGCCGGAGTTGCGGCACCACTTTGACGGCGTGGATGGCTGTGACAGCTTCAGCACCAACGCACACAAGGTACGAAGGCCCATCCGTTTGCGTGCTGTCTATGCAGAAAAATTGTCAGCAGCATGCAATCTGATGTCCCAGAGCAGTTGTCATGCGCTTTGGAACTTGCTGCGACAGTTGCAGCGTACTGTCCACCGGCAGTCAGGCTGTCTTGGCCCCAGCATCCCTCCACACACCCTGCTGTGGGCGCTGTAAGTCGTCTCGGATCGTAGCAACAGAGACTTGGTACAGTGTTGTTCTCATGCACTTTGTCAAGCCTGCACCGCTCCAATTGCTGTGCGTTCAATGGCAGGCACTGCTGGTGAACTTCGACTGCTGCGGCCTGTGGGTGCGCGACGCCGAGCCGCTGAAGGCCGCGCTGTCGCTGACGCCCGAGTTCCTGCGCGCCCGCGGCAACACGCTCGACTACAAGGTGCACGTCATTCCTCTGGGTAACACACAAGGATGCCGATGTTGTGCAGCAAACAACCACACATCCAGCATCCCGCTTCTCACAGTATCTGGTGCCACCATGCAGACAGCTTACGATGGCTCATTGCAACTTCCTGCGCACACTGGTAGTTGCCATCGATCACCCTGCACCTCGTCAACCCTCCGCAGGACTGGCAGCTGCCGCTGGGCCGCCGGTTCCGCGCGCTGAAGCTGTGGTTCGTGCTGCGCACGTACGGCGCGGCGGGGCTGCGGGACTACATCGGCCACAAGGCGGGGCTGGCGTCCCACTTTGCGGACCTGGTGCGCGGCGACGAGCGCTTCGAGCTGATGGCGCCGCCGCGCTTCGGGCTCGTGTGCTTCCGCGTGAAGGTGCGGTGCATGCTTGGAACATCTGACACTCAGCTCACGGCACCATATCAGACCGTGCCGTATCTGACCCGCAAACTGGCCATGCAAGCTGTGAATGAGGCGCTTCCATCTGCACTTGCCGCAGCTGCTGTGTGCCCCAGACCCCAGGGTGTCACATGATGTGATGGCGCCTTGAGCTCGAGTTCCAAGTTGCGCCTAGCTGCTGAGGAGGCACAAGCATCTGAGCACTTGCATCATGTTTGCAGGGTGTAGCGCGGGAGGTGAACGCTGCTGTACTTGAGGCCATCAATGCCAGCGGCGAGGCGTTCCTGATCCACACGGAGCTGGGCGGCGAGTTCACGATGCGACTGGCGGTGGGCGCCACCAACCAGCAGGTTGGTGGCCGACAGCACCCTTGTGGCCGGCCTGACACCCATGGCATATACCAGCAGAGCCATCAGGCCCGAACCCACATGTGAGCACAGGGCAGGTGGTTGCGGCAAACGCAGCGGGAACTCAGAGTGGCTCACCAAGTCAGTGAGGTGTTGCTGCTTGCAGCGGCGCCACATTGATGCGGCGTGGGCGCTGATCTGCAGAGAGACAGAGCGGCAGCTCGGGCGCATGGACGCGCAGGTGGTGGACCAATCTGCCTTGGCGACATGAGCCGCAGTGCACAGCCGGCAGAGCACACCCACATTACAACAAGCGTTTTTTCATACACGCGTACTGCACTTCCCATTGCGGTGGCGCATTGCCGCCCGAGCATTGCTGAATAATGTTATTGTACATGTTGGTGGCGTATCGGATCAAACCCTCTGTACATTGTATTGGTAGACCTTAAGTTGTAGTAGGCTTCGACAGCAGATGCTGGTGCAGACCTACAGCTCTCATTCATTTGCTGCAGTACAATCTGCTGTACGGCATGCAACATTGCGCTTCGACACTGGACGGTAGGTGCCACTCTGCTCAAGGCTCTAAGGTGTCAACGTCAAATCTGTCAGCGATCTCTGCTTAGACGTAACACTATCATGCGTGCATTACAGCACAACTGCCACCTGTGAAGGTAGGACTCCAGGGGCAAAGGATTCGATGAAATCAAAGGGTGTCCAGCTGCAGATCCCGCCATTGCCACTGAGATCACAGAGGGGTTTGTGAGATCGCATGCCCGTGGTAGCAAATACGCAGCATGCCTGGTGGCAGTACCGCGACCCTGGCGCTGACAGCAATGCATGTTGCGGCATTCGCAGAGCTGGGCGTACTGACGCGCGTATATCTGGACAAGCTGTTTCAGGCATGCTCTGTGGATGCGGATCTATCACATCAGCGGTTGTTGACGTTTGCAATGCTCTCGGATGCTCACTCCGCCACTCCGGCATCTGCGATGATAGGAGTATTGCCCGTTCCTGTCGCAGGACGGCTGCAGCCGCGGCTGGGGGCTGTGCCTGACGTCGGCAGGCAGCCTGGTGCGCACATATGGCGCGTACTACACGGATCTGCCCAGCAACATGCTGGGCTCCTTCGTCATGGGGTGCCTCGCCACCTCAAGCGCCCTGGGTCTGGCGGTTGACAAGGTGAAGTAACGCCTACACTACACCCTCATTGCATCTGCGAGGCGTCTGTCTTTTGCATGTGTCACTGCTGCACGTGCTTCTAGCTACCAGCAGCGCAATTGTCGTACGCTGCGAACCACTGCGCCTGTGCTACTTTCCTCTGTTTCCTTACTAAGTCGTTGGGACCAACCCTGTGGCCATATTACCCGCTTCGTGCTGCAAACAGTCTTTATACGCATACTATCTGCCGCAGGCCGCCGGCATCTTGCCGGCACAGCACCCGTGGCAGAAGAATGCGCCTCTGCTGGCGGGCCTGCGCACGGGGTACTGCGGCTCGCTGACCACCTTCTCTGCCTGGCAGCTGCAGTGCGTGCTGCTGCTGGTGGGCGGTACTGGCCGGCAGGGCGGCCAGTGGGACCAGGTGTGCACTCCCAAGCCTCAATCACTTACCAATATCAGTGGCTGGCAGTCGGATGCAAAGTGGTGCCCTGATACTGCTGATTACGCTCATGACTTGACAGCCCTCTGCTGCCTGTCGAGCCAGATAAAGAGGGTAAAATTTCGTGAGCAGTACGGCATGGTTCCAAACCCATTGTGTTCATGGCATAGGCGCTTTGGTCACTCGTCATCGGGCTGCAGACGTCGCTGGCGTCGCTAGTGGCCGGGCAGCACACAGCGTTCGCCGTGCACAGGTCAGCTGCTGTAGACCAGACCGTGGCACTCCCGTTGCTTGATGAATATGCTTAAACATCTTCTCGTCGTCGGGCATCAGGGACTATCAGCCAACTTCACGCAGGTTTACAACGGTTCACTGTACCCTGTCCATCAGCATGCCGTGCACAGATGGCCGCAAATGCGATGCCCAGCCCCGACATATGTTGTAAGCTCGCCTGTGTGCCCCGACGCTGTACTTGGCTGCGGGTTCAGGTGGCTGCTGCCGGAGGCGCGCAAGGTGCGTCAGCCGGATGGCGCCCACCCCGCAGCGCTGCCGGCAGCCAGGCGCGGCCACCGCGCGCTGCGCTTTGCAGCTCCAGGTCGGCGGGATGCAGACGCACACCCTGTCACGGCACCAGGCGGCACAGTGCACCAGAATGGTGTCGACTGCATTGGCGGCCAAGAGCAGCGTCAACAGCAGCGGCCCGCGGTGCGTGTGGAGCCTGAAAAGGGTCACCAGCAGCCAGCGCCAGCGGCAGCAGCAGAGTCGTCAGCAGATGTGCAGAGTGACAGGAGTGCTGGCAACAGCGGGCCAGCAGGGGGTGCAGATGCCCAGCAGTCCCCCTGGCGGGAGGAGGAGGAGGAGGACTTGGGCCCAGACGAGGAGGGGCCCGCGGGCGCCTCGGACGAGGAGGCGGCCCTGGAGCGGAAGTCCCCTGCTGACACAGCCATCCCACCGTGCGCATACACTTCCTTCCTTGGGTCATCCAGCTCACATCCAGCTCATCCAGTCAAGGTGCTGAACTGGTCCCTCACAATGCTGCACGCCAGCAGGTTGGCTGCCTGGACTCAGCAGGCAGCTAGGCAGCTGAGCATCTGCTGGCCATGCTGGCTCAGGTGGCACCGGGGCCTGAAGACGCACATGGCCGTGGCGGCGCTGCTGCTGCTGCTGACGGCCCTCTTTGCAGCGCTGCTGGGGGTGGACAGCCGGCGGCCGCACGCTGCCCGGCGAGCCCTCTGGCTGTCTGTGCTCCTCGGTGCGTTCCAGAACTGTGGTTGATGATGCAGGTCGAGCACGCGGGGTTCCTCAGCAGATGGATCGTAGTACGGGACTGTGACAGATACATGTGTGGGTTCACGTGCTGCCTTGCTGACAAGCAGCTGCAGCGCCTCAGGGACCTCAATTCCAAATGAAGCATGCACGTTGAAACGACCACCACAAGTTCTGCATGAGCAGGTCCGCCTGGGGCATTGCTGCGGTGGCTGCTGGCGGATCTCAACTTTATGGCGACCGGACGTGCGGCCTGGTTTCCCTTCGGCACCTTCGCAGCCAACCTGCTGGCCTGCGTCGTGATCTTCTCCATGGAGGTGCGGGTTGCTCTGTGCAAGTGTATAAGCCTGTCCTTTGCAGGTCCATAACCCCAGCGTGCGTCCGCACAGCGTTCGGGATGCCTCCAACCCGTGCGTACTGTGAAGCGCAGCATGTGCACATCTGCAGGGTGAGGTCGCATGAGTCGATCAGTGCGTCGAATCGAACTGAACTACTTGTGCTTTTGCAGGTGCCGGTGGACGTGACCACCCTGGGGTACTGGCCGCAGATCGTGGTCACAGGGGTGCAAAAGGGTTTCTGCGGCGCCCTCAGCACCGTGTCTACCCTCGTCAACGAGGTATAACTCCGTACTGACGTGTCATGCTGCAGATTGCAGCTGGTCCCAGGCAACATGCCTAGTCGGGGACGTCTGGCACACAGGCCTTGAGTCGGTATGACTGCAGCGGGCACTGATGCTGTCGAGTAACGCATGGTGCTGGTGCTGAGACATCATGTACTGATCACGCCTGCAGATACACACGATGCTGGAGGTGTACCCCGACCACTTCCATGGGTACACATACCCGCTGGTCAGCATTGCAGCGGCGTGGCTCAGCGGGCTTGCGATCTATGGTGCGGCTGCGTGGGCGCACATGTGACGTAACAGACAGTTACGTTAGAAACAGCTACCAATACGCTGGTGTCGCCAGGCGTTGCGTTCACAGTTGATGTTGTGGTTTGCGATGATATTCGGTCAACTGCTCCGAGCACTGCTGACGCCCTTTCAAGATGATGCTGTCTTTCCTTCTGTCGTTCCTTGATGCGAAGCACTCGTCCTCAGCACCTTCAGTGCCTACGGCTATGTCAAATCAACACCTTGAAAACAAACAGGGGTCCAAACATCCGGAGGAGCATCCTGCCCCATCTCAGTCCTCAGTCCGGTAGTCCTTGGCTGAGGTGGACTGTGCATTGCCGGCAGCGTAGCGCTCATACACCCATGTCAAGTACTGCCCATAGTCCATGTCCTGCGAAGTGGCCACAATGCCACAACTTGTCACACTTCAACTGCTTTGGGGCAACTTGAAACGGAGGGATACTCTCGCCAGTTGTGGTGCAAGCACACATGACCACAGCTTGCACGCCACTGGTCAGGGCTCAGATGCACCTGCTTGGGGCTGACGCAGGTCGCAGCCACATGCTGGTGCTGCCGCATGGCGTCGGTCCAGTCACGCAGCTTCACGCAGTCCTGCAGGCAGACGAATACCAAGCGTCCGTCGGGAGGCATGCCATGAGCACCTCCACCGCAAGTCGCAGCACCATGCAGCCGAGCGCAGCCCCTGTAGTGCAGCCACCACTATGGTATGACCGCTCGTCCACTCGTGGCCAGGGTGGGAACTGCACTGAGATGCACGGTATAGTACCACACGACCATGATGCCGTAGTGTTGGAACATCCAGCGCACCGGCGGCAGGTCGAAGCCGCGGTAGTGCTTCAGCACCGGCAGCCGCAAGAAGAACGGCGCCAGAGCAGCGTCCACCAGCGTGAACTGCCTGCCCAGGAAGTAGGGCCCCTCTGCGTCCGCCTGCGCGTCCAGCCACTCGATCACCTCCGCCAGCCGCTGCGCGCACTGCCGCTGCGCCTCAGGCTCCTGCCTGCGGGCCAGCGTATCACAGAGTCAGGCGTTCGAGGGCTGAGGTACGTTTTGGTGCTGCAACGTAGCCGGAGGACATTGCACTGCAGACGGGCCAAGTGCATGAGAGGGCGACACCAGCCAGCTGACACGGACTGCTGCTGCGCCTGCTGGCTCGTGCTTCCGGGCAATCACTTGACGCATCTAGCAACAGTGTAAGGGTTGCACAAGCACCACACCAAGCAGTGAAGGGAATATCTATGCTGCACATCAAGCTACTATGTCAGTCCAACAGCGGCGGCCAGGGGGCGCAGCCCAGCCGCCCGCGGCACCTGAGCAGCAGGGCGTAGAAGGGGCGCAGGAAGCCGGACTCGAAGCCGCTGATGATCATGCGGCCGCGCGCCTTGAGCCACTTGCTGTCCGTGGGCCACAGCGCTGGCTCCGGGGCCAGGTCCTGCCAGGGTTCAGCAAGCACATGTCAATGAAAAGCAGGCAGAGGCGACATTCTGTGCGCCCTGAGGTGCATCGGGAACAGCAGCTGCGGGCCCTTTCTCGCGGCCGCAGAGGCGAGACAAACGCGCCAAAAAGCCCCCGGGTGGGGAGTGATGGGGAGGGCGCACCTCCAGCAGCTCGTTGACGACCGTGGACTCGTAGGCGGAGTGGATGCTGTCGCCGTGGCGCAAGCACAGGATGGGCACCTGCAGTCCGGGGAGGAAGCTTCAGTGGCATTCAGGATTTCGGCTCCATAAAGCGAGATGGAGTCTGACCAGGAGCATTTCATGCATATTGCATAGCAATGCGTTGTGTGTCGGGCCAAGTCAATGCGAGCAAGGGGCACATCTTTGCCATGTAGCTTTGATAGTACCTTGCCATTGGGGTTCAGGCGCCGTACCCACTGTGGCCGCTCATGCGGCGCATACTGCCCTGCAGCATCAAGAAACGGCGCTGGCCTACTGGCGCGGCAGGCAATGGCTTCTCACCGACCACGCACAGCCTGCTGCGCTGACTTGCTGCCGCCCTTACCAGAGGAATCACGCAGGTCGACCTCGTGCTTCTCGAATGGGACGCCCTTGGCCAGCAGAGCGATCCAGACGCGCTACATCACCAATGCATCCTGGTCTTTAGTTTGCGTTGCGATTGTCCGAAAGGCAGGTAGCATGGCTGCAGCATATGCACGGGAAGCGCACCTGCGCAAACGGGCACTCCCTGCATACACAGGCGACAACATGCCAGTCAGACTGCGAACGGACCATATGGCGTGTAGCGGATGTTGGCTGCCACTTTTGTGAAGAGTTGTGTTTTCAGGATCAGCAGGCATCGTCAGGTGCACAGTGCATGCATGACAGTGCGCACCAGCTGCTCACAAAGGAAAGCTTTTCGTCAGACACCGGCGGACCCTGCCATGACGCATCTTGGACCACCTCCATCTCGGGCTATTGCTGATGTCAAGCCGCTCGACGCAAGACGCGTTGGAAACGTGAGCGTTTCGGGAATGCTGAAAAGGCAGTCACTAGATGCCACACCAACCTTGATTCAAGGCAAGCAACAGCTCTTGAAACATCAGACAGTGCTTATCCACGCCCAAGCACGGATAATATACGAAAGCGCGGGTGTGGGATCCAACCTGAAATTTCCAGAGGCATCATCGAGCACGTGCCGACACGCCTTGCTGATGATCATGTGCAGCAGCGTCACCTTGTGTTTCGAATGCTTTCCAAACCCTCGTTGCACTGCTGAACGTGGACATGGCTCATTAAGCTGCTGTATTGGCCAACACCTGCACGGACAAACCGTTGAGTGCACTGCGCTGCTTCACGCCATGATCAAACAGCGGCGCCGATGACGCTACAGAGCCCAGCGCGGGTGTTTGCACACGCACAGCTGCTGCTGAGGTGCCGCAGACCGCTCACCAGCTGGGCGGCTTGCAACAGGATACCTGTGGCAGCCTTCCCGGGGTGTAAAGCGGAGACGGCGCCACGGCAGCATGTCAGTGGGACTGCATGCAACGCTGTGAGACCAGCTGCAGACCGCCACCATCATATAGGCGTGCCAACCGCGTCGTCACTTCCCCGAAGACGATGGAAAGTGGGCACAGCGGCTCAGCCGCCGACTGCAGCAGCAGCAGCCGCCCTCAGCTGTGGCACCAGTGTGCAACACCACCAGCGCCGGTGCGCCGCATCGGCGCCCGCGGCCGCCACGGACGCAGCGTCAGCGCTGGCCGCGCCCTGCAGCGCCACAGTGACGGCGGAGGAGCTGGTCGCGGCGCACCTGGCAGCCATCGACTGCAACCGCAGCAAGGTGCGGTCCCCCTCTCTCTTAATCTTCATCGTCTTTTTTCCTCTCAGCGTCAGGGAGGCATGAAGCGGTGATGGCTTTCAAAGCCTGACAGGCAACACGCGCTGCCCTGGGTCTGCCATGTGACGTCCTCTTGGACCCGCCAGCAGGCGTATGCAATCCCGGAGGGCGGCATCCCGCCGGAGTGGGCGCTGCTGGAGCCGCTGCCGCCCAACACCAAGCCGCCCGCCGGCGAGGAGAACGCGCGTGCTCGGCGCGCGCTGTGGCGGGTGGGTCGCCCTTTGTGAATGCGCCGGGCCATGCTATGCCCCTCGCACTTGGATCGTCCTGTTGCTCGTGCCGGGCCATTCTCTCTCTGTCCGCCCGGCAATGGCTTTGTTGGGGAAGTGTGTACCTACACATGCAAAGCAACCGCGTCTGGACGCTTGAAGATGGCAGCGAATCGAGGATGTGTCTGCACTCCAGTCACCTTGCTTGCTCGGTGCCACCCGCTGCAGGTGCTGAACCACAAGGAGCCGTACTGCTGCCCCGCCTGCCGGCAGCCCATCTACAAGCTGGAGGTGCTCGGCCGCCACCTGCGGGGCTGCTGCCCCGACCTGCTGTCGCCGCAGGTAGATCAGCCTGCGAGACGTCATCGTGCGTGCTTTCCTCTGCTTTGAGCTCATCTGTGGAGGCCAACTGACATGCCGGTGCCGCCTGTGCAGGACATGGCGGCTGTGGAGGGGGATGACGAGCCGCTGCTGCGGCAGGCGCTGCGTGCAGCAGCCGTCAGGGAGGCGGCCATGCAGAACACAGCAGTATGTGAACGCATCGCGCCTGCCAGCCTGATGCCTTCCCAGATGCGTGTGCATGCCCAATAATCTGGTGCCGTTCCTGACAGTGCAGTGGCCGGTGACAGGCAGGCGGCTCCGACTGCTGGGGTTGGGGTTGACATGAGAATCTCAGTGGTGCAGATGGACCTGGGGTTCCGCCAGGTGGACGCCGAGGGGCGGCCCATCCGGCGCACCGCCGCCCAGGTGGCCGCGCTCATGGGGCTGCCCGAGAAGCGGTGCGTCAGTTGCTGATCTGCCTGGCAGGCGACTGGGATGACATCTGTCCAAGTCTGCCCGAGTTCCCACAGAGACTGATACGCATACTCATGGTGTGTTTGTACCTGAATGCATGTATATGCCTATGTTGCGATTTTCACTAGCTTGGGTAGTATTAGTTTCCGGCATTTTGATGCCACTCCTGCAGGCTGCGGCGGATGCTGCGGCTGGCGATGAAGGCGATCCCGCTGCGGCACGACGCGGAGCCGCTGGAGGTGCTGTTCGAGGACGACCACCTGCTGGCGCTCAACAAGCCGCCCGGCGTGCTGACCGCGCCCAAGCACCGCTACATGGTGAGCATGCAAAACCCTAAACCCTGCTGGGAGGGATGAGGCCATGCCCGATGTGCTTGTATCGGTTGCTGACCGCGCTGAAGCGCCGCTAACATGGTGTGAGCTGCGCATAAAGGGAACTGAGGGCACAGCGGACCTGAGTCAAGATGGCGCTGCTGTTTGGTGGACTGGAGGTGCCATATGCTGGAAGCAACCGCCTTCCAGGGTGCAGGTGGTGTCTGATCTATGAATCTGTTGCTGCAGGGTGGCAGCATGGTCAACCGCATCATACCCTACCTGGGCCGGATGCCCCACGTCCTGCACCGCCTGGACATGTACACCAGCGGTGAATGGTTTTGGCTGCTGCATGATGCTGCGTACTTGCTGGTGATCTGTTTGGCCGTGTGCTTGGGGACTCGGGTGTCACCGTATGTGAGCCCTAATCGAGCTCCATCAGCTGCTGGTGCAGCTCTGACAGCCGCACAGATCTGATGTGTGGTGCGCATGCAGGTGTGGTCGTCTTTGGCAAGACGCTGCAGGCGACGCGGCATGTGCATGCGCAGTTTCGTCGGCGCACCGTCGAGAAGCGGTATCTGGCGCTTGTCGCGGGCGTCCCAGAGGCAGCAGATTTTGTTGTGGACGCACCCATCGACCGGCACCCGGTTGACAAGTGAGCTGGCCTAAGCACTTGCCTGTCTGGGTTACAGTTGCAACCCGGGGTGTCGGCATCATGCACGACAAATTCAGCACATGCTCTGCATCCGCTCTGCTGTCCAACCAGTTCCACGCCCCTTGGAGCTTCACACCAGCGATGCTGCCAGATCAAACCCGGCACAGCGGCTGCTGCACTTGCGCAGGCTGGTGCGCATCACCACAAGTCCGGACGGGCTGCTGTCCTCCACAGCCTTCAGCGTGCTGGCGTCAAATGCCAGCGCGGAGCTCAGCCCTGGCCACCGAGGCCAGTTCGTGGCAGCAGCAGGCGCTCCTGACAGGTGTGCAACTCTATGGACGTGATCCAGTCGATGACAGCACAAACAGCAGCGAGCGAGACGACCTGCTCAGAGATCACTAGACCACAGTGTTCAGACTATCAGCTCGTTGGGCTGCGCCGCGCTGCAGGGGAGCGGCGCTGGTCAGCTGTGCGCCTCTGACAGGGCGCACACATCAGGTGAGCTCCCAACAGTGCCATGCCTCACTGCACTTTGCTGCACCATCTTTCGTTCTGCAGCCGTCCTGGTGGCGTGCCGCTGAGCTCCCCGATGTCATCCCAACGATCAGGATGAACAGCAGGTGTGTGGGTTTTCACAGATCCGGGTGCACCTGGGGCATGTGGGGCACCCCATCCTGGGGGACGACTTCTACGGCGTGCTGGGGCCCTGGATCGGGCGCCAGGTGCGTCTCTTGTAACATGCTGTAGCAGCCACGACAAGTTGTGACGCGGACTCGTTCCATGACCGACGGCACGGTGGCTGCCGCCTGTAGACTCACCAGAGGCATCACCTTGTGGCTGCCGCATGCAGGCACTCCATGCCGCAGAGCTTAGAATAGACCACCCGGCCAGCGGGGAGCGGATACACTTCTCAGGTGCGACCAGGCCCTCTTTGATTTACTGTTAACGGCAAGTTATATACGGTTGACTCAGTGTTGGATGTCATACACTCTAAGCTGCGGCTGCGTTTATTTGCGCAGCACCGCCGCTTGACGACTTCAGGAGTGCCATGGGAATGCTGGGGCTGCAGTGGGACGCGAAGACATGACATCAGGCAAAGCTAGCATATAAAGCCAGCCAAACTTGTAAGGGTAATCGTTTGGCAGTGCTGCTAGATCAACTCCGTGACATGAGGTTCGACCTGCTTCCAGCTACCGCCAGGCTTTCGATCGGCGGCAGCTGACTTGGCAACAGTCTGACTCATCAGCAACCGATTGGAGCATCACTCTCTTGGTTGTTCCGTCTCAGCGCTGCACACGTACAGACATACAAAAGCTAAGCGTCTTCAACATGGCGACGGACACACAGCAGCCCGCCACACCCTACCTGCCGCAGGTACACAGGGGCGACAACAGTATGCAGGCAGTCCTCCGAAATGACCTGCTTGCACATCAAGGCATTGCTAGCCCTGCAGAGAGGCAGAACAATGACGTGTTAGAATCGGTGCAACAGTTGCAAGGCCGTTGATTGGCTTCTGCCAAGGCAGCATAATGCGCAGTTGGGCTGCTGTATGTGTGCTGCTACCCACCTGGCGCACCACTCTATCTCCAGTTCTTCTTGGGTCATGCCTGCTGATTCTGCACTCCGATCTGTAGCATAGCGGAAGCCGTGCGTCTCGCCAGCACAGAACGCTGATCAACGTCACCCGCACACACGCAGGTGCGCTGTGCGCAGTGCCCCGACACTCGTGCGCCCGAGCCGGTGTGGACCGCAGCCAATGTGCGCACCCGTCACCTGAACGAGGTGCGGTGCATGTCCATACGTATAGATCGCCTGGACAGTCGCAGCCGTTCACCTACAGCTTCACACAATGCGATGTGCTTCCAGCTGTGAGTCGTCCTGTGAAGTGCATTGCTGGCCGTGGTCTTCCCAGCTTGACAGCATCCTCTCGCCTTGCTGGTGCACATCGTGGATGACAGGATCAGCACCCGCTGCAATGCATCTGCTTCCGATGCTGCAGGCGGTGGAGCACTCGCGCCACCTACGGGAGCTGGCTGAGGCCTCAAGTGAGCAGATCTTTCCATGCCCTCACTGCTGCCTTGAGCCATGTTGCCGGCACTGCTATTGGCGGCATGCACATCAGGGCATGACTTGCACAGATGTAATGAGGCTTCGAGCTATCCATTGCAATGTCCATTGGATTGGAGGCTTTGTCAGAGAGCTGACTGGACGACTCAGTACAGTGCTGATGTGTGCACTGCAGCTCTGAAGACGGGCAAGTCCGTGGTGAGCGACGATGAGCTCTCCGCAGCAGGTGCATTGCCGGACTCCACCTGTGCTGGCCCAGTGCAGGATCACGCTTGAACACAGGCTGCTGTTGCGCAGTGGTTGAGCCCACTAGTGCTGCGTGGAGATATGAGTGCCTGCTGGACATGATGATATGTGTCTATGCTCCTTCCGTCAAAAAGCGTCTGTGCATGGTGTGCAGACAACAATGTGGTGAGAGCTGAGGCGGCCCTGCTGGGTGAGTAACCTTGAACCCCAGTACCCAGTGGTTTGCATGAGCGAGTCCTGCTCAGTGTTGAGATGCTAATGGGGCGCAGCGGTTGACATACCTGCAGAGCACCCTTGGGCATGCGCTCCCGATTGCATCGGCAGCCAGTTAGCGCACCAGTGGATTAACATGCCGCAGGCTGATTTGTGGTGTCGCTTGCATGTTACAGCCCAGCAATCTGCAGGGCAGCAGGCCGCAGACGCTTCGCAGGTGTCGGTGCGGCATGGAGAGCAGGGGGTCTCTGTGGCCCCTAGCAGCGTGGCGGCCGGCTGACGTATCAGGTGGCCATCATCAGACGCCAGCACCTGCATTTGCCACATTACACTGCCAATACATAGGATGCATTGTCTGTCGGTTGGGCTCTCGTTGTATTATGCACCGCCATGCTGACCCAATGAGGTCGTATGATCAGGTGCTCTAATGTGTCAATGGTGTTGTGGGGGTAGGTAAGAACTGCCCCTAGGTGTTGCTCTCTGCAGGGCATGGATTCTGAAGGCATCACAAGACCGCAAGGGGAGGCAAGGGCTGCTCTCTCAAGTGTGACGAGGGCCACCTCATCAAGCCCGGCAGTGCATGGTGTGGCAGTCATACAGGGTGGGCTGCGTGAGCTGCTGCATGCAGGGTCCGCAACGATATGCATTGGCAGCGTTACATGTTCTTCAGCTCTGTGCACGCTTTGTTGGGTGTGACAGCGCCACTCTGACAGACAATAGGTGATTCCTCAGGTTCATTCTATACGTACCGGACTCTGCCGATGTGCACATGTCTGAACAATCAAGAGCAGGAGAACAGGCGCTCTGTTCAGTGAAACGGCAGCAGACCTGGTTTCTGTACTCTTACATCATCAGAAAGGGCAGGGTGCGAAGAGGTAATTTCTCTGTGTATTTGCCGAGGCTGAAGTGAAGGCAGCAGTCAAAGCAGGAGCATTGATGGCGCTTGTGGCTTCACTGAGGCTGTCTATCCAACAGTCTTCCTACCACTAGGGATCAGACGGCACCGCCAAAGACGTTCCCTTGCTGCGTCCCTGCCTGTCCGTGCATCTCCAGCACCTTGGAAACCGCCTGACGATCTCGTATCCGGCCAAGATACCGCTTGATATGCGGGAACGCAGCATATGTCGCGCCCACATGCTCTGCCAGCAGCAGAAACGGGGCTGCGGCAATGTCGGCCACAGTGTAGTCATCACAGGCGACATGTAGGTTGGCCGTCAGGTACGACTCCCAGAAACCCAACTCCGTGCGCAGCTGACCGATCAGCTCCCCAAAGCGCACTTCGTCTTCAGGGTTCATGGGCTTGTGGGCATCGCGCAGCTTGAAGCGTATGGGCGCCGTCACCTTGTCCGCGAGGCCTTGACTGTCCGCCAGCCGCTGCCATACCAATGCGCGGTGCTTTTCGTCGGTTGCCGGCGGCAGGAGACTCTGCCCGCGGCTACTATGGTGATCTTGAACCCAAGTAATGATTGCCAGGGCGCTGTTCAGCGCGATGGGCCCCTCATCCACAAAGATTGGCACCGTGCCACGCGGGTTCAGCGCTCTGATCTCCTTCTTGTTCTGATCACCTGCCCGCAGGTCCAGCGTGTGGCTGTTGTACTGCACACCGGCCTCCTGCAGAGCTACATGCGCGCTGACGCACCAGGGGCAGCCGGTCATGTAGTAGAAGTCTGTCGCTGCCTCGGCCATCCTTTACCCTTTTCAAAATGTCAGCATGCGCATGAGAGACTGAGCCTTTCCAAAGCTCGTGCGGGGCTAGTACTCATGTCTGGGCTGATTTGTTGTTGCTTGCAGGCTGATCAAAAGACGCTCCCGTCGGAGCGTCCGTGTCAGATTTGACGTCAATCTGCTTTGAATCTTGCAGATCTCGGTGATGCCAAAACCCGCCATAGCTGCACCAATTGACGGCGGCATTATCGACCCACCAGTTCTCGCTCTCACATACAGGGGTTAGATGCAGGTCTGCGCTGACGCCAGATGACACCCAACTGTTCCAACTAACGGGCAGCTGCGTGGAGGTGGCCGCCACAGACGGCTGAAGCTTTACGCCGCTAAGATGTTGTGCAAATACGTTCATGAAACTAGCGGCTGTACTCCTTTGACGATCAGCTGCAGTGCCGCACCGGCTTGTGGGTACTGTCTCCCTGCCGCCTCCGCTGCTGCCACTGCCGCTGCATGCCGTGCCTCAGCCTAGAAATGGGAGCACGTAGGAACATGGGGTTCTTTGCATCGGTGAACAGGGTGAACTGCAGATACACACATATACGTACATACAGGAGCAGTGCATCTTAGCGACGATGACATGGGTGATTCTGACGTGGGTGATTCTGTTCCCCTGCATGCTGTCAGGGCAGGATCTCCAGCGTTAAGGTTGGACGGTGACATCCACTAAGGCGGCCCACCTGCTGCGCTGCTGCCGGCTCTGTAGTATGCAGCCGCAGCTTGCCAGCGGCTGCGCAGTCGTACCTCTTTGCTCGCCGCTGCAGCAACGCAGTGACTTGCAGCGCCTGATGATGGTGAAATGCTGTTACTCACAAGTCGACATCTTTAGGGAAGTTGGCCATCAAATGCCAGGATGGTTGCAGGTCAACATGGCCTTGGTCAAAACCCAAGGCGGCCATCAGCACCTCGAGGATGACATGTTGACAGCCTTGACTTCCAGAGGAGTACAGGGAATTAGAAATATGCTGCCGCACCTGCACCCTGCCGGCCTGCAGTTGCTGAGTTGCTGCCTCTGCCTCCTCCGTCGCTGCACGCGCCGCCGCGCACCGGCCCTCAGCCTCTGCCGCTGCCGCCGCTGCATCCTGCTGCTGCTGTTGCAAGGCCGCCAGGCCTGCCTTGGCGGCCTGATCGCGCGACCCAGAGGGCGTGCATGAGTGTCCGCATGTACATCACCGACGCTTGGCACCATGCTGAGAAGCCACATGACGTGAGGTCCTGCCAGCAGGCCCTTGCCATGCAGCGTCACTGTCTTGCAGGTGCATACCGTGCTGCAACTGCAGGCAGTCTGTGATAAACAGGGCCAAGCTCACCAGTGTTTCCTTCGTGGCATTACGCAGACCGCGATGCAGTTCTGCGGCCCGCAGCTGCTTCACCGGCGAGCTGCCGGATGGTGCCACCGCTTCGGCTGCAGCTCGCTCCTGCACATTGGCAGGAGTTGGTCAGCCTGCCAACTCCCGATAAAGCTCTGGAGCCTGACGTACATCAGGTCGATGGCCGCTCAGCAACCGGCTTATATGCTAATGCAGTCTAAACTTCTGCCACTGGCCTTGATCTCGAGCGCCTCCCGCCGGCCCAGTGCCGCCTGGAGCGCAGCCTGTGCCGTGGCAGTGTCCCGCGCCACCTCCCGCTGCCGCAGCTGCGCGTCTCGCAGGGCCTGCTGCAGCGGCCGCGTCGCCTCCTCCACAGCATGGGGGTTCACCTCTGCCTGTGACAACCGCACTTGCATTTCGAAGCACAGTTGATTTCATGCTAAATGTTGCTTCCTGACGACGGCACTTCTGGTAGCAAGGTGTATCTCACGGTAGGTCACCCAGTCAACTTGCTGAGGCGACATGTTCCAAGCCACTCGCCGCTTGCCTTCGTTCTGAGGTCGGCCTGGATGTCAGCCTCGAGCTGCTTCACGGCTGCTGCAGCGGCGGCGGCAACTGCAGAAGCTTGGCCGGCGGCCGCCTGCCCTGCAGCTATGTCCGTCTGCAGCCGCTGCGCTTGTGCCTCCAGTTCCTAGACGCATCAGCAGCTGACAGCTTGGCAGCGCTGCTGCGCAGTTGAGCAGTTTCCACCGATATGATCATCCGCGAAGTGCAGCTGCTGCAGCAAGCCAGCCACTGCTGCGTGCATGGCACACTTCCAGAGGCCCGCTTGCTCTGGTGCCACACGACACCAGAGAGCACCTTAAGCTCGTTGACGATGGTGGCCTGCAGTGCGGCATGCTCTCCTTCCAGCTGCCCCGCCTCTGTTGCCGCAGCAGCAAAGCCGGCGTCCGCCTGTGCCAGGTCCTGCCGGTGCGTCGCCATCTCGCGGTCCAGCCGCTTGGCCTCCAGCTCCTCTGCCGTCAGCCTGCCAGGCGAAGGCTTGACGAGGTTCCACTGTGACACTGCATCGTCCTGCTGCTGCGGAGGCATGCGCAACTCCACTGCTGGAGCTGCCATACAGACACCACTGCCAGCGTCTGACAACTGTGAGCGTCAAGTGTCTGAAGGAGAATGGATGTGAGGCACATACAATCTTCTGATCACAGCAGAGAGTGCGAGCGCACTCGCGCTCCAGGCGGGTGCGCTTGACGGTCAGCACCGCAATATGCCGCTGCTTCAGGGCCGCCGCCTCCTCTAGGGCTGCGTTCTCTGCCTGCGGTCGGAGCATGGATCAAGCTGCTCGCACACTTGAGGTGCTATAATCCCATACGTGAAGAGTTTTAGACGGATATGTCATGCTAGCAGAAGCAGGGCCAGCGCACGGCAAATGCTGCATATCTCAGCTGACAGGTGTTGCAGTTGCTCTGTAGGCACCCTCTGCATGTACGTCGACAAGGAGCGGCCTGGTCATGTGAGATCACACCTGCAGGGCAGCCAGCGCGGTCTGGCGGGCGGCCCACACGCGCTGCAGGCGGCCGCTGTCGGCGCGCACCCCCGCCAGCTGCGCCTGTGTCTCCCTGATGAGCGCCTCCAGCGGCCCTGCAGCACAGGAGTCCTGAGCACTTGCAAAATGATTTTTTGTCACGGATGCAGTAAGAACAGAAGGCACACACCAATCCAACACCTGCCTTCGCTGCTCTGAGCTGGCAGAGCATCGTTTGCTTCCTGCCAACGTGCTCAAAGCCCTTTGCTCACCTGTGTCCTCGCCTTTGCCGAGGTCGGCCGTCAGTTTCTCGTAGCGCCGGTTGAGCACATCCACCTGCAGGCAGCCGCACACCTGGTGCCTGTGAGACCTCACTTTACAGTTGCATCGGAATCAGGTACCTAGCAACATGCCACTGCCCTTGAGCTGGGCACAACAGGCTGTGTGCGTGGTTGTTGTGTTACCTAGTGAATGGTATAGAGATTCTAGACTATTCCAGACTATTCTAGACTATAGAGTATATGTCCCACCTGGCGCAGCGCCCTCTCCACGGCCGCGTGGCACCGCTGCTCGTCCTCGCCCAGACGCACCACCTCCCCCTCCGCCGCCGCCAGCTGGCGGTCCAGTGCAGCCCGCTCCTCCGCCAGGCGCAGCATCTGCACCTACGTACGGGTGCCCACCACGGCATGGGATGCAGGAGGGAGAGATGGTATGTTCAGGCACCATGCTGCCATCGCAACATGTTGCTTGACTGTGATACCAGAGAACCTGGAACTGCAATGGCTATGTTGTAGCCTTGTGGCCCGATGCAGCCTGCGTGTGGTCTGTCCGCTTGAGGTATGCATTCGTTGGCTACCTGAAAGGCCAAAACAGAGATATGGCAGTGCCCTACAAACCTCTGACTCGGCGGTCTCCTGCGCAATGCGGGCAAAACGGTCCCTGACGCCCTCCAGGGCCGCCTCCGCCGCCGCCGTGCGCGCCTGCTGGGCAGCGATGTGCGCCACAGACCGGGCAGCTGCCCGCCGGGCCTGCGCCTGCCCCAGCACCCGCTGCAGCACCTGCGCCTGCGCTGCCTGCACAGCACAGGCACTGCCGCATGAATCCCACAGATGTCGATTGACTCTGCCGAGGAGCCAAGCATACGTCTGCTTGAGGAGACTGTGCTGTCCAGGGCCAAATCCCGGGCCAAATCCCCCGCCGTGTGGCTTGTGACGCAGCATGCTTGACTGGCGGCTCAGTGCTTTCCTGATCATCACAGTTCACTGTGTCTGAAGCACATCAGCACACGACCTTGATGTCCTGGTCTGTCGCAGCCTGCGCGGCCTCCACCTCCGCCTGCTCAGCCGCAAGCCTCTTGCCTGCTGCATGTGCGGCTGCCAGCTCTGCCTCCAGCCTCCGCACGTCCGTCTGCTGCGCTGCCGCTTGCTCCTACCGGGTGATGCCAGATAATGTGCAGGTTGATGCATTTCCACTGTTGCCTTTTAAACATGCTAAGCAACCAGTCAAGTTTCAAACATCTGTTGGCCATTGGAACCATGCATCATCTTTCGTACAGAGCCCTCACCAGTGCTGCTGCTGTGGCGGCCTGAGCAGCTTCCGTCCTCGCTTCTAGCATCACGGCCGTGTCGACTAACAGCTGCTTGGTCGCCTGCGTCTGCTCAGCCGCTGCAGCCGCAGCGGCCGCATCTCGCCTGATGCCGGCGCACTCAGCATGCACTGTGCGCAGCTCGTCGTGGCGCTTCGCCAGCCGCCCCTCTGCCGCCTGCAGTCCAGAAGCAAGAGTGTCTCAGACGCTGCCGGCCCATAGCTGGTGGCAGTCGCGCCACCCACCATGAGAGCGGCAACACGGTCCAGTACGGTGAGCATTTCATGCCGTATGTTGACGGCAGATGCCTTGCTGGCAATCAAGCAACCGATGTATCGTAGACGGTGTGCTCGATGGCCGCTTGCAATGATCGCTTGCTAGAGTACAGCGTGAAGGCTGAGGGGCCAGTACACACACCTGCATGGCGGCATCAGCAGCCCGCAGCTGGCTCAGGCTGTCCTGCCACTGCGCCACCAGCGCCTTTGTCTCTGCCCGCACGCCGTCCGCCGCTGCATCTGTCTGGGCAATGACCTCGCTGTGCTCGGCGACACGCTGCTGACATCTTGCAGCTGAAGCTCTCACCCTGAGGTCAGCAAGCAGACCAACTTTCTGTGAGTACATGTTGTGTCTTATGCCGAGATGCTCCGCTTCACCGTGCAACTGCACTGAGCAACTTGCAATGCGGCAGAACGGTTGAATGGTAGCCAAAGCTGGCATGGCGAGAATGTCAAGTGCACAGTTCGTCACCTCGCAAGCTCGGCATCCGCACTGCGCAGCTGATCCTCCAGCCGCAGGATCAACTCATCGCCCTTGGCTTGCTCAGCCTCCAGCCGCTGCACCGCTTCCTCTGTAGCATATGTCTGCCTGCAGGCACACAGGAGATAAGGCTGACAGCATTTCACTGACTGCTGCCGGAGGCCACCATCTGCCCAGCACACTGCCTACAAGTCCAAGGCTCTGCAGCGGAACACTGTGTGCAGCAGCAGCAGCAGTGGCACGCCTCTGTGTGACGGCGAGCTCGCTGCTGATGGCCTCGTTGTAGTCCCGCGCCCGCAGCAGATTGGTGCGCTGGCCCAACAGCTCCTGTTTCAGTTCTGCCACCTGCATGCAGATGCAAATGTGAGGGTACGGGATGTGTTGTTGTGGTGGGCGAGGTACCAACAGCAGCTCTGCAGCTCGTGTCGCAGATTCACACCTTGTCTTTGGCGGCCTGGGCGGCTGCCTGGGACTCAGCGTGCGCCTTCTCATTCGCGGCCAGCCGCTGCTCTGCTTCCGCACGCGTGGCGGCTGCTGCTTCCAAGGCCGCCTGCTTTGCCTGCTGCTCTGCCTGCATGTTCAGCATCAATGCACAAGGCCTTTCTGCATGTTCCTCAGAAGCTTCACAGCAGCAAGGGATGTAGCATAGTCTCCATCAGGCGCAGGCAGGCCTGACTAACAGAACGCAGGCGTCTTTTCCCCATTAGGCCTCATGCCAGTCTACCTGCTTGGCATGTAGTTGCTCCTGGACTTCGTACAACTGAACTCCTGCCAGCTGCCGCTCAGCGGCTGCAACCTGCATTCTAGAAGGTCGGCAGCGTTAAGCATGCAGCTTGTGTCACAGGTACCCTGTTCATATGCTGTCTCGACTGTGACGCACCTGAGCCGCCTTGCTCAGCTGGGCCAGCTGGCCCTCCATCCACGCTGCAGTCGAGAGCAGCTGCTGGCGCAGCGTCGCCTGCGCCGCTGCAATTGCCTTGCTGTCCCCAATGTCCTCGGGCGCAGGCAGCGCCGCTGCACGCTGCACCGAGTGCCGCCTGCCTGGCGCTAGCTGCATGCCGTGCTGCTGCTCCTGCGGGGGCGGTGGCACAGCACTGCCGTGCTGTACTATGCTGTCAACACCATAGACAGCTTGATCCGCAGCTGGGCTGGGCTGTGCGGGCTGATGAAGGTGCAATGTCGGCTTTTGGAAGCCTGCCAAGTCCCCACTATCTGGCTGGATGTGGCCAGCCTGCATCTTGCTGTCAGCATCTTGCACACCGGCGCTGTCATTCGGCGCCTCTGAGTGCGGTTCTACCAAACCATCGGCAAGCGTTGCAGGCGATGGAACGGACTCACTACTTTGTTGTCTGGTTGGCTGCCTGGCTAAAAAGTCAGCTTCATGATCATCACCATCACTGCTGGCGTCTGATTGGGGTCCTGCCGCCGTCTCAAACAAAATGTATGTCCTGTCTGCGGGATCAGATGTAGAGTAATGCGAGGTTCCGACAGTTTCCGCTGCACCATCACCGCTGTGAACTCGCGGAATGCCTTGGGCCATTGAAGGCACCGCTTCCGCAGTAACCACATTGCCTGCTGTGACCAGCCGAGGGACTGCCTGAAGTTCGGTATTGTCTCGCCCTGTGCGGACATCTGAATGAGGACTGGCATCTACGCTCGGCTCTCGGTCTGACTGATCAGGATCACCATTGACTGCTGCAGGCGTCACTTCATCCACTGCTGTGGTGCTGCTCTGCCCACCCGCAGGATCTGTCGGATGACAGATACTGTACTTTGGCGAATATGTGCCTGGATGGTCCCCTCTTTCAGCTGATTCGGCATCCTCGCCGGGTTCCTCGTTTGGCTGCGCATCGCTTTGCAGGTTTGCTGCGCCATCATATGCAGCACTGTTACGGTCGTCAAGCAGAAGCGTGTCAGCAGTTTCCTGATCCTCCTCCTGTATGATATCCATGTGACTCCGCGGACTGTCGCAGGCCAGACAATATCAAGGATCGCGGAGTACACGACGCACAGCAAATGCCAATGTATATTGGACCGGTCAATCCGGTCAGTGCTTATGTTCTGACGGGCCGCTTGCCCGTCACGACCACGTCTGTGAATACATGTTACACTACAGACTTGCCTTGGCTGTGTGCAGACTTGCCGAGGTAACTTTGGCATCGTGCCTGCAGCAGGGTATGTACTGACTGACACATGACTGACAGTCGTGCGCTGACACGGCAAACAGCATCAGGTCTCTCATCACTCTGCACATGGAACTTGCAAAGCGTCGGAGCAGCGTTGTTGCGTGCCCTAGCTGTAGCTCGTTTGCGGGTGCTGACAGGATCGCCACAGGGCATCAACACAGGTTGTCAGGCACCAGAGGAGCACGCAGCATCAATCTACACAGGCCCCTCCGTTCACCCCTGACTGCGAACTGCGCACGGTCTAATCAATTAACCTGACTTGATAATGGGCTCTTAGTTTCCTAAGATGGTTGCGGAAGGCATGGCGCAGGCCGTGCCGCCTAGTCTGGATGACTTTCAGTGCGCAATCTGCTGGAGCTTGCTGTACAACCCAGTCGTGGGTGCGCTGCGCGAAATGGCAAAGTGCATGCACAAAAGGCGTCAGCGTTGAACATGATGTTGCCTGGACATGTTCCACCCGTGCATGGTGCGGTTGATGCAAGTGTGGCAGTGTCACAGCAAAACCATGACAGTACAGCGGATCCTCTGGATCACGGTTGCGCAGGTCCTTGCGGCCATGACTTCTGCGAACCGTGCTACAGCGCCTGCGTGGCTTCACAGGAGAGGTGAGCAGCAGCTGCCGGGGACGCAGCAGCTGAGCAAACACCGCCATGCCTGCTTAGTGAGGCATGGTCAGCCCATCGAACCCTGGCGTGCGGATGGTGATGTGTGTCGTGCAGGACACCGAAGTGCCCCTTGTGCCGCAGGCTACTATCACACAGAGTCCCTGATGTCTGCAAGTGAATAGTTGCCTATGCCCTCAAGGATGCCCTCGTCGCCTGAAAAGCATCGTGATTAGATAGACAGGTTGCTGGTGCCCAGATGACCGGTGAACACCAGTTTTTCTATTTACACAGGCGCCTGCAAATGACAATCATGGCATTGTTTCCGGAGGAGGCCAAGGCACGGGAGCGTGCACATCAGATGCCGCTGAACTGGGAAGAGGAGCGTGCAGCCTGGTACAGTGGCAGAGGGGATGGCAGTGCAACTGCTCCAGCGGCGCAGCTTCTCCAGCAGCCACTGCCGTCAATATTAGGCACCCAGACCAGCGACAGTGCAGCAGCGGGCAGCCAAATCAGCAGCAGCGCCCCGGCCTGGTTGCAGGGGCCGCCCCTCGGCAGCTGCGTCTTCACCCTGGGCTTCAGCCCACCAGAGTCTGGCCGTCGGCGCAGTGGCGTGTCCAGCAGGCACCACGTCTCTTGCGCCTCCAATTGCAGCCAAGACGGCAGGGGCAGACTCCGAGGTCGCATGCGCACATCAGTCCGGCAGGGCCCTCTGCACCTACCACGGCTTCGGTCATGAGGACCTAACGGACATACTGGCAATAGCACTGTCGGCGTTGTATTGCACTCATCCACCGCTGCCATGGGCTTAGTTTTGTGCAAGATTGCTGGGCATGCATTCGATGCCACAGTTATTATTGACGGGTATATGCACAGTATTGACGGAGATCTTCTTGCTCAAATGTATCATCTTGACATGCCGTAGATCTCTCTGCATGTTTCAGTAGCTCTTCTGGTGTGAATCAACAGAGACGCTGACCATTTACATCCTTTACAGCGTGTCAATGAAGTTCTGCACAATCGTGAGGCCATTGTCGGTGATGATGCTCTCAGGGTGGAACTGGACACCCTGCGGCACATAGGCAGTGAGTGTCAACCAGAAATGTGTCGAAGTATTGCTTTCAATGCTGGCTGCTGCGATTAGGTGCCCTCGTGCTGTACGACAAGCCGGCAGCTGAAAGCAGGCGACCCTCATCATGCAGTGGGCATGCTGACCGCTGCAGACTGTCAACTTGACACTGTACAGACGGCATCTAATGCAGCAGTGCAATTGCAGAATGACGAGGCATACCTGTATGTGGGGCATGCGCTTGTGCCGGACAGCCATAATGGTGCCATCTTCTGTCTGCGCTGTGACCTGCAGCTCCGACTCTGGAAAGCCCTCCCGATCAATCACCAGGCTGTGGTACCTCGCCGCCTGGAAAGGCGTCGACAGTCCCTGCACCAACACCATACACAGCAGCGTGGTGCAAAGCACACGGCTGCACTGAAAGAGGCCTTGCGAGTGGCAGAACTGTGTCACGGCACCATTACCAACGTGCCGATTAAGAGTGCAACACCATATGAGTGGGGCATGCTGTGGCATCGAACGCACCTGCAGCAGCCCAGTGCCATCGTGGTACACGAGGGAGGTTTTGCCGTGCATGACGCCGCAGGGGGCGCGCACCACGGTGCCGCCAAACACCTGCCCGATGCACTGGTGTCCCATGCACACCCCCATCAGCGGCACATCCGGCCCCATCTCCTGCGCGGGGTAACCCGGATGTTACATGAAGGACCTGACTGGCACCCTTCGCCGTGGTGGGTTCATCAAACACACACCGGCCATGCAGCCCGCTCCGACATCGTAGGACCACTGAAGAGCGGCTTGGACATCGCGCATCTGCCGAACATGAGCATCGCTGCTGCTGTAGAGCCGTGCATGCTGGGCCTCACCTGTATGATCTGCAGCGAGATGCCGGAGTCCTCTGGCCGACCTGTGGCAAGATACAGCATCGTTCAGGACATGGGACCTGCTTCAGGCAAACTGGGCCCGTGAAATTCCTGCAGCGGTTCAGGGCATGCAGCAGACGGGCCTCGCCTGGCCCTGGCGACACCAGGATGCCGCGCGGGTTCATGGCCCGGATTTCCGCCACCGTCTTCTCGTCGTTTTTGTACACCACATGCTCGCAGCCCAGGTCGCCCATGTACTGCGACAGGTTGTATGTGAAGCTGTCGTAGTTGTCAACCAGCACCACTGGGCCGCGGCCATTGGCGCTGGCGGCTGCCACAATGGCGCGCCCGGCACTGTTCCGGTTGTGCCTTGGGCCTCGGTGCGCTCCCAGCACTGCGACGTTCAAATATGAGTAGTATGCGCACGTTCTCGTGCAGTCTTGTCGATGCTACATTCAACGACAAACTTGCAGCAGGATTGCAGCATGCGGTTGCCGCAAATGAGGCACCTGCAGACTGCCCGTCGGGCCCTCCCCTGAGGCCCGCTGTTGCAGCAGGGCTATTGGATGGGCACGCCAAAGCGACAGGGCGCTGGGCTGGTTCCAGCTGTGCGCGGAGATGTGCGCTTGCATGCATGTGCACAGCCATGGCCATGGCGAGGTGACTGATCAGCAGCAGAAAGCTTTTGTCGGCGTTCCGTCGGTTCAAGGCGTGCACCGTACGATAGTGCAGGATCCTTGAGGAGCTGCATGCATACGCGAGGCTGCAAGGTGCAAATGCGGGCAGACCAGCCGCCGGTCCTCCGCCACTTTCAGCAAGGGTCAGATTCTACCGAGTGCCAGTGCCTTTACAGGAGTTCTTGATCATTGCTCATCAGCCAACCGTGGCCAGCTGCATGGAACTCTTCGACGGTCCAGGTGGATTCATATACGTCATCGGGTTCAGGGCCCACCAACTCATTGTTGAAAGCAACTCATCAGAATGAGGAAGCTGGCCGCGCCACAAGCCCGGCCTCCTTATCATACTGGTCCGGTGTCTTGACCTGGTCGATCATCATCGAGGCCTTCTGCGGCGGCACCAGCCGGTCAATGACGCCATACTGAATGGCATCCAGTGGCCGCATGTACAGCGGCCGTTGCATGTCCTTGTCAAGCTTGGCGGGCGAGTGTCCGGTGGTCTTTGACAGGATCTCCAGCATCGCGTTCTTCTGCGCCAGCACCTCCTTCCACTTGATGGCGATCTCCACCGCCTGCCGCTGCCCAGTGGGCGGTACCCGCGGCTGGTGCAGCATAGCTGTGGCGTGGGGCAGCATGAAGCGCTTGCCCTTGGTGCCCGCCGACAGCAGCATGCACGACTGCCCAATGGCAACGCCCACGGCAACTGTATTGATCTCGTTGCCGATGTATGACATGGTGTCGAAGATGGCTGTGCCCTCCGTCTCAAAGCCCACCGACTCGCCGTCGGCACGCGTGGTGCCGGTGCTGTTGATGTACATGTTAATGGGCTTGAAGCGGTCCTTGTACTGCAGATACAGGAGCTCTGCGATGATGAGCTCTGTCACGGCGGACACCAGCGGCATGCCCAGGTACACGATGCGCGCATCTAGCAACAGGCTCGGCAGGTCTGGGGGCGGCGACTTTGCCTTATGCTCATCATAGCCGCTCCCACGCTCCACAGCCACGCCAGGCGCCCCTGCTGCCACGATGCTGCCGGCTGAGGCTGAGATTTGCGGCATAATAACATCCGCTGCATCCGGCAGGACGAGCTCTCCCTGCTGTGGTGTCCATAGACCGGCTGCTTGCGCTGAGTCGGCGCCGCCTGCTGAAACCCTGGCTGCATGCTGGCTGTGTGTTCGACACCTCGATCCGCTGCGGGTGGCCTCAAGCCGCCAGGCTGGTCGCCGAAGCTGCTGAAGCTGTACTGAGCATCGCGCGATCTGCGAAGGCGCTGCAGTTGTGTGCAAGACTGGGCAGCCTGCTGCCATCCGTCCCTGACATGTCATCTGCCTGTTCTGTAACGCTGACCCCCGCATGCCGCCTCCGGCCAGCATATGAACGCTCACCAAAGGTCAGTCACGTTGTTGCTGCTACGGCATGAGTGTTTCTGAAACTCAACAGAGGCATGTTTTGGGATGCGCAGGGGCCGAAGGATTGCCAGCTAATCTGCTTGGGGCCTCGCAGGTGTCGAGTGGCCGTGCGCTGCCTCTGATGAGAACTAGCAGGTTGCATCACACCGTTACTGTTGATCTCGGCCGCGAGCTTGGTGCAACGTTCGCATCGAGCGACAGGCCCTCGCGGGGTACATGTTTGCGCGGCGCAGTTCACTGGCGCGAATGTCTTGCTGTCCTCAGCATTTGTAGCGTGTTGGTGAAGCTACTGCACACCAGCCTGGGATCCATCAAACCGTATCAGGCAGGCCGTACAGGCCCAAGAGCCGCAGGTCCTAGCATGTGAGAGCCGCACCGGCAGCGCTCTTGTGCGGGTCTGCAATGTAGATGCCGGCGCAGACCACGGCGCGACTGCTGGACTAACACGCTTGTAACACTAATCGTAGCCTCCGACCGCCTGCGGCACGGGCTGCTGGCTAGTGTCGCAGGCGGACATCACAGTCAAGCCAGACACAACACCTCCTAGCTCCTGCGCTGCTACGGGTTCCTGCGGGCAGCCATGGCGTCGCAGCTACAGCAGAAGCTGGCGGCATTCCGCAACAACCAGATGAAGCTGCAGACGAAAGCTGCGGAGGAGGTGCGTCGGAAAGCGGCGGCGGCGGAGCGTGCAAAAGTGCGGAAGGCCACCGAGCCTGCAAAGAAACCAGGTCAGCAGATGTGGCTTCCGCAGTACCACCATCAGATTGTCGTTGATGGGTGACCATCGCACATCACCGCGGGATCTCACATTCTGATCAGCTGTATGCCATGGGCTGTGCAAGGGCAGGTGTTGACAACAGTCTATCAACTGGCGTGTGCAGATGCAAAGGGAAAGCCATCTGCTCGTAAGACCGCGGCGCTCGGTAAGCGGCTGAAGGATCTGCTGGAGTGGCTGCGGGAGGCGCGCGGCCCCAAGAGCGCCGCAGAGATCCAGGTTCGGTGCTGAACGAGTTGCCACTGCATGAGTTGCCCGAAGTTGCTGTCTTGCAGAGGCGGCACGCCTCTTTGCAGGAGCATGATGCAACTCGCCTGGTCACACGGCGGGCAGGTGATGGTGATTGTGGTCGATAATGCAGCAGAACTGTTGTGCAGGAGGCGACAGGTATCGATGTGGAGGGCGATGCGGCTATGGCGGAGGCTGTGACAGCAAACCCCAAGATCGAAGCCACGCGAGATGGCCTGTATGAGTACAAGGTGGGCAGCGGACAGCAGCGCATAGCCATGGCAGTGCATCTGCAGGCCATGCTTCGTACCCAGACAGCTTGGTCAGCTGTTTGATGGGCCAACACACAAGGCTGAGGTCACAGGTCCTTGCAACTACGCGCTGTGCAGGCGCTGCTGGAGATCGGGGACGCGCAGGCGCTGCTGGAGGCGCTGCACGCCAAGGGCGAGGCCGGCCTCATCCAGGTGCAAATCGCCTCCAGTGTGATTGCTCAGGACATAGTTGGTTACCAGTGCAATGGGCACTGTCGATGCTGCGTCATGGTGTTGGCTAAGCTGCAGCGTCCCTGCTCGTCAAACGGATGTTGGACGGCACTGTGTCCCAAACACCTGCAGAGCGATGTGGACGACTCGTATCCGGGCGCCAAGGCGGACATCGAGCGGCTGCGCACCGAGCAGCGGCTGTACGCGATCCACAACCACGACCTGCGCGAGTTCGTGCTGTACCCCAGGTGCGCACCTGCCCTGATGCCCCGCCACGGGCACCTGGCACCGTGCTGCAGCATGCCATCAGCCCCCTGCCCTGCCTGCAATGCCCACGTTGGCGGATGCACGAGCTGCACGCGAAGCCATTGCACCTTGGCCAAGGCGTCTGCTAACATGTTTGCGGCTGCGCTCGAGTGCAGCTAATCCCTAGAATCTACATCATTTGCACCATCTGCACCATCTGCACCAGGGATGAGAAGTTGGACAGGCAGGTGGAGTATGTGCCGGAGCTGGCGGCGGTGTGGCGGGCGATAGAGGTGCCTGCGAACCCCGACGAGCTGGAGCGGGAGCTGGGCAAGGCGGGCATCGGCGCGGCGCCCCGCACCACCGGGCGCAAGCGCACCGCGCTGCCGCCAAAGGTGCCCGTATCTAGGGTTTGTCGTTTTAGGGTGCTGCGCATATCTAGGGTTTGTCTTTTTAGGGTGCGCATATCTAGGGTGTGTTGGAGGACCTTTGAGAGTTCTGGGGGCGCGACTGCATCACTGTGCAGTCGCCATCCTCGAGACGCGGTCAGGCTGCACAGCGCGCGTCTGCCGGACACAGCTGCGTGCTGGCCGCTGGCAGTGCTGGAGCAGGTCGATCAGCACTGCGGCAGCAGTGTGCGTAATCCGGCTGGTCATTTTGAAAGCTGAGAGG
Organism: Diplosphaera chodatii; assembly: GCA_032358165.1. Classification (NCBI taxonomy): domain Eukaryota; kingdom Viridiplantae; phylum Chlorophyta; class Trebouxiophyceae; order Prasiolales; family Stichococcaceae; genus Diplosphaera; species Diplosphaera chodatii. The sequence continues at coordinate 2,611,360 of JAALGY010000015.1, read as the reverse complement.
CTTGTGCACGCTGAGGAGGGATGCTGCACCTCCAGCAGCAGTCAATGCGCCATGTGCCCGGCTGCAGGAGAAGAAGCGGCGGCAGCAGCGGGTGCGGCTGGACAAGGTCACCAACACGCACATGCCGGAGCTGTTTCTGGGCACCGCACCGCAGAACATCGACGAGCAGTAGCGCAGAGTTCGCTGCTCTGATCACTGCGTCCTGCGTTGTCGGCTGGTAGCCGGGTCACGTCGCCGCAAATGCTGCTGGCTGCGTGTGGCACTAGTTGCAGCCCTGCCGTGCAAGGGGCTTGTGACTAGATGTATCAGTGTGACAGTAGTCGCTGTTCAGACTTTTGTAGAGTACCGTAGCATATTCAGATTCATTCACAGCTGTGCTGCCAGAGTACAGTCATCAGAACTTATGCATCAGTGTGTTTCAGCTGCTGCAGCTGGTGTAACAGCTCGACAGCAGCAGTGTCAGATGTAACATTCAGTGTGCACGATGGAGTCAGGGATCGAGTTCCATTTGCTGTGCCAGCCTTGCTTTACATCCTGATACAACGTCCAGCTCTAACAAAGCTTGAACCAACGCTCCCTGCAGTGCGCACGCAGGCGCAAAACTGCTCACACATAAAGCACCTCTCATCAAGCGTCGTCATCACTGGTTCAACCCCAAACCATGCTCCCGGCGTACAGTACTGCCACTGCTGAACGTCAAAACTCTCGCGCGCTCAAAACTCAGGCACGGCTTGCATGCGCATCCACTCATCAGACCGCAACTAACGCATCATGTCCGCTAGTTGGCCTCTTGCACAGCCTGACTGCGCACAGTGCCGCACGTGACGGCACACCCAGTTGTTTTTCAAACGATAACGAAAGCACACCCTGCAGCGAACTGCTGGGTGGGCGCCACAGGGTGGCTGTGGTGCCCTGAACATTGCTTGCCTGACGCAAGTTCAGGGCAAGGCCCACGCCACCACATCCACAAGTACCAGTCCCCAACCGTAGACAACATACTGTACAGGCGCCCACCAACGTGAATGCAAGAGCCCAAAGCATGGGGCCAGCAGCAGCAGGCGGCTGCCTGCTAGTGCTGCGAGGCTGGGTGAAGCAGGCTTGAGTGGGAGCTCCCCATGCTGAAAACCAAGCGCTACCTACTTGCAGCTCGACTCTTGGGTGTTGCCTTGCTGCGGCTGAGCCGCCCGGGTGCAACCTTCCCCACACTCTTGGTTGTTCCCCAGAGTCTGTCCCATCACATCTCGCCTTGGGTGCAGCTGAGCGGCTGCATGCGCCGCTCCATACTGCTGCTGCTGGTTGTATTTGCGGCTGCAGCTGCCTGCGCCGTCTCTGTCATCGCGTCAAACTGAGAAAGCCCATAGTTTGTCCCGTGTTTGCGCCACTGCAATGCTCAACCGCAACACGCTGTTGCTGCCCACGACCGGAGGCTGCCATCCCCCATTGCTCGCACATGACACTGCAGGCCTCTCGCCCAGGTCTTCACGAACCTCTGCAGCCGCATGTGCTGATCTTGCTCGCTTCCAGCCGTGGGATGGCTGGGAGCTGCGGCGCTGGCGTGGCGCTTGAGAAGACGATGTTGTAAGAATAGGTGCGGCCGCGCGGGGGGCGCCGGGGCGATAATGTATCCAATTCGAGAGCCGCAGCTGCTGGCTCGTCTCCCCGGCGCCTGCGACTGGCTCGCACGCTGGCTGGTGCTTTGCTTGCTGATATACTCCTCACGCTTCTTGATCCTTCCGCTCCCAAGGCGCGCGCTTGCTGTTGCATTCTTGGTCAGCCGGCAGGCATTGCTGCTTGACTGCCGGCCGCGCCAGGCTGGCTGCCCGTGAGCACGCGCCGCCATCTCACACATCAGCACGGGCAGCCGCCGTCATGGTCTGCATCGCTCCCTGACTTGAATTGCCGAGGTTGTCACCGCCGTCGCCTGCTTTGCTGCCCGCTGGCCCCTGACATGGCACGCTTGAACTGTGCCCTGAGGCAGCGATGGCACCGCCTGCAGGCAAAAAAACCTCTGATCAGAGTATGACCATTGAAGCAACTCGGCGACGGCTGGCAGGCAGGTCAGCACCCACGCGTGCAGCTGTGCCACGGTTTTCGAGCTGCCATACGCGACACTCTCCAGCCGCCGACCCTGCCACATCGCGTGAACTGCACAGTGGCGTCGCACGCACCTGGTGCGCCTCACAGGCTGCTGGAGCGCAGCAGCTCGCACCAGCCGTAGTAGTCCATGCCGTCGATCTTGCCCTCGGGGCGGCCCCCTCCGCGGCGGTGCGCCGGCTCATCCACATCGCCGCTGGGGCACGTCTGCAGTGACACGGCAGATCAGCAGTTGAGGCACTGCGTCTTGGGTTGAGTTGCTCATGGTGCGGGGGCAGCAGGTACGCCAGCCGGCTTGCACAGCCTGGCGGATCATGCAAGCTGGTCCAGCGCTTTGATGCAGCATCGGTGGATCAGCGGTGCAGCGCAACACCGGCGGAGTCACAGAGTCTGCCAACAGGTGCCTTGGTACCGCGCAACAAGGTGCGCACCTGCGCAAAGCCGGCGTCTTCAGCGGGGGCGGCGGCGGAGACGGGGCGCAGCTGGGGGATGGCCATGGCAGGGCTGTGGCGCGGGTGGAAGCCTGCGGTCAGCACTGCAGCTCTCAGCTCTCAGGAAACTTAACAGACAACACCGATGGCCCAGCTGGCCAGGAGCTTCCTTGCCAGCTGCCAGACAGCGGCAGTATCGGGTGGGGCACCCGCCCATGCCATGGTTCGTGGACTGCATTGAACCACCTACTTCAAAACTGAGTGACAAGAAAGCTCTGCAGGCAGTCCGAGGGAGGCGGGCGGCTGCCGGCGGGGGATAAGGTAGAGGGCGATGCTCCGTCCGACGTGGAGCAGGCCGGCCATGTGACAAAGGCCAGGGCTGCGGGGGCGGCCCGGCACGGCGGACACAGCAGATCGACACTAAAGTCGTCTCAGAGATGACAGCCATAGGCAGCGGCACGCCGAAGCGAGCATCTGAGCGAAATCGCCCGTGGAAAACAGTTGCGAAACTAGCGACAGCGCGCGGAAGCATCATCTCGCGGGCAAACAGCACCAAAGGCTGATGAAATAGGCAGAGTTCGTTGCGAACAAAGAGCCTCTGCGGTACGGAGGCGCAGACGGAAGCCGTGCGGCGATAGGCATCACAGAAACAGGCGGAACGCATCGAGAATATCTAACGGCCAACAAGGGGGGCTGTGACTCACTGGGGGTGGCGCCGGGGAAGGCCATTGAGGCGGTGCTGAGCAGTGGCCGGCCGCCACGGGGGCTGCCGGAGGCGCGGGGCGAGCCGGCGTCCAAGCTGAGGCGGCCCCAGAGGCTTGAGGATCCCTGGGTCGTGTAGGGCGCCTCCAGCTGGGGGCGGGCCGTGTCCAGGCTGCCGCGGTGCAGGGCAGGAAATCGATCGAAGGGGTTGGCAGGCTCCGGAGCCTTGCGGTCGGCCTCCAAGTCCGCTTGCACTGCAGTTAGAGGCACCAAGAGCCAAGTCAGTCACAAGCGCAGACCAAGTCATCTGGGCTCGCTGCGCTGCGGCAGGGTGCACCACCATCAAGACCAGCCCTGAGTGGTGATCACTCGCCGTAGCTGCAGCCTGCGCGCGCCTGGCAGGCCGGGCAGCCGCAGGGCGGAACAACCCTCTGTCCTGCTGAGTGGGCACTCTCCGGAGCCGAGTGCTTCCACAGCAGCGTGCCTCAGAGCCCGGCAAAACACACGCGGGGGCAGCTACTATACCAATGATGATCGCAGATGCACAGCTGCGCCGTGGCGGCTTACCGGAGCAGCTGAAGTCGCTGAAGCTGGGGCTCGATGGCATGGACATTGGTGAGGAGTCCTCCGACGAGCGGCCGCCGTTGCCGCCCGACGAAGACCGAATCCACGTGCGCAGGCCGCTCAGGGACATTTGCGTGTGTTATACCTTGCGGGAAGCTAAGGAAGGCAGCTTGCCGCAGCGACTGCCTCGACGTGAGCGTACTGTGGGCAGCCGGGCCCCGTGCAACTGACAACAACCAACAGCTGTGAGACTGGAGCCTGGGAAGCAGCTCTGCAGGGTGGATGGGGCTGCAAAGTAGAAGAGTGCGCGCTGGGCCACTGGTCGGCACCCCCACGCGATCTGCTTGCAAAACCCTCTCGAGGGTTCATGATCATCTTGCCAACTGGGGCAGCTCCTGGACCTCCTGGTCCTGCCGGTTGGGGCGACATGATCCTCAGGGAGAGCAGTGCTGACTTACCTTGTGCCCGCTCAACCAGGGAGTGGGGCGGAGTGGTGCCGACGCTGGCCATGTATGGAGGGGAGCCCTACTGTAGGTAGGCAGTGATTTTTGACACCACACCAGCTGGACGGGCTGGACTTACACCAGGAAGCGCTGCATGTCCATGCTTGTTGATGGTCCGAAGCAATCGGTCCTTAGCCAGCAGTGATGGACCATCCGCTGTGTGCAGTATCATCCACTCAGTCCTTGTCTGATGTGGTTGCAACCTTGCAGCCACACGAGACACACACATCCCAGCAGCAACCAAGGTGCCAGTCACCGGGCTTGCAGCCCTCTGCGCGACCACAGGTCCACTATGCCGCCAAGGCGCCGCCGTTTGGTGCGCCAGGGCCCCGCCTTGGCACCACTACAGGGCTGCGTGTGCGCCTCACTCCCGACGCCTGTCTGTTGGTTGAGCGGCAGGGGCTGGAGGGGGGCGCCCGTCGCACCGCCCGCCGCTGCTGGAGCTGCTGCCCCGCAGCCTGCCTGTCGGACCACGGCCTCTGCTGCGTCCCCTGCCACGGTGTCTGCTGCAGCGGCTGGCAGTTGTGCCTGCGTCCTCAGGTCCTGCTCTGCACTCACCCGCGCTGCAGGCTGCCGCACGAACTGCTGACGTTCCTCTGCTTGTAGGCGTGGTGGCTGTGACATCTGCTGTGCTTGCTGTTGCGGCTGGTGCTGCTGCTGCGCTGGAACTGACTTTGCTGCTCGTGATGTTTTCGATGGCTGACCCACTATACCAGTATATTGATGCCAGCCATCATGATGGCGCTCCTGATAACCGCCCATGCAGCAATCCTCTTTGTTCCTGCGCTGCTTGCTGCTGCGCCATTCACTCCTGTGCGAGCAGCACCCAAAGCAGCTTGTCAACCATCAGATGCGGTGCAGTCAAGGCATGGCAGCTGCGATTGCAAGGTGTCACAGATGGGGAGCATGTCTCACCCCAGAGGTCTCCTGTGCGGTGATTTGCCGGTGGCCATCGTCGGCGGCAGCGGCTGAGGTGCTACCACACCCCCGTCAGCATCTGGGCGGGGCTCCGGTGACACGCAGCGGTCTGCCTGGCTGGGCTCCACCCAGGGGACCGGCATCAGCAGTGCAAGGTCCACATCCTTCTCGCAGTCCTGCTGACTGGGCAGATCCGCACTGCCGCCTACCGGAGACCTCTGCTCAGATGCTGATGTGCTGATTGGGCACAGAGGAAGCTGGGAGGCGTTGCCAGGCGAATAGTACAGCGGCTGCGTGGTGACCTGTGACGGCGTGTGGTCTGACACCGCGCCTGGCTGTTCTGGGGGCTGTGCAGCGGCTGGCTGCGCTGCTGCTGCTGGCGTCGTGTGTGCTGCACTGCTCCGCTGGCGTACTAACACTCCTGCTGGCGGCATGGTAACTGCGCATGCCTGTTGTGGGCTATGCACCCCACAGCTGTCACGGTGACTGTGCTGCAACAAGGCTGCATCATCTGGCGCCGTTTGCTTTCGCACGTCCCCGTGCATTTGTGAGGCGGCATTTGCTGCAGCAGCTGCAGTGGCCCCCCCACTGCGTCCAGCGGCCTTGCGCACATCACAGCACGCTGGATGGTGTAGCCAGCTGGTCTGCGGAGGACGCTGTGGAGGGCCCAGCGGCTGTAAAGAGCCCGGCCAGCAGCTGGCCTCCGACTCCAGGGCACATGCTGCTGTTGTGCTATCCGCCTCTGCCGCTTGCTGCACGTGGCGCTGGTCTCCAACAGCGGAGGTCCCTGGCGCATGCAGGCCTGCGGTTTACAGCAACAGAAAGCTTGAGGGTTTCGACAGGAGCACAGATGATTGCTTTGATGCCGATTTACAGCCTCTTCCATGGTTGTGAGTGTATGCAGCTGGCCAACAGCGCACCTAGAGCGCCCCGCGGCGAAGGGTTTGCTTGACGCTGTCCGTGCAGTGGGCCTGAAGCGTAGGGCGTGTCGCAAGCTCCGTCGATCTGATCGTCCGGCTCCTGCTGTGATGTTTCATGGATCCAGGTTCGAGGTGGCAGGTCCACCGCATCTGCGCCGGTGGCATGGTTGCATTGTGTGAGTTCAGGTGGTGCGTTGCGCATGGTCAGCCAACATCACAATCATGTTTGAGGACTGCGGATGGTACCTGGCAGCTCAGGCGTTGGCTCGTAGCCTATGTCGTGCAAGTATTGCGTATCGATCACTTGTTGCATCTGGCCAAGAGCAACCTTGCAAGACACCGACACAACCGGGGGCGAGCAAAACAACAAGCTTCTTTGGTGTCATTCGAAATCAGTGTGACAGTGCACTGAACGAGTTCGCCAGCGGCAGGTCGACCAGTTGAATGCAGTCTGCAAGCACGTGCATTTGAATTTTGAAAGCATGGATGCGGCAAGCAGAGCGCTCGAAGCCCAGCATTCCGCAAAGGATCCTGACCTTGTTGCGGCCTTGCTGCTGTCTCATCAATCTGTTGACAGAGTCAGCTGTTTGCATGAGCTGGCATAGGCAACATGCGCCGTACAACAGCCATGTGATAGGTGCATGCTCCCTGCACTACCATTCATGGACAGATGCATTGACAGGATGCCTCAAGGATTCCTGATCACGAGCTCCACTTGTGCCTCACTCTTGCCAACCGATGTCCACGTGCACAGAAGGCACTGTAGCGATTATGCCGGTGTTGGCAGGCTGCAGGCGTCTCGCACAGCAAGCGAGAAACGTCAGCCGGTCAGATGGCATGAAGAGAGCTGATGCATCACGATAACTGATGCAGACCAGATGACAAACACACTTTCATGAGAACCAGTTGTAAAGATTAGGACAGGGCACTGCACAACTACAGCCTGCGCCAGCAACACAACATCATCCATGCAGGAAACACCACCAAACTGAATCTCTGCACAGACGTGCACAGAGGCACGATGGGCCCACAGGGTGATGAGAGGCAGACCCGCGCCATGCTGCCAGATGCCATGCTGACTTGGCAGCCGCTGCAGTGAATGGGACACCTTGGAACAACGACTTTGACTCAGCATGATATACCGTATCACTGCATAATTCCGCATTGACAGCTGTCGCCTCCTGCAGCATCCAACTGCCGCCCTCCACAGCAGCACAACGGAGGCTGTTCCCCTTGTCAGCAGCCTTGGTTTGTCATCACGCCAGGACGGATGTCATCAGTAGGGTTAAGGGAGCGCCTGCCCCATCTGCATGTGTTAGCGTAGACAGTGCAGGGTCAGTTGGCAGCTGCACTCAGCTGCTGCAACAAGGCGACTGCATCGTGATGCGTCCTGCACGGTGCAACACTGTCAGGGGGTCCAATGGACGCACCTCGGCCATGAAGCGCTCGTACTCGGACATGACCTGCTGCTGCGGCTCAGCCTTAACTTCAGGCGCCTTTGATGCCTCCTGCGGTAGCGGCGGCTGCCACGCGGGTGCCTGTAGCAGAGCACGGCAACATGAACAATTGTCGGTACAACCGCCTAGGCTACAAGATGGATCTGGTGTGCCAGGCAAACATTGCTGCATGGTTCCATATCGGGCAACTGCCACCATAGCAGCATCGCCATCAAGTCAGCGAGGCAAAGAAATCGGCAGAGCCCACCGCTGCTGGTGCCGGTGGTGCTGCAGCCTCAGGTGGTGGTGCCGGTGGCGGGGCGCCGTAGGACTGCTCAGGCGGCGCAGACCCAGGAGGAGGCGGGGCAGTCCCCGGCGGCGCCCCATACGCCGGCGGGTAGGCACCCTGCAGCGCCCAGCAGCAGCATTCGTCATCGGGACAGCTGCCTTGGTGAGGGGTGATGCAGCTGCTGTGACACTGCAAGGCATTCCTCTTTGCAGAGATGTTTGCTGAGGACTGCAGTGGGCAGAACTGAGACAAGGAGCCAGGCAGGCGTGCTCGGATGGCTGCTCACACATGGACTTCATAGCATGGAACCCACCATGGGAGGCGCGCCATATCCGGCAGGCGGGTACCCGTACGGCGGCGGCGCCCCGTACCCGGGCGGGTAGCCGTAGCCAGGGTAGCCATAGGGCGGGGGCGCACCATACGGAGCATAACCCGGTGGAGGCGCACCGTAGCCCGGCGGCGGTGCTCCATAGCCCTGCAAATAATTAGGATTTGCGGTGATATAACTACAACCCCGAAAGGCAGTGGAAGTCATTGGCACCATCTGTATACCTCATCATCATCATGTTGCGCTCAGTCTGTTGGCTTTCGTTCACAGCAACCTGTCTGCTCTAGAAGAAGATATCTCAGGGTGGATGAGTAGGCACCCACCGGCGGCGGGCGGGGCGCGCCATATGGCTGCGGGGCGCCCTGCGGGGGTGCCCCAGGGGGGGTACCCGGGGGCAGAGGCGCCCCAGGGGGGCCAGCCGGCGGTCGGGGAGCGCCATAGGCCGGGCGCATTGTTGGGGCACCGCCTGCTCCAGGGGGGCCGCCCATCGGCGGGCCGCCAGGAGGCCGTGGCTGCCCCGCGATGCGCACAGACAGCATCTTGTCCGCCATCTTGTAGCCGTTGATGCCCCTGCGCGCAGCAAGAGGCACAGGTTTTGGATGCTCAGGGAGATGGGTTGAATGGCAGGACCCATCAAACAGCCCCGACTGCCTTGGGGCGGCTGCGGTCAGCATTACAGGCACCAGGACGCACTTGATGGCGGCGGCTGCAGCTTCCACGGTGCCCATGGTCACGAAGCCAAAGCCGCGGCAGGGGCCGACATTGCTGCCGATCGCACGGGCATCGTACACCTGCACAACAGCAGTCAGTCAGGTGGTCGCATGCAGCATGGTTACAGACATCTGGTGTGCAGCCAAGATCCAGCAGGTTGCCAGCGCAGGAGCATGCTTGCAAACGACCCAACAGTCACATGATCCTAGATATCGCCCAAACAAAGAAGCTGTCAATGGCGCACCTCGCCAAAGGGCGCGAACACAGAGCGCAGCAGGTCGTTGTTCATGGACGACGGCAGGTTGGACACGTACAGCTTCGCATCATCCGGCACATCCGGCCTCTGAACCGGCTTGGGGGGCGGCGCTGCAGGACAGGAATCCAGAACATCGGGCCTAATCTGCCAGGCTTTCATGTGTAGACGAGTCCTGCAGCTGTCAAAGGGCAGCAGTGCCAATGCTGGCATGACGCTATGACCACTGTGTTGCTTGTCGGGTGCACAGCGTGGGTGTTGCTCTGCTTGCTCACCACCAGAGCGCAGGCGGGCAACAATGGCGCGGCCCTCAATCATCTTCCCGTGCATGCCATCCGCAGCTGCCCGGGCCGTCTCCTCGTTTGACATGTGTACAAACCCATAGCCACGACTCTGCAGCAGAGCACAGAAGCACACCGAGGGTGACTGCTGTACAATGCGATGGTCAAGAGACACTGAGCGATTGACAGAAGTGCTGATTCCCACAACAGCTTGCCTGCGCCCTCTGGTGTACATCTACAGCAGTGAAGTCGAGGAGATTGTGTCATCAGTGAGCGACGTCAAGAGGATCAAGCAACTCCATGTTTGCACAAGGAAACTCACCATTTGCGTCGCCATGTCCTTGAGCACGATTGCGTGCAGCACCTCGCCGTACTTCGAGAACTCGTTGCGCAGCGTGTCGTCTGTCACCGAGTCCGGCAGGCTGCCCACATACAGCTTGCACGAATCGGGCAGCTCATCGCCTGGCCGCCCCCGCGGCCTGAAGCCTGCAAGTGCACCCCCAGTGAACCTGATGTCAGCTCATAAAGTGTGATGCTGCAGCCCAGAGAGTGCAGTACATGAAGGCAACAACCGACCCTGCTACTCCTGCTGACAAGCAGCAGGCAGGGCCTCGCGCAAAGTTTGTGTGCATGGCCGCGAGGGCAGGGCATCGAGTGCAAGCACAACATGGGTGACAGGCTGGGCGACAACCAATGGAGAGAAGGGTCAGCATGTTTCTGCTTACCAAGGCCCTCGTGCTTGATGCCGCCGCCCATCCCGGGGGCGCCGGGGCGGGGCGTTGCGGCGGCGCCGGGTGCCCCACCGCCCAGCTGCGACAGGAAGGCCTTGTACTCGTCCTCCTGTGACACCGCGCCCGCCACGTCCCCACCCTGCAGCATACAAGGGCACTTGACATCACGTGTGAAACAAAGAGGAAGCAAAGGTGTGAGTCACACAGACGGGGACTGGTGCAACAGCCTTGAACGAGGCTGGGTGTGCTGCAAGCACACAGAGGTTCAGCAACCCCAATGTGCATGCATACACACTGCGAGAAGACACAATGCCGCAACAGTGGGATGAAACTGAGAACCTGCAAAAGGGCACGCAGTATCTCCTTGCTGCTGCCAGCATTGTGCCGCTGCAGGGTGTACAGTGGGCAAATGCGCTTATGAGCAATGACACAAGTCCCAAGCAGGAAGCTGGAAGCGGCGGGGGCGCACCTCGCGGCGCGCGATGTCGCGGGCGTACAGCGCCTGCACCTTGGACTGCATCTCCTCGGACAGCTTGAAGCCCTCCTCCTTCGTGTTGGGGCACTCCCACTGCCGGTGCCCCGTCTCCCCGCACAGGAAGCACGGTTGCTCCTCGAACTCCTGCAAGGTGGGCGCAGCTCAGTCATGCGCCCAAGAATGGTCGCAAAATGCAGAGCTGGTGTCACACTGTCAGTGCCTCGCGAGAACAGGAGTAAGTACTTCACGTGGCTGTTCCTGCTCGAACTCCCGTTATGGCAGCCACAGTGTACAGTTTCCCACCTTGAGGGTGCCGTTGAGGGCGGCCAGCTCGCGCAGCTGCATGCGCTTGTGCTCATTGCGCGCCTCGTCCTCCGGCTGCATCAGGTCTGTGATCATGTCCGCCGCGGTGTCCACCTGCGGCAGGGGGGTTTGCTGGGGGCCTCGAGCCGACATTCCTTTGCAGGGCTCGCAGAGACTGGGACAACGAGCTGAGGCTGCTTCGAGATGTGCACTGTAGTAGGCCACGCCCTGGTTTGGTGCCAAGGTGCGCATGTCGACATGTGGTGAAGCACACAGCAGGTGCCACCGGCAGGCTGCGCCTGCCCCTGCTGCAGTCCGCAGCAACCGCATTGGCCGACTAGATGCAGGCAGGCCAAGGGAGGGGCAGCCGCACGTCGGTCTGCTTGTCGCCGGTGATGAGGACGTGCAGCTCCTCGTCCTCCCCGTAGTCGTTGCGCGGGTCCCGCGCCGCGCCCTCCTTCACGCTGCCGCGCCCCCGGATCGCGATCTTCGTGTTCGTCTCCCTGCTCAAGCGTGCCCAAAGGGTCAAGCGAGTGTCTCGATGAAGCTTGACATTGCTGCATGTTGCGGCGCACCATGCTTCGGGGGTTCACGTGGCAGCAACTACATCAATGCCAGTTGGGCAGCTTGACCTTGATGCCATGACCACACTTGACACCCGCAGCACACAGAACACCAAGTGACGGCATGAGAGAGTAGGTCAGAAGGCATATGTGAATGGCCCCGCTGGCAGAGGGCACAGCGCACCGCTGCATGCGCTTCTGGGTGTTGCCGCGGGGCCCAATGATGAGGCCGATGAAGTTGGTGCCCGGGTACTCCTTCTGCGGGATCCAGATCTTCTTCCACTTCTTGGCCGGCCTGCAGCATACAAGTACAGTCGAGCCTTAGCCATCTTCAATGTCGCCACACAATGCAAGCAACAGGTACACAGATGCAGAATGACAAGCCTTGGAGATGCCGTGAGAGCAGCACCAAGCAGAGTGCCAAGAGCGACCTGGTACCAGGAGCATGCAGGTCCGCACCTGTAGTCGGCGGGCGGGCGGTACAGGGGGTCCCGCTTGATCATCTCCTCCACCAGCTCCTGCCGCCGGGTGGTCATCCGCTCCTTCACCCGCATGTCCCGCGTGTTCTGCCGGATGCCGTTCCTGCAGTATGAGTGCCGCGATGTAACCCAGCCCTGCTCAACTCCTCTGGAAACGAGTGATGCCGTGTGAAAGCAATGCATGCAGTGGGCTTCGCACCAGCCTGACACTCTGCAGCTGCTGCCCAGGACACGTGGAGCAAAGGCTGTGATGCCCATGCAACAGCCCACCTGTCATAGATGGGCTCGGGCGAGGGGGAGCGCTCCCCTTCCGGCGGGATGTTGAGCTCGCCGGTCTGCAGCCGCTTGTTCAGGTCCTCCAGCTCGTCCTGAATGGCGGCCACCTCTGGGTCGGAGCTGCGGTCCGGCAGCCCCGTCATCGTGCTCGGCAGCCGCACCTGCGCAGGTGGCTGGCGCGATGAGCAAGCATTGGGTGATCTGGAATGGAGAGGCGCAGGAGCCGCACAAAGCTGCGCTGTGCTTTGTGCCTGTGTGTCTCTGCCCAAACAGCAAGTTGACACATTTGAGACAGGTTGTGACATGGCGATGACATCCAACCGGTATATGATTGCAACACATACCACGATGTTGCCCGGCAGGATGAGCTGCTCCGGGACGCCGCCTGGCGTGAGCTTCGTGAGCGCCATGGACGTGTCCTCCGCAGTCTCCCACCTGCCACAGAGCGACGGTATGAGCCTCCAAGCATGCAGGTGGTGGCGTCACCACAAGCGGGCCCTGTTGCCTCATGTGACATGCATCTGTTGCTCAAAGCAACTGTGTATACAGGTCAGCAGCTGCACCTGGACTTGCGCTTCTTCTTGGGTGGCTGCCCCTCTGGAGTTCCTGCCGCATCCTCCGCATCCGCCTTTGGCTCTGTGCCGGGGATGGGGCCCCACCGCGCGGCGCCACGCTTGCGCACGAATGGCGTGACCACCGGTAGCGTCGGCAGCACGCCTGCACACCCAGGTGATGCTGTGTGTTGACCACACAAGGGTTACCGTGTATGCATGGAAGGCGCTCATCCTGCCAGCAGCAACTGGCAGTGGCTGCATATCAGGCTGCCTCATATGCGAATACAGCTCACCTGGGGTTCCAGCTGGAAGCGCGGGGGCAGGTGTGCCCGTGCCTGCATCGGGCGGCCCAGGCAGCGCTGCAGAGCCGTTGGCCAGCCCCGGGATGCCAGTGTCTGCCACTGGCGGTGTGGCTGCCGCCGCAGCGGGGACCGGCGTCGCGTCGGCTGTGGTGTCCCACTTCGAGCGCCGCTTGCGCTTCGGCGGCGCCGGTGTGCCATCGGCTGCAGGCTGCTCGCCGGTCGCGGCACCAGGCGCTGGCGCTGCAGCCGGAGCAGCGGGCCCATTTGCTGCCGGAGTGGCGTCTGCAGATTGGGGTGCCTGGGGGTCAGCGGCAGGAATATCCGCCGGCTGCCCATGCACTGCGGCTGGGGCGGGTGTCTCGGCTGCCGGTGTGATGCCTGCTGTCCGAGTGGCAGCCTCCGCCTGCTGTTGCAGCGGGTCGCCACCCGGTGTCGCGCCTGCCGGCTGGAGCAAATCGGACGCTGGTTGCGGCGGCCTGTTGCCCAGCGACGCCTGGAAAGGACCACAAGTCTGTTGCCATGAGCAGCCCTTCCATCAAGGATGTTCTGTCTGGCCATGTACATGTTCACAGGCAACACAGTTTGGGACGATGCGGCACGATCCAACTCAGACTGATGGAAGCCCAAGTGCCACCAACCTGTGCAGCGCCGGCGGTCGCAGCTGTGACCGTCGTGGTGCCTGTCGCCTGCTGGCTTGGCGGCACATCGTCAGCCTTTGCCGCCGGGATGGTGGCCTCCTGACCCCCTGGCGGCGGCACTGCCGCCATCTCTGCTGCTGGCTCATCAGCCGGCTGCTGCGGCGCTGAGGTTGGCACCCCTGTTGACTCCCCTGCGCCTGCCCCTGGATCCACTGGCACGCCTCCAGCATCCGGAGCTGGTTCTGCTGCCGCAGCATCAGCTGCGTCCGAGTTCCCCGCTGCGGCCGGTGCAGCAGGCTGGTCGACCGCGGCGTCGACGATCATGGCTGCATCCGCCAGAGCAGCCGGCGTCACGCCGACTGCCTGCACCGCTTCCACCGCAGCGACGGCTGCTGCTGCTTCCGCATCCTCCTCCTCCTTCGCGGAGGCTCGCGTCCGTCTGGTGCGCATGCTGCGCAGGGCGGTGTGTCAACGTCGGGCCGTCAGGTTCACAGCTGCGGTCCTGGAAGGCACAACCTGCGCCAGAGTTGGGACACTATACTCAGTCAGTGCGCGTATGCAAGGGGAACGACTGGGTCGCGTGTAGCTTATGTGGCTGCTCGTCCTGCATGGGTGTTGTTGCCAGGCAGAGCATGTTGCACAGGATCAGAAGAGAGCACTCAAGATGCATCACGTGCTCAAGCTAGGCGACAGGACACATCTAAGGAGCGTTCTGCGCTGTTCATTGCGCACAAGATCAGCATTACGCATACTGCACTCAGATTAGCATCTGTGGCAAAATCTTGCGTTTGCAGGACCTGTGCTGCTCCTAGCCTGATGCCAAGTCCCCACTCACGCAACCTCGCGCATCAGCGCCGCCAGGCCTCACGCAGGCAGCATCTACTAGTGTCTCGCAGATCAACAGCAAGTTGTGCCGCCCACTATGGCGGGCACTGCACAGCTTGGCAGCCGAGTGCCTGGGACTCAAATGCAGCAACACGTGCTTGGGTCCCGCTCTCGGGTCGCCCAAAAGCCAGGTGCAACGCCGGGGGTGCAGACGAGCTCACGACCATTGTATTGTCCGCGTGACCCTTATAAGCTCAACATAAGAGCGACAGAACGATATGAAAGCGTAGCTGGACTGGCTGTGTCGATGTCATGAAGTCATTCAGGCTGCACGCATGCAGTGACAAATTCTAAGATTGCCGTTATGCGCGACGCTTTTCTTCAATTGCAATGACTTCGTTCAAGGCTTGTTTCTAAAGAATGGTCCAGATGGCCGTCAATCGATTGTCAGGCGCCGTCCTGCATGCCTGTTTGATCCTGGCAGCCAGCCAGGCCGACATTGGGGTAGCAGCAGTGCGCCCGGCGTGGCTGGTCGGAGTTAAGGTGAGCGCAACGCACCTGCTGTGTTATGACGCTGTGTACATTAGGCATAGGGGCACTGAGAGGTTGGCAAAAAAGCATCTGCATTTGTGCTGCATGTGTGTGCATGCCGTCGCACTCCGACACCACCTGGCATCGACATGGTGACCAAACCTTTGCAGGACCCGCGGGCGTCGGTGGTGGCGGTGCACTCCGCGCTGCAGCAGCTGCACAGCGGCCCGTCAGATGCGTGGCGGCAGACGCTGCAGACCATCTGGGACGGCGGCGGCCACCAGGCCGCCTTCTGCCTGGGCGGCAGCAGGTAATGTATGTACAGCACCACATGTAAGTGGAGATTGGTTCGTTCTCTAGGAAAGTGCAGCAACACAATCCGCTCCACGGGCTGCAAGGCTGTAGCAACAGGGGTCAAGCGCAGTAGGATTATGCGTTTGCTTGATAAGAATCGACGCTGCAGATCGCATACTGCAATTATCCCAAGCCGTGATCACGGCGCCTGAGCATTCACCAACGTCGTCGTTGGTGCATTCGATGGCTCCATGATATCTGCTTGAGATGAATGTCACAAAGCCACCTGGTCGTTGTCTACGAGTGCATGCGGACTTCATTGCAGGGTTGTGGCAGCATCTCTGACGATGTGACAGACACATCATTTGATCATCCGATCACCTACAGGCGCAATCCGAAGCCCATGATTGGGCTGCTGACGGACAGCTTCCGGCTGGCGGCGCCCGACCCGCGCCAGGGCCCGGTGTGCGGCAACGACACCATCGTGAAGGGGCGCCTGTGCACGCCGCCAGAGCTTGACATATACTACAGGGTATGCACGCCTCTTGCAGGGCGCTTGCATTGTCTGTGTCGCTGCACTGGCGCGGCGGCCTGCAAGGATTTGCATGCATGCTGCATTTTATATGCACGCTCTTGAACCCCGCTCCTTTGCTCGGCATTACAAGAGCATTGCAAGAGAGAGGGATACAACATGCTGCTGGGCGGGGGATGATGTATCGTTCCCCTCGCCTGCAGTACATCCTGCGGACTGACAACCCGGAGAAGGTGCCCAACACCGCCGCCTGCCGGGCCGGCACCGCCGCAGCAGCCTGCGGCCCAGGCTTCTTCGATGCTGCCAGTGCGGCGGCCCCAGCCGGTCGCAGCATGCCGCTGATCAGCGCCATGACTGCAGACAAGCGCAGCAATGTAAACGGGTCGAGTAACCAAGTTGGTGGCAGGGAACTGGCAGCGCAGCTGCCGGGCGCCCTTCTGCTGCAATCAGCTGTCCCGCCAGCACAGCAGGTGCCCCCGCATGTCTCTAGATGCTCAGTGATGGTGGGCAAACGATGTCAGCTCAGCTTTGGCAGAAGACTCACGCACTGGTACAACGCATTTCTTCACACACACACACAGGAGCCACACCCCTGCTGCGACGGCTACTTCTGCCCCCCAGCACTGACGTGCATGATGCCATGCCCCCTGGGCGCCTACTGCCGCAGGTGACAAGCAGTAGGTTTTTCATATAACCACTTACCGTCCTGCTTCCTCAGAACCTTATCGCATTGTCTGCTGAATGGGCTCATAGGCATTAGCTGTGCTTGTATGCAGGGCAGTACCGGCTGCACCGCCGGCGTCATTTGAACGCGCCGACTGGCAGCACTTGGATGACAAGTGCGTCAGGACAGCTCCTCAAACCTATGCTGCAGCCAGTTGATCTGCGCAGCGTCCTGATACCTCGCGACACCTTCTACATGTGACGCTGCACCATGACAACAACATGTGGGCAAGCAGGTCTACATCTATCAAATTCTATGATCTGAGTTTGAATGTTTCTTGTCAGGTGGTGCGCACCATACGCATACAAGGAGCGTGCGCAGCTGGGGTGCGGCGGCGCCGACAAGTGGACGGCGGAGCCCGCCACCGACGCCTTCCCGCTCATGCACTGGGCCGCCGGCAGCGGCACCATCTACTGCGACCCGGGCTACTACTGCCCCAATGTCACAGCCAAGGTGCAAGAAACCTGGACACAGACGGACTCGAGCTGCAAGCATACCACCTCATGTGCAAACACCAAACCTGACTTTATAAAACGGTCCACTGGACAGCAGTTGAGCAAAGCAGTGAGGACACGTTACCACCTCAGCTAGTGGTTTCCCGTCTTTGCTTCCGCCCTCCTGCTGATGAAACGATCTTGCATCCTAAAGAGCCACCAAACTAAAGGCACATATGGTACTGCATGCCTGTTCAGCTCCACCCCTGTGACCAATCCCATTGAGCCTTTTGCACATGATCCGTGCGCCACAGGCGCTGTGCCCCAGGGGCTACTACTGCCGCCGCGGCAGCAGCAGACCGGTGCGCTGCCCACCGCTGATGCGCTGTCCCGCTGGAGCAGACGCACCGTCTGGTAACACTGCAGGTGCACTAGCAGTGCATCGTATTCTCCGAGTACTGCGGGAGCATGCAAACAGACCAGCTGTTCGGCCATTTGAAAGCTGCTTTCAGGGCAGATCTATCAGCAGCGACGGTAAGCAAGCAAGTGTAATGTCAGCTGCCATCAAGCATCGTCATGCTGTAGAGGGCGCCATTCAACGTGCGAAAGCATCCTACCTTTGCAACGTGAAGGGCCCAGACCATCTGCAAAAGCTGCTCACTTTTGCAAATGTTCTGCAGATCAGATTTGCACGTGCCGTGCAGGTGGCACGTCTTCGGATGCGATCCTGTTCCTGCTGCTGTGGGGCATCTGGGCGGTGTGGCGCTGGGCGCAGCGCGTGCGTGCCGGCTGGGCTGTGCGGGCTGCCGAGCGGGAGGCGGTCACGGTGCACAGCCTCAGTACTGCCACCTTCATGCAGGCGGCGGCTGATAGTATCAGGAAGGTGCGCCTGGCTTCATGCATATCCTCCAAGAAAGTATGGCAGCAGGCTGCCATTGTTGGCATGGCATTTGCCCTTGGGGTGCCGTGCTGAGGGCGGCCAAGCAGCTTGCTGTTCAGGAATCAGCTGATGGGGCAGACGTGGAGCTGACGCGATCCTCTGACGGGGACGCCTTGCCCTGTTCTCGCACCGCGACTGCTGCAGAGGCTCCTGCCACCGGCGAGATCATGCCGCAAGCCAGCAGGTGATGCGGCTTCGTTGTCGTGCAACCTCACAACCTCTTCAGCATCGACTTCGGTCTCAGAGAACGCATGTAGTCATGGGTAGTCATAGCCAGCAGCTGCATACCAGACCAAGATTGCAGAGATGCTCGTACCTCCACCTTCAGATGTGCTCCACATGCGTGCTCTGACGGAACATCGTACACCTCTGCTGTGCAGGGCGGATAACAAAAAGCTGCGGCTTGCCCTGCTGAGCCGCAAGGCAGATGGCGCTTCAGCAGCACCTGTTTGGGCGGCCTTTGACGGTCCAAGCGCATCTGGTGACGGCGCAGCACCTGTACCTGACTACTTGTCAGACACTGACGATGGGTGAGGCTGCTCATGCAGTCCGTCGCAGTACCCTGACTACAGCAGCCCTGCAGCAGAAAGCAAGCCGAACACAAACACATTGATACCTGACTGATAGCTGCGATGGTCGTGTATTGGCTTGCCAGGTATGCGTTGCCATCTGGGGAACCAAAGCCCGGTGGCCACAGCAGAGCGTACAACATCCAGGCGTCGTCCTGTGTACTCACGTCCCCGCGCCTGAGCAGCCTGAACAGCGGCCCCAGCGGGTGACGGAGTGCCTTTTTCACAACGGAACCTCTGGTGCATGTCCCGGTGCAAGCTGGGCACTGACACAAATGCCAGCAGCGCCCAGGCCTGCCTGATGGATGTTCTGCCCGTCTTGTATGGCTTGAAACGCTGCCAGCATTGGAACAGAAAGGGCACATCTGCAATGCTGTTTCGCTGATACATCTGACAACGCCACTAGCATCTGCATCCTGGCTGTGCAAGGGCCGCGTCATGCAGTAGCACAGAAGATGGTGGACAACATGCACTACGGCTGCCGTCCTGACTGCTGGAGTTGCGCACTGATCAATTATGATTGTGCTGCACAGGCTGCGGCTGGAGGTGGACTTCTGCAACCTTGGCCTGAAGCTGCGGGGGCGCAAGGGGGCGCGTGTGCTGCAGGGGGTGACCGGCGGCATGAAGGCGGCGCGCCTCACCGCCATCATGGGCCCATCCGGCGCAGGTATTACCATGAGCCATTTGCTGTTCCGTCATGCAGCCGTATGCAGGACAGATGTGAAGTAAGCTGTATGGGTTCTGATCAGAGTAGCTACACTTCAGGTGCAGCTGGCCAAGCACGACCCACCTGCCTGACGCTGCACATGACTCGACGAACCGTTCTTTACACCCTGGGCACCAGCATTCTGTAGTGCACATGCAGGCAAGACCAGCCTGCTGTGCGCGCTGGCTGGCAAGGCGTCATATGGTAGCGTTACTGGCAGGGTATACATCAATGGCTGCCTCGACCGACTGGACCGCTACAAGAGGGTGCGCAATACGGCAATTTTGTCAAATGTCAGTCACCAGTGAGACATGGCTTCAGACGTCGAGATTATCCTCTGCCAGAAGACCTTCTGCCTGCAGCAGCGTGTGGTGTAGGGCGTGAGCACCTGTGGCAGCAAGCCAAGGATATTGATTGCCTACACGCATGCAAGTTTTGTACTCCACAATGTGAAAAACCCCTACTTGCTGTGCAAATGCTGGCAACCGTGCCGGAAACCGATCTGCAAGTGTGCACCATCCTGCCAGCAATTTGTTCATCTTTGCAGGTGATGGGCTACGTGCCGCAGGACGACATCATGCTGTCGGACATGACGGTGGAGGAGCTGCTGCTGTTCTCTGCGCGGGTGCGGCTGCCGGCAGCGGCGCACCGTGCCGACCACGCCCGCCACGTCGACCGCGCCATCAAGGTGAGCTGTACATCAGGACACATATATGTGGTGGTCTCTGTCAGGGAATGTCGCCAGCTTGGTAGATGATAGCAGGTGACATCATGTGGATGTCAACCTGAGTTACAGGCTGCACACTGTTGATGATTTGCACCTGCTCATCTTTTAGGAAAATTCGCCAGGAGATTGCCTTGGTGCTAGATGGGCTGGGACATGTGCACATGCATCACCCTGATCCAATGCTCAGGGCATTTGAAGACCACCCTGGGTCACCTACCTCGGAGTCCTGACGACAGCCAATGCTGCCAATCCTCTGATGCCCTGCAGCTTGCATGTTCAAAGGCATCCAGGAAAGCTGGGGCGTCAAGAATCAAAGGCATATGCAGAGAAAGGGTGAAGTCTCAAGTTGCAGGATCACCTTGCCATGGCTATTTGGCGCTGCTGTTGATCATCTGGGCGTGCTGCATTGTAGCACGTGACGCCATTTTATCGTCACCATACAGAGCCAGACAGCTACTGGAGGCAGTGCACATGTGCTGCACTGGCAGATCTGTGCAGACCACGCACTAAACATGTGCCATGAATCCTTGCGTCTTAAAAGTGGTGTGGTGCAGCTGGAGGGTCTGTAAGGGCAGGTGCGGTACCAGGAGGATCTGCGTAAGCACGTGACAGCCCTACTGGCAGCTGAGCCTCAGCTTGTTACCTTACAGCTTAGGCACACATGATCTGCAGGTGCTGCAGCTGGAGGATGTGCGGGGGCAGGTGGTGGGGGACGGCGGGGCGCGCGGCATATCGGGCGGCCAGCGCAAGCGCGTCAACCTGGGACTGGAGCTGGTCGCTGCCCCTGCCCTGCTGCTCCTGGGTGGGCGCAGCGCCAGCAATTATACGCGAATGCGCCACTACTGTGGTGTTGACAGATGGTGCTGACACCCTGAAGTCGCTCTGCTACCGTATTGGCTTGCTACACGACTGTTGGTCAAGCGCCACTATTGCTGCACTCAAGTGAGGCACCTACCGTTCAAGGGTGTTGCCAATGGCAAAGAACGGTGCACATGCATTTTCTTGTGGTCAGCAATGTATGGCAACAAAGTGGGAGTGAGAGTGAGAAATGGTGTGGTGATCATGGGAATGCAGATGAGCCAACATCGGGGCTGGACTCGACAGCCTCACGCCTGGTGATGGCAGCCATGCAGCGAGTGAGTGACTGTCTACTTTAGGACATACCAAGTGAGCAGCAGATGCATGTGTCGTTATTGAGTATGCAGCTGCTGGGTGCTGCCAAGGCGCTCATTTGCAGCCCTGCAAGCGGTGCGGATGAAACCCTTGGTCGGGTCCAGCAGCTGCTGGTGTGTGTGGTGCTGATACACTGATGACGGTCTGTGGCATCCGCTGCCTTACAAACCTGTCCTAGCAACCTGCGCACACAAACCATACCAAAACCTTGTTTGACGAAAATAAGCGTCTTTCATACAATATGATTGTCGAGAATAGGGGGTTTTGTGGTAGGTGGCGCACCTGGGCGTCACGGTGGCGGCGGTCATCCACCAGCCGGGCGCGCAGCTGTTTGCCGGTCTTGACGACCTGCTGCTGCTGGGGCGCGGGGGGCGCACCGTGTACTACGGGCAGCAGGCGCACGTGCAGGCCTACTTCGAGTCCGTCGGCTTCCGGCTTCCCGAGCAGGTATGGCTAAATATGTTTTAGTGACCGTAGCTCCATACAGCAACAACTATATGAAATACAAGCAAGTACCTGAGAGCAGATTGTAGCAGCTGACGTGCCCGAGGATGACTGGCTCGTTGAATACACATCAGGCGCCTGCTGCACGAAGAGCAGTGAGAACTGCACTTCTGCACGGTTCATCCCGCCATCAACACAGTTGCCAGCGCCACTCGCATCAGTCCAGCAACTTCAACGTGTCCTTACGCAGGCCAACCCAGCAGACGAGTACATGGACATCATCACCGGGCTGGTGGGGCCCTGCTCGGCCACCGGCACCAGGACCAGCCCCGCGGACCTGGCGGCGCTGTGGGTGGCGCACTGCGCGGCGCGGCGCTGCGCAGGCGCCGACCCCCTGGCCGCAGACGAGGTGGGGCATCACTGCTGGCTCGTGTGACAAAGTGAAAATGTTGGGGCTGCACCGACACATCCTGTGACGCTCCTGTCGAAGGGTGTGGCCGCATGACACAGACAGCAGCACAGGCCTTGTGAACACACATGCTAGCGGGTTGCCATTAGCTGCAGGCAAAAGTCTGCAGACGACAGACCTTTTGCCAGTTGAGCGATGACGTCCTCTGGCAATGTCAGGCTATGCCAATGCACCCTGCAGTACGGATTATGACTCTCAACACTTACTGCTTCGTATCCCATCAGCATCTCTGGTGTGAATCACCTGCGGCCTCTCACACTCCATATTTAGAGTGCCAAGTTTCAAGATTTCCTCAGAAAGCCATAATTGCAAGGCAGGACTTCATACTATGCAGAGCGGCGCGTCCTCCCCTGAGTCATCCAGGCGCAGCTCGCGCTGCAGCAGCTGGGCCTGCAGCGGCTCTGACGCTGAGGATGGCAGCGCCCTGAAGACGACCGCCCGCCGCTGGGGCGCCGCTGCTGCAGACACTGTGTCAGACAAAGTGGATGATGCCAGGTAAGCCAGTGTGTGCAATCCACCCATCGAGGTTGCAGAATCGGCTTAAAGATCTAACAGAAGCCCACTGCTTGCTGCCACTGTGGCTACTGGAGTCTGTTGCAGCCGACAGCCCCAGTCCCGAGACGCACACCGCGCAGTGGGTTTGTGGGGATCTTCACTTTGCACAGAAGCAAGGCAGCTGCATGTGCACAGCCCCAGTGAGGACGCCTGCCTGAGGTTTGTGGATGGATCAGCTGCCATGTGCTGGCACTCGACCGCCTACTGGTGATGACCTGCGCTGCTGTTTGTGTTCCTTACAGGCAGCTGCTGCAGCAGGTGAAGCAGAAGCTATCGCTGCGCCATGGCGATATGGCCGTGGCTGCTGCGGAGACGCTGCTGCCGTGCTCGGCTGCGCCCATCCCCCTGCACCATGCCAAGATGGTGGCCGCAGCCCAGGTACTCGCTGCACGTGTATATTCTCACAAATTCCAAATCCCATCGCGTTCTGAACGGTGTGGCTGGTGTCGCAGCACTAGCAACTATTCAATGTTGGTGCAACAGGATGAGTTCATGGTCTTGGGTCTGTGGTCCTCTGATGCAGCACCAAGCAACAAACATCAAACTGCCAGGAGGACATGTTGTGAGCTGGGCATGCTGGTCAGTTTGAGTGCATCGACGTCTGTGGTTGCAGCGCACACTGCCGGGCTTCTGGCGGCAGTTCGGCTGGTGCCTGGGTCGCGCAGTGACGCAGCGCATGCGCGAGCCCCTCGCCGTCTTCACCGACTACGCCATCTTCGCGCTGACAGGTGGTCCGACAACTGCTGGCATCCGTGGATGTAGCTGCTGTGCTTGGTCGATCAGGCTGGTGAAAGTGCCGACTGCAGGCTGTGTGGGTCTCAGTGATGGCAGCTGGAAGGCGTCAGCTGCCAGCGTGCAGGCAAGCAGCCTGCGGAGTAGCTGCAAACACAGCGACATCTGTGCAAACATGCTGATAACTTCCTTCTGATGGCAGCAGGCATGGCGCTCGGTTCGATCTCGGACCATGGACGAGGCAGCCTGGGCCACTTCACCGTGGAGGTGCATTGATGGATTGATCGACCTAAACAGCATCACAGGCGTGCACAAACACCTGGTTCCTGCAGCAACTGCAGAAGACAATAAGCCAATTGGGGGCCTCCAGTCGATCAGTTTCGACCAGTGACAACGTTGAGCCTTTCCATATCGGGCCTGGGCTTCCTTGCAGCCGGGCTGTGGTTCCTGTATGGGAATGGCGGACGCAGCTGGATGATCATGATCGACATGTGCAGCACCTGAACAATCCTAAGCCCGTGTCCCGCTTCCTTGCGTGGGATTTGACAACAGCTGATCAGTGGTGGCAGCGTCGCTGCGCATTGACTGCTGTCTTCACCAATGCCCGTACTGGCCACTCACGGCTCAAGCCCTCGACCTGTATCCTTGGCGTCATAGATCTGCAAGTGCAACAACAAGCTGCAGCTTGTACATTGCTGCTGGAATGCGCACAGATGGACTACAACAACATCGCGGTGGCGCTGCTGGCGACGGTGGCGGGGCTGCGTACCTTCAGCGTTGGGCGCCTCGTGTTCTACAGGGAGGCGGCGTCCGGTCTCAACAGGTGTGCAAGACAATAACTTTTTGCTTTTTGCTGCCTGCCCTGCTGCAGCATCGCATCTGGTCTGATGGTCATCCTGGCTTCACACTGAGATGTGTGGCCTTGCTGCCATCCAGAAGATCCTGTGCTGGATAACGAGCTTGCCCTACCTGCTCTCCCTTACACACTTTTGAAAATGCCGTGTACTGGTAGGGCCATCCAACTGTAGCGAGAACCATACTGTCCATACTTCGTGAGGGATAGCTGCTCTATATCGTTATATCACATCCAGGCTGGCGCACTTTGCGGCGCTGGACACCTTTGGCCACATCGGCACATGCGTGCGGTCGCTGCTGTACCTGGTCATGTACTGCGCCTTTGCGCAGCCGCGGGCCGCCTTGTGGTAAGGATGCTGTTCCTACTTGCACTGCCTGCTTGCAGCTTCAAGGGCTACCCACATGCACACTTGTTTTCGTACAGTGCGTGACATCTGCAAGACCTGCGCTGACATCTTTGCCGTGAACTGCTTGTGGCACATGCAGGCGCATGTACCTGGTGACTGTGTGCCTGGCGTACTGCACCACGGGTGTGGCCTACTTCCTGACTCAGGTGCATGCGCACTGATGTGATCGGATTGCACTGCAGCAGTGGCAATGCGCTCCCGTACTCAACACTCAGCAGACAGTATTGTAGCGAAGCAGCATCTGCCGTACCTGTCACTCGATACAGCAACAATTCGACCTAAATAATATTGCAAAGTACACGAATTCCAAGGTTGTTCCACAGGTACTAGAGTCGGGGCCCAGCCAGCTGGCGGCTGCTGTTGTGGCGCTGGTGTCGACCCTGGTGGCACGCGCCAAGGACTCGAGCGGGCTGCTGTGGCTGGCGTGGCAGGCCAGCTTCGCCCACTGGGCCCTGGAGGCCTGCGTCATCGCGGAAGCCGAGCGGCTCACAGGTGTAAAGGCAACGCATCATGGGCGATCAAAACCGTATCTGGTGCATGAGGGTGGCTATCTGAAACAGCAGCAGACTGTGTCAGTTGACTTGAGCAGACACACCTCGTTCACTGTGTGTCGATCATGCTGCAACTGGTGCAATATGCTGATCATGTACTGCACCAGTTCCGGTGCTGGCCATCTTGCAGTGAACGAGGCTAGACTCAGCAAGCATTCTCAAGGTGGACACTGCGAATGCACAGCCTGATGCATATGCAGTCAAGCTTGAGTCGTGTGACGTACGGTTCTGCCAGGCGTATGGCTGCTGGCGCGCTGCGCCGACCTAGAGGGCCTGGGCTACAGCGTCAACGCCTTCTGGGGGTGCCTGGGCGTGCTGCTGGGGCTGGGCGCCTTCTGGCGGCTGAGCGCGGTGGCGGCGATGCTGACGCTGCACCGCAACAAGTGCCGCTGACTACTTGCAAACACGCTGCGATATGTGCATATTTCATGAGTGGGGACGGCCAGCGGAATGATGCTCATGTTGCGAATAGAGGGGCGAGTGCCATCGATTGTTTAATTGGTTGATGGTTGGCATGACATATGGTTTTGCCAGGTTGTGGCAGCTGACGTCTGACTTTAGTGGTGTGGCCAGTCCGACAGCATGTGTTTGGTCCAGTGGCGCAGAAGCATGATGTGAGATTGCAGCTTCGACAGGAATGACCCATGGGCCTGGTTGCCCGCATGGGGAGTCGTTTGTTTGCTGGGCCATGCCATGAATTATGACGCAGCAAGCGCTCTATATCACCCTGTATCTTGTGGCGTCTACTCTTCGGAGTTACCAATGAGTGCCTATGTTAACAAACGAGCTGCAGCTGACTTGCGACTGCAATTCCATTTACACCGCTGTTCGCCGATACAACAGTCGATATGGAAGGGTCCTTCGACCCCACTGCGGCAGCAGAAACTGTCCCACCGATCTCTAGTCGCATGTTGGGTACATGGTGTCTGAGCCAGCTTCGGCCTGTGTCAGGCAGCAGACCATCACAGCCTGGCAGGCCGCTGCTAAGCCCCAAACCCTAAGCAGCTGCCGCCACTTGGCAAAACCGGCGCACGCTGTGCTTTTACACCCCTAAGCTGCTGGCCGCGCTGCAAGCCATGTCCCATCGGCGCCCGGCAGCAGCCATGTGCTGCTGGGCAGCTGCTGCGTGGCGGTGGAGTGCGGCGGCGGGTAGGTGGTCGTGAAGTGCCGGCCGCCGTCGAAGTGATACCGCACCTATGGGCAGGGCACAGGAAGCGAGTATTAAGGCAGCAGATTTCTGTCTTGACGTTCGCTCCCAAGCAATTCCCCAAGCAGCACAAGCCACCCAGTGCCGTGAAAGACTCTCGTTTGCTGCGAAGTGAGACAGCTGCGGTCAAGAGCAGCAAGCACACCTGGTGCCGCTGCTTCCACTTGAAGAAGAACTTGGGCGCCAGCAGCTGCAAGGAAGATGATAGGACACGCTACTCGACGGTCTCCGACAGCATGACCCATTGCAGCAACGATGCGCCGGTTTTCAGGCATTGCAAACGGCTTGATGAAGGCACCTGGAAGATGTGGTCGCGCATCTCGTCATTGGAGATGAGCAGCCCTTGGTGTCCCGCCCTGACTGCCGCATACATCCAGTACCTGCCAGGAACAGCAGTCGGCAGCTTCTGCTTCCCCAACAGCGGTGAGCAGCTCATGCGTCAGTACTGCAGAGGTTGCTGTTTCACACAGCCTGAGGTTCCCATTCCGTAGCTGCATAGTTCTGGACAGGCGCAAAACTCTAGGTGTCACTCACATGGCATTGTTGTGCCTCACAACAATTTCCACACGAGGCGCGACATGATTCCGCGGCACATCCGACGCTGGCGAGCTCCAATCCTACCACAGAATTCTCGCTCACCAGTCGTCGTTGGAGCCGAACGGCGTGGTATAGAAGGTCTTCGAGGCGCGCCACTGCGCCATGAGCTGGGCTGACCGGGGCTCCGCAGCCTTGGGCCCCTTGGTGCGGCCCGCATGCAGCACCTGGAACAGTGGGCCATATGCACTTTCAGTCCGTCGACCAGGCTGAACGATGGGTGGTGCTGCACGTCAGTGCCCAAGCAAGGCCCAACACCCCCGACCATCCCCATGCTTTTTTCCATAAGCGGGAGATGGCATCAGATCACGTGCTCTTGCTGCAAAGTGCTGCAGGTCCCGCTGTCGAGGCCAGCGTCGGAATGCCGCCATCAGGAACTCAACTCCAGCAGATCAGCTTGGCATGCAACGACGACAAACCTCAACGACAACAGGACTCACCACAAGAGGCTTGAGGCCGGGATGGCGGGTGCGCACATGCTGCACCACCGCCTCGATCTGGCCGAAGTCAAAGCCGCCTTCAGCAAAGTTCTGGCCGTAGAGCGCTATGTTGGCACCGTCGATGACGCAGCCAAACGGCCCATTGGCGTCCAGCCATCGCTGGAACGTCTCAAAGTCGTGTGCCTTGCGCTCCTGCAGTGGTTGCAACAATCTGCTTTGGCAGGCTCAGTCTTGTTGCTGTGAGAAGTACAGCAGTTATAAGCCAGCCACTGTGTAGCATTACATGTGCCCTCATAACACCCGAGGTATGCAAGCAGACATGCGCAGATGACTAAGCCAACATGGCATGTTGACGTCCGTCAGTGGTCCAAAGTGACAAGTCGGCAACGGCAGACGGTGTTGATATCACAGGCAGCGAGGGGCACCTGCTCAGCGGCCAGCCGTGCAATGCCTTCAGAAAAGGCTGCCCACTCGCCTTCGTCCAGGTCAAAGGCTGCCACCTGCTCTCCATTGCTGCTCTCCCGCCCTGGATCGCCACACAGCATTGCAATGTTGACAGTTCACCCTGACAAACTATACCACACAAGATCGTGTAGCAATCATAGGCAGTGTACGGATATGCAAGTCTGCAACGATGGGCAGCTGCTGACCTGTGCTGTCCACAGTGACTTCTGAGAGCTGCCACGCGCTGCCTGCCAGATGCGCGCCGTCCGCAAGGGCCGCGGCTGCTGCTGGGCAGCTGAACAGCGAGCGGGCGGTCGCCAGCGTGCCCTACACATACAAGCAGCAAAGTGAGCTGGCAACACTGGAAAGGAGTCAATGTGAGACAGTCTATACAGCAAAAGAGCCGCCTGCCGATGGGGTGCCAGCTGCCACTTTCATTGCACAGCCGGTTGGGGCCTACCGCCGCTGGACTTTCCGCTGCTAGCCACATGAGCAATAGTGTTGCAGCTTGGTGGTAGCTTGGTGACGACGTGTGCAAACGACAGGGACGCACGGTGCTGAGGGTGGTGAGCTCGCGGCCGATGCGCCGCAGCAGCGCCTCGGAGCGCGCCCAGCCCTGGTCGAACTGACACACGTGCAGCAGCGCAGCAAACTCTGCCTCGGTCAGGTCGATGCCCAGGCCTGCGAGCGAGTCCGCCACGCCAAAAGCCTCGGCGACCTGGCGCAAAGCACATGTGGTGTCAAGCCAACCTCGTTGGTACCACGACTAAATGCCAGCAGCCGACAACCTGGACATGTCGACACAAGACCGTGGCTCGAATCCACATGATGTGAGAAGCAGCGCACACAACAGTAGTTGACGCTGATGACTGAGACGTCCGCACAGGACTCATGACAGCGCCGTCACTTGATGTGCACGGTTCACACTGCTCATGAATGCTTCTCAGAATTAAGCTGTACGTGTCTGCTCACCTGCCCGGCGGTGGAGAAGGCCAGCAGGGCGGGGCAGAAGGAGCGCAGGCGGGGCGAAATGCCGGCTGCCACCATGGCCTGCGCCGCCGCCAGAGCCGCAGCACCGTCCCCCGCCGACGCCGCCATGCGTGCGAGGGCTGTGTATGCCGTCTCCGACAGGGGCAGCCCTGCAGCAGGCAGCGCGCCAGTGAGGCTGCATATCGGATGTTTGGAACACGTGGCTAGTCATTGCGATGGCAAGGATAGGTTGAGAGCGATCCGAAGGAGTGTCTGCGTGGCGAGGCATGAGACGTGTTGGTGTGTCCAGAGAACCAGCTGTACCAACATTGGGCAGGTCAGCAGCGGCATGCAACACCACAGCACAAGTGAACACACGGGAGCATCCGCAGCCCACCTGTCTGCTGCATCGATTCGAAGACCTCGCGGCCGCGCTGGTACAGCATCTGGTAGTCGACGCCATTTGCTGTGGCAGCAGCGGCGTTGGGCAGCAGGCCAGTGGGTTCGGGGGCTGTGGCGGCTGCGCTGTCGACAGCCATGCCGTTGGCTGCTGCGGCAGGGGCTGCTTGCCTGGCAGCAACAATCACATACATCAGAGCAGTGCACCATTGAGCAACAATGGGCCGATTGGATGCCATGGTCGCATGGCTGCACCGGAGGTGGACGCTATGACATGATCATAGATCATGATCACATGACACGAAGCCAGCACGCACTGTGGGTCGTCTGCCCTGGCACGGGCGCGCGCCTCCCACCCGTCGCCGCCGGCGCACAGGTACAGCAGGCTGGCGTAGCTGTCTGGCTTCATGGCGATGCCCGCCGCCAGGCCGCGGTCGTACTCCGCCAGCGCACGCAGCGGGTCGCGGTCCCGCGCGGCGTCACGAATCGCGAAAGCAATCTGCAGGCAGCAGTACAATACACTGATGACCCTGTCAGGAGTCCCAAAGTCAAGCTGTGTGCAAACCTGCGCAGCAGCAGTTGCAGGTGCTGTCTGTAGGAGCACCTTCTGGGCAGCTTTGCGATAGCAAGCAGGAATTCACACAGGTGAGAACGTGCTTCGTAAGCCAGTGTCTATGATGTGGTGCATATGCACGCAGCCCACCTCATCTGCCGGCGATGCCGGTCGCTTTCGTTTCCGGCTCTGCTGTGGGCGGGGTGCCTGACTGGCACCAGCTGGCCCCGCGCTGTCGCCCGCGCCGCTGCCGCTCGGAGCCTGCATTAGCGCCATGTTAGCATGCTGAGGGTTTTACCACGTCGATGGCAGGGTCGCTGCATGACTGATGCGAATGCAAGGATGACAGCGTCTGCTGCTGACCGTTGACATGTACAATGAGCGCTCACCCTGCCGCCGGCGGGGCTCTGGCCAGACAGCGCGCTCTGGCTGGGGTGGGCGGCGGGCGGCAGGCGCTCCACCAGGCCCGACTGCCCCGCGGTGGAGGGGCCCCGCGGTGTGTCGCCGCCCGCGCCCCCGCGGCTGCCCGCCTGGCTGTCCTGGCTGTGCGCTGCCGACACGCTGAGCGTGGCCGCCGCATCGTCCGCAGCTGCCTGCAGGGGTAGCCACGGCACAGGGTTCGCCGCTAGTGGACAGCAGCCACATCAGTGATAGACCGTGTGGTGAATTGATCTGCACTTGCCGTGCGGACTGCTGTGACTTGCCCAACCATGCCAGGGATGCAACTGCTATGCATCTGTGCCTCGCGTACAGGGCAGGCACGATGAGCTTGGTGGCATACCCGGTCACCAGAACCTACCTCACGACCGGGGGCAACAGAGCCGATCTGGGCGTCGGTGCTGGCGGCGCCCCGCATGTCGGCCGACGCAGCGCGCATTGGCGCAGGCGGCGGGCGCGAGGCCGCCTCCCTGCCGCCAGCCCCCCGCGGGTCGTGCCCCCTGCCGTTGCCCTGCGGCTGGCCGCTGGCGGCGGCGGCGACGGCGCCGCCGGCTGAGCTGAAGCCGGGCTGCAGGTTGCGCCGTGGCAGGCCCCGTGCTTGTGCCTGACCATGCAATGAGCACTTGGTGAGCTCGGGTACAAGGTTCGGGCCCACCTGGGTGCCAGCAGTTGAAGCTGGTGGCGTGGAGTGCAGGCAGAGCCATGCATACACCACAGACCTCACATTGACTGCTTCAGCACAACAGGTCATACTTCTGTGAAGGGTTCCACTATGGTGGTGACATCCAGTACCACTCCATATCCACTTTGCCATGGACAGTCGAGTCATGTGCTGATGCTGCCACCATAGTGTGCAAATTCACTGAAGCAGAGTAGCCGAAGCAGCAGAAGTCAGCCCAAGGCAACAGGACGCCTCAAACCACTGCACCTGGGGCACATACATGCCGACGCTGCCAGCAGGCGCCGGCATGCCAATAGACTCTGCAGGCCCAAGGCCTCGGCTGGCAGGCGTGGCTCCGGCAGCAGCAAAGAGGCCGCCGCCCTGGGCAGATGCGTTCTCGCTGCCAGCAGGCTGCATGGTCAATAAGCATACCATGTTTGCATGCAAGGACGGACCAGATAGGTCCCACAAAACTACATTGAAGCACTCGTGCAGCGCAGTGCTGTGTAGTCAAGGCGTGGGTGAGATCTACACCTGTGGGATGCCGACAGGGGCAGCAGCTGCACTGGCAGAGCGCTCTGCAATGCTGAGCGTGCCCGCCAGGTGCGCGGCTGCTGAAGGCGGGTCGAACGTCGGCGGCAGCGGCTGCTGCATGGGCACACTGGCTGGGCTGGTCATAGTGGAGGCTGCTGGCGCGAGTGCAAGGTTGCTGGCGGCTGCGGGGTGACCAGCCGACTGAATCTCGCCGCCCGCCGCCTCGCCAGCCGCATCGGGCGCCACAGCCTGGCTGTTGCCAAGGCCCCCAGCAGCGGCACCACCCTGCAGTCATGAAGGGTTTCCTGCAAATAATGCATGCAGCAGAATGCAGTGGTCCCAGGTGCACGGTGGGCCACTGTCGTTATGCACGGTCAGCAACTGGTGTGCCTCTGCACACCAGTATGCAGAGCTCACCTGCACGTCGCTGGCGCCCTGCTGCTGGGCCCCGGCCCCAGCGAAGGCAGAGTGCGCTGCGCCCTGCACCAGGCTGGCGTCGTCGTCTGTCACCGCCGCGTCCGCGCCGATGGACGCGTTGCTGACCACTGACACCTAGGCGGCAGGGTCACTAGGTTGTGCGACTGGCCCCAGACCACATCTCCATATGTCAGCATGCTCCAGACGAACTGAGCATCAACCAGATGCTTTCGACGGGCAGGCTGGTCTGGTTCTAGGCGATCCTGGCCGACGCACCTCGCGCTCTGCAGCTGGCGGCACGTCGTTCTCTGCCCCGAAGCCGGCGCCGCCTGCGCCCGGCACCGTCGCCGCTTCCTGAACGGCCTCCGTCTCCGAGTCGGAGTCCGCAGCATCATGCATGGTGGCTGCAACGGACCAAACCAAGGGCCGTTCAGGGTGCGGTGGCCGGCGGAAAATTGCTACAGTGAGCGAAGAGTGCGTTCAGCAGCCCGAGCAGCCTGCAACAGGACGCAAGTCACACAGCCAGACTGTCAGCCCATTTGTCAAGCCGTGCGGCAGGAGTCAGAACCACCCATCACGTGATGTATCATCGACACGTGGTGCCCCACCCAGCGTCGACGAGGCATCGTGGGCCCGCGTGCGCATGCGCTGCAGGCCGGGCGCCTCGCCCTGCCCCTCCTGGAGTGCAGCAGCCGCCTCCATCGCACGCCTCCCGCCGCGGCTGCCTGTCGCCGGCGTCACCTTCACACCACAGTCCCCAGACTCTGATTGGTCGAACCAATTGTGATCGTGAAGCTTTAAGAGGAAATGCGCTTCGGGACACCAGATTGGCATAGCTGTCGTGCATGCAGCCATGCACATGGGAGCCTAACTAGCCGGCGAGCCACCTGTCTCGCGGCGGTGTGGGCTGTCCTCAGGCCACCAGGCTGCACTGCTGATGCGCAGTGCGCCCTCCTTGAGCTCCCGAAGCGCGGCCTCAGCGCAAAGTACCTGTCGGAGACCCACCGGATGTCTCAGTCGAGACGAGGTGAACCGGTCGACCAGGACCTCCAACACCGGCCGCACGCCAGCCAATGTGACCGATACATCCATGCGAACCGTCAGGCCCGAGTGGTACGTTTAAAGCGGAGGGCCAGCGATTCGAGTCCTTCGGCTCGAATGCTTTGGCTCAGTGGGGCGCTGCATGCGGCAATTGCCGGCGGCACGGCAGGTTAGCAGCTTCACGACGGCCTGAATGTCTCACCTGACAGATGCAGCGCCGCGATCGGCTGTAGTACAGGCGCTAGGCGATGCCGAGGCGAAAGTCCGACAGCGGGCGACTTGCAGCGACCGATTGGGCGCCAGAACGGTGCATAGTCGGCGTGCCAATTGCATCTGCACTCTACACTGCACGGGCTGCTATGTTTGCCGAGCAGCAACCGAGTTATCGGGGGCGGTGCTGGCGTCAGCGAGCCCTCTTGCCAATGTCCCCAGCTGCTGTGCTTCCTCTGCTTTATGTGCTGCCGCCAAACCATGCACAGCAGGCTGTTTGCTCCTTGGTGTCTTGTCAGGCGTGCTTTGTACGTCAACGATTATCATGCTGTAGCTTAGATTGATGTTCGTGTCACATCTGGTGATTGTATTGATGGCTAGACTGCCACTCACACATCTAGAGCTGACCCATAGACCTGACCCCCATATACTGGATGCAGCCCATCTGCCCTTGCAACAGCTGACACCGGGAGTACCATTGACGCATGGAGACGGCGGTCTGTAACAGGTTGAATCGATACGATGTATTCACAACGACAGACAATGCTACAATGCCATTGCTCACCTGTGGCGCATTGCGCACCGCCAATGACAGCACAAGAATCTGTCGTCCGCTGATCGCGGCCGCGCGATGAGCCATGAGGGCGCCGGGGCAGCTACAGCCGCCGCACCACACGGCAGCGGCCATGATGCAGGGGAGCCGCAGGGGTCGCAGGCCGCCTGGCGGCGCCATCACACCGTGTTCACCAATGCCAAGGGCGGCATGGTTGGCGTTGACATGGAGCACGTGCAGCGCGTCGTGTACGAAATGTCAAAGGTACCGTGGAGCCGCCTACGCTCTCCTTCACGCTACAACAGCACACTGTTGGGGTTGCATGTTGCCATCAGCAACTGCTGTCGGTTGAACTGCAGAACTCGGCGCACTTCAAGAACGAGCAGCGCAAGCAGGCGCAGACGGAGGAGCGCATCGCGCGCCTCAAGAAGCAGGCAGCTGCGCTATCCCAAGGCCAGGTGTCCGGCCATCAACGGTACGCTGACTTGGAAAGTATGGAGGCCTTCCGCACCGAGTCCATTGGAAACAGCGCCGTCCAAATATGTCCCTTGTGGCTTGCACCTCGTCTAGTGCATCACCATGTGCATGCGTACCTGTTCAACAACAATAGATGATGCATCTGTATTTCGACACTGCAGAACAATGGATGCGTTGGTGGCACAGCTGGCCGCGGGTCGGGACCTGACAGCAACCTGGCTGGTTGTGGACATGGACGCCTTCTTCGCCTCTGTCGAGGAGCTGCACGACCCCTCCCTGGTGCACATCTGTCAGCGTCCACATGTTCTTTGCAGTATCCAGCTGAGGTGCACTAGAATGCAGCCTGCACGATGTCATTGCAGGGCACCAACTTGGATTCGTCCGTGTAAGGTAGGCACAGGCCAGGATGCCTTTCGTCCCAACCACAGGTGTAGGGTGTGCTGGTCGATGGTGTGCGCATCCGATGTTCATCCGATGCTCGTGCAGAAGCACAAGCCGATGGCAGTGGGCGGCATTGGGATGGTGTCCACAGCGAACTATGTTGCACGGCGCTATGGGGTGCGCTCTGCGATGCCCGGCTTCATCGGCCGCCGCCTGTGCCCCGAGCTCGTGTTCGTGCGCCCTGGTGAGTCTGCCTGCATTCCCTGCCCGGCTTGCTGTCTGCTCATAGATCTGGCATCGTTGGTGCTGTGCATCAGCATGTTTGTGTTGGTGTTGCCAGCTATCTGGTCACAGACAGAATGTTGTCTAGTCCACACGCAGACTTCCAGAGGTATGTCGCGGTCAGCAAGCAGACGCGCAAAATATTTGCGGACTTCGACCCCGACATGGAGGCTGGGTCGCTGGACGAGGCATTCCTGGACATCACCTCGTACTGCACAACACATAACATGACGGGTGAGCAAGCCGAGCGCTGGCTGCTGAGTCCCTTGTGCTGTATGGCTGAAAGCTGCACAGACTTGAGGTTTGTACCAAAGTAAGATCCAGCCATGGACCGGCGGTTCGACACCGATGGATGGTCATTAATAGCGAATCCATGCTAAACGATTTCCATGATAACGTGCAGGGGCAGAGGTGGGTGAGGCGCTGCGGCAGCGGGTGCGCGAGGAGACGGGTGTCACCTGCTCTGTGGGGATCGCGCCCAACTGCATGCTCGCAAAGGTGTGCCAGCCGGCCTGTTGTGATCAGACTACCTCACTACCCCAGACTGTCAGCTCGTGGGGCACGTCAGGAGTGCTTGCAGCATATGTCCTCAAGCGCCATGCAGGGACGCGTATGTGATGACACACTTATTGTCACTGACACATCTGCACGATGTGACAGGTTTGTGCTGATCGCAACAAACCGGACGGGCAATACGTGCTGCCAGCCACCTTGGAGGCTGTCAACCACTTCGTGTCGGAGCTGCCCATCCGCAAGGTCCCGGGCATTGGCAAGGTAAGGACGGAGGACATCCGACCAACGACCCAGCATAGCGAAGTGGCCTGCTCCACTGTGTATCGTGACAGTGCATCGTGGAGTCGATTGCCTAACACTCGGTCGTTCCTTGCTGATCGTCGCAGGTGACGGAGCAGATACTGAAGGCTTTTGGGGTGATGACTTGCGGCCACCTGGTGGAGCAGCGGGCGGTGCTTTCCGCCCTGTTCTCGAAGGCGAGCCTGTGTCGAGTGTGGCTGGCATCAGGCACGCACATCACCCACGTGGGGCTCGGATGCAGAGGATGCTGCTCCTGCGCAGGTGGCAGCGGATTACTTCATGCGAGTCGGGCTTGGCCTGGGGCGCACCAGCCACTCTGATGTGAGGCATTGGGGAACTGCTGCTAACTTTGCAGACACCTTAAGGCAGAAGTATGCTTTCCTGCTGTATGCTCTGCGCTCGCGTGCGCTACACAGCTTTTCATTGCTGTGGGCTCGGAACCACAGGCCACGCCAGAGGGCGAGGTCGGCCGCAAGGGCATCTCCTGCGAGCGCACCTTCGACCGCATCTCCGCACCTGCCGACCTTGAAGCGAAGGCATGTCTGTCCTGCCTTGATCGTCTTGCAGCTGACCTGATGGCTGCTTCTGCTGTTCGGTGAGCTGGTAATGGTCTGTACATCTTATCAGTTGGCTGTTCCTCGTGTGCAGATGGCAGAGATTGCTGAGCACCTTGCAGAGGACATGGCTGAGGAGGGCTTGCAGGTGCATCATACAATCAACATACTTGACCAATCAAGCAGCTTGTCTTCCAAGGCCAACCGGTCATGTATCTACATCGAGCGGTGATGCACTGCTATTCCAGAGTCATGTGGCAGGTGGATGCTTGCCATGTGCTGCTGTAGTCCACCAGCAGCGTGTGCCACTGCAGGGCCGAACAGTCACTGTGAAGCTGAAGTCCGCCACCACCTTTGAGGTACAGCGGCGCACCCTGCCCAGAGATCTTGTGCCTGGCTGTCATACTTGTCGCCGTCTGGTTAGGCGATCAGGCTAGCGTCATGCTTGCATTGCTTGGTCTTGCAGCTGCACACGAGGGCGGCCACGCTGCCCAACTACGTGAGCACTGCGGAGGAGCTGACGGCGATTGGGCTGCGGCTGATGCGCGCCGAGTACCCACTGACGCTGCGCCTCATCGGCATCAGGTGCTCGAATGCTCTATATGCCCGTATGGCTTCCGACGAAAAGATTTCCATCCGCACAGGTCTGCCATATGGTATCTGTCATGTCTGTCGCAGGACACCTGCCATCTGACCTAGTCTGAAGCATGTGCACACTTGTACACTTGTGATGCGCATGCTGCAAAGTGTTATGTCTACGACAGGGTGTCGGCATTCAAGGAGCGGCCTGCCCCACCGCCTGGGCAGAAGACCCTCTCCGGCTTCATCCACGTCAAGGAGGAGCCGCCTGCAGCTGAGGGTGCTGGCGAGGATGCGGCGAGTGACCCCGCTTCGACTCCGAGCACAACTGGTCAGGAGGCGGCAGCAGCTGCCTGCTGCTCAGCGGAGGGCGGCACAGCAGCAGCGGGTGTGGCAACAGGCCTGGCGCACAGCAGCGGTTTCAGTGCCACAGAGGCTGAGTTGCTCCCGCCAGATGACGCAGCAGCAGCTCAGCAGCAGACTAAGCGGCGACATCCAGAGCCCGACTGGTTTGTCGGCGGCCGCAATGGCGCTGACGGCTTTGCAAGCTGCGCCCCAGGCAGAAGCTTCGCCGCTTCCAAAGCCAGCCTGATGGGCCCCAGCTCCCAGGCCAGCAGGTCTGCCTCTTGTTCTGTGACGACCATGCTGCACCTATGGTGGAGAGCGCTGCTTTTAGCTGAGTCCGATGTCATGCGGGTTTGTCTGTCCCTCTGCACCTGTCGAAGCGAGCCCACCGAGCAGTGGCCTTCCTGTACTGCAAGCACATCCTGGCTTTGAACGTCATGCTGTTGCTTGCCTTTCATGACCAGGCTATAGGGTGCGTAGTCACCTTTGCTCTACAGGTGCTGTCAGTAGCTGAGGGAAGATCTTGTGGTGCAGGGGTGTCGGCAGCCCTGCGAAGCTGACGCTGCAGGACTGGGCGGCGGCGGATGCTGCCCACCCTGAAGCAGAGGACCCCTCGGACCTCATGGACCACCCTGCAGAGGTGGTACTGGTGACAGGCCTGTTTGCACACTCTAGATGTCCATGTAACTGCTGCTTTTGCAGGAATGGTGCTATCTCGCCGCCGCCTCAATCTTCATGTGATGGCATCGCCGCTGCCGCAGGACGCCCACGACATGGAGCTCAGCCTGCGTGACTGGCAGCCGGGTCAGGGCGGCGCAT
The DNA here is from genome assembly GCA_032358165.1 of Diplosphaera chodatii. Classification (NCBI taxonomy): domain Eukaryota; kingdom Viridiplantae; phylum Chlorophyta; class Trebouxiophyceae; order Prasiolales; family Stichococcaceae; genus Diplosphaera; species Diplosphaera chodatii. The sequence continues at coordinate 2,573,431 of JAALGY010000015.1, read as the reverse complement.
CCTCCCAGCCGCCAAACAGGTCTGCTGTGCCTCTGGCATACCAGCAGAGCACACACACCGACTTGACTGTTGCAGCAGTCGGGTGCGGCTCGACTGACATGGTCACTTGTCTGATTTTGTTCGACTTTTCCGTGCTGCAGCCAGCCACGGCGGCAGCGGCCAGCGCCCTGGCGGTGCCGTACTTGCACATACATCAACCCGCAGCACCTCCTGCGCTGCGAGCTGTGTGAGGTGCGCCCTGCTATGCCATAGACGTTTTGAGACGAGGCATGTGGTTGCTTGCACAGGGAGGACATGACTGTTGAACCGAACACCTCCATTGACCTGAAGCCCTTCAATTGAAGTGTCTTCGCCCCTCTCCACACCAGGTGCCACGGCGTGGCGCCCTCAGCTGCGATGGCCCTTCCCAGGTCCGCAACACCCCCGGCAGCGGGAACAGCAGCAAAGTCAGCAGGACTTTGCCGTCTCAGCACCCTGCAAAGGAGAAGTGTCGCCAGATATCACGCTTCTTTGGTGATGCGCCGCCCCCTGCAGCCACAGCCGAGAGCATACAGCAGGCGGCAGATGCCGTGCCAGACCAGGTGCCGCCAGCAGACCAGGCATCAGCGCCAGCGCTCGACGCCTTAGCCACGCCTGGCGACATACCAGTGCCCGGTGATGCAGCTGCAGCAGCGGCACGGGTCGAAACCCCCGAGGGACAGTGGCTCTGCGAGTACGCAGCTCCTCGGTCGAACCCCTGTTTCTTCACTGATATGCTGCAATCACCTTCAACACAATAGTTGGATGGATGCCACGTGCTTATGTTCACCCACAGGCGCTGCGGCAAGACCATGGCAGAGGAGCGCCGTGCGGAGCATAGCGATTGGCACTTCGCTGACGATCTGCAGCGTGAGCCTGGTGTCAGGCAGCGCGATTTACCAGGGGGCACACAGAACGGCAGCAGCAACGGCAGCCGGAAGCGGCAGCAGTCGCCAGTAGTCACCATCAATGCGCTGCTGAGCCGGCACAAACGCAAGTCGGGTGCTGGCTAGCAGTTTGTTGACAGTCTTCAGCTGTATTTTCAATAGCTTGTTCATGCAGAAGACGAATCGCACTGGTTTGGATGTAACCTGTGTATGTTACGAGAAATGGCACTTTGGCCTGCCGTGCAGCGTGCGCACGCGTGCGCACGCGTGTGACGTGCACACGCGTGCAGGGATCTCGGTTGACGTAACTCGGCTGATGACTCATTCCAGCTCAGCCAGATGCATCATTTCATGCAGAAACGACCGCGTCTGCGGATAGCAATGCTTGTAGACACCCTTAGTAAGTGTTTAAGGGTCTGCTGCATGAGTGCGATGCCGCGAAACCCCCGCACAGGGCAGTTGCGTGCTAACGACATGCTTAGATCGGTTTGTCTGACAATTTTGACAGCCGTGCACACGTCGCGACAGTTGCCGTACAGCCGTGCAAACGCGTGCAAACGCCGTGCACGTGTGCACGGCTGCACGGTGCAACGTAACCCTGGAGGCCCTGAGTCTTGCCTCGGAAATGTCGGAACTGTCTCTTGGGCACACAAAACGGCGGTTGCAACTGAACGTCAGCACTTCCTGCGGCTACCATGTACTGCTAGCGTTTGCCATCAATGGCTTGTACGTGCTCAGTCATTGTGTGGCACACGCACGCACGCTGTGGTGCTACCCGGGCGGAAGAGATCCACAAGATGCTGTCATCAGCATTCCAAACTTCTGGCATGGTTGCCAGAAGTGCCATTGCCATTCTGACAGTGGCAGCAACATGCGATCTGGCGGTCAGCCAAATCATCACGTCGTCTTCGAACTTTGGGCAGAATGTCACAGGCGACGTGAGTGAATTTTTTCCATATTCCTGCAATTTTTTTCCATATTTAACGTCCTGCTAAACTAGTTTAGTTTAGTTTCTTTAGTCTTTTCTACCATACCTGCACTAGATTGCACAGTTTGCAGCCAATGGCTGACAGTCTGGAACTGGTTGACGCCAGGGCACGAGTTACGGGGAGGCCGGCGCCGGCGGGGGTTTCTGCAGCTTTCAAATCAGCGGGGTGGCGACGCAGCCGTGGATCACTGGCGTCAACTACTATGTGGGTGAGCGCAGTGTCAGCAGCCCGTTGTGGATATCAGTGTTCCAGCTGTGTTGGGCCACGTGGTCCTGTACTCTGTCCATGCCAGCAACAGTACTGAGGTCTGATGGGTGCTGTTAACACCTACGCAAGTGAACCTACCTGAGGTGTGATGCCCAGGAGACCATGCATCTGCTTCACTGCTTGCTAGGCACGCCACTCTGCCAGTGTCTCACTGCTCTACCCTTCGTTGGATGCGTGCATAGATTACCCCGCTTACTGGGAGTGCAGTGTGCCCCAGTTAGCCGGCGAATGTAGAAGTGTGATGTTCACCTGTACAGCGGCGGGGAACGCACAGTACGCAAATTCGCGAACTTGCGGCTTATGTTTACGCTTCAGGTAAGTTTTAACGATTTTTTAAACGATTTTTAAGTCCAATTTTCATTATATTATATTATTTATTTATTTATTTATTTATATATTTTAATTTATTTTTAATTTAATATAGGGGGACCCGACCCGGCGGCACCATACCCCTGGCAACACAGTATGCTCTGGGTGGGTGATGCAGGCTCTGGCCACTGCGTGATTGGCAGCTACGCCATGCTGCAAGTTTCCCACAGGGCAGAGTTGCCATGTTTCCTATTGCTGCTGTTTTGGAGCATGAGTTGTCTGCAGGCCGCCCGGTCATGATGTGCTCAAACCGTGAGGACGAATGGCCCATGTATGGATTTGCAGTGGTGTTGTGGCTGCAGTCGTGGACGAGTGCCCCGAGTGCACGGCCACCTCGCTCGACTTTCAGAACAACTTTGGCGGGCGGGACCCTGTAAACTGGGTGGCTGTCCAATGTGATGTCGGCACCACCCCTTTTGTTTACTCCTTCCAGGTAGGATTCTGGCATGTTCATTTGATGATAAATGCTGCTGGGGTGCCTGTGCTTGGCATGCTCGAGTGACACGACTGTTGTGACCTGGCGGCTGAATACTGACAGTGCATTGCGTTCATGTGCACAGGGCTCGAACTCATTCTTCATCAAGCTCCAGGTAGACTGGCCACTCTATATGCCGTTGAGCCTGTTGCATGTTGACATTGCCATGCATGGTCATGTACGCTGCTGCTATGTTTGTTCAGATTGATGTGTGCAGGTGGCAAATACCAGGGTGCCAGCAGTGTCCGCACAGCTGCTGGTCAATGGTGCTTTCAGGGAAATGACCAAAGTTTCAGGTGGGCTTTTGCCCTGCTCGGTGCTTGCTTCATGCAGCGGACCAGCGAAAGATGACAACCTCACAACTTCACATCTGTGGCTGAGCGATGCCATCACGTCGGTTCCGATTGCTGCAGACAACTACTTTCAGCTACCATCAGGCGGCCCCTTTACATTCCCAACTGACATCCGTGTAACATCCATCCTGGGCGACACAGTCCGGGGTGAGTTCCGCAAAGCAGCCGCTCGGGTGGCCCAAGAGTCCTGCTGCAGACCATCGGCATGAGGACATACATATCAGTCGTCATGCCAGAAGCTCATCAGGAATAAAGGGAGTTGCTGGCTGGTGCTCGCAGACACAGTGCGCACAAGCAACCCAGCGAACACAGCCCTCATCACCGGCGCGGCGCAGTTCCCCCTGCGGCCAGAGTTTGACATTGCCGGCAGGTGAGCTGAGAGACCACCAACCAAGCGGGAAGCGTGAGTGCCGTGCATCATGATCGCACCAAGTTCATGCCGCCGTGATGTGGCCCCTGATGCAACCTTGGGTACAATAATAGGTTGTACATGTGAGCCAGGAGTGTTCTTTTGAAATTACAGGGCCCCAGGGTCGGCAACGCCTACCCCCAGTGCAGCTCCGACCACACCCAGTGCGAGCCCCACAAGACCTTCGACAACACCAACCGCACCATCAGCGGCCCCCACGAAACCGACTGCCGCTCCAACGAGACCAAGCGCCGCTCCAACACGAACACCGTCGGCAGCGCCCTCTGCTGCGCCCACGACTTGCGCCCTGTCCCTGGCGCCCTACTGTGAGTCTGCAGCAGCGCCTCTGTAACTGCAAGGGGTGCTTGCACTTGCTTACCGGCATGCTTGAGGAGCAGCTGAGCTCAAACCCCTGCAAAGTTGACCAGCCATGATACTCACACACCTGCGTGTTCCTCCATTGCAGCACAGTGCGGCGGCCGCGGCAGTCCATGCACCTCGGCCCGGCCCTGCCAGGACGCGGCATACCCGGCATCCTGCTGTGCGCGGGGCGCCAACCCGAGCCGGGCCTTCGCCTGCAGCAGGCAAAGCGAATGGTGCGCAGCTTGCTCTGCCGTGTGACATCATTCGTACATTGCCACAGTTGCCTAGCCCTATCAACGGGCATGCAGCAGAACGCAGGGTGTTTGCGGCATCTTGGAGTCGTGGCATCATGCGTCGTGGCAGTCATCGTCCTGTTATCATGCAGTAACCTGAGTCACTGCTTCATGCGCTTCGAGCCAGGTACTATCAGTGCATCCCTGCGACGCAAGCCGCACCAACCCCCGCGCCAGTGTCAACACCCACCCGTCCGAGCGCAGCCCCCTCGGCAGCTCCTTCCTCTGGACCCTCGGCAGCACCCTCCTCTGGCCCCTCGTCAGCGCCAACCCGTCCGAGTGCGGCCCCGTCAGTGGCCCCGACCGCACCAAGCATCGCACCTTCAGCTGGCGCCTGCAGCCGGCGCCTCGCGCCCTACAGTGAGTTCATCTCTCGACTGCTGATGTCTGACATTGGCATCCGCCGGCCTCCGCATCCTTGCCTGCGGAATTGCCTGAAACACTCCCGGCTGCATATGATAGCATGTGCAGGGTGCTTTGATGGTGCGCCTGGTGACAATGCGCAGGCCAGTGCGGAGGGTCTGCGAATGCGTGCGGGTCCAGCTGCCGGGATGCACAGTTCCCCAACTCGTGCTGTGAGCCCAGCGGCGCCGCTGCCTTCAGCTGCGCACGGACCAACCAGTACCACTGGCAGGTCAGCCCCCCTATATAACCGAACCCTGCTGTTGCAGCCCTTTACAGCAGGAATTGTGGCAGAGTCCTGAGGTGAACACGAGCAATGTGTCAGGGCTTGCTGTGTTATATGCGATCGTACCAAAGTCAGCAGCTGTCATGCTGTCAACTCGATGTGCGGCGTCTGGCATTCAGCATGTCGGCTTGGCTGCAGTGTGTGCCGGCTGCACAAGCAAGGGCTGTAGCGCAGCAACAGGCGCTGCTGACTCGACAGATGGCGCTGCCTGCAGCATTTCGGCCCCCTAATTGCTTGTCACTTGTTGGACCATACGGTGGGTATTATTTGCTTGCCAACGAAACCTGAACGTGTGCCCCTGATGGTAGGATGCAATTGAAGGCCACATTTCACGCCCTCGGCTACATCTCTCAATGCAGTGTGGTCTGGTCATGCCTTTGTCACCCCTTTACATTTTGTACACTTCCAGGGCAATGTGGAGGGCGTGGCGGCAGCTGCACAGGCGCACTGTGCCAGGACCAGGAGTTTGCCAACAGCTGCTGTGCGCCCATCAGCGGCGAGCCCGCAGCTTGTGATCGTAAGCATCAATGGTACTGGTGAGCTGGCCCTTCAACTGTGGGTAGGTTGCGCATGTTCCGCCCTGAAATTGCTGCGCTTGCAACCTTCGCAGACTGCAGACTGTCAGCTGATGCCATTCTGCCGAATCGCTCACAGGCAATGCGTGCCAGAGGCTGCAAGCACGGTTTAGTGTGCTACTGATAAGCACAGGAGCAATGCCGCACGTTGAGGTGACCCAGCATGCGGGTGCTGTTGTGATGGGCAAGTGACCAGCAAAACTATGGACGGGTGCAGGGTTCAAGTGCCTTTTGTATACACTGCCTGGAAGACTGTCTGTATGTTCAAGCCCTTTCTGAGAATGTCGCATTACACGTGGTTGTCTAGTGCACATTGACATGATGTGCTTGCACATGCATCTGGCTGAGATGCTTGAGGAACGAATAACACAACGGGACAGCAAAGAACTTCAGCTGTAACAGATGCATCAAAATCAGCACACAGTGCTGCAGCAGACTGAATCACGTAGTCCGCAAGAATGGCGACTGCTGCTTGAAAGGTGGATGTGTACTTCATGTCGGAAGCTGATCAGACGCACTTCCAAGTTTTCCTGAAGCACACTGCCGCCACCGTTGCCGCAGCCAGCAGCATCGCATGCTCATCTGGGGCGACAAAAGGCGGCGGTAACGCAGCTGCGATGCCTATTGCTAGCAGTATTACCGTCGCTGATGTTCTAGTGTGTAATATCACGTTGCCTACTGGTCACCAAGCTGCACAGGTGCAGCCTTGTCTGTGCCTATGACTGCGCTCCAGCGGCAGTATCCAGCGTCAGCCCGAGGTGGGTGCTGCAGTTGTGGCGTTGCCAGCTGGCGGCGTGTATGCCGTCGGGTTCCAGCCGTAGCGGTCCAGCAGCGAGAGCATCACACCATTTGTCCAGCCGAAGCCTGCGATACACATGATGGCTTGACAATGCTCACTGGCATCGACACCACAGCCACACTTGCCTCACGCTTGACACATCCTGGTGCAGCTCGCGACACACTCACCTGACTGCACAGAGTACTCTCCGCCTCCTCCCGAAACGCCGAGCGCCGTGGCGTCGTACTTCTCCACCACTGCGGACCAACGCCACAGCTCAATCCCATGCAGCTTCCTTGCCGCGCTGGTGAGGCGACCACCCAGTTCTGCTTCTCTCACACCCCGCAAGGCAGTCTGGCACCCAGAAAACAGCGCACTCTTGTGGAAGAACTTGGTCCCGGCGCCAGACCAGCTCTCGAACATGGTGAGCAGCCAGCGCTGCGCAATGGAGGCCGCCATCTGCCGCCCCTCAGCGCCTGCACCAAAGCAGTGGTCCAAGGGTTCAAGGCTCGCTATCGTGATCTTCTGTGCTGCGCGTATTGGCGGCTACTACCAGCATGAAGGGTGAGCGCCGACCACACCTGTACACGGGTGCTTAGAATCGTACATAAAGGACGACCATCGACTGCCCAGTGCGCTCACCACCATAATTCTCTAGCGCCTCGATGATGATGTCCTGCAGCGGCGGCCAGGCGTTGGGGGCGTCCCACTGTTGCCCGGTGTTGGTGTCGGTGGTCGAGATGCCGGCGGGCCCCAGCAGCCCCGAGCGACTGAAAGCGTCCAGAGCCGCGAGCGCCTGCGGCCCCTCTGCCGGCGCGATGCCGACCTGCCCAGGGTTATGACAGTCAGCATGTAGGAACAGAGGGCACAGAAGACGCGACCGCAAGGCCTGATACCGGCAGCGGCGCCAGACAAAAGGAAATAGAGAGTGAGATGAGCAGTCTGTACCCAGAGTGGGATGAAGTTGGACACGAAGTTGCCGGGGTTCTGCTCCACCAGGGACACGCCGCGCGGTGCGCTGCCGCTGATGACCAGGTCCCGCCACTGCCCTGTCGTGCATGAGATGCTGGCAGGGTGACGAGGTGCATGATGCCCCCAAGGGAAGACCTCTCAGCCGCAAAAGCCTCCGACCAGTACAGTGCATGCGTCATGTGCTGGCACTGCGCAGGGGACGCCTAGCTGCAGAAATTCAGTTGATTGCTATGCCCTGTGCAACAGCGGCGCAGCCATAGACGCGCCTGTGCTGGCGTCCCACATGAGGGCCTGGATGGCCTCGTGGCGCTGCGCCGCCAGCGCTGAGAAGCGCGTGGCGTTCCCAGTGTCATTCAGCGCGAGGGCAAAGTCGGCGATGTTGCGCTCCATATTATACAGGTATGCATTGAGATCTGTCGGCACAATCTGCACATCGGAGCGTGGAGGTCGTCAGCATCATACTTGCTGTGGTCATGCTCGAACTTTCACATGACGCATGTCATGCGAGACCGGCCCGACTGCAAGATGCGCCGCTGTGGCATGCGTGGCAGTCCTGACCTGCGTGGTGCGGATGGTGCTCAGGTTCATGCCGTCGGCCAGCCAGCGGGAGGAGAAGTCCCAGCCCGACTCGGCGCCCGACGCGATGTCCGTGTACAGCTGCTTGGCGGCGGTGGCGTTCAGGCCCTCTGCCGTTGCCACATCCTCGCTGCAGTTGGGCAAAAACGGAGCGGTCAGCAGCATCTGCTTGCATGTTCGTCTGGTCACATTGCCGCTGTCCAGCTGCTTTGTTGGCAGCGGCCGTGTGTGCAAAACCTGTGCCATGGCCATGGTCACACAGCAGCTGCCCGTTGCCAGCATGACAGGCACCACTGAGGCTCTCCCACAACTGCACATCGTACACGTACTTATAGGACTCAGGGCGTGGCAGGTCCCACTCGGCATGGTACCGTGACACGTTGTACACTGTGTCGCTCAACCCGTTGGCGGCGCGCGCTCGCACCAGCTTTGGTGCTGACATCCAGTACTGGTGCTCCTGAATCAGCAGCTGCAGGCAGCAGAACCGCATCGTCACCCATCTGTACCATTAGGCCACACGAACTGGAAGTACGCGCAGGGACAAAGGCTCCCGCAAAGGCTAATCAACTACTATACTAGTGAGTCAGATGGATTCTGTCCACTTGTTCAGACTACGATGGGCTGCCGCTTTCACCCTGCAGGACGGGCACACTTACTGGCAGAGCAGTGGTCAGCAGCGTCTGGTTGCGGGTGGCAGCGTACACGATCTTGATCATGGCCGACAAGAGAGGCGGCTGGCTGCGGTTGAGGTAGTACGTCCTTGCACCTGCACAGTACAGGGAATATTGACTATTTGGCTTGCTCGCTCATGATCCTGCATGTCTGCATTGCTAATGCATGTGTTCCGTCGACGAGCATGCTGACTGTCATTTGGAGAGATCACCATTGGGAACGTGACCATAGGTCTTCAGCAAGCTGAGCAGGTTGAAGCACATGTCCTCAGCTGTCGTGTTCATCCTGCTGACCAGCAGTCCCTTGAGGATCCAGTACGAGTCCCTGCAAGCATCGGACACATCCCGAGTGAAAGGATACCAACAGAAGCTGCCTGCGATACGGCCTGCACATCGCCTCGAACACGGCACGTCGCCCTCGGCTTCAACCGCCTACTTCAACAGCGCAGCTCTGCCGTCTAACATTAGCATCACCCTCACCAGTAGTACAGCTCCCGGAAGCGCGCCCCGGGTACCACAACACCGTAGGGGATGGGCAGCAGGCTGTACCTCTCGGGCGTCTCCACCACTGACTTGTTCTCCTATGCATGCGGCAGCCAATGCATGTCTTGAGACAACTGCATCTTTGACTACCTGTATGGGTTGCAAACCGTGGTAACGCAGGAGGCTGCCATGCTGTATCAGTGGCATGCTGCACCGACGCCGCACCACTCGGTACAAGTCGTTCCACAGGTCGTGCACGTCTAGCGCCCACTGCCGCACAGCTGTGGAGTTGACGAGCGGCAGAAAGTTCGGCGGCGCCGCATTGAAGTCGTCCGCCTGTGCCGCCGTCAGCTCACTGCAATATGCATACATGCCTGCATGTTCAAAACTGCGCCAAGATCCTCCGTACATGCAGCACCCAATGCGGCATGTGCACCTGCCCGGCGGGCCGAAGTTCTCCTGCAGGAATCCCAGCAGCGTGGAGTTCTTGTATTTTGTCGGCCCGCCCTCCCACTGCGGAAGCGCATTGAACGCCGCGGTCGCTGCTGCGGGCGACACCGTCAGCGGCTTGTCCCTGTTAGGGGAATGACAAGCTTACATAACATCCGACATGCTGACATGCATAGAGAAGCTGCATCTTGCAAATTAATCCATTAATGATACAAAATGGAATATAATAAAGCGACAACCACGATGATAGGCTGGTTCTCACACGAAGTGCTTGCTGTCCCTGAAAAAGTGGTTGGTCTGCAGCGCATCCAGCACCGGGCCAGTCGACCACAGGTTGAGCCCCTGCAGCTGGTTCGACTGGGGAGCGGACGCAGGCGGCGGCCTGCAGAAATAGATTTGTTATTAGTTTGCGGGGCAATTTGGACATTTTGATCTGAATGTAGCTACTTACTGCAATGGGAAACCCCCAAATGCCCCACCAGGGTAGCGATCGATACTTGCGCTTAGAATTAAGCCCTTGTCCAACAGCAAGCGCCAGAGTCGATCCTTTAACACAGTTATGCCACCGAACATCTCCACCGCTTGCAGCGGCAGTGGGGGCAATTTGGTCAGATGTGTCTAGGCACAACAGCAGTTGGACTGCAAGCAGCTGTCGATGCTTCATTTGCTGTTACTAATTGCTAGATGTCCCAGCACGGCATCGTGCCAGGCTGAGTCCCAAGCTGGACTGAGACTGTTCGAGTATGAGTGCAAGTTTGCGCGCCGCCGCGCTCGACCCAATCAACGGTTTTCGCGAAACATATGGGGTATATGATTGTGGTTCCACCTGGCCTTCAAGCTAGTGTGTCGGATTGTTTGATTTTGCGGCGCAGCGAGGTTACAGCTCCGTTGTGAACCCGAGCAACCCGCAAAATGTTCCCAATCGCACTTCAGTCAGAACTTGATGACCTCCACAGCTGCCCTGTGAATGCTGCGAGAGTCACAGGACTTTGTTTGACTATCTGCTCGTTGACAAGGTGGCGACAGGGCATGCCAACCACGCTACTCTCAATTTGGTCCACGACCGAATTCGGATGCTACAGAATGGAAGTGCGATCTCAACGCGTCGGCGTGCACGACCGTCCAGCAACGTAGAACCGAAGACACAGATCTAACAATGAATTGCAGATGCGCGTCGGCCCGTTTTAATCCATTGCGTTGTCAGTTCTGAGACGCGACGTCGGATCTGACCAAATTGCCCCATGACCAAATTGTCCCGAGCTCCTTGTATGTAACGTTTGACTTTGGCCCTCGCGTGACAGGCATTGTCTCGCGCTGTCCATGCTGCGAGGACAGCGGCCAGCCGTGATGCATGCTACACAAGGAGTGCAGTAGTGCGAAGTATACCTTGCGCCCTCTGCGCCAGCCAGCATGCTCAGCAGAGCTACGGCTGCGACTGCAACCGAAAACATGGCAGCCAAATTCGATCAATGGGAACGGGAAACTGCAGGTCTGCCCGATCTGTTCCATCAGTCATGATTGAGGTACAGTCACCAAGAAGCTGAGATCAGCCACCTGTGCGCGGGGTCTCAGACTGCGTCGCAAGGCCAAAGAGCAGCTGAGATTGCAGTCTAGTGTTGTGTAGTGCGTGGCAGTCACGCTCTGAGGGCTTCTGGACGACGACGCTCTATAATAGCCACCCTGTGTTGAGTTGAGGTCAGGCGGTATCAAGAGGAGCGCGGCTGCAGCATTTCCGCATTTGCGCCTCCACAATCGCACATGAGACGACATGTAGCTTCGCGGCAGCAGACGCTGTTGCGCGCATGTTTTTGAACAGTACTCGGAAACTGCACACTCGGCAATGATCCGGCAACGAACAACAGACCAAACTCGCACGGGAAGCGCACACCATAGCTTCCTGAAATCGCCGCTACCGGCAGCAAGAGACTGCTCACGATGTATGCCCTGCTGACCGTCTAGCTGGCTGCAGCAGCCCAACTGTTTGCACTCAAGCGCGGACTGTGCACGGTTGTCCTAGGCGTGGTCAGGTCGTCAGAGGCGTTTTCGACAATGTCGTTTGGGCCTTCGTGTGGGTTGCCTGCAAACCAACTCCGCAACCCCACCCAAACTCACAGCAGGCAAGGCTGCAGCAACATCCCTATGGTCTACGGGCCTGAGCAGCTGCCGCGGCAGCTTGGCGCCGGGCAGCTGATCAGCCACCAGCGCTGCCTGCGGGTTAGACAGCGTGCCACACACCTGCCCGTGGCTGCGGCCACAAAGGGCCGGCTGCCTCAGGGCGGCTGGGTGCCGCAACTGCCGCCGCACCCCCTGCAGATGGCCGACGATGGCCACGCTGCAAAGGCTCCGCCGCCCCAGCCCCAGCCGCAGCGCAGACGGCCACCCCTGCAGCGCATCGCAACTCCGCAGCACTCGCCTCCGGTGTCGCTGCCAATGCCCCAGCAGCCGCAGCTGCTGCAAGGCCACAGCCCAGCAGAGCATGCACAGGAGTACAGGTGGGCGCTCCAGCTTGCTTTTGACCATGTGCTTTGGTGGTGTGGTCCAACCTGCACACTGCCTGGCGCTCAACGGCTGTCTACTCACTTGCGTATAGCCTAATCTCCACATGCACCGATGTCCCCGACAGGCAGCCGCCGCCACATGTGCCAGCAGCGCCACCGTTGCACAGCGCACAGCAGCAGCGCTGGCCACGGCTGCCTTACCTGATTGTGGTGGAGGGGCTTAGCGACAAGGCGGCAGTCACTGCCGCAACCGACTCCCAGGTGCCAGCAGCTGCTCAGTTTCACGGTCAACAGCAACCCAGCATGCTGGCGATGCTGTGCACATGTGATGAGGCCTGCCGTGCACCAGCATGTCGACTGCATTTGTCAAGTCTGGCGAAGAGGATCCATCCACACAGGGCCTTGCTGCTCACTCCAGGTGTTTGTGCTGCGGGGCGCGGCGCATGCCATGGACAGCAACACGATCGATGCGGTTCGACGCGCCGCGTTTGGCATCCAGCACGGGCCCCAGCTGCACGGCATCATAGTCCTGATGGACCCTGATGACGCCGGCCGCCGAGGTGCTTCCATACCCCACCCTGTGTCCTTTAATCGGGTACATCTGTTTTGCAGCTGAGCCATCGTCTCAGCGTTTGTAGGGTGCTAACCCCGTGGCGTGGGGTTATGAGGAATGTGCTTTAAGCTCCTGTGCCTCTGCGCAGGGCGCACCGCTCTGGATGGAGCGTTTCCCGGGCAATGCTGGCACGCCTTCATCCCAGCGGCAGACGCCACAGCCCAGCTGGCCACAAGGTGCCGACTGTTGGGTGTCGTTCGTTGTCGTTCAATTGGGGACGACCATCACTCGAGGCCCAGTTTGCAGCATCAGCGTGCGCCTTCCACGCCACTGTGCATCAACTAGGCATCGCAGGCTACCCTGCTGGTGAACAAGCTTCCACCGCATTCATCAAAGCCACCAGCAAGGTGACGGCGACTGATGCTGTCTTGCAGGAATCACAAGGCGGGCAACATGGGCGTGGAGCATGCAGCGCCAAACACAATCCTTCGGGCGCTGGCGACCGCGCGGCTGTCGCAGCCCGAGCGCCGGGAGTTTGATCGCGAGGATCTGGTCGCACTGGGCCTGATCACCGAGATGGGCGCCCAGCAGGCCCAGACCCAGGTGAGGCCGTGCTGTGCACGAGTGCCTAAATCATGCATCTGACCAGCGTCGGTCGTCCTCGGCATTGATGCTTGGGAGCGGCCAACAGTCGAGGGGTACCTGAAGCCACAACCTTGCTAGCATGATCTCAGCATACTGTGGATCCTGCGTGCTGGACAGCATCGAGAAGCGGCTGACGTTGCTCATGAGCACGAAGCTGGTCCAATGCTCCAACCTCAGCACAAGCGTTTTTTGGGCAAACTCCAGGGGAGCGCTGGCAATACCTCGATGGCGCCGGTGATGCGGGAGCTGGTGGGCCGCCTGCTGGGCATTGGCCTGTGCGATGGCAAGCAGCTCGTCCGGCAGCTCAACCGCTTCGACTTCACGCACCACGAGGTGCGCCTGCTGCCCAGTCTGCAACCAGCTCTGGAGGGCGCAAGTATGCGTTGTGCATGGCGAACTGCGCCTCGCACAATACTGTGGACTGAAGTGTGCTAAGGGTAGAGCACCACTGCTGTGCCCACAGTCAAGCATGCAGACTGTCGCCCTTGTGTACGGTGCAGCTGGCCACGGCAGTGAAGCTGGCCCGGGGCCTGCTGACGGAGCGGGTCAGGGAGCTGCGTGAGATCAGGGAGCGGCGGCGGCAGCAAGCGGCGGCCGGGGCGCAGTAGGAAGCAGGAAGGGGCTGCTTGCGGTGCGGCAGCGGCAGCAGGCACGCATGTCGCAGCGCACCAGGAAGCCGGTGCTGGAACAGCTGCACTGACAGCAGGGTGCGTTTGGGTAGAGTTTGAAGGAAGGAGGAGCTTTTGTGAGGTGTGATACTTGCAGGACCCGTGCAGTTGCTGTGATGCTTGTAGCCAGGCTGCATGGCGATAATGTGTGCAGGTGACGGGCTGCCCGATCTTTTCTCGGCAGACGACAGCTGTGTTGCACAAGGTGTGTGCGGTCCTCAAGCTCAGCTGCGCCAGCTACATTGAAGCTGCACTTCCCAGTTTGTCGTCATCATGTACAGTAGGGCTCTCTGGATAGATATGCAGGTGGTTCAGCAATCGTGGCATTGGCTGTCGTGTGATTTGCATGCGCAGCGTTGCTTCAGGTGGTTTTAGGCGTGCAGTTGGGTGCTAGTGGTTTAGCCTTCACAGCAGTGTTCACAGTTCGTGCTACATTCACAGTACCTTCCGTATCTGAGAGAACGCTACCATTCAACACACGAGCTGGAACTGCTGGCGGAAGCCTCACATCGACTGTCTGAGCTGTCCAACCAAAAAGGAAACAAGCACGACGAGTACTGGATGACAAAATTTCAAGGTTTCTTCGCAGTTCAAAAATTGCACGGCGTCCCCTGCCGCTGTTGTATGTCTGATGCCACACTTGTTCTCAGGCAACACCGCAACTCCACGGCCCAAGCATTCTGCGCAGCTGGCTGATCACACTGCTGCTCACATATGCTTTGACTGAGTATACGACTGAAAGCAGCCAGCGGCTTCGACACGATAGCAAAGTCAGTTGTTGTTGTCCCCACCGCCCGTCAACTTCGTGGCACCTGTGTGGCACACACAATTTATGCTGGTAGGCTCAGTGGCAAGCCTGGTTGGATGATCAACAGCCGTGCCAGCCGTCGTGAAGGTGCAGGTCAGCTTGGCACTTGTCCCACCTGAGATGCCATTCTTGATCCATTGGCGGATAGTCTGCACAAACCCGATGTACCTGCATGGCCACAAGATGGATTAGCACATGCCGCATGCCACGATTGCCGGATGTGAACTGGTGGACACATCTGAGTTTCCTTCCTCTAATGCTTGTAGAAGCAAGGCACTTACGTGGGGTTTTGTGCGGCGCCACCCGTGAACTGCTCGGGCCTGTACCCCTCCTGGCCCTGTGGCCATTGCAGATGCGGGACACTTGACGGGGGACACACTCTTCAGGGGGTGGCTCAGAGCAGACAGCACTCACAGGTTGACCAGCTCATGGAATTGACCAAGGAAGCCACACCAGAGCGAGGCATCCCTAATGCGATGCAGCACTGCAGCATATGGGACAAGTTATCGCACCTGGATCCACCAGATGAAGCCGAGGGAGGCAATGACGGCGGCGGTGGACACAATCATGGCCAGGCCGCACATGAAGGACAGGATGTACTTGCGGCCGGCGATGGCGTAGGTGAACAGCAGGATGGGCGGCAGCGCATTGTACAGGCACCAGATGATGGACACCAGCAGCGGCGACACAATCACTGCGCCAGTGAACACCTGCAGGCATGTGCAAGGGCCTTATACGCTGCACATCACCACTGGCAGACACCGACACATCATGGCAGACATCGCATGTCTCAACTCTATTTGAACATAGAATTTTCATGAAACATGAAGGTGTGGCATGGTCTCGCTCCTTGAGAAGCAGTGCATCGGATGCAATGTGCAGCTGAATGTGATGTGAAGGTAGCAATGACCCAGAACATAGGCAGCAAGATCGAAGGGCAAAATTGAAGGCAATTAGCACCTGGAAGAGGCCCACGCCCATGGTGAGCAGGTTGATGAACAGACTGAGGCCATGGATCCACAAGTCCTTGAATGCGCTGCTGCCGACCTTGGAACCTCCCTGCGAGGGATAGGACATGCAAACGGCTAGGTACATCTGTAACTGAGGGCTACGCTCGTTTCAGCTGGAAGCAGCTACCGTACATACGCCGCGCGCTGCTGGGAGGCACAAACATGGGCAGTGACACCACATGCCCCCACCTTGGCGGTTGCCTTGAAGCTGATCGACGAACAGCAGCAGGCGGCTGTGAAGCTGCGCCACATGGCCTTGGCATACGTCCACCAGAACAGCTGGTTGGCGAGCCCCGCGAACCACAAAGCTGGCAGATGCCTGCAGGTTGACCAGGAGCTCGCTGTGCTGGGCTTTGTTCAGCACAACGGCAAAATAAGACTTGCCTGCCATCAGCTCTGGCATGGCTGGCTGTGCTTTGACATCACAACATGAGCATGTGTCATCAGCAGCTCATGGTGTTGCAGTGGAGCACATCAAGGCGTACCCGGGGTGCCTGAAGTAGTACAGCACGCAGCAATTGGCGAAAATGTAGATGGTGGACCCCAGCGCCATCCAGAAGTTCACCACCATAGGAAACACGCCTGAAACGTGCATGAGCGTCATCAGCAACATGACTCTGCGTGCATGCACCATCACGGCAGCCATGGCAACATGGGATAAGACAGACCCGATACAAAGCGAGCCAACAAACAGCGGCGTCCTAGGGAATAGTGAGATAGACCCACAGCAACCAGACTCACCGACCCAGATGGTGATGATCGGCACCGCCATGAAGATGGGCGTGGTGAAGGCATTGATGACGTAGGACCAGACGCCAGAGCAGTACAGCATGCGCGACAGCCAGTCCAGGCGCGAGCGGAACAGGGGGCAGTACTTGCGGCTGAAGATGATCTGGAAGTGGCCCTGCAGCACATTCACCATGCAGTGTCAGGCTTGGGCTGTGCAATGTGGCACACCGTGGGTCACATGGTGAGTGACAGCGCACAGCCATAGCTGTGGTAAAGAACGCCAATGTGGTGCCCACCTTTGTCCACCGGGACCGCTGCTGGAAGCAGTTGCGCACGCCATCTGGGGCCTGCAGCAACCATGAACGACTGTTGGATGCGTTGTAGACAACACGCCTGATCCTCATGGTTTGAGGCATGAATCTTGATGTACTCATGTATGATGTGAGATAACAGCTAGGCAGGTGGTGCAGGTGCTCATCGGAGGTTGGGTGAGTCGAAATACAAGTTGGAGGGCGTCACCTCGCCCACAGCCAGGTACTGGTTGAGGTAGCGGCAGTGCCAGCCGTTGCGCTTCATCTCCATGCCCAACGCAAAGTCCTCTGTCAGCGTCCAGGTGGGCGTCCACCCCGCCTCCTGGTAGGCATTGGAGCGCACCTGCCAAAATGATAAGGATAATGATCAGAATAATGATGTTGCAATGAAGTGGTCAGTGATGCGAGCAAAAGCAAGCAGGACTGCGGAAGACTCTCGCAATACCGCAGGTGCGTGTGCAAGGATGCTGCAGCGCTGAGAATGAGATGTGTACCATGAAGTTCGTGCCGGTGCACGAGATGAAGTCCAGCGCATCATACCCCGTCTGCATGTACCTACAGGCATTAACCGCAAAGTGTCCGTGAGGTTCCATCATAAGCAAGGTCGCCTGTGGCAGTCTTGACGATGTTTGGAGTGGTCATGAAGCAAAGGCGGCAGGATGCGCACTGCCAGAAGTGCAGGTTGGAGTGGTTGAAGATGTCGTTGGTGCGGCTGAGGTTGCTGTTGTACTGCGGTGACAGCACCTGCAACGGAAGCACAACAGTCTGATTGCCCCAGAAGACCTGCTGTGTCCGATCAGAGCACAACATAAAGGGCAGACGCATGACTGTGGAATGACTGGGGTAAAGGGTCACAGCTCACCATGCCAACATTGTCGCCGGCGTCAAACATGGGCGTCATCTTGAGGAAGAAGTCCGGCTTGCAGACCTGCAGCTCGCGACTGACATATTAAGGACTGCCGGCGTGCAGGATGCAGCCTGCACAGCCATCAGAAGCTACAGTGGCTTGAGGCTGCACCGCACCTGGTCTGCATCAAAGACGCCAATCAGCTCGTCCGGCGGGATGTAGCAGCCGGTGGGGTAGATCTGCTGCAGCACGTTGTTCATGTTGTTGCTCTTGCCGTTCATCTCGCCCTTCTTGCGCACACGGCCTGCGCAGCGACGACTGGGTCGATGCACTGGACAGGACTGGACCATCACTCCAGCAGAGTCCATCCTGCATTGCTCTGAGCTTGCTGCTGCTACACATGTATCATGCGGGACAAGGTGCGGACCTGAGACATAGATGACATCGTCAGGTAGGGACTCCACCCAGTCGCGCTTCAGGGGGTCCTTGCCATCGTCGCACATGTAGATGGTGCGGGTGCAGCCCTCAGGCATCTCCGACTCCCGCAGCGCCATGATCGTCAGCTGCACCGCAGCAGGCCAGCAGATTACACAACGATCCTGGCTGCACCATGACGGCTGCCGCCTCTTGCTGCGTCACCGACGGCATCACCAGCAACACTGCTACATGCGCTTTGCCCAATCACACAGCGACAGCCATGATATTGACAAGCATCAGGCACGAAATCACATCTGTATACTGCCTGATGCCACGGCGGTCGATCTGGTGGTGTGCCCATAGCACAGCAACATTGGGCGAACACAGGTGGCGTCTCACCTGCAGGATCTGCAGGCTCTCCTTGTAGCAGGGCACCAGGCAGCGGACGTGGTACTGCATGCCCGTCCTGACGGGGCCCATCAGCGGCTTCGTGCCCGGCCGATCCGTGTCCGTGGTGTAGAACAGGTGGTTCAGCCCATACACGATGGTGGTGGTGCTGCCGATGATCTCGATCACCAGGATCACGATGCCATACCTGCACAGGTGCCACTTTGCAGATCAACGTCTTGCTGTGTGGCACTTATATGCACACCTGGCTGCCACAGAACTCCGGCACTGTCTTGTTGAGGACACCACAAGCCCAGTGTCATTCCATCCAAAAACTTGAACTTGGGCTGCACTGCAGACTCACCATTGGTACTTGGCGCCCAGGTTCAGGGTCTTGGCGGCACGCACGTAGATGTAGAACACCAGCGCCGCCAGGTAGAAGAACATAAGTGCCCAGCCGATGATGCTGGGTCGCGTGGTGCGGTGGTACGGCCGCTCAAACACGCCTTTCTGCCGTGGCTTGGTCGCGGGAGGAGCAGCCTGTATGACGTGCCACTGACCACTTTCATGCACTGCAAGTCAGGTCGTGTGGCACCCTCTTGACACCACACGGTGACTGTACTCTCCGTGACCCTAGAACGCTGCGAGATGACGCTTCTGAGGTGCGCAGCTGTCCGCGGCATGCGAAGCTCTGATCCCAGCAGTTTTGATGTGTTGCAGTTTACATTCCATGCATCTGTAGCTGACAAGACTCACCTTGGCCTCCATATCATACATCTTTGTGAATGCGGGCGCCAGGAAGCTCTTGCCATCCTCGCCACCGCCCGGGATCACGCTTGCAGCGCCGTCTTTGCCCAGCTCGTCCCTCGCATTCTGACTGAAATGCTTGCCGCCCTGCAAATCATGCCGAGTAAGTCGTTCATCACAGCACTTTGACAGCTGCACACTTAGTGACTGGGTAAGGGGCGGGGAGCGTGGAGCTGACGCTGTTTTGCTGCACAGCAGTATTGAGCGTCCCTCACCGAATGCTGCGGAGGCGCGTAGCTGGACTGCATGTTGCGGGAAGCGTATTCGTATGCGGGCAGCCTCGCCGGGGGCGGCTCAGCGCCTGGCTGCAGCGGCGGCAGCTCCTGTCCGTCAGGGCCCGGCATGTGCCGCAGCATGTTGGCGTCCTGCAGGCCGCAGGGGTCAGAAGGCATTACAGGTCACGAGCCACAACAGGGTGCCATCTGCCTCGGCTGGTGCTGTCACTAGACAGGTGTTACACTGCATGCCTGCGAAAGCTATATGATCACGGCCTGATCTTGCCAAGCATGAGCCCTGGGAGGGACCAGGACAATCCCAAAGCCAGCAAATGCTCCTGATGTTTGCGACTTGACCATCCTGACATCCCAGCCAGCCAACACCATCTCACGGTTCTCGGCAGCCAGCAGCAGGGCAGAACCCTCCGGTGCCGCAGCCAGCACTCACCCTGTACACGGGCGGGTACATGAACTCGCCGCCGCCGCTGCTGGTGCGCCGGTGCGCCTTGGCAGCTGAGGGTGCGTATGGGTCAAAGTACTCGTCCTCGCCTGTCAGCCGCGCTGTCGGCGACTCGCCGCTGAGCGGCGCCTGCTGCGGCGTCGGCGCCTCATGGGGGTACGCTGCATAGGGGTCCGCCTGCATCGGCTGCTGGCTGCGGAGCTGGCGCTGGTACGCCTCCGCCTGCCGCTGCTCCTGCATCCACTGCAGCTCCTGCTGCTCCGCAGCGCTGGGGCGGCGCTGCGCCGGCTGCTGCTGCTGCTGCTGTGGGGGCCCCGCCCCACCCTGGAAGCCGTAGGGGCTGGCGCCAGCAGGCGGCATCGTCTGGTCATATGGCCCCGTGGTGCGGCGCCCCGCCATGCCCGGCGCCGCGCTGCTCGCGATGCGCTGCTTACACTAGCTGCAGCACCTCAGCTGCGCGTCGCTTCCCCTGCCCGCTCCAGTTGCCTGGCGCACCTGCACCTGACGCACCTGCACTAGTAGCAAACACGGGATTTAGCTTTGACGCATGCATCGCACAGCCCTGTGTAGTGTTGCACCTTCAAAGTGATATGCATGTTGCTGGTCTGCAGCTATCCCCGTGCCACCCAGTGTGGCCACGGTCGTCATGGTCCTTTCGGTCAAAATTGCATTGAAACGCTGTGATGGCCATCTGCCGACAACGGATGGCAATAGAACGCCCACACAACAATACGAGGCTGACAACAAGACATGTGCTGCACCTCATAAGCGACAAGGCGTCGAGCAGTGCAGATTGTACCAGTCCCCAAGCTTGACAAGCAACCCCTTCGACGCGCACGGATGCATGTAGATCAAAGTACGAAGATGTGTATAGGCATGTGGAGCCGGATGCAAACGAGGGCGGGGCTGTCCCAAGGCTTCCCAACCGACTCGACTTCTGGCCCCGGTTCTGAAGCTCGTTGGCGGGCATGCTGCATTGTGGATGACATACTGACGACCAGCGTCAAGCAGTGTTGAAGGACTGCGTCGAGCATTCATAATGTTGAGAGCCTGCACCTTGGCAATCTGGTAGTCGGTCGGCAGGTCGGGGTCACCGGTGGCAACGGCGCCGTGGCCGACGCGTGTGTAGTTTTGCGTGCAACAAATTGCTGTTTCAGGTTTCTGACAACAGTGCTGTCGGTTTTGAGCGCGTCGGAAGATGAGAGCCGAACGCCAACACTGGTGAGACCTCGTGAGCAGGTGCAGACAGCTACTGATAAAGGTACTCGAGCTTCCTATATACAGCACGGTAACCGAGGCAACTTTGGCTTCTATGTGGGGCACTTCCACTGAAGCACTGTGCATGCATATTGTGATTAGGCGCAGTTTTACAAGTGAGTGGCTGTGCTCAATCCACCTCTCGATGTACGGCTGACCAAGCAAGAGTGTCACATACTCGGCGATCTGGCACGGGTTACAGCAGAGGCTTATGCAGCTGCAAGAAGCCGCGGCTTTGTGAAGACGTTGATCACATTATGATGATAAGATAGGTCAAAGATAGGTCTGCAGGACGAAAACAAGGAAACAGGAACACTGGGCAGATATGGTGTTGAATGTGCGGCAGAAGCAGACCGGTGAGGTGCCCTTGCTGCATTCTGTGCACAGTCACTAATGCGAACAATTTTTTAGCATTTGATGACTTGTTGTTCCGCGGTAGCCTATTTCACCACCTAAAGATTGCTGCCATCCAACCTTGCACAGATGCGGTCGTGCGGATGCTGCATCTGAATGCTCCGCCGGCAGCCAATGGACGCAGCGCAGCGGCGCCCACCAGCGAGGAAGAGTACTACAAGGTACTGGTGCTGGATGCATTCACGAAGGACGTCATGGCGCCGCTGCTGCGCGTGAACGACCTGCGGCGCCACGGCATCACCCTGCACCTCCTGCTGGAGGTGCCTTCGGAAGCAATGACACGCCGTGCAGCGAGCCTCTGAGCAGGGGAATCACCAGCGGGACATGTCAACCACGGTGCATCACAGTCAATCAACACGCTGCAGTGTCTGCCCGAGCTGCTGCAGCGTGTTGATGCCGCAGCTGATGAGCGTTGTTGCACCTGCAGAATGAGCGGCAGCCAATTCCCGATGTGCCAGCGGTGTACTTTGTGCGCGGCGGGGAGGCGGCGGTGGACGCGGTGGCGGCAGACGCGGCGAAGGGCCTGTACGACGCCATGCACCTGAACTTTGCGCCGGGGCTGCCGCCGCCGCTGCTGGAGCGCCTGGCCGGCAAGCTGGTGACAGCGGGCGCCGCCCACCGCGTGGCCAAGGTATACAACATGCTACAAACTGGGCAGCGCACCTGCAGACCACGCTCCGAACGGTGAAGGTGGTTGTATGTAGGTGGGAACGCACGACCTGAACTGCACATCAAGCTCAGATCTGCATCCACGTGTTTGGGCAGGTGTTTGACCAGTACCTGGCGTTTGCTGCCCTGGAGTCGGGGCTGTTCTCGCTCGCACAGCCGCACAGCTACCTGGCGCTGAACGACCCAGCAGCAAAGGTGCTCCTGATTTGCTTGTTGCCCGTCATGTATGTTCGCAACGCATTGCTGCAGTGCAACGATGTCCTCAGGTCTGCACATCAGAGTTCACTTATGATCTCACTCGCCACTGTGCAGGACACTGATGTGGAGGCAGCCGTGTCAGCAGTGGTGGACGGCCTGTTCGCAGTGCTGGCCACCATGGGTGTTGTGCCCATCATCCGCTGCCCGAAGGTGAGGACACCGGTTTGATAGTGCTGGCATGGCGACGCACAACAAACGATGCAGTGGCACGTATTTGCGGCGAGTCATCACATATCAGCAAGCTGCACGGGAGCCATCCTGACGCCAAGACCTGGACTGCAACAGGGCGGCGCAGCCGAGGCAGTGGCAGCGCAGCTCGAGGGCAGGCTCCGGGCTGCGCTCAAGTCGCGCGCCAACCCCTTCTCAGAGGCGACGCCAGCGCTCGCCGGGCAGCTGGGGCGCCCGCTGCTCGCGCTGTTCGACCGCTCCTTCGAGCTCAGGTAGTTCTGCAGACGTTCGAGGACTGTAAATGTGCAAGATGGTCCGCATTCACGCACACAGTGTTGGCTGCACGCAGACGTATTAAAACTTCATCGGGCGCTGACAACTGTGCATGCATGCTTTGTGCAGTGTGGCTCTGCAGCATTCCTGGACGTACGCGCCAATGGTTGCGGACGTGCTGGGCATGTCGCTGAACCGGGTGTCCATCCCGTCATGGCCGGAGCCCGGCGTGCCTGCGGCACCCCCAAAGTCTTACGAGGTGGGCCACAGTACCATCCGGCTGCCCTGGTCAGTGCTGGTCCCACTGCTCAGCTTGCTCACATTTTGTCCACGCAGCCCCCAAAAGTACATGTAGGTGAAACCAGGTGAAACCATGAGACTTGTGTAGGTGAAACCAGTCTCATCTGCACATGAGAGCCACCTACTGGTAATTGCCTCCGATGGCAGTGCAGGTGCATGAGGGGGACTTCTTCTGGGACAAGAACGCCCGGCAGCAGTGGCCGAGCGTGGCGGAGGACCAGTCCAAGCAGCTGGCCGAGTACCGGGAGGCCATCAACGAGATCAACCGCACCACCGGCGCCGGCATCAACCCCGACGCCGTCGCCGACGACATGCAGCAGGTCCGCTGCCGTTTCGGCCGACGGAGCGGGAGCTGCGGTGCCCATGGAACATGTGTCTGAGAACAATGACTGAATCCATTTTTGCGCTGAAGCTGCTTGCCTCCTCGTGTTCCATGCACGCGCAGGGGTACACGCTGGTGGGTCCGTGCTGCAACGCCCAAACCATGCATCCTTACTACTGCTCAGTCTGTCGCGTCGCCGGGCTGCAGTCGCAGACCGCGGGGCTCATGGCGGCGGTGAGCAGCCTGCCGCAGCTGCGGGAGCGCAAGCGCATCATCGACAAGCACACCAACATGCTGACGGCGATCCTGGACGCCATCAAGGAGCGCGGCCTGGACCACTTCTACCACCTGGAGGAGGACTGCCTCGGCCGCAAGGCCACCCTGCAGCAGGTCGCGGACGCCGTGCAGGTGCGCTCGCCGATGCGAATGGGCTTTGCGGCAAATGTTGCTCTGCCCAAGCCCAACGGCTGGCTTTGACGCATCTGGCATGCTGCGAAAGTGACTTGCTTCCTGCTGCAAGGTGTCGCACACAGTTGTATGCTGCAGCCTCCATGCTCCACAGCCAGGGTGTTAGCACCACAGCTGTGACCATGCCACACTGCACGCACTCTGTGTGGCCTTGCTCACAAGTGGTGATGGGGACATGCAGGGCCAGAAGGGCACAGCCATGGACAAGCTGCGGCTGCTGCTGGTGTACCTGCTCACTGCTGAGGCGCTGCCTTCCGAGGACGAGCTGGGCCCCATACAGACAGCCCTGCGTGAGCGTTTTCCACGGTTATGGATAGTGCACGACCACACGCGCCTCTGGCCGCCCATCAGGCAGATACACCTGCTGAAGTCGAGATGATCGAGTCTGTTTCACGCTTTCATGACAGCATTCAGAAGAGATGCAGATTTCATTCTCAGATCCCTTATACTTCTCGTGTTGCGCTGCAGAGGCAGCAGGGGCAGACCTGGCAGCGCTGGCGTACGTGCGGCGGATGCGGCGGATGAACTTGGCAGGCAGCCGGGCGG
Organism: Diplosphaera chodatii; assembly: GCA_032358165.1. Lineage (NCBI taxonomy): Eukaryota > Viridiplantae > Chlorophyta > Trebouxiophyceae > Prasiolales > Stichococcaceae > Diplosphaera > Diplosphaera chodatii. Next base: position 2,548,785 of record JAALGY010000015.1, on the reverse strand, counting down.
CAGCCGCTCCAGCGGCGCCAGCGGCACCCGCAGCTGATGGCCTTGCGGCCTCCTGGGGCCTCAACTGGGCAGACAAGACCTTCGGTCAGGGCCTCAGCTCCCTCACCAAGGGTGCGTGTGATGTTGAACCTGGCAAGGACATTCTTCGGCTGAGCATATGACTGCGGCATCGTGTGCCTGAGGAAACAGGCATACTACTGAGCTGGTACGAAAAGCCACCAAATCCATGTGCCTGCATTCGGTGCATCTTCGGTCTGCTGCTATCTGTCTGTACGTTTCCATCGGAGGCTGTGCCAGGCTGTGCCAGCACGATCATGTACTTGGTGACGGTTTGTGGCGTGCACAAGCAGGGGTTAAGAACCTGATAGCGGGGGAGCAGCAGGCGGCGGTCACGGTGGCGGTGGAGGCGCTGATGGACGCCAAGCCCGAGGCAGAGTCCTTCGCCACCTTCGACCCCAAGGTGACCAACATCCGCAACCTCACTAAGTGCCGCCGAGACGAGCACAGGCCAGTATACGATATGCTGGGTAGACTGATTTCACACACAGACGACTGGTTGTCAGTGCAAGCTGAGCCGCCAGACCCTTCTGATGTCAGGGCTGACGAAGGGGGTTTCCTAAATCGCAGGCTACGCCGGGGCGACCTGCACGGCCACCAGGCCCGAGTCGCGAGGCGATCGTTTTCATGATTGGCGGCGGCAGCTACCTTGAGAGGGAGTCTTTAGCCACATGGGCTGGACGTGCGGCGCCGCCCAAGTCGGTTGTGTACGGCGCAACCGAGCTGCTGACTGGCGAGGCATTCGCTGCGCAGCTCGCAGAGCTCGGCCGACGCTCAGGCGCAGCGTAGGGGGTGGACATGTGGCCCAGGATCATAAAGGCTGTAAGCTTACGACAACCTAGTCAGCAGGGCATTGGCTTGCTCGGCTTGCTGTTGGACGTGTGACAGTCCATACCTAGTGATAGGTTGCTGAGTGTTTTGTGGTGTTCGTGGGACAGTCTGCACCTTGGGAGACAAATACAGGGTGCAAAGCGGGGACAAGACATATCTGCCCGTACTCTGAAGCCCCTTGATCATAGCCTGTGCACATGCATCATTTGTGCATCGGCGACTGCCTCGTCTGCCGCCGCCTCAAATGCATCAAGCCGCTGCTCAGCTGCTTCTGCTGCAGTTCCGCTGTCATCTGCGCCATGCCTGAAGTCGTCCAACATGCGCCTGCAGCACAGCACTCGAATAAAGTCGGTCGCCCCACAAGGAGCTGGTGGTGCTGCTGTGCACCAGCGCATGCCAAGGCGGCATGGTGCAGCTGTTTGTAGACATCCATGCAGCAATCTGTGCACAATAGTAGAGCAGCTGTGCGCCTACCTGCGCCGTGAGTTGAGGTCTCTTGACAGAGCGGCTTTGACTTCTGACGCCAGGTCGGGCACAGCCGCCAGCGCTGCAGCGAGCACGCTGCGGCTGGCGATGTCGAGCTGGTGGGTGGCGCTGGCGGCTGTGGCGGCGCGACCCGCTGCACGAGCTTCGTCCATGGCTGCGGTCAGCAATAAGTAGGAACCTCGGTGCATTTGTGATGCCACGCTTGCCCCCACATTACATGTGAGTGCAAGCTGACTAAAGCCGCTTGCAGGGTTGGTGTGAAACTGTCATGCTCAGTTTACGCCACCGCTGCTACCCCTACCTGCTGTTGTTGGCAGCCGATGCGGCGGGCCCCAGGCACAATGTATCCTCCTGAGGACCCACGCTGCGTCATGCTGCAGGGTGGGCGAGCTGTCAATGCAGCCGTTCTCAACCAGCGCCTCGCTGGCGTCTGGCGGCTCGAACACCTGTTACGCTGTCAGCAGAGTTGACTCGTGTGACATGCCAAGTCGGGCACTGCTGCAAATGGTGTGCACACGCTTGCGACGCACATAGCCCCAGCTCAGCAGAGGCGATAGTGGTTGACATATGTCGTGAGCCATCGAAATGTTACACCTGACACATGCTAGCGATGACTTCGTGGGGAAGACGTGCTCCTGCTGGCCTGAGGGCATTCTGTGCAATTGCATCCTCCGGCTTGACGGTGATGTAGAGCGTCACAGCTGCTGCGCCATGCTCCGCTGCCAACCTGCTGCCCTGCATGTGACTAGTACTAGGCGTGATCCAGTGTGACCTGATTCGACCTTCAGGTGTGCATCTGTTTTCGTGATGCTGACAGCCTGAGACTGCTGCGGCTGCCGACTGACCAAAGTGCCTCAGCTGTAGGGTAGCGTGCCTGACGCCGCATGCTGCGCAGGTGCATGTTGTCGTCGGCTACCACCAGCAGCGGCTGCTGTCTGGCAGCCGGTTGCGGCTGTGCGCTGCTGTTGTCAACAGTGTGCGCTGCTGTCCAATGTGCTTCCATCCCAACCTTCACATCTGCAGACAGCAGTTCCGCCACCTGTGCCCAGGCTTGCCGCCGCCCTTCCTGCTTTTGCAACCGCATTTTGCAGTTTAGTCCCTGAATGAAGTGCCAGTCTGGGGTTGCACAGCGCTGGGGTTGGAAATGTCGGGGATTGCAAGCTGTTGCCGTCAGCACCCAGCGCCGGACCTTCCATTTTGCAGGCTCAAAGCTGCCGCCGACTTGCTGATACTCGTCGAAGCAGATATGCACCACCCTCACGCCGCAGCTGGCGGACTCCTGCTCTGCATGCTGTGCTAATGCTCGTGCAAGCGTCGTCTTGCCTGCCGCTGGCAGGCCACACAGCAGCAGCAGACATGCAGGCGCCTTGGCATCCTGCTGCACAGCTGCTGCAGTCATGATGTCTCCCGGATATAGTCATTGCTCTTGCAACGCCAGGTGTAAGGCGGACGGTGGCACGAATGTAGAATTGCGCCGCATCCAGATCATGTTGTGCTCTGACGGCACAGCATTGCATCTCGATCCAGAGTCCGGCAAGAGAGACGCGCATATGATGACTGCTATCAGCTGGGAGAGTCAATCTTCAAACTGGTGGCGCAATTGCACAATCAGAACCAGACTTGCATGATGCTCACCAACAAGGGCAGCCCACTTGAATCCACATCAGAAGCTGGTATGCAGCTGCATTCTTACATTTGCAGCTATTCTGATCATTAAGCCATTGTTCCTGTGCATAGCCTGGGCTCGCACAGAACAGCCCTGATTGCGCCTTTGTCTGGTTGTTTGCAGACCTGCTCAAGGTCTGACACACGGGTGCGTCGTGAGCATGAAGGCCTGGTTTGGGCTTGGACAACCGAAGAAGAATCCCGAGCTAGCGGATGCAGAGCGGTAAGATCACGGGCCTGCACTGCTGCCTGTTCTTTTCCTCGGTCATAGTCAGACCCGTGTCGCGCACTTTATTTGGGTTCCATCATGGCGCATGCATGATCAGCATTGCATGAACCAACCTGCTGACGCAGGCAGATACCGGCGCAGACGCTGCATGCGCTGCAGGAAGCTTTCTCGAGGGCAGCACAAGGAAGTGACACCCTGAGCAAAGCACGCTTTGTGGTGAGTGGCCATGCTCTCAGCATTGGTGTACCTCTGACGTCATTCCCTGTCCGCTGCATCGTAGGTAGCACTATAACGGTCTGGATGCCGCTGTAGGACCTGGTCGGCCTTGATGAGCCTAGCCTGCCGGCGCTGTCGGATGGTTTATGGGCGGCAGTACAGAAGAGCAGTGCCCCCACGGCAACAAAGGACTCTGCAGCTGGTGCAGCTGGCGGGATCACACTCGAGCAACTCACCATTGCAAAGGTGGGGCACGAACCACCCACTTACATGTATGATGCTCCTAAGGAAGGTCTAGGCGCGATACCTCATGTAAAAGGGACCCATGTGTGGGGTCGGCTTGCCATGATACGTCTGGAATAGAACAGTGTTCGAATCCCTGGTCCTCTCGACTGCCTTCACAAGCCCGACGCTGTCGTTTGCAGTGGCATTGCCTTCACGATGGGGACCAGGCAGGGGTGGCATTTGCCTTCGGCATGCTACGCCCAGACAAAGAGGAGCATGTGTCATGGAGCTCACTGTCGGCGGTCACGGCGGCGTGCATGCGGCTGGCAACGGGGCAGGAAGCAACAGAGGAGAGTGTCACCGGCATAGTGCAAGGGTGAGTGCGCTCCAATCAGGCGGCCTGGTCAGCACACTGCATGCGCCTGCGCCCAGATGCCAACATTGCACGATCACGAACAGAGCCCACCTGCAGCTGACATGCATGTGTAGCGTCGCATGCTTGCCACCCGCAAATAGCTAGCTGTACATTACACACACATAATGTATACAGACACATACACACTGATCAGCAGGAATGTCTGCAAAACAGGGCGCAATGTCTTGCCGACGAAGAAGGAGAATCGGGCAAACACCTGACGCGCCACTCCTTTCAGATGTGGGCAAAGCGCTTTCCAGCAGTGGCCACCACCATGCGCTCCCTGCTGGCAGTTGGGGCAGCCTCAGCACAGGACAGCGGTGGCGCCAGTCACGCCCACGACGAGAGAAGGGTGCAGCTGCCACACGTGCCGCAGCTGATCTCCCTGCAGGGCTTCAATGCAGCATCCTGCCTGCTGCGGCCTGAGTGGGCATGGGCAATTGCAGCTTCAGGACTCATCAGCTCCCAGGTACCCAAATGCAAGCTGAGCGCGTCTGATATGCTTGCAATTAGGGGCTGTGTCAGCAGGATATAGAGTCAACTTACTAACAGCCAATGATGTTATCTCTGGCTCCGTTTGATGCCTGCATTCATGGCACAGCCGGCACTGAATGCTGCGGCTTGTGGCCTGTGCAGCGCTGTCAGGAGTGGCGCCTGCTGTTCAGCAGCGTAAAGCATGGGCAGAGCTTCAGCACCTTCATGGGCCGGTCCGTTGCTGCCCTTTGCACGATCTGCATCTGTTGAGGTGTCCTGCATCTGCGAACGCACTGTGCCGCACTCATACCTTGGTCCCATGCTTCATGGTTTGCTGTCTTGACACGCCAACAGGTGTAGTGGCAAGGGTGCAACGCTGGTGTTGGTCAAAGACAAGGGCGGTGCCATCTGTGGAGGCTTTGCTGCCACACCCTGGGAGCGACATGGAGACTTTTATGGTGACTGCCTTGCTGCTGACATGAATTGTGGCAGCGTTTCAGTATGCTTGACCTGTCACTGGCGACCATCCTACGCCAATGGTATGCTGGCGGAATGCAGGTAGCTTCGAGAACTTGCTTTTCTCGCTTCAGCCTGTGACAATGATCTACAAGCCATCTGGCGTGAACCAGAACTTTCAGTTCTGCGGCCAGAACTTCACTCAAGTACCTAACGGTGAGCCCTGCACGACCATGAGGTTTCCACGATGACGGCACGCACTGTCTAAGATGATGATGTCAGGTCCTGATGCACCGTGCAGGCTTGGGCTTTGGGGGTCAGATCAACTACTGGGGTCTGTATGTAGACGGCCAGTGCGACAATGGCATGAGCATGGACTGCAGCACCTACAAGAGGTACTCAGACCGCCGTAATATATACTCATACCTCAGGCCTCAAGGGCTGCATGTGCACATGTAAAGCAGATGCATTGGAAGGCACAAGGATATACAGGCGACGATTGCTTTTCATCCTGCAGTCCCATGCTTTCCAGCCAGCCCATCTTTGAAGTCGACATCCTGGAGTGCTGGCAGGTGGGATGAGCAGGGCTGCAGCTTGCCTGTGCCAGTTAAAGCTGCATGCTGTTCACTCATCCTGACAACTGTCGGATCTAAGACTGTCCTGGCGTGTCGTGCAGGTTGATTTGCCAGAGCCAGAGGATGAGGGGGCCCCAAAGCGCCGGGGTGGTGGCAAGGGCGGCTCGGTGCTCTCCCAGCGGGGCGAGGACAAGCAGCTCCTGGAGCTGGCCGGCCGCCGCATGCAGCACGCAGAGCGATAGATTGCCGGAGAATGTGCTGCACGTTGCTCTATCTGAACGTCGCTGTGCCCTTGGTCAGTGTCCAGTAGTCAAGCTGAGTCAGCAAATGGGGGAGTGTCGGAGATGCTGCAGCACCGTTAGTGCAGTAGCGGTCGGCAATCATACAATAGCTGCTTTGCGCTACCACGCTCTGTCCAGTACCGGTCAGACCAACTGGTTTCTGATGCATCTCAGGCCCAAGGCTGCATTGCCGATGGTCGTAGCGAGTGGGATGCAATCTTGAAACGACTTAACACAAATACCACCACGGCGCAAAGCATCTGTAAATGATTGCATCAATCGATGATATCGAGCACAGTGTTCTGAGAGCGTTGCAGCTGACATTGGCACGTGGAACGTGATCACCACTTGCATTAGCATGGATGCATCAGCAGCGCATGCCAGCTGCAGGCTGGTGGCAAGCTGTACAGTCAACGCATACGCACAGAGGGTCGCACCACGCAGTCGTGCAGCGTGGAGCAGCGCACTGATCAGGCCCACACCCGTACATGACGGTGATCCAGCGAGAGCGCCCGGCCATGCGACGTGCAAGTGGTTGGAACGGTCAGCTTGTCGGCAAGCAGGTACTCGCAGCGTGGCCGCAGCCAGCGGTGGCCCGTCAGACGTCCTCATTCTGGACTTTGATGGCGTGCTGGTCGACTCTGAACCTGAGGTGGGAGCGCCAGCCTGGCGGGCAATGATGTTGCTGGCTGCGAGGAGTACAGCATTTCAAGCAAGCTGGAGCAGGTTTCGATGGCAGGGTTCCGCGCAGCCAAGGACTTTTGGCCGGGAATAGTCACGGAGGCTGAGAGGGATGAGGTAGGCGCCTTGGCACCCTGTCGCTGCTCCGACCTTGGTGGCGCAGATGTCACTTGCTCACACGGTCACTTGGGTAGATGCGATTACGCAGGTGCTGGAGGGGCTGAGGGTGGCGCGACCAGTGCTGGTTGGCGGCTGGGAGACCGTCGTCATGGTCAGCTGTTTGTGTGTGCTCCAGTCAGCATGTGTATTTTGTACATCATGCATGTCCTGGTGCACTGCCGGGCACTGTAGAATGCCGAGTATACCACATTCGTGCAACACGTTTGCAGGCGCGCATCTTTGCTGAGGATCGAGATGCTGCGCCGAAGATCCTGCACGACTGGCCTGCCGTCATGGCTGCCTCGCTGAAGGTACGTCCCCCAGCGGGAGGTCAAATTCTGGCACGTAATACTGTGACACTCCATACTTGGCATGCTTTGAAGCACTGCAGCCTGTCAGGGCACGTCAGGCTGCGCCTTACACATTGTAGACTCTAACATCCACAGGCATGGGGCACGGACTTGAGTGGTCTGCGGCGGGTGTTTGAGGACGAGCGCAACTCGTGGATGGACAACGACGAGGCAGAGTGGCTGGACCTGGTGCAGCCATACCAGAATGTGGTGTCCACCCTCAAGTACACAGAGGTGCGCAGGGCTCTGATGCTGCAAAGAAGTCGTGCAGGCCTGGCTGCAGCAGAGTGGGACACTCCGCCGGCTGAAGCTGAACATGCACTGACAGTCGGAGAGTGTGGGCTTGCTCGGAAGAGCAAGTGGTGCAAGGCTTCAATACTTGACGATGTGCAGCTGCCGTTCTACATCGCCAGCTCGAAGGCGCCGCACCGCGTCAGCAGAGTGGCTGAGAAGCAGCTGGTAGGGCTTTTCAATTCCCTCCTATAGTCAAGACATATGCAATGAGCGCACCTCCTCTAAATTGAGGCTGTGTGCTACAGGGCCTGGATCTTCCAGCAGACTCTCCGCGACTGTTTGCTGGTCTGATCCCACCCACGGAGCGAAAAGCAGAGGCCCTCAGGTGCACGGCCACAAGCCTTGCAAGCGCAGCATGTCGATGTGTTTTGTGGTCATTTCCTTCAACCTGTCATGCATGTGCATGACCACATGCTACCGGTGGCCCACTCATGGGGTTGTTTGACCCCAGTGACTGATGCGTTGCACAGGGAGATCGCCAAACGGCCGCTGGTGTCCGAGGGCGGCGCCAAGATGCACTTCATCGATGACCGGTTGGAGACAGTCAGGGACATTGCATCAGACATAGTGCTCCGGGATGCAGGCCTTCGTGTGTACTTTGCAGAGTGGTGCGCATGGCAATTGCAGAGCCCTGGATTCACAACACTAATTGTTTATGAATGTCAGGCTTGGCTCTCTCAGCATGCTCTCAGCAAGCTAGCAGATGTTTTGCGCCACCCATGACACACAGTCACCGCATTTTGTGCTATGAGTGGGCCGGTCCACTGCAGGGGTTACAGCACACCGCAGGACAAGCTCGAGGCGCAGCAGTTGGAGAATGTGACCAGCATCACTCTGCCACAAATGATCGAGCTGGTGAGTTTTACTGATGCAGCAGTATGTGGCTGATGGCGCTGTCCACACAGTGACGACAGCAGTGCCCTTCCTCGGTGCAGGTCAAATGGGGGATCTTGATGGGGGTGGACGATGGCTGTGGGGATGACAACTGAGCACTATTAGGCATGTTGTGGGCAGACTTCCACACATGCAAACGGCTGCTGGCAAAGACTGCACTCCTGCTGTGATGCCTCCGGGGACAACTCTTTGTTGCATTTGCAAACTTTCGTGTCACTACGTCACTACCGTCGCCAATCGCGCTGGTCAGAACCCTATGCAACCACCAGAAGGTATATGCCGCCTCACCCTGCCCGGGAGCGAGCTGATTGTGCACCCATCTCCAACCAAAGTCTATTCTGCCGGTCAAGTCCCATTGTCCAGAAGTGCGTCTGCTGCACCCTCCCTGAGCAGTCGCCAACATGTCATGCCCGACGCCCCACTGCGCAGGCACCGCACATTATTGCATGCGGCCCCCGCGCTCAGTCCTTCTTGCCAAAGGGCCAGCCGCCGCCCTTGCCGGCCTTGGCGGGCTTCCGGGACTCTATGTCCTTCAGCTGCTCCACCAGGTCCCGCTCGTCGGCCTTCAGCTTGCTGGGGATCTTCACCCGCACATGCACCTGGCGCCAACAGACCGCACATCAGTCTGCGCTGCGTCGAGAATGGACACACGGCTCTGCAGAGTGCAGAACCCAGCAAAAGGGGGCACAGCCACACTTCATCATGTTCAGGGGCTGATAGCATCCCCTTGGCTGCTGCCAGGACACATCCTAGCCAGGGGAACCGTGCAGCACATGCACACGGCTGAGGTCCAGCCCGACACCAGGTCGAAGGAAATTGGGATGCACCTGGTGGTCGCCACGGACGCTGGAGCCCAGCCGGGGCACGCCGCGCTTTGCCATCACCAGCGTGGTGCCGGGCTGTGTGCCCGCTGGGATCTTCAAGTCCACCTGGACAGACGATCACCAAACCCAGTCAGGTATTTGACATTCCTCTGTTGATGCAGGGTTGTTGACGCAGCGTTCTGGTAGCAAGCTACATGTGTCTGCGAGCAGAAGGAACACCCTCCGACCGTCAGGCCTGCGCCTGCTCTCACCTGGCCATCGACAGTGCGCACGGGGCTGGTGACGCCCAGGATGGCGTCCACATAGCTGATCTCCACATCGCTGTGGATCGTGGTGCCATCCCGCTTCAGCTCTGCAGCACAATCAGCACAACTGCTCGAGGACGCCTGTGTGGAACGTGCGACCAGGGCAGCATCTCTGCCAATGATGCAAGCAGGCGCCACACCCACGACCTGACCAGCTGGTTTGGAGAGAGTGCTGCGCACCTGGGTCGGGCTTCACGTTTATGAAGACGAACAGGTCGCCGGTGGGGCCGCCCCGGCGGCCGGCGTTGCCCTCGCCCCGCACCCGCAGCCGGCTGTCTGTGTCCACGCCCGCCGGCACCCGCAGGCTGCGAACACGACACAGTTGCGGCTCTCAGGTTGCTGCTGTTGTTAACAGCGTCGAGGCACGAGCTGGCCCGCGAGCCCGCGCCGCGGGCACGCAAGCAGGCATGCAGGGTGATGGTCCCTGCCAGAAGGTGCATGTACACCTTCATGCACGACATCCCATGCGCTACAACCGTGTCCTCACACCTTGGATATATTATTGCAAGGATGTGACACTGATGGAGGGTGTCTACCTCAAATAGTATCTGGTATTCAATGTGATTCCGCTCGCAGGCCCACCTGATGCGCTTGGACTTGCGCACGCGGCCGTCGCCGCCGCAGGTGTTGCACGGCGCCGACTGCTCGCCAGTGCCCATGCACTCCTGGCAGTCCGTCACCTGCACGTGCAGACGTTGGGGTTGCCTGAGCCCTGCCTTTGTGTCACAGCCGACAGAGTGAGGCCCTTGGACAGTGTCTGCTAAAGAGGACAGCGCCTGAACACTGCATCGGATGGTGTGGGTCACCACACGAAAGCAGCTGTCAGTTTCCGAGGATAGCCTCGAGCTGTCAGTGTTGATGGACATCCTGAAGGATGAGGGTTGGATGTGCAGAGCATTAAGAGAGTCAGAGGGTCGTGGGTGGACCGCACAACTCGTGAACTAGGAGCGCTGCTGGGTTTTCCTGTTGGCCGCAAGAAAGGCCACGCCCAGCCACAGGCAGGCTGGGGTAGTGAGTAAGGGCCATGAACCATGCATCAACAGCACAGTGCTATTATCTAGTCGTACTGAGGGTTGCTCACCTGACCTCCTCGCCTGCATTCGCTTGCTGCACAAAACAGCTGGCCTATCGCGTGTGTGTTGTGTCGGAGTTTGAGGATCTTTTTGGTGTGAGTTGCTGGCTGTCCTCACCTGCTGGAACATGCCCAGCGGCGTGCGCACGGCTGACACCTGCTGGCCCGCGCCGCCGCATGCTGAGCAGGTGCTGGCGGTCGTCCCCGGCTTGACGCCGCTGCCATCACATGTGCCACACCTGCGCCCACGCAACAGCATGGTCTGTCATCGCCCTCCCAAGGTCGTGTCAGGACCGGAGCATGTGACAGCGGCCTGCTGCACTGGCCAGCACACTGTGCACAAACACACCAGATCCTTGCACGGCAATGACGCTGCAACCATGGGGTGCATGAGCACACTGACAAGCTGCAACAGAGATCAGAGGGCGCCTGCACCCACCCCTCCATCTTGTCGACATCGATGTCAACGGAGCAGCCAAAGACAGCGTCCTTAAAGGCGATGGTGAGGTCGTGCCGCCGGTCCTCGCCGGCTTGCGCCCTACTCCGCTGCTGGCTGGCCCTGCACATATCATGGACATTGACACATCCATTGGTTTGAACCCTCAGCCATCGCACGTACTGGCATCACCATGAGATAGGTCGCTCTGGCCACATTACAGCTTCGTCCGGGCACCACTGCTGCATGTCTGCTAAGAGAAGGTGTGCAAGGGTGTTTGGAACGGGGCATGCACCCGCCAAACCCGCCGCCGCCAAAGCCGCCCATGCCGCCGCCCATGCCACCGCCAAAGAACTGCTCGAAGATGTCGAAGGGGTTGTTGAAGTCGCCTGCCCCCGCAGAGCCACCCATCCCCCCCTTCAGCCCCGCCTCGCCATACCTGCAACGAGCATTATGTTGCTCTGCTCATTGTCATTCACATCGAAACGGGGAGACTCTAAGTCCTTGCACATCGCGCAATATTGGCGGGCGCCAACATCCTCTGCAACCTCCTCATGGAGTTGGTCTGCTGAAACTGGATGGGCAGTGGTGGGCTAGCAGATGCAAGCAATTGTCTGCTGCTGCGGCAGTGGGCCAAGTGGGCAGTGTTCCACAATGCCACAAGGTGTACTAGCAGGCCCAACAGCTGCGCTGTCACACGCGACTGCAGCGCCTGCCTGCCACATCAGCTATATCCCAATGTGGCACCCAGTATGGTCCGCATGCCAATCAGAGGACACGTGGAATGGAAGAGGGTGCACTGACACTGATCGTGCCTGTCTCAGCCACAACCTCATGTCTAGAGCTCAACTGATACATCAGATCATCGGCATCTGACACCAACACACTCAAGTTACACATGATCGCAAGGTACTTGCAACCGGTCACCCCGGTGCCAATAGGAGACCCACCTGTCGTAAATGCCCCGCTTCTGGTCATCGGACAGGACCTCATAGGCATTGCTGATAGCTTTGAACTTCTCCTCCGCCCCATCCTCCTTGTTCACATCTGGGTGAAACTTGCGGGCCTTCTGACGGTATGCTGATTTGATAGCCTTCTTGTCAGCCTCCTTGCTGACGCCTAGCACCTCATAATAGTCCTGCGCTGCACGTGTCACCAGGCAGGCCCCTCTTTGTGGCCGGCTGGGCTGCCGTCTGTGCTGCTGGAGGCCACTGTGTGAGCCACACAAGCGGCCGCTGCCTGGGGGCACCGCCGCCATGGCCGCCGGCTGCGCTGGCTGTGACCTGCTGGACGCTGTCGGGCTGCAGCGGCTGCTGGCGGCACAGCAGTGTGCTGAACGAGGGTGTGGACTGCTGTGTAGCGGTGCTCGGCACTGCATGCCGAGTGTGCTGGGCAGTGCAGGCCCCATGCTGGCGGCGGCCGGTGCGTGGCACTGTCTTCCTGTCCGGCAGGTTCAACCGTCTGCTGGTGGTGCACTCGTTATACCAAGACTAGCGCGTAGCTTGGACACCGCTCTGCAATGTTCCGCTGGGGCCTCGTCGCTGCCCTTGCTGTCCAGACCGAAGGTTCGAAGCCAAGAGGCTGACACCTGGTCTAGATGGGTCAACAGCTGGTGCCTGTATACGGTGATCGGATATGCCTATGCTAATTTCGTTGGCACTGTCCCGCAATACAACCCAGCGGTCAGAAGTGCTGATCAACTGCTGGCCGCCAAGGCACGACAGGGCAGACTACTGACGCATGCTGTCCAGCTTATTATTACATAGATAACGCGTGTAGGATTACTCCGTGCTATGCACCATGCGCATGCAACGCCGTTGCGCCAATCTTACGTGGTCAAGCAAGGCGTCGTTGGTGCACGGGAACGCAGGATAGAACATGCTGAGGTGTGCGCACCAGCTCCGCGGACTTTTTGTGCAACAGTCCATCCCGGGTTCCGTTCTGCACACCTTACAAACAGCACGCAGTGCCAGCTCAGCCGCAACATCAGATTGCAACGATTTCGACACCAGTCTGTTGAGGTTCCTGGTTGACCCCCTTTGCAAGGCGCCATTGAGGTACGACCCGGTGGCGTCTGAGCTGGTGTGCGACGAGATCGGCGTCGCCTACCCTGTAGTGGCCGGCATCCCGCGCCTCCTGCCCTCCGCGGGGCGCGTGCTGCCCAAGCCTGACGTCCAAGACACGGCAGGTCCCTCTGCAGGGCCCAAGGTCGAGCCCTGGGGCCAGTAGGCGGCTGCAGCACAGCCGCGCTGCACATTGCAGCTGCAAGTGGGTGGCCTACTGTTGCCGCTGAGCTGCTGAGTGTAGCTGTGCGGCCTCGTCCAGCACAAGGCAACGCTGACCGCAGCTGCCCGAACGTTTGGCGCGGCCAAGCGCTCCAGCATGCAGTGATGGCAGGACACAGCGGCACCGGCAGCGGCGGCAGCAGCCCCTTCCGGCTGCAGCACCTGCTCCTCGGCAACGGCGGCAGCAGCAGCAAGCTGGCGCCCAGCATCCGGTCGTCCTCAGCGCCGCCGGGCGCAGATGCAGCGCAGGCAGCGGCTGCGGCAGCTGCTTTGCAGCAGGCATCCGTCAGCACCGAGCGGGACGCCGCGTCACGGGAGGCCCAGGTCTGGTGCAGCTTGCCACTGCAATGCTGCATGAAGGGTCGTGCATGAGCTAGCTTCTCGCACTTACTGTACGGCAGAATCATGTGCCGCTTGCAAGTCCATCGTAAGCTCTGATTGATGTGGGCCCACTCGCTGCATTTGTCAGGATGCCAGCTACGAGGAGGGGCTGCCGTACCTGCGGGGCATGCCGGAGGCGTTCGCGCGGTGCGCTGATGTGACGCTGGTCGTCGGGGCGCGCGAGCTGCCAGTGCACAGCCAGGTACTGGCGTCCAAGTCCGCCTTCTTCGCCGGCATGTGGGCAGGTACCGCATGCTTCCCATCAACGCAAGTTTGTGATGCAGGAATACGTTTGGCACTAGTCCCTCAGCTGCATGACGGACCTTTGTGTCTCGAGTGCTGCACCGGTGAATACCACATGTCTTGAATACAGTTTCACTGTTGCCCACTGTCTGTTGCTCCCCCGCACAGACATGGGCGACTTCGAAAACAGCGGGAAGCCGGATCCTGCGTCGGCGCACGTCACGCCGAAGACCGCGATCGGCGGCGCGCTGTCGGGGCGCGGGCTGCGGGACGTGCTGCTGTTCCTGGACGCCGTGTACCGGGGGATCGGGCCCCTCAACCTTGCAGGTCATCACGACTTCGTCTGAGGCAGTCGTTGTGATACCAGTCGCTTGGATGTGCCAGGGCATCTGCACTTGCATGTTTGCTGATGATCAGGCAGTGGTCACAATGCCCGGTAGTACCTCCACCAGCCTGATGTCTGTACACCGTGCAGACGCCAAGTCGATGGCGGCGATGGGCGACGAGTTCCACTGCACAGACATTCTGCGCCGCTGTGACGACTACTTATCGTCCTCAGCAGGCGTCAGCGCAGCTCGCCTGGAGGCCCTGACCGGCGGCCCAGGTACATGGCTGCATTACATCCTCTGCCCCACCTGAGGACTGTTGTACTAGAGGCATGTGATCTGCCATTAGTAGCAGTGGTACCGGACTGACTCGAGCAGCGAGTCGTGGTCGGCATGCAAGCTCATATGTCCGTCTGCTTGTTGCAGGCAGCAGTGGACCTGACCCAGATGTGTTCGCCGAGTACGCGGTCTTCGCTGAGCGAGCGGGCCTATCGGCCTTCCAAGCCAAGTGGGAGGCCGTGCTGATCGACGACTGGGAGATAGCTCGCAAGTCCAGAGGTGACCTCACAGTATGCGTGTGCAACGATTCGCTGTGATGTGTGTGCAGCTGCAGTGTTATTGCTTGGCATCAAGACAGTACGAGGGCACTCCACCAGCTGTCCTGGGGCTAAACTGGGGCAATGGTGCTCGCTTTCTGCTCCAGGGCTGCTCCAATTGGCGCCGGAGACGCTGCTGCGCGTCGCTAATGGCCACGACTTCCTGCGGCGGCACGGCCACAGGCCGCCCTCCAAGCTGCTGCGCAAGTGGCGGCGCACCGGGGACCTGACCCTGGACCAGTGATCTTGCGATGAAGCATACATATCGCATACCATAGCACACTGGGTGCTGTCGCTCTTGGCGGGCCTCGCTGCATGGCAACGCTTGTACCATTGGGTGGGGCAGCAGAGGCGCACAAGCAACTATGCGGTGGCCATGTGTACATTAGGCTTGACCATGTTGTTGACCACGCTAAACCAGGAAATATGCGTCTGGCTGCTGCTGATATATCCTTGGGAACCTGATTAAGGGGTGGAGATGCTGTGTGAAGGCGATGCAACTTCAGCATATCAAAATGACACCGATTGTTGTTACTAGCATGGCGTATGTCATGCAGTGAGTCTGAAATTTGGTGATGGAAACCAGCTGGCTCAGTCCACTCTCGCCCGGCGCCACTTCCAAAATTTGTCTGATTGATATATGCTGCTCATTTACACCCTGCTCCAGGATAACAACAGGCACTCGACGTCTCACAGTCGGCCAACCGAGGCCCCTTCCAGCATCAGCATCTGCTGCTTGTGTGCCGGCCACTCGGGGTCAGCCGTGTCCTCTGTGCTGCACGCTTTTGCGGCGCCTGCAAACCCAAAGAAGGGCGGCAGCGGCGGCGGGTGCGCCGTCCACACCATGTGCGGCAGGTGTGCCGCTGCTAGGTCCCTGAACATGCAGGACATCAGTTCACAATCGGCACAGACGGTGCGCCTCTTACACAGGAGACATGTGCATGCATGCTTGATAAGACAGGAGTGAGAGCCTAAGAAGCCCTGCCCTGGTGTCCTGTCAACACAGAAGGTGACCAGCAGGAAAAAACATGCGTACCAAACCACACCCAGAGCACCTGGGGGAACTGATCTGGAAGGGACAAAAGTCGAAGGCGGCAAGGAGTGCAGTGACAACAGTGTGGTCCGGGTCGATGCCGGACTTGAAATTGTTGCTGTGCTCTGCCAGAAGCTGCAAGGACACCAGAGTGCGTCAATCTGGCGCAGGGTGAGAATATGGCAGTGCATGGTGTAGTCTCAACCGTCTGGCTGGACTGTAGCACCATTGCTACAGCGGACACCTTTGCTGCCACACGCACGCCGTCAAACTTCTGCCATCTGTGAAACTGGTTCTTGTGCAAGA
The DNA here is from genome assembly GCA_032358165.1 of Diplosphaera chodatii. Taxonomy (NCBI): domain Eukaryota; kingdom Viridiplantae; phylum Chlorophyta; class Trebouxiophyceae; order Prasiolales; family Stichococcaceae; genus Diplosphaera; species Diplosphaera chodatii. The sequence continues at coordinate 2,532,690 of JAALGY010000015.1, read as the reverse complement.
AGTCGAAGTACACTCGACTGCCTGCACAAACATGCAGAGGTGCGTCCTTGTCCTGACGAGCTTGAGCAGGATGCAGCATGAAACAAAACAGAAGGAGCCGCGCTGATGTCATCATGCACCACACCCACCTGCAGCACTTATGCTGCTGATTTCAGCAAGCAGGTTGCTGACGGATGTCTGCAACACAGCATGCACGACAGTCAAATGGCGCACCATGTGAGGTGTGGCTGTTATGACAGTGCTAGAATCCAGACAACATCAGCTGAGACATAACACGTGCACAACAGAGCGGTGGATCACTTACAGGCGACAGGCAGAAGAACAGGCCCTCTGCAGGCAGGACACAAAAGGGTGGGTTCAGGTGTAGATGGACAATGCCTTGCAAGCGCAACACACACGATGGATTAGCCTGCAAATCTACCTGCCAAGAATAGTGTAGGCTCGGTAGCAAGGTGGCCGGCATGCGCCAGGGCTGCACTCAGCGGCGTCCGCCCCAGGTCTGCGCCGACAAACACCGGCCGCAGGCCCTGCAGCAGCAACAACACAAACGTCGATCACAATCTGCAGCTGCCGATCCTGACGATGAGATATGCAAAACAACCAAGAGACCTTGTCAGGCAGCATTAGCTAAAGAGTCAGAGTTGCGTCAATGGTGAGGTGCTGATCGCACCCTTTTGAGCTCTGGCAGCAGCTGCGCCACCAGCTTGTGCTTGTGTGCGGAGGCCGCCGGAAAGTCCACCTCGAAGAACTGCGCCAGATCACGAGCCCTTGTCGGTGCCATTCTTTGGCTGCTTAGGCGCAAACCAGTGCACTGTAGAGATGATCTGTAGTGCAGTGCAGTGCACGGCAGCAGAGTACCCAGCTCACCGTGGCGCCCTGACCTTTGAAGTGGTAGAACAGCGTTGACAAGCCTGCTGTGAGGACCACCACCTGCAGGCTAGCAATGATAGCTGACCTGCTGGTCGACTTGACATGCCCCATGCACAGCCAACCTCGAGAGTGATACGTCACCAGGAGCAGCACATTGACAGTGGCAACGGAACCTGGCGGAAGCCATCAGCGATTGCGCGGGCCACTGCGTCATTGAGCCATCTCGACCGTGCGTCAAGAAAGTTGCATATGCCAGGGCACCCCGTCGACTGGTCCTCCACTCTCGCCTGCCATGAACAGACCTGCCTGATCATCTCGGTGCAGTGAATGACAGGCGACATGCAGCACCGCATGCTTTCAGTATCAGGCGGGGCCGCCTCACCAGGAATGCTGTGGCAGCAGTCGGCACCAGCTTGTACAGCAGTGACCTGTGCATTGTCTCGAGCACCGTGTCAGCATCACAAATGCCGAGATCTGTACTGAGACGATTCTCGAAGAACACAGCGTCATACAAGAAAGATAGATCATCAATCCATCAAATACACAAGCTCTGCACCACATTGGCAGCACGCGCTCCCGCATGCGGATCGCCAGAGGGTCGGTGATGTTGCCACTCAGCTCCTGAGTGAGCGTCCGGATCAGCAGCTGCACATGGCAACATTGACCGACAGTGATGAGCACATGCAGCGTCCTCATCGAAGCTGCAATCTTCATCAGAGTGGGAAACCATCACTGTAGATGAGGGACAACCCAAGGTCAAGGCAGCCAGTGAGCGATGCGCATCATTGCTGCAAATTCAGCAGTGAGCATAGAATGTTGCCTGCAAGCAGAGCAACAACACCAGACCCTGACAGCCTTGACGCACGAGGTGGTCCACTGCAACCCGGTCTCACCATGGTCTGCTTAGACTTGCTGAGCGGGTGACCCACTCGCTCCGGGGCCGGCTGCAGGCACCGCGGCACCAGTGACACCGTGGCACCCACCTCTGCAGGCGCTGCCTGCATGCGCAACTTTTTGCCAAAGTTGAGCGTGTTACTGGGAGTTGCTGCAGTAATAGCACTGGACAAGAGCAGATCTGGGCCCTGATCTGTCTCGGTGTGGTGGGGTCACAACTATACGCTGGATGATAGTGACGTGATGCCATAACATCGGTGTCGGCCTGCAGCTGACTGCTAAGATGGGCGCAGAGCGCACTACAGGGAGTGCTCAGCTGGGCGCCTGCACCTGCTGCACCGGCGGCCGCTGCCGCGGCCGCTGCTGCCTGCGGTCCTCCAGCAGCTGGTGGGCCGCTTCCATGCGGCTGGGTGACGAGGCCACTGCCCCGCGCGCCGCCAGCTCTGCCCGCGATGCGGCGACCGCAGCTCCACCCACCTGCTGGCAGACAGTGCAGGCGATGCTGTCTCAAGTCACAGATTCTCTAATCTCGTGTCTGTGTGCTCGCGTGGGCAGTTGTGGCGTGAAATTCCCAAGCAATGGCTCAACACCTTGACGTTGCAGCTCACCCCTGCAGGCTTGTGTTGCAGCCGCCTTTGCTCCAGGGTTGGAACGGAAGCGCTGCTGGCAATGCCGCCTGGCAGCTCGCTGCTGCTATGGTGCCAGTACCTGATCTCCGCCTGCTGATACCTGCAGCCCACGCACGATGGTACGTTTCTGCAGTCAACGATCTGATACCACACTACGTGCTGCAATAGCACAAAGACTGGATGATATACCACTGAAATCTCGCCAGCAGTAGCCGAATAGGTGTCACAGATGCAAGCTGCATCTGTGATAGAGTTGGCCTCCTGACAATTTGGACATGACACCGGAGCATGTGGCTTTTTGCATGAGGTACTTCTTAGCTGAGTTGAGCATTACACTGCTGAGGCATAGTGATGAGGACGATCGGGGCACCTGCCGTCTCGGCGCTGCAGGCTGCCATCCCGCATGAGCAGGCCGGCCTGCCGCTGCAGCAGGTCGCCGCTGCCGCTCATGCCATTCGCAGCGCGCCGCAGCGGCGTGTTCGGCGAGCGCCTGATGGGTGAAGTCGCACCCTGCAGCATGTAAACGATGGACCATGGTGTTTGCAACAACTCTGCTCGTGTCACTATCCTCTACAGCATCAGCCACGTCAATTTGCAGGCACTTCACACACACCAGGAGAAAACGAAGGTTTTGCTGTGTTGCAAGTTGTTGCATGCAGCAGCACCTCTGTGTCAGACGAGTATCCCCGCAGTGGCCCCCGCGCCGCCTCATTGTCTGAGCTCCCCTGCCGCTTGCAACGCAAACCAGGCCCATCAGCTGCGCTGGAGCTGCTGCTTCCTTTAAAGCCACTTGACTGCAGCCGCGGGAGTATCTCTGGCCCGCTCTTGTTGCCACCGGCTGCACTGGGCGTCTGCTTTGCTGTGGGGTGGAAATGCGATGCCGCTTGGTGATGCCGCGAGTTGATTTGCGGCAGCTCTGAAGATGCCAGCGGCTGTGGCTGCAAGCCTGCGCTCAGGGCTGCTAGGGTGGACATTGCCGTCGCATACGGCGAGCTGTTGGGAACGTGGGTGGCTGCCTTTCTGCCCCTTGTGGGGGTGATGCCTGTTGCTGCGGCTGCTGGGCCCTTGAAGCGCTGGTACGAGGGCACCCAGTCATCATCCTCCAGTGGCAGGGCAGTGTGGGTGCTGCCGCTGTCCTCGCTGGTTGGGGTGTCGGGCTGGAAGCGGGCCTTCAGCGATGCTAGCGAGCTGCGGCCGCCGATCGAGGGCGCTTCACGGCTCCAGATCGTCGACGTCGCGAGTGAGTTCGGGGGAGCCGCCGGCGGGATTTTTGGCGGAGCAAGCTTCCGCACTGGGGGCCAAACATCGGCCGCTGCACGAAGGGGCCGTGTCGGGCCGCTGGTGGCCTTGCTGCCTTTGATCAGCCGCCGTTTGGACCTGCCAGATTCCTGATTCATCGTGTTTTGTTAGGTGCCGTGACTGACGGCGACTACTGTTGGCGATTTGACGTGCAATACATTGATGCAAGCCGTGCAATCTGGTAGGTGCAACCGACTGTCGGAAGTCCGAGACCGCAGGCAGCGGCCCATCCAAGGCAAGGTGTGCTTACATTCGGACCCTCCGATGTGCAGTATTCGACCTAACACTTTATGGTATGTGTCTATTGACAGCGTGCGTGTGCATGCATCGCAAGCAAAAACACTGCTAGCTGCAGCACTCATCACTCGAGGCAGGTCAGCTAGCTTCGCTACTGTTGCGACTGATGGTCATGACAGTTCTATCAATCTTCTCGTGATGTGGGGTTGCCTGCAGCTCCTCACAGAAAAGAGAAGATTGACTCGCACTGCTGCACCAATCTGCCTGCTGCCTCCTCTGCTATTGCTTCACCTCCTGCTGCTGCACCAGCTGCCTGCCCATTGGTGTCACGATAACTGCTGCTGCCGCCGTCGCCATAGCTTTCGGTTGCAAGTGCTGATGCAGTGACGAGCGCAGCACTCGGCACCTGGTCGTGGCTGTCAGCCTGCATCTCCCCGCCCATGTTTGCAGAGTGCGGGGCAGGGCGGTTGCTGGCATCAGCAAGTGCTGGCCGGCTGCCGGCAGAAGTGCCTGTGTTGTCGCCCTCCCGCAGAGGATACAGCAGCTGGCTCTGGATCTCCGCCAAACCGTGGGCATAACGGCTGATGGCAACATGGCAGGCCTGCACAGATGCAGCGCCTGCCACAGGAGCTGCTGCTGTTGCACCTGGCACAGTGTCATGATGCGGCCGCATTGGCTGCGGCCCCAGCAGTGGTTGCACCCCAGCATCGCTGGCGTCGTACTGCTGGCTGTTGCTGCTGCGGCGCCTGCAGACCTTCCCGCTGTGCTGCTTAGGAGGGTGGGTGATGGGCTGTGAGCAGGCGCCGGCGCCATGTGCTGCTGGTGACTGCAAATGCACTGGCGACGATGGTTCCTGCATAAGCTGCAGCAGGTTGTGAGGTCCACTCGCCAACATCAATCATTTGCTAGATTTTAACATTCACGGCACAGCTTGTGCTCCGCAGTCAAAAGCTACAAACGCCCTGGCTCACCGATGTGCCTATTGCCCGCGAGGCAACGGTGCGCTCTGACATGATGTCGAGGTCACGGTCGGATGGCGCCGTCATTGACAACGTCATGCCGGATGCTGTATCGTGTACCCCTGCAGGACGTGCACTGTCCACTGCAGTCGACATATCGTTTAGGAGGTCTGCCAGCTGTTCAATTAACCTCGCAGTATCGAGAGACCAGGGCACAGGCATCCTTTTTACGCCATCACGCATCCTCAGAATAGCAGTCGACCAAACATATGTATGTAGATTGCACATTGCTCACCCGATAGCTTTGCGGCCTTAGTGCGGACCAGCTCCAGGTTGCTGACGGGCTTGCAGGCATGCTGTCGCTGTGCCGACGTTGGCAGCACTTGCCGCTCGCCTGATGAGAGGCGTCGTGGAGTGCGGGGTTGCATGGCACTCAGATGCCTTGAGTGGGTGCCGCCTATATAGCGGGAACCAGCGCAACTTCATGACATCGACTGAGATTATGTGCAAGAGTTCACAGCATGGTTGCAAGGTGTCCCTGTTGGTACATCCAAAGTGCAGAGTTAAAACGGGCAGCACCTGCTGGTGTGCGCCGCTGCTTGCTGGCGTCAAAGGCAAAGCGCTGCAGGTCAGCGATGCTGCGGCCGTCGGCCGACTGCTCCGGCGACAGATGCTGCTGTCGTGCAGGTGACGGTGTTGATAGCAGCTTGGATGCCTTGACGGGCGTGGCAAGCTGCACCTGCTGCTGCCGCCGCTTTGCAGAGGTCAGGTCCACATGCCGCTGCTGCAGCCGCCGGCCCAGGGGATGCAGGTCCTCGTCCAGCGGCTGCTGCTGTTGCAGGGGCAGCACTGCATCAGTTTGCCCATCCGAGATGTGCTCGACCTGAGCGGCCGCCAGCTCTGTCTGTCGCTGTGACAGGCGCTGTTGGAGTGGCTGCAGCTCCTCAGCCAGGTGCTGCTGCGGGCTGGGAGCTGCTTCCATGTCAGCATGCTGCTCCTGCCGTCTGTCAGGGCTGGCCGGCGCTGACTCTAAAGGAGAGGGTATGGTGGCATCCTCTGCGCCAGCCTGCACCTCTGCGATGCTAGCACTTGGCAGCGACTGCTGTTCTGCTGGTTCCTCAAGCTCTGTTCGCTTGAAGATGGCACTCCAGTTCCATGCCTGCACACAGGACCATGAATAGCTGAATGTGGCGGAATGCCAGGGCACTGAGGCTTGCTGTGAGGAAGAGCCAACTGATAAACCTCTTTCCGGGACGCAGCCGGCTGGGATGGCTGGGGCTGCTGCTCAATGCAGCCAGCCCGCCCAACATTGTTGGTTGCAGGCACGGGCGCCTCCAGGCAGCTTGCCAGCTCTGCACTGCTGAACAGGAACGCCGGCTGCATGTTGCCTGCTGACTTGGCTGCAGCCTGCCATGGGGCTGCGCAGCTGTTGTTGCCTGAGGTTGCCTTTGAAAGAGCAGAAGACCTGGCAGCCAGGGAGCCAGCTGCTGGCTCGGAAGCAGCAGTGGCAGATGCAGCCTCTGCATTTGGTCGTTGCTGAGACATGGCGGCGCTAGGCTGCCTGGTGCAGCTTTTGCTCGCAGCTGGGCCAGCAGGCATTTTGAAGAATTCTGCCTCGGCGGATACTGCATCAGCAGGTACCAGAGATGCAGCCTCTGGCAGACTGCCCGTATCTGGCGCTGGCTGGTTTTCACGATCTGCAGGAGCCCCGCTGCCTCCTACGGCAGCGTGCGTATCTGCAGCCTGCAGCAGTGCACCAACTGCAACTAGTGTACCAGAAGAAGATGGACGGTGAATGAGGTCCAAGATTTCAATATCTATAGCGCTGTGCCTGAGACAAACAGCATTCAAGCTGCCAGCACCTGCGGATGTGGCTCGCCTCCCAGCTTGGCGCCTCGTGTCACCTGCTGGGTTATTGTGGTGTCCAGTCCCACCCATTTGCCATTGATCACGGATGCCACGACGTCCAATGGCGACCCGCCTGCAGAGGATACACGCATGGTTCTCAATGCTTGTGAGAACGAGAGCCTTGCAGATCAGTGTACGAAGTAATGACATGCCCACAGCAGGTAAGGAACTAGCATGAGAGGAGAGGAGCTGCACACCGGGTGGCTTGGCGCGGAAGCTGGTACTGTATGGTGATCGGAAACTATGCAGGGCAAGGTGCTCGTGCACCAGCAGCTCATCGTTGTGCATACTGCAGCAGCAGCATGTCACTCACTCATGCATAATGATAGCTGCGGGTAAGTGCCAAGTTCCATATAAACAGCACTGCAACAGTAGCCATGCTCAAGCATCAGTCTGCATGATGAAAACCGCACCTGCCAGCGAGGACGGTGGCATAGCCAGGAGTTTGCATCTTGTCCGACTCTTGGCGGATCACAGTCAGGCGGAACTCTACGTAACCGCCGCTGAGCCACCCTGCAGCAGTTGAAAAGACAGTAGGTTTAGCGATTGGACGGTCACCTATCTTCGTTTGCACGGTCCTGGTATGGTAAGCACAGTAAGCGACATGACTCGAGTGCAGCTACATCGCAAGCGGGCTTACTGGTAGGCTTCAACTCCAGTACAATGTCTGCGGGCAGCTTGCTCTGCAGCTCGTTCTTGACCTGGTTGCCTGGATGAGCAGATCCAACCGAGTGATGCGGATACCATCAACATTGGAACATGTGACTTGCTGCAGCAGGACGGCGTATGCGCACCGAAGGGGTAGTTGCGCTGGGTGATGGTCTCGATGCGGCGCGGGTCCAGCTCCGCCAGCTGGCGCAGCGTCCCGACGCCCGCCGCCTTGAGCCGCTGCGCCAGCAGCCGGCCGATGCCAGGCAGCTGCCTTGCCTGCGCTCAAGGGAACGGCATGTCCCACCAGCTCACATCAGTTGGTCTTCTGGCAGCCCATGCTCATGTCCCCCGGCTGCATGCAACTGTAGCCTGGACACCTGCTGCATGTGCATGGTTCTGCCACGTGCCTACAGTGACATGGCTCTTGATGGCCAGCATGTGGCACCTGACACCTGCTGTTGTCCCACAGCCTGCGCTCTAGGCTCTTCTGCAGCAGCAGCGCATTTGCTGTGGCAGACAGATGCCGGCCGTGCGCAAACAACCTGCAGAGTTAGGTGCACGACTCACAGCTGAACCACAGTGTCGCATTGTGCTGGCTGAAAGACTGGCATGCTCTGTAATACTATGTAAGCTGTCAGGTGGCATGACAGCTTACTTGGCCATGCACGCCGCGACACGCTTGCCGACAGTCAGGATCTGCTCAGTCTCGCTGCGCATGCTAAAGTCAAGCAGTCCCTCCTGAGGGTTGTCATTTAGCGCATCATTGACCTATAGCATCACGTCAGCAGAAGGATCTGTGGGTTGTTGCTCTTGCGACACATTCTTCACGAAACCTCATCGACCGAGGGATAGCAGTTGAGCAAGCGAAAACCATGCAGCACTGACCAGGATGACGATTTTCTCGGCTGCACTGCTGACACGCTCCTTGGCTTTGCTTGGCTTGCTGGCGTCTGGGATCCAAAAGCGAATTGCATGATCGCCCTGTGCCACACAATCTCAGTGCTCAGGGCACACTCACATTTGCGCTGTAGGACGGCATGCGACCAACAGCATTTGGAGACTGGGACCTTGGCTGTGTTGATGGTGTTCAGCGGCTTCTTCTCGCCCCGTCTGCACGGCAAGCGCCCATTCTGGGTACTTGTGTCAGCAAGCATGCAAGGCGTTTTGTTAAGGAGCACCCATCAAACATCACTCATCCAAGTGTGCAGCACACCTGATGTGGATGTGCGCAAGCTCAGCACTACGAGCCAGCAGCGCCAGCAGCGTAGGGATATTGGCGTGCGAAGGGATGCTGCTCAGCTGCACCATGGTGGCAAACTGAATGCAGTGGTGCGCCATGATGGCGCCGGGCGGCTGTGGCTGCAGCGCAAGTCCGTCGTCTGCCAGTGACACCTGCCACTCAATCAAGCGCAGGTAATGAGACGTGATGTGATAGCCCGCAACCAGGCAAGTCAAGTGATGCGGTAGGAGGGTTGCTTAATCGTGCTTCTCTCGCCGTACCATGCCATGTTCTGCCAGCTGCTTGAGAGCAGTGTTGATGAACTTGTCCCTGATGGCAGCCTTAATTGCTGCAGGGTCCGATGTGTGCAGCTGCAGACCATAGTACCCCGGGTTGCGAGCCATCTGCAATGGTAGTGGGGAGCAAGCTTTTGTAATTTATGTACACAACCGGCAAGTTGCATCGAACTCCTGCGATGGTCAACTCCTGCGGTGGAACATGTCTGTGTACGCCCATGTATGGTAAGCATGCACATGGGGCTGCTGATTGCTCTGCTCGCACCCGCACGAACAAGAAGGTAGTCTCAATCCAAGCTACTGCCTGGCTGACATCGCGGATGGTGCCCAGTGTCAGTTCGGCATTAAGATGTTCGACCAGTGCATCCTGCATTCACGCAGGCAGACATTGCCGCGTGTGGTTTGTGCACAATAGTGTTGACTGAATGACGACTATCAGCTGAAACTCAACCTTCAGCTGGCTCTCCACTGTCTCTGCACCGGCGGACAGCGCCTCGTATCGGTGCACATTCTGCAAGTCCACATCACACATCAGGACTACTGTAACGAATGCAGAGGTAACATATACCATGCGCAACGCAATAAGCAGCTGCTTGCGCTGCCAGTTATCCACCTTCCGATCGGTCATGATGACGGCAACGCCTTCCGTGTCAAACTGCGGCCGGCCAGCCCTAGAGCCAGTCAGGTAATGCTTCTGCCAATGCTGCGCCTTGCACATCTATGCACAACTGAGAGGTGGTGGAGCCACTTGCATGTCTGTGGGCAACATTGCAGGCGTGCACCTGCCAAGCATCTGCAGGCAGCTGGCACGATCGTACTCCTCATATCCAGAGGCGCCACTGCCACCCCCGTTCTGTGTCCAGCGCCGGGTGCTCTTGACCACCACCAGGTGTGCAGGCAGGTTCACACCCAGCGCCAGAGTTGTTGTTGTGCACAGCACCTGCGGTGAGCAATAAAACCACTACTTGAGCCCTAACACATTTGCAAGTCGTTGAATGTTGAGGATCCAACTTACTCTTCAGGGCTGCACACGGCGCCAATTAAACTTCCATTACGCAGTACATCAATGCACGATCCTCTAGCATTGCCATTGCAGAGTATATGTGTGGGTGGTCACTGAGCACCGGCAGGTCGCCATGCAAGAACAGCTGCTCCACTGCGGAGCGGTCGGCGGCTGATAGCGAGGCATTGTGGAACCCAACGCCAGAAGGCAGCACTGCCTTCAGGCCCTTGTCCTCGATGCGGGCTGCCACCTCCTGCATCACATATGGAATTGGCATTGGTCCTGTAATGAGCAGTCACGACCACCTGCCTCGACTTGCCACTGCATGCGGTGCTGCATGCAGTGCTCCGTAGATAGGCTCTGTGGCTGCATAACATGCAGCAGACTCAAGCTGCAAGCTCTTTGCGATGCTCGTAAGCAGACCTGCAGTCGGTGGTGCTGCGTTGGGCTGTGCACGAATGCAGATGGCGCGCCTCCGTTGGCGTGCTGCTGCCCACCCTTCTGCAGGAAATTGGCCGTTTCGCAGGTGCCCTTGCGGGAACTGCACTTGCACGAGCTCACTCCGCATGAACCGAACACACAGGCAACATAAGTCATGCTGCATGCTCACAAGCAGGTGTGCAGGTGAACACAACGTGCTTTGTTGACGATCAAGCACCTGCAGAAGACCAGTGTCGGTTTCCCTGCACCAGCAGCTGTCATGTTCAGCTACCATGTGCAGTCATGTTGGTCCTCACATGCACAGCACACAACAATCCCTCACCGCTGCTGAACTCTGCTATGATGCCGAACAGGTGGTCATTGAGGCGGCGCTCAAACAGGAAGTCCGTCTATACACATCAGGCAAGCGGTTTAGGGTGTAGCATGAAAGATGCATCTGGGTACTGACTAGAGGTAGCTACAGCAAAAGCAAGAGTGTGGTGTGGGTATCATGTGCGCGTGCCTTATGCACACCCCACCTTGGTCATGTTGTAGCCACGGACATGTGTGGACAGCCGCACAGGCCTGTAGTCCTCACCAAAGACGTGCAGGCCAGGTGTCGGATCTACGCTCAACCACTCAGCAATGTCGTGCGCATTTGGGATGGTGGCAGATACTGCCACAAACCGCGCTCTGGCGATAGGGAACTGCAGGGCAGCAGAGAACAGTCTGTCACAAGGTAGACACAGCCGTATGCATCAGTCTGGGCGCAGTAGCTCAGTATCGCACTTTGCGGGATACAGTCAATCACACCATGTAGGCACTTGTCACCAACTGTCACATGCCTGCTTCATCTCTGGCAGCTGGCTGACCATGCGGATGCGACTGATGCAGCCTGCCTCTAGCGCTGCACCACGCGACTCGTTCAGCAAGTGCACTTCGTCAATCAGTACCAGCGCAATCTGCAGGTGCATCAAGTGGTGAAAAACGGCTCTAGTGGCATTGTACCACCTTGCAAAGGTACCGGCATCTTGACAAGGCATATGCATGCTCACTTCGCTGAAGAAAGCCATGCCTCCTTGCTCCTTTCTTCTGCGCGTCAATGTGTCTGAGGGCACAACGATGTTGATTGCAGCTGTGGCAGTAGTCAGATCATGGTTGTCTGCCTTGCACATGTGACACAAGCCAGCCATAGGCAGTACTGCTTTGCATTGTCACAGCTGCTGACCAAACTTCTCAGGTGTCGTGCAGATGATGTCTGCACTGTTGAGCTCTGCGGCATCAGAGACAGCATCGGTGTCGCCAGTTAGCTCCCGGCAGGTAACGCCCAGCACAGCTGAAAACCGCTTGTTCCAGTCGACCACTTTCTCCTGCTTGCTTGCAGATGGCACTTTCATTATCACAAATATATGTATGCTGCAACTGCAATCAAGGACATCTGCCGTTTGCAGATGTTTGGTACCCAGTTTGCATCACCTGGACCAAAGCCTTTGATGGCGCGAGGTACACAGCCTTGACTGCCCCAGGCTGCAATTGAAAGGTACCCTGAGGGCTGATGTACCTGCAACTTATCAGTGACTTCCTCTCTGTGTTGTCATGTCGCCACGAGCAACAACAGCATGCATGCAGCAGCAACAGCATGCAGTGCAGGGCAATGGTAGCCTTGCATGGTATGGCAGAGACGTACCTCCGCAGCATGTGCAGTATTGCAAGCTCAAGGACACCTGCGTGTCATAAAACTGCTTGGACGAACCTTGCATTGGCTCGTGCAAGACAGCAGCTCTTCTACTGCACTGGCTGGCATACCTGTCTTGCCGGCGCCTGTTGGCGCGGACACAACCATGTTGGCATTCGTGTGAAAAGCAGCATTGAACGTCGCGCTCTGCACCGGGTTGAAGTACCTGTATGGTGGAGCAGCAGACCAAGTTACCGAAGTTGTGGAGCCGGGAACAATGGGCAGCAGCAAGCCTGTCTGCATGCAAATGCATGATTGCAGCACGCACGCATGCGTGCAATGGTGCGGGTGTGCATGTTGCACCTGAAAGACCCTGCATATACGGGTTGGAAGGCAGGCGGCAGGTCATCGCGGACGGATTTGATGCGATCATCGTCCTCCATGGAATGGAGCGGAAGTGTCCGCCGAGCAATTATCGTCAGGAGATTTCAGCGCATGTTTGTGCTCTCAATGGCAGGCCTCGTTGCTGCCATCATATCATATCTTCACCGTCATACAGCTGCTGGGAGGCCGCCGGCAAGGATAGCAGCTTTGCAGGGCAAGCAAGGAATGGGTAAACCATCGAGTCTGCTGCTCACTAGGCGCCCTGCAATCCTTTCGTCCACACCGGACGACAGAAGGGATGCCTTTCGGTGACGCTTCTCAATAATCTGCCCAGTCTCGGTCTGCACAACATGCATCCTGCGCGTATGCCAGCAGCACAAAGCATGTGCAACACGTTTCAACAAAATGGCTGACGGAACGGCGAGGCTTTTGCCGGGCAGCAGCCGGCGCAGGCGATGGGAATGGCGAGCAGTTGCTGTCGTAGTCATCGTTGCGTTGTGTGCCTTTGCTGCCACGTCTCGCATCAGACTCAGAGCGCATGTGCCGCACAGCAGGCATCACAGGCCAGCACAGCGCAATGACAGCTCGCTGCCGGTCGTGCTCTGGCACGGCCTGGGCGATTCATGCTGTGCATCCCACTCCATTGGTTATGTTGCCAATCTCATCTCAGACGGCCTGGGTGAGGGCAGTAAATATATGACAGCAAGAGCGCTGCGGAGACCATTGCATGCAAAGCGGCAGGTGCTTCAAGTACAGCTTGGTTGCACACCGCAGGCGTGTATGTGCACAGCATTGCGACAGGCGAGGGCACCATGGCAGACGTTTCCAGCACGTTCTTCGGCAACGTGAACGAGCAGGTAGCTGGTACTGCTGGTATGTGTTGTGATGAAAGTGGCCACTGCTGCCGCTGGCTCTCAATTCTCAACGATTGCACGGGATGTCCACAGGTGGCGAAGGTGTGCGAGGAGCTTGCGAGCATGCCAGAGCTGAAGGGTGGCTTCAATGCAATTGGCTTCTCGCAAGGTGCTGCACCGTTGAAATATACGCCGCAGAACACTGATCTTTACTACTCCGGGTCAATCTGACCATGCACAGGACGGGAGTTATGTGTGTCTGGCCTGTCGCGAATCTGCAGGTGGGCAGTTCATGCGGGCAGTGGTGGAGCGGTGTCAAGGCACCGAGGCAAACGGGCGGCCGCGCATGCATACTCTCGTCACCATGGGCGGACAGCATCAGGTGTGGTAGTGCCATCGCTTGCCCAGATTGCGCACGGCAACTGCACTCTTGCGATCCCACCGTAGATTGCGGCGTGAGCCATTGATGACACACAAGTGCTGCCCTGGGCGATTCAGGGCATATATAACGTGCCCAACTGCCAGTCTGATGAGGACGACCCCGATGACAAGCCGACGGCGGTGTGCCTGACCATCCAGCACCTGGTGGCCGCAGGCGCCTACCTGCCATTCATCAGGCACGTATATATGGCCCACATGCCGACTGCTTGACTGGTCCCCCGCCCCGCACCTTGTGCAACGATGCTGGTGGTGGTGCAGCAGCTGAGCTGCATGTGCGCCAGAGGCTGAAGCGAGGGCTGCTGGCTGCAGGGACCAGCTGATACAGGCACAGTACTTCAAGGTGTGCGCTCACATCACGCAGTGTTTTGCGAGAAGGAGGAGTGTTGCGCACCACAACAATGTAGTGCAAGCATCGTCTGATAGCTTGCCACGCCGGCTCAACGTACAGGACCCATTCCGGATGGCCGAGTACCTTGCGGGCAACATCTTCCTGCCAGACGTCAACAATGAGCGGGCTGTGAAGAATGCGACGTACGCAGACAACCTGGCATCCTTGGAGCGCCTGGTCCTGTACCGCTTTGAGAAGGAGTACACAGTCGTCCCGCGTGGCAGGTACGTGATGTGATCGCCAGCCCAGCTGACTTGCCAAACAGACGTCGGCTGGCACATCGTCCAGCAGGAGGCGTTGCACACCTGTACACACTGCAACGAGTTCATGTGCCTGTGCAGCGAGTGGTTCGACTTCTTTGATGGCACGCGGCTGGTCAACATGTCGGACACAGACCTGTACAAGGAGGACTGGATCGGTCTGCGGCGGCTGGACGAGGCGGGGCGTGTGGTCCGAGGCCAGGTGCGGTGTTGCCCAGGGTTTAGGGTCAAGGATCAAGGTTGTACGCTGTGCTGGTGCTGTGCACAGGATGTGTGCTGTGCCCACACCCCAGAGTCTGCAACTCCGGTGTGCATTCAGACCTCTGACAACAGCACACAACGCCCGAGTGTGTCCTGCTGGCTGGTCTGCAGGTGGACGACTCCCTGCACATGCAGTTCACTGACCGGTGGTTCACAGACAATGTCATCGACAAGTACCTGCGGGGCCGTTAAGCTTGATGCTGTTATAATGTAGTATGTTCACTTGAGATCTTCAGAGTGCTGTGTTTAGTTACTTTTAATTTGGTTTCCGCAGTTGCTGTGTTAGACATGGCAGATGCGTCTTGTACAATTACAGCATTTTTGTGTCAATCCTCTTGGCAGGACCGGTAAAGCAGTGTAAGCCGAAGCTCAGCTTTATTGAGACCTCAATCAGCTTATGAGCTACTGCACCAGTCTTTATCAGCTAGCACGCGGTGCCAAAAGCTCTACCTTGCTGCTGCTGCTAAGTCTAGGCACACAGCACTCGGTCTGCTGCCACTTGAACCATGGCATTGCACAGCAATTGATTGCGTTAGGCTCCCGGCTGTGCAGCACGGCACTGTCAGCCAGCTGCGCAGGCATTCGCAGTCATCAGCCAAACTGCTCAAAGTTGCTGGGGCCACGCCGGCCTCGGGACTTGCCCCCACCCCGGCCTCCGCCCCGGCCTCCACCCCAGCTGCCGCCCCTGCCTCTGCCCCCTCCCCTGCCGCCTCCCCCGCCGCCGCCTGTTGGACCCAACACCCAGTTATGTGAAAACACAGGTGTGCAAGCATGCCAGCACTCAGAATTTTCCCAAGCTCATCATGACAGCATTGTATATCAGACGATTTAGACACCTCACCCTGCTGGAAGCGGGCTTGCCCAGTATAGCGCGTGCCTGGGATTGGCTTTGGGTACGACTCTGCCTGTGCCTGCTGATTAGAACGTCTTTGTCAGTCAAAAACATTCAACGCATTGACGACTCCACACACTACATATCAGCTGCTGACAGCATGGACACACCTGTGCAGCCACATCAGGCGGCATCTTCCAGGGCTCATGTATGTAGGACTGCGGCACATTGGCCAGCTCCGGAATCCACTTGCGGATGTACTCTCCCTCCAGATCGTAGTCCTTCGACTGCACAGCAGGCACGAGCCTAGTCTCGGGCAGAGCACGACATGTCGAGGTCGAGGCAGATGACGGATGTACAATGCAGAAACAGCAGGCAGATGAGCTGTTGTACCTGCTTTGTGATGTTGAACGCATTGATGCGGCCACCAGTCATCCCTGCATGACAACATTGTGCACATGGCATGCAGCCTCAGGTACAATGTAAATTGAGCAGGACCCCCGGCAATCACACGAGTATTATGGCATCAAGAACAACACTCGCACAGGTTGCACACCTGCAGCGGCAACCCAGTTCCCCCAATTGGAGTGCACATCATAGTCCAGCAGGCAGGACTCGAACCAGTCAGCGCCCTGTCGCCAGTCCTCCTCCAAGTCGAGTGCCAGGTAGCTGGCCACATTCTGCCGCCCCCGGTTTGACATCCACCCTGAAGCAGAGTGGACACATGAGCCATCATTACCTCTCGCCCTTGCGTTGTGTAATACTCGACACGCTGTCACTTGCAGTGCAATGGAGTGTCAGTCGGGACGCAGCAGGACAACTGTCACCTGTCTCCTTCAGTTCCCGCATGTTGGCATCCACCAGCGGCAGCCCTGTGGTGCCATCTTTCCACCTCTGGAACGCCTGTAGGGCACATGACACAGTGATCAAAGCACGACGCCTACTGTCGAGACCATTTCCAGTTGCAAGTGAGCCTGAAGCTGCGCATCCGCAGACCACACACACCCATCGAAAGCAAGCCAAAGCCGCTGATACAAAAAGCATGCCTGGGCATTGTCGCGCCACTCCACATCGCGGCCCTTGGTGCCGTACTCCATGAATATCCCGTTCCCGTGCTTCATGGTAAAGAACTTGTAGTAGTCACGCCATGTCAACTCGAACTGCACCTGCACAGGGGAAGACAATGCCACTGTGACACAACAGCAAACACCACCATGCATGCAGACTTGCTGGATGCACTAGTACATGAGGAGGACACAGAGCACCCTACCCAGTAGGTCGATTTGTTGGCTGTGCGCTGCGCCTCGTACTTCTTCAGCTCGTGGTAGATCCTTCGCGACGACAGGCACCCATTCGCCAGGGCAGGAGAAAACTTTGTTGAGTCGTCCCCTGCTGTCATACCTGCACCAAACACGGTCCCAGTAGGCCTGCGGGTATTGTGTGATGATGCGACAGCTGTGCTGTTTCTGTAACTGCAAACTCACAGGGGTAGCTGCACACCGTTGCGAGTGTTGAAGTAGTCTGCCACGGCGTCAGATCCCCACAGATAGTGCTGTAGCCGCTTCAGGGCCTCTGCCTCGCCGCCCTTGAACTCGAACGTGCGCTGCAAGCGAATGGAGCATCCCTCAGAAACCATCGAATCTGGTCAGCCACGGCTGCTGACCCGCTGCTGAATGTCGACTGTACAGCACGAACCCACAACTCGCACAGCGGCAGCATCGATAGGCACACAATTACCTGTGGAGGATGCGCTGTCTGCAGCTTAGGTGCGTTCTCGGGCACCACAGCATTCAGGTCCTCGACTGACTGCGGATCAAATGCTGATGCCAGCCGTGGCAGGCCATCCTTTGGCAGCGGCAAGTCGCCCTTGTCGGGCGTTGGCAGCATTGGTCGTACCTGTGACATGCACAGCTGAACACTTGAATCTTTTTTCGTAAGCATGGTGCAACATGTTGTTCACGCACGGCAGGTGCGAAGCAGAGCAGTGCATCTTCTCACCTCCGTCCGTCCCTCCACTTTGTTTTTGAAGGGCGTGAACACATCCCTGCACAGTGCACACATGCACATGCGTGTACAACTGAACAAAGCCCTCGAAATTCCATGGCATGTGCATTGGCGCGCACGAAAAGAAGCTTCAGAAAAGAGCTGCAAGGTGGTGGATGACAAGCAACGCACGGTGTGTCCGAAATATCGAACGTGATGTCGTCCCTATGGTACAATGTCAGTCCCCAGAAATACTCCAGTCTGCTGTCCACCGCAGCAAGCTTCCGCTTGACCTGCGCGGACCCACGAACCATCTAGCTGGTTTCTGCTGTCAAGTGCACGGTTGCCAGTACATGCACCTGTCGGACAGCTGGTCCGGCAGCTTGTCCAACAGCGCCTCAGCTGCAGCATGACACCTTCACTGCTGAGGAACGAGGTTGCATACGACGCCCACCTTGGCATCGACCCGCAGCTCCTCGCTGGTTACCTCCTCTTGGCAGAGCACCGCCGTGCTCCTGGTCCCGACCAGCTCTGCAGGGCAGGACCACACAGACTCCTTCGCCGCAGCCGGTTTGCTTGCTTGCTTCACTGACCCCAACCACTGCACCACAACGTTCCTGCTGATTGCGTGACCGCGCTGACCTGCGAGCACGTCCTCTGGCCTGCCGTTGCAGATCAGCAGATCGCTGCCAACACCTTGCAGAGCCTCCCGCAGCGCACGCACCTGCAATATCAGAGCATGCAGATTGCTGCCACGAATGCAATTGTCATGGCTATGCACGCATGTCACAAACAGGTGTGCAGGCGCTGTGACTCTGCAACGCCTGATGTGCCCAGCGTGTACGAGGGGGAGCAAAGGAGCTTGACTCACCGACTCTAGGCGAAACTGTGCGCCATGGGGGCCGCACTTTGAGTGGCCCCACGGCGTCTCAATAAACTGCCGTGGATCAAAGCAGTACACAGGCACGACCTGTAGCCAGCTCGAGTGTATGTCACTTCTATCAATGTTGTGTCTCAGGCTGGTGCTGTTCACGCCCGATGTGCATGCCACCTCACATAGTGTAAGTGACACCAACAGCAGATGCACCTCATCAATCTGCCCTGATTTGGCACGCCGCGCAGCCTCAGCTACGATGCCGTTGTCGTGCAGCCGGAGATCGTTTCGGAACCAGAGCACCGCACGGCCACCGCTGCTACCATTTGCAGCACCGTTGGCTGCCATGACGGCGCCGCAGCTGCTGAAATGTGCACGCCGCGGTCGCTGCGCCACACCAAGCTTTGCCTGCATTGAAGCCGTAGATGGTCGTCATCGTTGGTCCGCAGGTTGGCAAAAGGTCATGTGCAGGTAGCGATGCAGAGGCTGCGCACGCACATGCGGTACGGTGTGCACTGATGGCAGTCCATGCATCGCAGAAGTGCAATCATATCTCACAGTGGCAAGGCGAAGCTGTATGCAACGCGAACCGATGGCAAATGAGCCGCGTCCTATCCTAAATGTCGCCAGCTTGGCCAGAAAATGTCAGCTGAAGCACAGCAGTTGATCACGCCAATTGCTGCTCGTGTGATGCTGCACCCAAGCTCCACCCTCAGCAAATGGCAAGAAACCAAACTACAGCCATTGTATGTTGATGCAACGATCGAATGTGCGCATACGAGCCAGCAGCAAGTCTGCATCGTGTCTGACAGCCACAGTGACCACGTGGACATCAGCGCGGGAGCAGGTTCTCGGCCGGTACAAGTAGGATGCTGACTGAGCTGACATCACAACTACTGCCTGACATCAGAAGTAGGGGTTCCGCTAACTGGGAGTGCCCCAGTTAGCCGGCGAGTCTAGGGGTTCCGCTGATGGAGTTTAGTGCTGATCCAGAGAAGGCAGAAGCCTCAAGTAAGACTGCACATCACTGAATACGGTAGTGTGTTTGCTTGCGCACAGGTTAACAGCACAGGTCGCTGCTGACTGATCGTATTCATGCTTTCGTGTGGTGCGCTGCGTAGAGTGGCAGGTCAGGCGGCCCCTCGTCGAGTGAATGCTGGTATTTCCTGCAGTAGGCAAACACATGATAAGCAGAGTGCTGGTCCAAGACGCAGGAAGGCACCCAATGCTCTTGAATCATGCCGCAGCACATGACTAGCAGCAAAGCCACCTGCAGACAGATGCTGTGCACTGCATTTGTGTCACCAGCAAGCTGCAGACCGCAGGCGTACCCGTACAGCAGGAGCAGCGTGAGGGCCACGCTGGCTAGGAAGAGCGAGTTGAACCACCGATGGAAGAATTCAAATTTGAGCTCCCCGCCCAGTACCTCCGTGATCACAGACCTGCCAGCAGGAAAAGGCTTTCAGTCCAGGCGCCTTATCGCACAGAACTACGCCATTTGGATCGATTTTCAGACATTCCATGATGATGTAGGCTTCAGTATGCCGACAACAAGCAGCAGGATAGAAGTTGGCAAAGACGCCGTGCGCCAGAGGTCATGTACAGTGACAGTCAAGCACCTGTATCGCAGCGGCAGCTGCTTGCGAATCAGTAGCAGGCTGGAGATGGCGTACAGGCCCATCAGCTCGGTGAGCAGCAGCACCAACGTTGTCGAGTTGCCGCCGCCAGCAATTGCTGAAAATGCCCTCCGCATGTCCCGCAGGAATCCCCGCATGCTGCTGGCACTGATAAAGCCGATGAACGCCAGCGTCAGATACTGCGAAGCAAGATACATCATGATCAGTCAAGACATCGGTCAGACGTGATCCTGCATAAGATGTGCATGCTCTCCATGGAACACGGGCAAACCAACCCTGCAGCACTTCGAGTTCAAGCTTTGGCTTCGAGATCTGGAATTCGAGTCCATTTACAGAGCGGCTGGTCAAACGTCCTCATATTGATGAACGAGACTGATCGAGCTATGCAATGCAGCAGTCGCTATCTTGAGTTGCACAGCGACCGATGCATTCTGTGTTGAGGTGATGGCCAAAGACAGCTTCGGCGTTTCAGCCGTGCACAAAGCCCTGCCCTTCACAGTTGACACATTTGCGTGGAACGATGTTGAAAAGCCGCAGTTCGTCACGCACGCACATAAGGACCACGCTGTGGACATCGAGAAACATGCAGCCGAGCTGTGGTGCACAGCAATCACTAAGGAGCTGCTGTTGATCCGCTTTCCGTGTCTAGCGCGGGCCAGGACCACGTTTCACATCTTGGAGATGCCTAATCCCCAAGATCCTGACTTCAGGGAAGCCCTGGAGGACCATGAGGCCCAGCAGGTGAGCGGCGAGTCTGTGCATCAGAAGCACCACTGCACAGCACACACGTGAGGAACAACTCTGCAGGAATTGCCCAGTGCTGCTGCAGGTCACGACAGCCAGCGGCGAGACGTTCAGAGTGATGGCCATCCCATCACAGCACTGCGATGGCGCTGCCATGCTGCTGTTCGAGGTGAGGAAGCCTCAGCAGTTTGCTAACCCACAGACCGAGGTTTGAAATCACAGCCTCAGCTACCGCTTGAGTATGCCTATGCTAAAGTGTCTATGCTGCGGTGCACGGCGTACACTGAATACAGATCAAGAGCCTCTACACTCTTGCACAGGGAGCCTTTGGTTGCATATTGCACACGGGCGATGCTCGCCTAGACGAGCGCTACCTGGCGCTGCTGCCAGCGCGGGCCCTTGCGCCAGACCTGCTCTACCTGGACTGCACCTTTGGCGAGGCGCAGCTGGTGCGCCAACCTGGTGCACTGCAGGCTGACAAGGCTGTCTTGGGTCGTGGACACCACCGCAGCGCACGGCCTGCCATTGCCTGATAACGTAGCATCAGGCACTGAGGGGCTTGCACTTGCTGTAGGACTTCCCGTTGCGCAGCGAGGCCTTGCGGCAGGTGGAGACCCTTATCCGACAGCACGGCGCCAGCCGCGTGTACATCAGGTGGCCAAATCACAAGCGTTTGGTCGCCACTTTGGTGCCAATGTGCTGACATGATTGGACCTACACTGAAGCGACTGTCGCTGCTTGCTCTGGGCTTGCCCCATGCATTTACATCCCTCGTGGCTGCAGTGCCGAGACGCTGGGGTGCGAGGCGGTGCTGCGGCACATCAGCGACCGCTTTGGCGGTGCTAAGATGTATCTGGAGCCTGCAAGCAGCACCTCCTTCGCATGGCTTGGGCCCGGCAAGCAGGTGCGGCTCGAGACAAGGGACCCATGCAAGACATTGGGTGCAACGCTTACAGCACGCACCACACTGCACCACCGCATGGATGAGGGCGCCGCACACAGCAGTGTCTGTCCCGACTGCTGCAGGCAGAGCGAGTCAAGGAACTGGACCTCCTGTGCCCGGGACTTTGCACAGCCGACCCCACAGCCACACGGTGAGCAGCAGCTCTTAGAAGCAGCTGCCTGCAGATGCTTCGCACTGCCAATTCCGTGCACGAGCAGGAGCTGCACAACAATTCGTGTCAGATGTGCGTACCACACTCTGCTGCAGGTTCCACATCTGTGGCAGCCGCGAGCTACAGAACCATGTATCGAAGGCCCGCAAGGCTGCCAGGCACAGAGGTGAAACTCACACATTGCCCTCTACCTCTAGCGCTAGGGGGCATTGCAAGCTTTGCTATGCTTGATGTGGCCTTGTATGCATTGACTGCTGCTTCCACTACCTGCTCAGGTCAACCAGAGCCGTTGTTCATCCGTCCCAGCACCCAGAAGTGGGTGATGACAGCAGCTGAGGAGGTTGAGCTGACAGGGAAGAGCAGCAAGGGCGGCAAATGCACCACCTGCTTGCGCACACCCACGGCACCCTTTCAGGTGGGATGCCGTTGCCTGCTATGCAGAATGACTGGATGACAACTACAAGGTGATTTTGGCCCTGTCCCCCTCTTCAACCCGAGCCTCGCTGCACTACAGGAGAACGGGGTTTGGTATGTCCTGTGGAGCATGCATGGCTCACAAAGTGAGCTGCGCCACGCCCTTCTGGACATCAGGCCATGTGCAGTGCAGCCCATTTGTGGCAAGATGGCTGGGCCCCTTGCGCAGCTGGCCAACAGTGGCAATCTGGCAGCTGCCAACGCACGAATCGACGCCTATGCAGCACAGGCAGCAGCCCAGCGGGCAGCTGCGACAAACGCTGCTGCGACAGCCGCCGCTGCGACATCCGCAGCAGTGACGCCAACGCGAAACAATGCTTCGCATGCAGTCACATTGACCGAAAGCCCTGACGCAGCACCGCAGCAGCAGCATTTGGTACAGAAGGAGGCTGCACCGAAACAGGACGTGGAGTGCGTGCTGCGGCATGCCACACCCTCGCAGGCAGGAGGCAGAGGCAGCCACTCGTGGGCTGAAAGGTCGGCAGTGCATGTTTCAGCTGTAGCGTGCACGGCAAGCACGACTGCCAGCAGCCCCATCGTGACAGCACTGAGGTATGAACCATCGCGCGGCAGCAGCCAGCAGCTGCAAACAGCAGCCCGGCACAGCGACATCAGCACGCAGTCTGAAAGTACGCAGTGCGACAGCGAGGTGACTGCCACCGCCAAGCACCAGCCAAGAGAAGACGACAGTACAGCGCATGTGCCGACTTGGGCAGCGCCAGACTGCCCTTCTTGGCCAGCATCGCGAATTAGCGCAGCAGCGACAGGCAAGGAGAACGCCTGGATCAGCCCACAGCTAAAGCGGTCGGCAACTGCAGCAGACTGTGCTGCTGTGCCATGCCCTGTGCGCCGGGCTTTTACGGTGTCTGCTGCCAATGGCAGCCACAGCGAGCCTGCACTGCTGCCTTTGCGGGAACCGGCTGTCAGTGCGCTCGATTCTATAAACATGTCAGATGCCTACATCAATCTAGATTGCCTAGACTAAACTCGATAGACCTGAAGTTTTCGAGATGCTTTGGTCAGCGTGCTTCGAACAAAGAGGGCTGTGCTGCAATAGAACTCCTCATAGGAAAGTGGTTGAGTTCGCACCTGTGAAACGAGGGGCACATTCAGCGCGATTGCGCCGCCGCTGAAGTAGCGCAGCGCAAAGCCCAGCCCCTGGCTGACAGGGTCCGTGGTGAAGTCCTCCCCAAAGATGAGCGCCCGCACGCACGCGTACATCCTGCAAGTCAGCAATGGCACTCATCATCGTCCTGTCACCATGGTTCCAGTTCGCACGACACAGAGACACCAGCACGCACTCAACATTGCAGCTCACACACTTCAGTGTGAATGACTGTCTGCCTCATGCAACGTCAAACTCTCGATGTGATGCAGAACAATGCTGGTAAAGAGGCTCACTTGTACAGGCAGTACGCGGACAGCATGTAGCCCATGAGGTTCTTCGCATGACCGGCGAGCGTGCGGGACTCCAGCGCCCGTTCCCGCTCCTTCTTGAGCTCCAGCACCTCCAGGTACAGCGCCTTGCCCAGCGCCTCCAAAGACTTGACCTGCGCCATCACCAGACAATGCCGCTGAAGCTAGCAACGGCTGTTTCACACTGAAACTGTGCTCTGGTCCAGCATCGGACGAGCAACATCTGGACACCTTGCTAGCAGCGACCACCGGGACACGCCACTGCACTAACCACCCCTCACTCGGTGTAGACCGCTGGCTCACCTCAGCTGTGAGGGCTGCCAGCGTGTCGGCTGCTGAGCGCTGCGCGGGGCGCGTGACGGAGGCCACCAGGGAGCGCAGGAAGCCGCGGCTGGACGCCGGCCCCGCGGCCCGCTGCGCCGCCAGCTCCCGCGCCGTCAGGATCATGCGCTTCTTCCTCGACACCGCCGTCTCCATCACCTGCCGACAGACACCAAGGTGCTGCTGCTGCAGGTGGCTCAGCTATGTCCAGGATTGCGGCCCTTGGCTGCAGATGTGCCAGCCACGACCATGATTGCAACCTTGGCTGCTGCTGCTGCTGCTGCTGCTGCTGCCTGCTGTTCATAGCTTTTTGCACATGTAGCAACCTGCCTGCCCATGGCTTGAGCTGGTCAGAGCAGCCCACCTGCAGCAGCTGCGCCTCCATGGCAGCGATCTCCAGCTTGTCCACCGGGCGGATGAACAGGGAGATGTACGAGTACGGCATGTTGACCGCGCCGTAGCCCGACAGCACCGCGATGAGCGTCACGCCCATCACCCCCACCCGGCTGATGGCCTGTGAGCAATGCAAGGGCGCATGTCGAGCAAAAGGCAAGGCAGATCTTGCATCAGGCACATGCCATCAGAAGCTGCGTGTCGGCTGAATCATGAGGTCATGACTTGGAACACAGAGTGTGCTAGCCCACCTGCTTGAGGCGGAAGAAGCCGTGGTCAGGTGGCGGCACGCCCGGCCAGTAGATGCCGATGCGCCAGAAGCCGTACATGAAGGCGCCCAGAAACAGCGCTGCTCCAGCCGCAGCACGCAATGCCTGGATTTTGCCTACATGCACAGCGGTGGTGTCACCGTGCATCTGTCACCAGCAGAACAATGCCAACTTGTGGATGGTTTGCAGGCCTCAGCACTGCAGAACGCCCTGCTGCTGTGAGGTGCTTGACAGGAGTGTGTGGGCGTGCTCACGGGTGTTGGCGAGTGTGCGGTAGCAGTGGTAGTAGGGCAGCACCACCAGTAGCAGCACCAGCATGCCGATCACTGTCGCCCGCCAGTCCAGCCATCGAGCCCTGCGATTCTTCATGTAGCGTTCGGCAACCAGCCAGCTCATGATCTGCAGTGTGGACAGCAGCATGACGCCTGGCCCAGGAGACTCACCGGACTGACAGCACGTCCAGAATCTCGAATAGTACCAGCTGCAGCAGGTTGACCGATAGTGCAAACACTGCTGCAAAGAGCACCTGCACACCAACAGCTACAATGTAAGGCTGCCTGCTTCTGCTTTGTAACACCCAGTATCAGCCGGCAGCCCCCTGCACCGCCACTGCGGGCCTACAGCTGAGCAGGCACACACCTGCACTACGGGGTCCTTCTCCTCGTGGTCCCTGTAGAGGCTGTGATCCAGAAACTGCCATCCTGCAACGCCGAGGCCCAGCAGCGACCCCACGATGACCGCTGCATCGGACAGCGTCATTGCAGTGCGGTGCTGCTGTGCTCAGGAGCAGCTTCCGCAGCTGTGGCGAGATTCGCAGGCAGATCTGTGCGGCTGCTGTCTGCAGGACTGTCCATGCGGTGGCGATGCAATGGCTGCGGCAAAGCCGCCGGCAACAAGTGCGTGTGCCGCTGAACCTGCTGCAACCTGTACCCACAGCTTCAAAGCGGGAACCTAGCTGCCGCTGCGGCCAGACGGCAGCAACCGATACCGGCCGTCCTTCCCCTGAACTTGGCGCACACACTGGCGGTGTGAAATGCTCCAATGTCACGATACACTGAAGTCGCTGGACAGCGTGCAGCAAGGCTCACATAAGATGTGAGTGCTGCTGCTTGCTGTGCCGAGGAGACAGTAGGTCTTGATTGATGTCGTTTGCTAGCGGTCAGACTGCTGATTGTCGACGTTTGCAACAAATGTATGATGCAGACATCAAGCTGGCTCAGCCGGTAATAAGCCAGGTGTGCGACCCCACGATACATGCACCTACGCAAATGTACACTACGCTGTGCTGCAACGCGCATCGGGGCATATCTCAGTTGATGTACGGGCTCTGCATGCCGTACACCCGGGGTGATGTGGGTTGCATGCCATGCAAGTCCATGCGGGTGCAGTCGCTGTGTGGGCCTTATTTCTCATTTCCACGATGCCGAACAACACACTTCCTGTCTTGTAGTCTGCAAGTGTTGCTGAGTCAGTCAGACAAGGCCTTGCATTCTGTTGCGCTGCAGCGCTGGACTACCTACGCTGTGCATGTCATCTACAGAACAAATAATGCCCACTCCGCATGTCATGTCAAGAAACTCAGCCTGCTAGACAAGCGTTGCAGGTCCCGCTGATCAAGGGTCCCTTGATATCTACTGCGCCACGGCGCTGAATTGGGCTACGCTGCGTCTGCCTGGATGGAGCTGCCGCGCGAGGTTGCCCACAGCCTCACCTAGCCACCTCATCCGTTATGATGTGAGCAGCTGCCTGTTTGACCCTGCGATCGCTGCCACCTGATCACTGCATAACAGTGGGTGCAGGAAGATCTGGTTGCATGGTTGTCCTTGTGACATGCAGTGGGCAGGCCGCGGCAGGGTCGCCAGCACCGCATCGATGGGCAGCACGGCCCGCGCAAAACAGGAGGGGCGGCACACAGTTGTCCCGTGGTTCCGCAACGACCTCCGGCTGCACGACAGCGCCATCCTGCATGAGGCAGCTCGGCGTGTCAAGGCTGACCCACATGTGCAGGTGCTGATAGAGTCTCCTTGCATCTTCGTTTTAAGGACTGCTGCATCGAGTGGTAACACCATACTTGACGCTGGTTCGGCCACTCACTGCAGGTGGTGCCAATGTTTTGCTATGACCCGCGCCTCGTTGGTACCACGAGGTGGGGTAACCCCAAGACGGGTCCATTTAGGGCGAGGTTCCTCTTTGAGTCGGTCGAGGCGCTGCGGGGGGCGCTTGCGGGCATTGGCAGCGACCTGCTCACCACCAACAGCACTCCTGAGCAGACATTGACAGGTGCAAAGCTGATTACGAGACTGAGCATCTGGCTCTCTGCACCTGGCAGCGCACTACATGATCACGCTTTTAATCACGCACGTGCAGAGTTGCTGGCTCACTGCGCCGCTGGGACCCAGTTTACGGTGCTGACACAGCAGGAGGTCACGTCAGAGGAGTGCAACGACGATGCAGCCGTCGAGGTGCATGCAGCGCCTGCCATGCAAACATATTGCGGTTCTTGCACCCAAGGAAGCAACCCAGGCGAACCCTGAGTGGTGAAGCTGCAGATTCAGCCCTCAGGACGACTTGTTCTTGATGTCCAGCGCACAGGCGCTGCTGGAGCGACAAGGCGCGGGGCGGCTGATCAGGCTGTGGGGCAGCACCCTGCTGCACCGCGATGACTGGCCATTTGACGCCGTGGCCACCAACCTCCCAGACAGCTTCACCAAGTTCAGGTACGGGCTTGGTGAGGACCCCATCATGGTTGCAAGTGCAAATGGTGACGCATGCCAAGTCAGTACCTGTACGGCACCATGTTCTATGGTTGTTTCAAGCTGGACAACTGGATGCAGGAAAAAGGTGGAGGAGCCAGAGCACTGGAGGGTGCGTGCTGAGCTGCCAATGCCAGATGTGGCATGCTTGCCACTGCCCAAGGGTGGGCTGCCGGCCATATCCTCTGCTTTTCGGCCACGCAGCCCGGCGGCCCTGGCACAGGCAGCAGACAGTCTTGCAGGCCTATCCATCACAGCTGAGACGCCCTGCAACCAGGTGCCCACCATAGCCTTGTTCAGAGAGAATCATGTGCATGGTGCCCCTTGCATCTTTCATGCTGCAGTCGTGTCTGCGACTGCCAGCTGAGGGGTGGTGTTCTGCTGCACCTGTTGTGCAGGCTGTGCTGCGCTTCGAGGGCGGGGAGGCAGCGGGGCTCAGGCGGCTGCAGCAGTATGTCTGGGAATCGGACGCTGTGGCTCACTACGCTGAGACCCGCAATGGTACGGCTCCACGCCACCTGCCGTGAGATGCACGCTGAAGCAACAGCGGTCTCCCTGTATGCCACCCGGCTGCACTGCCAAGCGGTCCATCAGCTTACGCTTGCTTGTCTGCCCTGTGGTCCCTGTTCTTGGGGGTTTGACGGCAGACTGATTGCCCAGGCCTGATGGGAGCTGACGACTCCACCAAGCTGGCCGCCTGGCTGGCGCTGGGCTGCATATCGCCACGGCGGGTGTACCACGAAGTGCGGCGGTACGAGGCAGCGCGAACGAGCAATGACAGCACTCGCATGGTGGTCTTCCACCTGCTCGTGCGCGACTGGTTCAGGTGCGCCCCTGCCTGCCGTCTGCAGGGTGTGAATTGAATACCTCAACAGGACCAGAACCGACCAGAACGGCTCAGCACATGAGTTTTAATCTTGTGCCCACTGGAGTATGCAAACCGACGAGCAGGGGTGTGCAGGTCTCTGCCCGTGTCTGTGCAGGTTGTTCTGCCTGAAGCACGGGCGCCATGTGTTCCTGAAACACGGCATTACGGGCGAGCGGCGAGAGTGGCGGGACGAGTCGGCAGCGTTCAGACGCTGGCGAGATGGCTCCACTGGCATTCCATTCATTGATGCGAACATGCGGGAGCTGGATCAGACAGGTATGTGCATGAGGTGTGTGTGATGTTTCTGCTGGTTTCATGGCTCCATCTCCTTGTCACATACATGGTAGTGGCTGCTCCAGATTGCTTAAACTCTAGGCTGGGTATCTGGGTTGCAGCCGGCAGTGACGTTCTACAGTGGACAGGCTGCTGGCAGGGCCTCATGCTGATGAGCGCACCACCTTCTGCAGGGTACATGTCAAATCGCGGGCGGCAGAACGTGGCCAGCTACCTGGTGCATGACCTGGGCATCGACTGGCGGCTGGGCGCCGACTGGTTCGAGTCACGGCTTGTGGACTATGATGTGTGCTCCAACTGGGGCAACTGGGTGTCGGCAGCGGGGCTCGCGCCTGGCCGTGCTGCACGCTTTCACGTCGTCAGACAGGTGCGTGAGTTAGGTCGGAACGTCCCTGCAAGGTGGTACTGCTGACAGGGCGAAGACAGGGCCCGTGACAAAGGTGATAAGAAGTGAAGGTCGTGATGTGCCATCTGCACAGGGCACAAGCTACGACCCAGGCGGGCTGTACATTTGCAAGTGGGTGCCGGAAGTTGCAAAGGTGCCAACGGTGCACATACATCAGCCATGGCGCATGACTAGGGCGCAGCAGGAGGACTGCGGAGTGTGGCTACCAAGAGACTACCCGCTGCCCATCACTAGCACACAATACCACGATGCAGGATAGACTTAATGCACTGCTGCGCTTGGTGACTCAGTGGTGCTTTGCTGGGAATGAGATGGGCACGACAGTTGCTGGGTACCTTTACATACCTTGTGCAGACATAGTGCTGTCACATAGCCTGCACATGTTTGTGATGAGCAGCAAACATGTTTCACATCATCCTTCAAAATGCGAACACCGTCTCAACTCGAAACAGTGTGCTGCTTGCAAGCAGCAGCGCACCACAGACGCTTTAGTATGCAAGCCAATCCAGGGCACAATCAGCCGCTGATTCTGCCAACAATGCAAGGTGGCAAACCACAAATTGGTGGCAACCCTCCAGGCCTCAAGCCTGCGTCCTTCAACTTTGTGCCCATTCAAAATCTGTTGCCGAAGCAGCCAGCAGCCATATAGATAGATATCTTCCTTCTCTTGTGGTACTGATAATGTACAGGCTTCGCAATGGTATGTGCAGCAAAATCACGCAGCAAAGGCGGCCGGGTTGGCATGCGTCGGTGATGACGGCATGAGTATTTCCTCCAGGAATCTCTGGCACGCCGGGCAGCCCTCTTCCTTGCCCCTGCAGCAGTGGATGAGGCTGGTGCTGAGAGTCTGATGGCGCGTCACCCTCAGTCGGCCTGAAAGCTGGACGGCCGGCAGCACCCTGAGATCCACCCCTGAAAAGACTACAGCACACCAGGGCGGATTGGGTGCGGGAAATGCATGAGGGAGGAGTGCAGGCGCACCAGCAGTTGGAGCAGAAGCCGCCCAGCTCCTCGCCCAGCGCGCCGGCATGGGGGCCGCCGGCGGTGGACGGGCCCGCGCCGCCGCGGCTGTCGGGGCGGGCGCCGCCGTCGAACCCGGCGTCCATCGGCATCAGCAGCTCGTCGAACGTCAGCAGGTCGTCCAGGTAGCCGTCGAAGATGGCGCTGCAGTGCAGGGCCGGTGCATGTCAGAGCATGTACACAACCTCCATCCGAACTGCAGGCACGTACTGGCCTTGCTGGCCAGGATAGCAAGCATGCCTACTGCCATCTTGGTCACGTGCATTGTCAAATCACTTGCGAGCATCAAAGCACGCAACCAACTCCTGCAAGCCTGCAAATGTGCGATTCAGAGGACGCACTTGTCATCGGCGGGAGTGGTGCCGGCAGCGGCGCCGTGGCTGGGGCCTGCACCGCTGCTGGGCCCCGCCTCATCGCTGCCGCGGCTTGGCCCTGCGCCTGTGGTGACAGCAAGCACTGCGATGATTGCATGCTGGGCGTGACCAGCTGGGCACACTGCCCAATCAGAGATGGTTGAAGTGCTGCCCAGCCAGGGAGTCGTCGGCAGCCGCCAGCTACTGCAAGTGAGGAGGCCCCGCCTGCACCACAGCACACTCAGCACAGTCCACAGGATCATATACCACTGTGATGTGCAGATATAGTTTGCACCTGAACTGGGGCCGGCGCCGCCCAAGTCAGCGTCCCGGCGCCAGGCGGTCAGGCGGTCCACCGGCGGCAGCCCCGAGCCAGCTGCAGCGCCGCCAAAGCCGTTGCTGCCAGCCCTGGTGGCGCCCAGCCAGTCGCCGCCAAACCCTGCCGACGGTAGGTCCGTCAAGGAGCCGAAGCCCGTGCTCGCGAGGCGGCTGCGGGCGGTTGGGGCGTGGCTGCCGCTCCCGGTGCTTCTGGCAGCCGAACCAAAGTCCAGCATGCTCCCATGTCGTGCCACCGGCTGGTGCACCTGGGCAGGTGGAAGCAGACGAACGTGAGCCACAAGTAGCAAGCCCCCAAAATGCAGCCGTCACCTGTTTGCAAAGTGATGTAATCCAGGTTGCAACAAGTCCAGGATGAGCAGCAACAATCTAGGCTCACCTGGGACAGTCCGCCGTGCAGGCTGCCACTCGGGAAGGTGCCCAGCCCGCCGGCGAGCGGTGGCGGCGGGCCGCGTGTTCGCAGGGAAGCAATCGCCAGTGGGGGGCAGCACTCCTCCTGTGGCACGCCCGCCTGCATCACTAAGCCCCGTCAGCATACACTGATGGTCATGCTATGTGAAATTGCTGACATGCAGTCTCAACAGCACTGTCACGATGCCAATGTGCATGCTACACACCGCGAGCTGCACATTTACTTCCCCGTCTCAGGTGTGCCCAAGGATAAAGGAAGCAACAAGTGTACCGGGCAGCCCATGCGTGGGAGGGTGTCAGCAGTGTTACTGGCCGCCAGGTCCACACGCATGCTGGCACGGCGCGGTGCAGTCTGCCGACCATCCGCAGCTGGCGCTGCAGGCAACGGAAGTATGAGGTGTCAGTGCATGCTGAGGAGAGCAAGCATGAACGACAAAGCAGCGTGAAGCAGCAGCAAAGCTTTTCAGGTCACAGTCCTGTGGACGGCCTCTCACTGCGAGGTCCCAGGTGCACCTGCGGTGCCGAGGCTGCCGACGCCAAAGTTGCCCCAGCCGATGGGCGCTAAGCCAGTGCCAGGCAGCAGCGCATCCAGTGACGGCGCTCGGGCTCCAACGCCGCTTGAGGGCAGCCGCCAGTCCTGCGTCTGCTGTGTGCCAGGGCTGCCAAAGCCACCAGACCCCGCGCCGCTGCCGAAGCTGCCGGCAAAGGCGGAGCTCAGCTGACTGGGGTCCTGCAGCAGGCCGGCCGCATGCAGCGGGCCGCCGCGCCCACCCTGGGGCGGGCTCACCAGGCTGGTCAGCAGGTCGCCTGCCGCGGTCCCACGCCCGTGCAGGCTGCTGATGCTGGCCTGCAGAGGGAACGCCATGCGAGCTTGGGCGCCTCCAGAATGTTACAGAAGGAGCACCACTGAGCAAGTTCAGATGCATCTGCTGTTATGGGGGCACAACCTGGCCACATGGCTTGTAGAGCAGCTGAATGCAGCAGCATCTGGTAGGCCCACCTTGCGGATGGATCTGGCAGACAGAGAGGGCGAGGTCGGCGTCAGGGGTGCGTTGCTGCCACCGCTGCGGGTGGGGGCGGCGCTCGGGATGGAGGGGCTGCGCCGCCGCTGCAGGGCCGCCTCGGCGTCGATCGCGCCGCCGGCCGTCAGCTCGCCGGACTGCCGGACGCGCAGCAGCGGGCTGCACCGCAACAGCTCCGGCGTGCCCGGCTGCGCCCCGGCGGGCTGCGCCTCCAGTGGCAGTGGTGGGCGGCCGCCTGCAAGTGCACTGCAGCCTGACACCACAGCAGACATCCAGCAGACATGCGCATCTGATGCGCCACAGATGGTACCATGATGTCTGCAGGCCATCTGCAGTTGCATGTTGCTGCACTGAGGCCCGCGGGTAATGAAAGGGTTGCTGCTAGCAGTGCCCGTCAGCGTGAGCAATGCCCATGGCCCACCTGTCACGCTGGGGATGCACAGGCTGGCGGTTGACAGCTCGTCAGCGGAGGATGCCGACTTGGATGCGGACTTGCTGGACGTCCGCTGCACGCCGGTCCGCTGCCGCTTAGCCGCTGGGCCATCAGAGCCCTGCTTCAGCTGCCGACCACTGCAACAGGGACATTGCACATGTTCAGCCACCTGCATGGCTTCCAGGCACTCCAGCCCAGTGATATTGCTGATGTGAGGGTGCTGGCAGGCCAGTGGATCCTGGCTGAGTGCACGTATGACTGTGAACAGCCATTGGGCTATCAAAGCAGCACCTGCGTATGTGCCAGGGCGGCATGCTGCACACCGTCGGCTGCATCTCAGCGGTCCAGGCGCGGGTGGCGTCGTTCAGGAAGCACGCTGAACGCTTTCGCAAGTCCTCCGGCAGACAGTCATCTGTGCACGCCGCAGTCAAGGCTTCATGCCATCCGCTCTTGCAAGCAGTTGCACCATGACAACGAGCGCAGGTGACGCTGCCAGAGCAATGTTGCAGTGTCACCAACTGTCAACCAGGCAGTGACGCCATGTACCTGGCTCGTCACCGCCGATGAAGAAGTCAAAGTCAGGCCAGCGTTTTAGCTCCGTGGTCTTCAAGTCAGCCTTGTTAGCAGGGAACACCTCTCCGTCTGCCCTCACTGTCACCTTGCGCTTGTTGCTGTCCTGCAAAGCTGGAGAGCACAATGCTCAGAACCCACATGGTTGTTGATGGTAAGATGGTAGATGGTAAGATCTGATATGACATGAACGTCTCCAACTGCTGCCTGGAGCTTCCAGCACAACGTACAGATCCGACGCGCACCTTGCCAGACAGGCGCTTGAGGCTGCCAATGTAGCGCTTGGTAGCTGCAATGTTGACTTCGCGCCACTGCTCGCTTGGCGACATGCCCTGCTCAGTCCATGCCCACTATCTTAGGAGGTGCGTGCCAGCCTAGCTGACCGTTGCAGAGACAAATGCCAGGCGCATGTGCAGTGCCAGGGGTTTGGCGCAGGGTGTCGGTGATGCCTGCCTGGGTGTGACCATTGGGAGATCGGACCTCACCTCCAGGGTGTCTAGCAGCGTGCGCGCCTGCGCCACAAACGTCTCCGACTTGTCGTCCTCTGTGGCAACACCCTCCAGCCGCCTGTCGTTCCAGGTGATGTGGTCGTAGCAGCTGACAAACTTGTTCTCCTGCACACATCATGCCACTTGTTGGAAAAGGCACAGTGAAACTGTGGCGCGCAACTGCACAGTGTCCCCCACAGTGCCCATGGCAGTGTGCGATCAGATAGCTTTTGTGCTGCACGTGCCGTGGCGACCCCACCTCGGGGCCCACGGGCGCACACTTGCACTTGCGGCTCAGGCCCTCCGGTTCGCCAGCAGGTGTCAGGCCCCGTGCCAGCGCATGGCCATCGCTGCGGCTTGGCAGCAGCGTCTCACCTGCATGAGATTTGCGCGCCCTTGACTTGGTGGGTTTGCTGCAGATTGCTGTCTGCCGCATCAGGGGCATCAAGCCCTGAAAGCTGCAGGCGGCGGCAGCAGGCCCTGCACTTGACAGCCACGCAGCTTCTGCTCACCATGTCTGAGCAAGGCCTGGGACTTGTCCGCCAGCAGCGTGCCGCGGGTGTCCAGCACCGACAGCCGGCGGCGGCAGAACCAGGCGGCTGACCCGCTGCCGCATTTGCCGGGCTTGCCGACCGCGCAGGGCAAGCAGCGTGCAAAGCGCTTTGCTATACCCTTGCTGCAGTTGTACCCCAGCATATCCTGCTCAAGCGCCCAGTACAGCTCCCTGCAGAAAGGCAAACATGCGCCTGATAGAACGTGCCACCAGCTGGACGCGTGTTTCGGTCTTGTGGCTGGCATGCTGCATGATAGGTTCACATTGAGGCCAGCATTGGGAGGGAGCAAGCAACATTACAAGCCCTCTGGCTCTGCCCACCTGTGGGAGAACCCGCATTCCGCGCGTGCCTTCAGCGCGTCTGCCGATTTGTCTGCCAGCAGCGCAATGCATGCTGCAAGCGAGGGCCACGCCATGTGCCGTGGCTGCAGCTCCTTTGCCTAGATAGCAGCCAGCAGCATGTCGTTGACACAACAGCACCAGCCTTGAGCCGTCTGCGGCACTCATAGCGCGAGGTTGGAGGTGGACATGCATGCTACCCATAATCCTAGACCTTGCTCACCTGCATCTTAGCCAGCACAAGCTGCAGGGTGATGAGTGCGTCCTCATAATTGATGGTCCTTGCCTGCAAACAAGCATGTCCAGTTGGATGTTGTGACCGCCATCCGCTCCACCGACAGCTCATTAGCAGCTCGAACAGTTGCTTCGGCCATTAGCAGTTCGAATGTTGCAGGCCGTAAGCAATGCAGAAATGGTCAACCGTGACAGTACGACAACAGGGCAACCATGTGGAAGGCTCGCCACTGCTGACCTTGGAGCCAAGCAGCTGCGCCTTCAACGCCTGCTGCACGTCACCAGGCAGCGACGGCAGAATGGCCTGCATGAGCACGGCACGAGCCCCCACCGGGCCGCCGCTGCCGCCACCAGGGTCATCGCCTGAAGAGGTCTCCGAGTCCAGCAGGGCAGTCATCCTCTCAGCTGATGGCCCGCCCAAGACAGCTCGCTGCCACGCCGGCTGCTCGCACGTCGCTGTGTCTGTGTAAGGAAGCAGACAGGCTGCTCGCAACAACAGCAGGCACAGACTCGGTATTCCACTGTGGAAATATGGGATGTCTCTGCATTCCGTCCTCGAATACGTTCGCAGCTGCGCGCCTGACACGCATGGTGAAGCCTTCGACAATGACTCGCGTCAGCGGGTGACAAGATATGGCAAAAGAGCTGGGAGCTTGCACACATGTCGCAGCTCAGTCTTCGTCAGCAGCTAAGACATCAAATGTCACCACACGTCCCATATCCCCTGTCTGCCTTGCCGCTCAGCCAGTGATCGAAGTGTAAGTGATAGCGAGTGACAGTGGCATAGCAGGCGCACGCAAGTTCGCCTCACAGTGGATCTGGCAAGCTGCAAGGGACCTCTCGACTGGAAGGCGTTGCTCCAACGTGGGCCCCGTCCTTGTCTGATGTGTATGTGTATGTCATTGGCGGATCTGCACTTTGTGTTGGCAAGTGATCACCTTGTGGGGTTGGCGTTGCTGGCAGTACTCGCAT
Source organism: Diplosphaera chodatii (assembly GCA_032358165.1). Taxonomy (NCBI): domain Eukaryota; kingdom Viridiplantae; phylum Chlorophyta; class Trebouxiophyceae; order Prasiolales; family Stichococcaceae; genus Diplosphaera; species Diplosphaera chodatii. The sequence goes on along the minus strand of JAALGY010000015.1, from coordinate 2,496,932 downwards.
GCACGAGGGTCCTCACAGCAAGGCTTTGGCCACCACTTCAAGACTTGTCCTGGCGCTGCGCGACCGCTCGATGGCCTGCTTGACGGCGGGTCAGAGAAATGTGCAAGGCGCGAAGCCGTTCGATCCACGATCGGGGTATCGACGTGGTGCAGCACTAGCATTCAACTGCGGTCGTGCAAGAGCCTGAAGGATGCCTCAAGGGGTATACTCAGCACACCCCTAGGGATGCCTTCTTCCTTGTAGTGTTGAAGACAGTTGAAGAGACATTGGCAATATCTGGCATGCCGGGAGTATCAACCAGCTAGTGCGAGCGTCCCATGGAAGGTTGTGTGCATCGCCTGTGACTCATAGGCTGCCGTGTATGATGGCACTATGACCAGAAGCTGTTTCTCTCAGATGCTCATTTCTTGCTCTCGCTCGCTCTCCCGCTCATTAGTGTAGCAATATCAATGTGCCACGCGAGGCCCCTGCTGCCGCCCTTCGGCATCCCACTTGCAACAGCCCTGCTCTGTGGCTTGACTACTGTGTGCCCTTGGCTGCCGCCTCGCTGACAACGGCCTTCTTCTGCACTCCAATATCATTTCGCTCGCAGTACCCTGCATGGAGGCCACAGCACTGCTGTTGGCACTCTGGACTGCACGGTTTGTGGTGTTGTGCAAAAGGCAGCCCTTGGTGCAACGAGGTTCTGCCCGGCTATTAAGGGAAGTGAACGTGTACAGCCACTGCGCTGCAGACACAATGTCATACCTGTGATCTGGTCGCTGACGGCCCACACAATCGCCTGACCGGGCGGGATGCGCATCAGCCGGGGAGTGAGGCCTTTCCACATCGCGCGCAGCCCCTCCTCCCGGGGGATGGTGACCAGTGCGTGCAAGAAGCTGCGGTACCGCTTGCTCCCGTCCGCCTCCTTCTGCTGTGCCATCAGCCGCGTCTGCGCCAGCAGCGAAAGGAGTTCACTATGGGGTCAACTGCACACAAGCAACACGGTGCTCAGATCGCCAACCGCTGTCACACCTCCAGCACCTTTCTGCTGGCGCTATGGCATGCGTTTACGAATACAAGCCAGCCTGGCCTGCGTGTGTTTGAAGTTGCTTACCTTCACGACATCAAACGGACCAGTGGCAACGGGCCCAAGGAACGCTGCTGAGAAGCCGCTGCCCATGGACTGTAGTGGGGTAAGCTGCAGGCCATCACCTTCTGTCTTCCCTGCACACAGTCAACATGCGCACACTGATGGCAACGATACCATGACAGATCATGAGAGCACCATGCAGTTAGTGGTCTGCAGCAGCAAACAGATGTGCAGTGGCAGGGTCGTAGCAGCGGGGCATGCAGACGAGGGCTTGGTGCGACGCCTCACCCCACAACACGCCGTCCATGTGGTTCTTGGCCCAGAACAGGCACATCTGATTGGTGCCATTCCGCAGCACAGTGGGGGCGGCCCCCGCCCACAGGCCCAGTGCCCCGTCCTCGCGCACCGTCTTGAGTGCGCAGTCCACTGGGCCCTTCAGAGGTAAGGTGCAAGCATGCAGCCCAAGTCACCAATGCTGCTGCCCTCTCCACACCGACAGGTCCGCATGGCGTCTGAGGTAGGCCTTGCAACCTCTGCAGATCATGTGACACTCGAGAAGCACGTGAGCAGCCAAGTACCTTGTATCTAAGAAGCTCCTTGGACATGCCACGCTGTTGTTGCAGCCGAATCTTGACGACCTCGAAGGGTGTCACGATGACTAGTGCCTCCGTCACGCCGGCCATAAAGCCCGCTGCCATGCGCCTGTTGTCTTTCAGCAGGCCGTCCTGCAGATGCGGTATGTGAACACATGTTTGCTGATGCTCAGCGCATGAAGGACAGCACCCCGGACACTGCTCATTTGGATCCCATCCGATCCCAGCGTCGCCGATACCGCCCAAATCCCACGTGTTGACTCATATAATACCATCCATGGCAACAACAGCCTCACCTTATCACGAAGCAGGCTTTGGTAGAATGCATTAGTTCCCATACGCAGGGCATACTTCAGCGTCAGGTGGACGGCAAAGGGGGTAAGCCCCTTCCACAGCGACCGCACGCCCTCCTCGTTGATGATGGTTTTGCCACAGTTCCAAATGCCTGAACATAGCAACAGGGCCGCCTCACGCTACCACCCTTGAAGTGCTGGGTTTGCTAAGCCTGTGCACCAACTTGCCATGCTGCATCAGGCATGGCCAAGCGCACCTGTGTAGCGCTTTTGAGAGTCAAGCTGCAGTCGCGTCTTGATTGTATCGATCGGCTGCAGGAAGCAGGCCTCCATTGTGCCGCCAAGGGAGCCTGCAAGGATGCATGCTCACACCCATGAAGGCGGTGCTCCACAAAACATGACTACAATGGTGAAGCCAAGCAAACAGATCGTGTGATGCTGTCAAAGTTACTCCGTCATCAACGACTAGCTGCAATGCTATACGCTGAAGGCACCAGGCACCTGCGGCAGACTTGACAAATGGCGACAAAGTGGTGATGGTGGTGAGCGCCTGGCCGGTTGGTGGGCCTGAGCGGTTGCCATTGCCATCTGAAGCGGCCATCAACGGCCGCTGTGCTGGGATCGCCAAGAATTAGAGGCGGTCTGGGGCAGTGCTGGTGGTGTCCTGTTGGCTGCCAGCCGAGGCAGGTCACGGCAACAGTGCCTGACCGGGACCCTCGATGCTTCTCGGACACTCTTGCACAGAGTACTAGCTGCAGCGGTGGTCAGTGGCAGCTTTCAGCGTGCAAGATCGCTGCGCACGTGCTAAATATCACACCATAGCACAGGGTGCGCTTGCTGCACGGAAGACTTAGGCGGCAGGTGAGCTAACAAATGAGGTATCACAGCATGTCGGGTTTTAGGGACGTACCAACCGCAATGCTGCCGCCGCGCTGGCCTGCAGTGTGTTTGAGCTCATGGTGAGATCTTGAACATCTCACGTGATAGACCCGAAGACTGCTTCGAAGACACACTTGAAGAGGCACGTTCCGGATGCAATGTGCCAATGTCGCATATATACAAGGCGAGCAGTTTGTCTCTTAGTTCCAGGTTTTGCAGCTTGCTGGCACTGGCTCACGGCAATCGCCCGACTGACCGCTCACTTGATTCCACACCCTCCACCGGATCGTTGTCTTGTTCGATCGAGAGAGTCTCAAACCACCTAAACACTTGACGTTGCCTGATCGACCCTGACACAAAAGTCGATCACACTCCGATGCCCGCAGGGCGATGACCTATTGAACTCAGAATACTGAGGGTGCGCTATTGCATGCTACATGACAAGTACAGCAGCAGAGTACCGCTGCTTCACTCGCGAAGTATGCACATGCATCTCAGAAACGCATGTGCTGGTGCTGTGGTTCGACGGCTCGCAGCAGCAGCATGCTCCGCTGGCATGGACATCTTTCCAACAGTGAGCTGACACTGGACTGCGGCGCATGAGTCGCAGGCCCACAGTCAGACGACACTACTGCTCAACGGGATGGCGGGCGCAGGCTGGCCGTAATCTGGTTGTGTAGGGACCCTTTCCCATGCGCATGGTCTGACGGGTAGCATCAGCAGTTCAGCGCCATGCACTTCAAGGTCAGCACGGTGCTGCCTGTCGATGCACGCACCTTCCTGGTGGAACGTGACTCGGCGGCGTTCCGGGCCCTAGTGGCGAAGACACAGAAGCTTGGCGCCCTTGAGATTGAGGACGGGTGGAGAGATGGCAATGTACAGGTAATGTGCTCGTGCATGCGTTGATATTGCATGACATCACATTGTATGGCATGTCAGGATCAATGTATGCCAATGCATGGGCCACAGCTGACATTTCTGCTATGATGCCCAACATGCTTGCCAGCCATCTCATATACAAGCAGCTTCAGGGTGTGGCGTGCAGACCTCACTGCAACATCAGCTGGCTGCTGCAGGTGTTCAAGCTGGTGACCAAACCGGACATCGACCGCTTTGTGCCAAAGCGGCTGCAGCACTACATCCCAGGCGGCGAGCTGACGTACACAGACATCATCCGCTATGATCCCGAGCTACTGAAGAACCCGCCGTTCAAGCTGATCGTGCACAGCATCCCACCCATCTTCAAAAACCAGGTGCAATACCTCGAGCATGAGCAGCACATGGCAGCGGCCTGCTGCCAGAGGCCCTACCAGTGTGCGAACCGCCACTTACAGTGCCTGTACTGTATCACATTTCTGGCTGCAAAGCTTGAAGGTGGCTTACCTTGCAATGCTCTGCAGACGACGATCGACTGCGAGCTGACTGTTGAGGAGGTCCAGGGTGGGAAATGCCGACAGACACTGGAGGGCGATGTCACCATCGGCATCCCTGGCCTGGGCCGCATAGCCGAGCGCATCATCGGCTCCTCGCTGCGGGACGTGTACTCTGGCATCCCCGAGATCGTGGAGAGGTGCCCGTGCCTTGTGGACTTGGAGAGGAACATCCTCGTTCGCATGTCCAAGTCATGCTTGTGCAGGATTGCTGATGAAACTGTCACCTGATTCACAGGTGGAATCTGTTCCGGGACGAGGTGCTGCAGCGGCCTGATGGGCGGGATGTGCTGTTCAGTGGGCGCCCGCCGCTGCAGGAGGACTGGGTGTCCAAGCAGGTGCCCAGTGCTCGATGGCGGCCAGGCCCCCTGCTTAGGGCGTACTGCTGTGAAGGATCACACTGCTGAGCGCCGCGGCCTGTGGTGTGACCTGCGCGCGTGGTCCCAGGTGGCTGATGTCCTGAGGCGGCCGTATGGCGCAGCAGCCAATGTGCCAGCGGGCCTGCAGCTGGCAAACCGCACACAGTCTGTGGACACAGCAGTGGCAGCTACAGCGAAGCCTGGCCTCGAAAGCGCGGCAGCTCCGGACGCGACAGCTCCTGGCGCGGCAGCCCCGAGTGGCCCCGCCTTTGATGGCGTGGCAGCGGCGGTTAGCGCAGCCCCGAGTGGCCCCGCCTTTGGTGGCGTGGCAGCGGCAGTTAGCGCAGCCCCGAGTGGCCCCGCCTTTGGTGGCGCTGCGGAAGATGCCCAGGGGAGCGCAGCCGAGCAGAGCCGGACAGGCTTCCTGGCAGCCGGCAGCCACACCACAACACAGCAGCCACCTGCGCAGAAGCCTTCACCCTTCGCAGGGGTCCCGGGCAGACTCAGCACAGACAACAGTCCCAGGGTGCGCTGCACCAGCTGTGCTGTGTAGCATGACTTGTGGTTCCGTATGCCATGCTTCGTTTTATGGTGTATCTTCACTACACTCCGCAGCTGGAGTGACCGTGACTGACGTTCACGTGCCGTGCAGGTGGAAGATGTGGATGACAGGGGGCGGTCGGTGGCGCAGTTCGAGGGGGAGCTGTTCTACGAGCCAGATGACATCCCAGACAGTATGGACCCTGCTGCAGCAGCGGAGCTGCGGCAGGACCATGCGGAAGCAATGGACTGGTACCGCGAGCATTCAGTCACAGGGCAGCCGGCACCCGCCACATCAGCCATGGACGAAGAGCCCTCAGACGATGGTGAGAGTTCTTCTTTGGTGTGGACGAGTGTCCTTGAAAGTGCCGTTACACTGTGCAATGAGGTTAGCAATGTGCATTGATGTCAGTGTACTGAGGCATGGTCAGTGCAATGCAGGGTCAACAGCTGAGGCAGCTGGCAATCGGATGTGGTGGCGGCGGCAAACGCATGCAAAGTTGCAGGGCAGCACCAGCGACAGCGGTGTCAGGGCCCCACTGGCAGCCAATGCGAGCAACTACTTGCATTGGGCCAACTTCTGGGAGAAGCAGTGAGCGCTCATCCTGACCTTGCAAGCAAAGTTCACCTGCATCCACTACCCTTCACATGCCGCATTTAGCATGTGGCACTGCTGTGAGGCGGCAAGTTTAGCTTGAAAGTTGCAGCCTCACCCGGTGCTGCACATAGCATGCTATCGTGTATGTGGCGACTAGTCGTCAGCTGCAAACACAACCTAATATATGTTGTGCGCGCACATCGGCCTAAGAGACGATGGTGCAGTTGATATGCCCAAGAACCTCCTCGAAACCCACTCGACTTTGCCCCTGTAGGTCTGTGGCGCCACAGGAAACAGCGCCACGGGCGGCCACACGGCTAGGTTACCTGTTCGGCACAGCAGTCAAGCTCGGTGGGTGATGCAGATACAAAAAGCGAGATCTCAAGAAGATTGTGACCAGGTGTACAGGGACAGTGCTCCTAGTCGCTGATCGGTTCGTGTTGGCAGTGGTCACCTGCGTCTGAAGTGTGGGCCTGCTGATTGCCCTGCAGGTCTCGTCAAGCCAACGCATGCGCATGGCAACGAGATGGGGCCTCAAGGAGGGGAGGCTGCTGGCAGTCCAGTCAGGGTGCCTGTGTCGCGTAAGAAGTCTGTGGGCTTCGCATCCCCAATTGTGAACGGCGTCCGGGAGGTGCGCCTTAATAGGCTGTTGTGGTGTTTCCATTCAGCAATTCCCAGAGGCGTGGCGGCTGCATGTTGGCCACTTCATGGCAGGAGCCGCTGTTCAACTGGCACCGTCATGGCATAGTACGCTATCACGGCAGTTTCAGCACTGTTGGCAGCGCTGGTGCAACTCACAGCTGCATGCATGTGCAGGCCACACCAGGCGCGTCAGACGACGAGGAAGAGGAGGACACCACGAAGGAGATGTTCTGTTTCTGCTTCCCAATGCCGCGCTCACATCACTGAGCTGAGCACAATAGCATCCAGTCTCGTCAGCAGCTCGATTGCATGGGTTTTGGCTTGGGCGGCTCAGGTGGCACTGCTTTGGTTTGGGCGAGGGGTGACAACACTGAAATTGACATCGGTTGTACAATCCAGGGGTTGCATCCATGTTCCTGTGGGCCGCTTTCTAAGCAAGTTGTTGACGTTCTGATCTGTGCATGCCGGCCAACCATTGTGCAGACATGTACTCGTACTATGTATTTGCCAGGTCGACTCCACAGGCAGCCTGGCATGTATAAACCAAGCACAGTTTCTGAGACATCTCGCATCTATCAATGCACAAGTATCATTGCACGCATTTGGTTGATGCAGTTCGAACTGTGACGTCAGATCACAGTACATTTCAGGACTGCACTATCATCCGCAGCTGCTTCAACGCAGGGCCATCGGGCCAGATGTTAGCAGCTGATGGCGTCTAGCCTTCTACCTGGTCACTTTGTAGCTCTGCATCACCGCACAAGTATCCGTCAGCACCTTGCGAATACTGCAGCTGAACACCAGGTGGGACTGTCAGCACCTTGGCAACACTGCAGCTGGACACGCGAATTGAATCCATGTCAGGAGCTGGACAGGCGAACAAGCGCAGAGAGGCTCTGTGGCTTTGCAGTGCACCTTGACCTTCTTGAGCAACTCCTTTGCCTTCTGATCGTTTGCAAAGTGGTCGCGCACTGGCTGCAAGATTGCGTTGATGGCTGCTGCAAGGGCTGGCTTCAGGTCGCCTGCAGAACATTGAAAGTACCCTAAGCATAATTGCAGGATGATGTCCCAACCAAGCGCTGGCGCCCAGAGTCACCGTGCTACCATGGCACTTGGCTCACCAGGGTGCAGCTTCTCGGCGGCATAGTCTGCCGCAAGCTCTGTGTAGGAGTTGTACGTCCTGCAGGCAGAGCCCAGCAAGGTGCACAGCATGATGCATGACGACCAAGCGTATGGCACTATCGACAAACTCTGATTGACACGGCAGTTTGCATTCAGCGCTGCTGTGCCACTCCACCTGTCGCCTCCAGCCGCTTCCTTGCGTGACACTGTGAGCTGGCCGAACCAGGGGAACACCACCATCTTGAGGTATGCCAGGCATGGGTTGCCTTCCACCTGCCAGGGCACGGCGGCTCAAAGCGTCAATGATGCCTGTACAGCTTGGCCCGGGGAATTGTCAGACCAGCATACGTCGTCGTTGCTATGACAAGCAGTCGGGTGGCAACAGCCAATTGAATGCAGCCGATGTAGCTGGAGCACGTGACGGCCCACCTCGCCGGGCGCTGCGAAGGCCTTCTTGACCTTGGTGCGGACCTCTGCCTCGCTGTCCTCCATGAAGATTGCTGACGCTGGGTCGCTCTTCGACATCTTCTCCTGCCCCTGCGAGCCACAGGTGACACAGGGTGGAGATAATAGGCAGCAGAATGCATGATGCCTTCGGCTGCGGTGTGTGCCACTGCAGACATGCTGCATCCGGGTATGGATCACAGCGCATGATGGCAGAAGTGCAAGGCTTAAGTGGGCGCAGCACCTGCAGCAGGCCGGGCATCATGGGGTGCGACAGCACAACCGGCTTGAGCTTGCGCTTAGGCACGCACTCGTCGCAGTACTCCCGCGCGAGCATGTTGACCTTCCGCTGGTCCATGCCAAGTTGGCAGATGTCTGCCTGCTCGCCCGCAAATACTCATTGTGGGCAACCCCTTGCACAGAGGTGCGTGGACACTGCCAAGATCAGCTCTGAGGACGACGACTTGGGGTCAGTGCGCGAGCTATACCCTAAAAGCACTGCTGACGGCATTTCGTGGTGACAAACCCCACCTTGAGGAAGAAAATGTCAGCGCACTGCATGCACGGGTAGAAGATCTGCGCCGCCGACATCTCGCCCTCCTCTGAGCGCCCCATGATCTGGCCGCACCGCACGATGCGCTTCAGGTTGTTTCGTCGTGCGATGTCCATGACGAGTGGCCAATACTCTGCTGCCCGCCTGCAGTATTGAGCAGCACGTGGACATTCATGCTGGACATGACTTATCAGTATGGAAGGTCTACCACTACGCGATGACCTTGTCTATGTTGATCATCCTGTGTGCACTGTCATAGCAGCAGTTGATGTCCAACTCACGAGTTGATCTCCTCTGACGCGCTGACAAACTGAACGCGCTCCATGTCCATGCCGACGGCCTTCCAGATTTCCACCATGTACTCGCCCACCACCTGGATCTTCTTCAGGTCGCCACCCATCTTGTTGTTCAGCTGTGCAAAGTAGTCCGCCACCCTGCAGGCCCATAGTCGGGGTCAGCAAAACAGGCTTAGGACACATGGGTATGGCACCAGCATGCAGGCGGCACGGGTCGCATGCGGGTATTGGGTCGGACACATACCAGAACTTGAACGTCACGCCACATCGTGTCAGCTTATTGACGTTCAGCGCTTTGAGCACCCCCTGCAGGCATCAAGGTTTGCTGATCATACCCTGCCATGCACGTTGCTCACCGTCGCTAACATCAATATGGCATACCCTGTCGCATCGCCCCACCTGCGCTATGTGCATGCGGCCTGAGGGCTCGAAGCCATCGTAGGCCACGATGCTGGGTTTCTTATCCAGCAGGTTTCTGAGCTCGCTTTCTTGTATGCACTCCTCAGCGATGCTGCGGCAGAGCTTGAACTTATTGTCGAGCGTCAGCCTGCAAGTTGATGTGCATGCAGTCGATACCTGTGTGTTCACAATGATACCAGGCCAGTGGGTCATGAGAGGTCGTGTGCGGATCGCATGCATTGCATGCTCTGCGGCGCAGGCACGCACTCCGCTGAGGGCTTTGTCATGAGGTCCGATAGCCGGTTTGTGATGTCTGAAAGGTCCTCCGCCACCGCAGATACTTCTGGCTGAGCTGCTGCATCATTATGGTTGTCGCTGGGTGGATCTGCGACGGCTTGGTCGGGGGCATCAGCCCGATCCGCCATGCTTGGCGGCTGGACAAACTGAATTGCCGGCGGCGACACTGCAGCTCAATGATCACTGAGCTTCGGCAAACAAACACACCTACTACCACGCTCGATATTGGCTGAGGGGTGGTGGCCCGATCGGCATTGCAGGATGCCACCCTGCATCACTGCGTGCTGTCCTGCTGTGCTGTGCTTCGGTTGCAACAGCTCCGCTGCAGTGTACATGCAGCTTGTACGCGCAACTGTTACGTGCGGCATCCCACCCTTTGCACAATCTGCTTCACCATCAGACTGCTTGACAAAGAGTGATGGTCATTGTATCATCATTATTTGAGAATGCATTTGCGCAGCTGCTCACATACAATGTGTGAATCGGCATAGAGCAGTTCGACTTGAACAGCTTGATGCCAGATGCTCCGGCTGCCGAAAAGGCGGCCGCCAACAGAGTCAGGCGACCGCTGGGCGAGCTCGTCACCGAGATCAACACCTGCCTGGCCATCCCTGACGATGCGGCATCGATGCAGCAGTCGTCTGACGGCAGTGGCGGCGCCAACCGCGTGCGGGTGGCTCTGCCGCTGCTTTTCGACCACTTGGAGGCGGACCACGGTGCGCTGCCAGCGATCGTGACATGTTGCACGCTTGCTGCTATCAAATGCGCATATGCGTGCATACCGGTGCCTATGCCCATGCTAAAGGTTCTTAGTGCTGACTTCCATGTGCAAATTCTGTGAGAATGTGACTCGCAGGAAGTGCCAGGAACGTACAGACGGTTGTGCGCATGGTGCATGTGTGCATGGACAGCTTCCCTACGCTGTTTGGACCCACAAGCCAGGCGTTCTGCTTCCAGCTGATGCAGAGGCTGCTGGGCCTGCTCACGCTACAGCCTCCAATCGAGTGCGCAGCAACATGTACCTGATGCTTTTAACTAAGTTGAGTGACACCTGTCACGATCCGATAGAGGTCTCCAACCTCGCCTGCTGCGCAGGGGTGCGCACCCAATGGTGTGTGACTTGCTTTGCTCCATGACGACCATGCTGGCCCGTGACCAGCCGGATGTTTACTCCCTGGTCTTGGGCGGAGCAATGTCTTTATCCTCAGGTATCTACCTTGCGTCATGATGCAGCGCTTGGTGCTATAATAACAGAATGCCCATGCCTGCAGTAAGAGCAAAGCAGAGGCCAGTATCTCTCCTCCGTGCAGACTGTCACCAGGTCCTGCGTCTCATGTGTGTGCCTGGCGCCCTGCCGGCCGGCACCGCTGCGCATGTTGCATGTTTCAAGGTCGCCTGCATCACAGCAGCAGCGGCAGACGCAGCCATGAACCCAGCGCATGTGCCGCCTGCCGCCAACGCAGCCATCCCAGAGCCCTTGCCGCACTGCACAGTCGCGCTGCGCACCGTGCAGCACTGCGAGGCTGCACTTTCGGCAGCACTGACCCTAGTGGCGCACTGTGCTGGCAAACTCCCGCTCGTTGCTCCAGACGCCGAGCTGCAGTCCGCGCTCAGCCTTGCAATGGAGCTGATGCGGTTCGGCCATGCCGAGCTGCTGCAGCCCGCTGCGCTGGCGGCGGCTGAGGCGCTGGCGCCCGCACTGCCGCTGCACAAGCTGCCGGCGGCGTCGCTGCTGCAGTCCGTGCTGGCAACACTTAATGCAGCTGCATCCTCAGGGGCCCTGGCTGGCAAGGCGGCCTCGTCTGGCGACTGGCGGTTCAGGGCGCTGCGCCTGCTGCAGCTCTGCATGGATGCGCTGGCAGCGTCCGGCGGGTTGGCGCCCGCAGCGCCTGGGCTGGTGCACGCGCTGTGCCGCGCCAGCCTCGCAGCGGCGCCAGCATCCTGCCTGCAGGCTGAGCTCGTGCACCTCCTGGCGGATGTTGTCACGGTCTTCCCACCCCTCGTGGAGAGCTGCGGCGCCTGCCTCCAGCTGCTGCCCTGCGCTTCCGAGGTGGCTGCAGCGCTCGTGCGGCTGCTGCAAGTTGCACAGCTGCTGGACATGCCTGCAGAGCGGCAGCCTGGCACCGTCGACCTCGCACCGCAGGCAAGTGCACACTGAGTGATTGCCATGATGCAGCTGGCGCTGATCGACAGTGAAACCGCATGTCATCAACAACGACCCACAACAACGCTGCAACCTGTTTGCAGGATGATGATGCTCCCCAGGAGGGCGACAGTGCCTCAGCACGGAAGCGTCGCAGGCTGCGGTACAACACCGCTCGCGATGCCGCAGAGAAGGCAAAGCAGCCTGCCGCCACACAGTCTGTAACTGCGGACAGTGCTCAGCTCAGGCCTGGCTTCTCGGCTAAGCTCCTGCAGGTTGGCGCTGACTGCTGTGCGAAGCAATTGCTTGTTTAACCCAAATGTGCAGTAGCCTGCGGCAGTCTGCAACTTCCTTTCGCTGTGTGCTCCTCCATGTCGCACCTGAAAAGCTGCGCAAGGTTTAACTGTTGTGTTTCAGGCGATGGAGGCACTGGTGCCAGGGCAGCAGGGAGTATGGAGCAATATGCAGTGTCTGATCGCTGTGCAGACAGTGTTGGACAGCTGCAGTACCGTAGCAGGAGCTGCATGGCTTCCGTACCTAGGGCGCATCGTCGGCCGCTGGGCAATGTGGGCCGGCAGCCATGGTACATCACCAGCCAATCAGCCAGCAGCATGGGTAGCGATCGGTGGGATTTGCTGGTCATGCTAGCACCTCACATGCTCGATCGATCTTCCTCAAAACAAGTGACAAAGACCTGATACATGTACGCCTTGTTCTTGACAACATGCTTATGAACTAATAAAGAGGTTCTCGTCATGTGTCCAGGCCTGCTGGTGGCGTTTGCAGCAGCTTGCATACGCACAAGCTCCGCAGCACCTTCCGAGTCGCAGCAGCAAGCGCTCATTGGTGCATCGACCGCATTTGCGACTGCTGGCCTGAGCACAGCCCAGCTAGAGACTCTACTGCGCCTGCCATGGCAACAGATGCAGGTGAGCGTGTCACATAAGTGCACATATGTCCTGTGCAGTCGTAGGTAGCAAGACTGGCAGATGCTTCACAGCATCCGCCATAAATTATTGGACCTCCCGTCATCAGCAATGGTGCGCCATCTCCTGCATGCAGACTGGTGCCGAGGATGCATCGCTTACAGCGGCAGCTGTGGACAGTCTGTGTGCGGCTTATGCAGCTGCATGGCTGGGAGGCGCAGGGTGCATGCCCAGTGCCGCGCTGCTGCGGGAGCTGCTTGCCAGTGCTGTGAGGCACACTGTTGCCCCCCTGCAGGCTGCTGCAGCGCAGCTTGCACCAGCAATGCTGGGCGCTGCTGCGCATGCATCTGCAGCAGGCTTGTCACAGGTGACCAATGAAGCGCTCCAGCTGCCAGATATGCCAAGCCGACCTTATCAGGTCCCTGACCAAATGTACATGGTGTGTTCAGGTATCGTCACAAGCCAAGTCCGAGGGGCGTGCGGAAGCGTATAAGCTGCTGGCAAGCCTGCATAGCAGTGGCAGCTCGGGTGTTCGGCTGGCTGTTGCGCTGGCCCTGCGAGACTGCTTGTACTTCGACGCTTTGTGCTGGCCTGGTTTGGCAGACATATGTCGAACCTTGTCTTCAGGTGAAGTATGCAGATCAACACCCTGGCATGAGGGTTCCAACTTCTGCATCGTCTCTGACAAGCGCGCATGATTGCTATGCGGATTCATCATTATGCACATTCAATTTAAACAGGACACCCACTGCGTGACATTGGTAGCTTGCAACCATGCAGCTGAGGCAGCGAGGCGTGGCCACATTGGACACAGTCACCGCTGGACATCAGCATCTCATGTGACCATCCAGAACCTGGTATCCTCCAGAGTGGACTTCAGTAGACTGAAGATGTATGCTACACCATTGCTCACAAATGAAGCAAAGCCGGAGGTACAGGTGGGCTTGCTGCCATCGGTTGTGGTTGAGATGAGCATCTTGGCAAGACTGTCCTGTCTTGGAGGGTCGTGTTGGTGGATCACTGACAATGATCACCCTGGCCATCGGCAGCTTGGCTGTCTGCTTGCTCTCGCAGGCGGCTATGTTGGGGACATTAGTTCACTACTTCAAGGCAGCATCTGCTGCTTCGTTACCGGCTGCCCGCGAGCTGCTGCTGCACTGCTGGGATATGGCCGGAAGGTGACAATCATGCCTCTCAGTTGAAAAGGCGCATGGCATTGAGCGCTGTTCGCTTGATCATTGCAGCTGTGCCAATGCATGCATTGTCGCACCAGCAGAGCATGTAGTGTCCTGTTGCAGGCACGGCAGCACTCCTGTTCGACCTGTGCTGGCGGCATCAGTGCATGTGCTCGCAAGTCCAGCAGTGCTTGCTGCAGCCTTTGGCAATGCAACAGATGCGCACGATGCCGCCACTAAATGTGAGAAGGCGCTTATTGAGGTGTGCACCACACGTCTGCAGCCATTGCCCTTGATATCTGCACGAGAGAGTCTCGTTCCTATACCGATAATGCATATCAGGTGCATGGCCATGTGTCACATCAGCCGACACTCGTGTGCTGTTGCTGCAGAAACTGCAGAGGATGATGGAACCCAGCGGCTCGCGGTATTCGGAGTCCCAGGAGGGCCTGCTCAAGATCATAGCGGCACTGGGCGCCACGCTGACCACGCCGTCGACGCAGATGCTGCTGCTGGGAATGCTGATTGCTCGCCTGGGCGATGGCTGCTCCAGGATGCGCGCCACCGTGGCCAGTCTACTGGAGGGTGCGCCTGCTGCATGCAGACTCCGTGCCGATCTAGCGCTGTTGTAAGATGTGAGGACAATAGCCAGCTTGCAGGCGCATTGCAAGCATGATCTGATGCGCCAACGTCATTCTTGGGTACATACATAATCAGGACTAGCAGCAAGCAAGGATATGGAGCTGCACGAGCTCGTGCTTGGCACGCCCGGCCTGCTAGCCTGGCTGGGCCAGCACTTCACATCGTCCAGTGCCATCCTTGGTGCGTCCTGCTGATGAATAGTCTCTGCACCTGCTGCAGCCCAAGTTTGCACAGGTGCACGCAGTACGCTGTCGAGTCTGCTCTCAGTGTGCACATTTCTTGCAGACCCTCTGGCAGATGTGCTGGAGATGACAGTACCACAGCTGGTGTGGAAGGTGCTGCCTGCCGCCATACCTGACCTCATGGCTGCAAAGGTAACACAATCGCCTGGCTACAATTATCATTCTTGCAGTGCACACAGCTGTTCATGTTTCTGCATGCTTTCAGAGCATGGACGTTCCACTTCATCATGACACCAACAAACTTTTGCAGGACCGCACTTCACTGGAAGCTCTAGCAAAGCACGCTCACTTGAGCTTCGAAGATGTCATCACCACTTTTGGCCATCATGCTCTTGCCAAGCACCTGTTCGAAGGTAGGAGATCATGTCGACCTTGTTGTGGTATGTTTGCAGCACGCTCAGCAGCAAATGTGCATCGTTGTTAAATTTGCTGCCCTAACTGCAGGCAAGCAGGACCTCAATGCATCTGTGGATATCATCTGTCAGAGCATGCCGAATTTCAAAGGGTACCTGCAAAGCTGCGTACATCTCGTGTTTGCCGACCTGCTCGGGAGTGCCAGCGACCTGCCAGACTGGACTGAAAGCACTGCTGTGCCGCAGGTAAGCATCTCAATACAGCCTGTTCGTGCAGCTGACCAGCAATACATACTTCACAACGTAGACACTTCCTCATCTTGGTGCATGCTTGCTGCAGGCAGTGCAATCACGTCTCTTCGTTGTGCTCCAAACGCTTGCACACGAGGTGGACCCAGGCTCCAAGGTCGATGTTGCACAGTTTCTGGCAGGTGAGCTGTGCAGGGCATGCACATTGTACCCTGCATGCTTGTAAGCAGCAAAACATCTCGTATGCAATGCAGCAGAGCTATGAAGCTTCATCTTCATCATCTTTCAAGCATCATCAGCTTCATTATGGAGCACTGTTACCTGCTGCAGACCGGGACATCGTTACATGGGTTCTGAAGACCTATGGCGACATGCTGGACCGCAGCCGCCAGGCGGACGCACCCGAAGAAGCGCTGCTGTGCAAGACGCTGCGGAGCGTCATGTTGCTGGTCTGCCTGATAGAGCAGCACATCATCCGCTTTCTGCCTCAGGTGACTACAACAAGTGCTTCGGCCCCAGACACTTATGCTGTGACCCTGCATCGCCACACACAAAGCCTGACGCTTGGCGGCAGTGGCCGGTAAGTCACATGTTGTGTACTGCGGCTGCCGCAGGTCATGGTCCTCCTGACCGGAGCAGTCGGCAAGGGCAAGCCGGCCGCGCTCAAGCTGCAGGCCCTGCACGGCTGGGCGGTTTTGGTGCAGGCCCTCCTGCAGCATGCCCCCGCGCAGCTGGCGAACGTCATGCACCAGGTGCCAAACCTGCTGCTCTGCAGCACAGGATAACCTAAAGTGCACGTACTCGGCGGCTTGCCTTCCCTAATGTTAGGGCAATGTCGACACAGTGAATGCTTGCAAAATAATCAGTTGCAGACCCTTTGCTGTATGTGCAGATCGTGGTGACATTGCTGGGGCCTCTGCATGATGGTGGCAGCGTGGCAACTGCTGCGGTCCGAGTGGTGGACGCCATTGTGGTCCACAGTGGCGAGAGATTCCAGGTCGGGACGTTGCCCATGTGCCTGTTTGGTGAACTTTGGACTTGCGTTGCAAATGTGGCAATCTGGGCAGCTGCACTTGACACAAGGTCAATGAACCACACATGAAAGTTTCTGGAGGCTGTGCAGGTTCAGCTGAAGCGGCTGCCGCCGCTGCCGACATCACTGCCGGCATTGAATGCTGCCAATGCCGTGCTGGCCAAGGCCCGCGGCAGCCTGCTGGCCGAGGACACAGTTGCGCTCTTACGAGACTCGCTCAGCAGCAACTCGCGCAGCGTCCGGGAGGCGGCGCTGAAGGTCCGCACGCAAATGCTGTGCAGTCACTCAGATGTTGCCACTCATGCTGTTACTATGCTTACAAACGAAATAGTGCTTGGAATGGCTGGCCACAAGCCTGACTTTCATCTTGTTGTGCACAGGAGTTGATGACCTTTCTGCAGAAGCACCGGCCATGGCTTCACAACCTGCTATCCGACAGCCTCGGGAAAGGCCTGGAGGGCAGCGCTGTACAAACAAAGCAGGCAGCATTGCTGTCAAGCACGATTGCAGCGCTGCTCAAGTGCTGCGACCCTGAGGTAGGCAGATTGGACAGTTCTTGTGGCCCCACACACACTCATTCAGCATTCACGATAAGGAGAGTTCTTGGCCATATGGATTGGCCTGCGCTGCAGGCAAGTTCGTCAGATGTTGCAGCACAGCAGCCAGCGCAGGTGTGTTTGGGCTTGTTGGGCGCTGTGGACCCAGCCCGGGTGTCGATGCCGCCACCCCCAATCAGCAGCCTGCTGCCATCTGACCTGGCGCTGCTAGTGCACATTGTGGAGCGCCATTTGGTCCGTGTCCTGCGGGTCTCAGCACACCTGCCCCAGCTGGATGCCGCTGTGTACTCTGTTCAGGTCGGGGAACCTTTCAGCCTGCAGCAAGCCCGACTGTGTATGCTAGGACACCCGCCTCATGCCAACATGTGGCGTCTGGTGCTTCATGGCGGTGTGTGCTCATGGCTGCAGGAGCTGTTGCGCCTCTACAGCAGTACCGAAGCACGAAGACTGTCAGATGGTGTCATGCTGAACCCACCCCCAGGTGGCGCTGTGCATACACCCAACCCTGCCGAAAGCAATCCGCTGTTCGTGGCGCTGTCCAAGGACACCCAGGCGAGTTTGAACAGGATCGACTCTCGTACCATGGCCAGTCTGTGGCTCCTGCCAGTGGAATGTGACACAGAGCATGGGCTGCAGGTGATGCACTATAGGTCAGAACTCTCTTCCTGCTGATGCAGGCCCTTGTCCGCCCTTATCTGGAATCCAAGTTCTTGCTGAAGGGTATCAGCAGCAACCGGAAGAGTGTCGTGTTCGGCTCCTCCTTGGCGACGTCCTTTGCCAAATGGTTGTCTATGTGGCTGAAGCAGCTTACAAGCAGCACCACAGGTGACGGAGGCTGCCTAAGTGCATTTGAAATGTTCAGGCTTTGCATCGTGGTGTGATGGGTGCCTGACTGCAATGCAAGCTCCTGCTGCAGGATCTCGTCTCAAGATCTTCGAGGCTTGCATACCGATTTTGAGCCACGACACCCAGACATCGCAGTTTCTGCTACCATATGTGGTCCAAAACGTGGTGTGTTATGGCGCTGACGAGGCACGGCAGGGCGTGTTGAACGAGGTAAAGGGAGCAACCATGTAAAGTCATTTGAAGCAGCGGGAGGTCATGGGCACGAGTGTTCACGCACAGGATCAGTAGAGGGTGTGACAGGGGGTGTGCAGACTGCAACTTGCTGATGCATGACGTCTGGGCCCACTTCCATTGTCAGGTGGAGGCTGTGCTGCGGGGTGGGCAGAGCAGCCGCGAGGGCGAGCTCTGTGTGCAGGCGGTGTTCACGCTGCTGGACATGCTGCGCACCTGGCTGACCGCTCAGCGTGGCCTTGCAGTCAGCTCTGGTGTGCCTGGACTTGCATTGCCTTATAGCCTACTGCACGTCAGTACCTGCATGGCACCGCGCCGACCGCCATCATATGTAGCAGTATGATGCCGTTTTGTTCAAGCGAATGTGGTCGACATGGACTGGTACACAGGTTCGACAAGCACAGCATCTGGTGTCACGGGGGACGCTGCTGCCGCCGCAGCTGCTGCTGCGGACCCAACTGTCAAGCATATGGCCGACCTGCTTGACAGCATTCCACAGGAGCTGCTCGCCTGCGCGGCCACGCATTGCGGTGGGTGTCACAAAGGTTGCTTCCTAGCATGGCGCATTCAACGCAACGTATTATCATGATCTAGCCAGGGCGGCTGACTCCGACGGGTAGTCCGACCTGAGCTGCACTGTGCTGGCCAAGATGCATGAGCACTATGCAGACCCTCCGGTTGTCTGGGTCATATCCACCACTACTTGTCACGAGTCCGCAGGAGCGCATGCGCGGTCGCTGCTGCACTACGAGACGCACGTCAGGGCTGCACGCGGTGGCGGCCTCAATGCCGCTGCGCTGCGCAACTTCCACTATCAGGACGAGGAGGTCATCTTCCTGCAGGTGGACCGCAGCTTGATTGACGTACAATATGCCAGCTGCTTGATGCCATGTGGTCTTCACCTACAATACTCCTCGAGGGTTTCACCTACAATACTCCTGTCGTCCTCGCGGAGAACTTGGACTCAGCTGTGCAGCTTCTGTTCCATTTGGCAATGTGTTGTATGATGTGGGTTGCCTGATCGTTTCAGGAAGTGTATGGCAAGTTGGAGGAGCCGGACGGCCTCTCTGGGCTGGTGCAGCTGCGGCAGGGCGGCGCGACGCCCGCCGACCACATGCTGGCGGCACAGAATGCAGGCGCCTGGTCTGAAGCGCTGTCTCTTCATGAGCAGGTACATGCTCTCGTATGTTGTGCTAATTAATCTTATGCGCAGGCTTTGCTCTGATTGCGTCCACCTGCCTCCATGTCCCATTGGCGATCGATTCAGCTATGAACTATGGTGCTTTTTGCTTTCATGCTTCTTGGCTTAGTGCCATGCAGGAGTTGCAACATAATGGGCTTGAGCCACCAACGGCTAGTGGCAGCAGCAGGTTGTCCAATGGGCAGCGCGGCTACCTGCGGTGCCTGCAGCACATGGGCCACCTGCACAGCCAGCTTGCACACGTCAATGGCTGGGCTGCGCAGGCGCCAGGTAAACACTTCACTTTCTGTTGTGCCATCCAACGCTTATTTGGCCCATTGGTCCTCATATGTTGCCGCAATGATGTATGATGTGCCAGTCTGGGCGTGTTTGTGATCACCCAGAGTGGCACCCGATAAACGTGCAGATGCTGCAAAGTGCCAGCTGGCAGCGGTGGGTGTTGCAGCAGCATGGCGGCTAGGTCAGTGGGAGGTGCTGCCCTCGTATGTTGAGCGCACGAAGGCCAGCTATGAGAGCCTGGAGCCCGAAGACCGTTGGGAGGTGACATCATAGCTGTAACGCAGTGTTACAGCACCACAGCTCATATGGGCAGGTGCAGCTGGACCTTGACACTGCAGCAGCATGGATGTGTGACATCTAGAATTGCAGCACTTTTGTGTGTTTCGCAGCATATATCGATACTCGTACCATGCGTCATAGGAGGCTGCATCCATACATGTCGAGTGCTACGTCGACATGTGCTTACTGCAGACTGCATCGCTCATCTCTTGGTGACCTGTGGCCAGGTGCGCATGGGCCGGCTGCTGGCGGGCGTAGCGCAGCGCAACGCCGGCACGGTGGCCGAGCAGCTGGCCGCCGCACGGCACGAGATCATGGCGCCCGTCAGCGCGGCGGCCGTGGAGTCGTACGCCCGTGCCTACCCGCACCTCGTGCGCCTGCACATGCTGCAAGAGGTGGCCGACGCAGCAGCGCTGCTCCAGGTGACGCTTGGCGCTGCAGCTGTTGCAGCTCATATCCCCTTCATGCACCCCGGCTTGCAACTTAAGCCGACCATTGAGCCAACTGAAATGCATATGACACAAAGTCGGCGTTCACACTGCAGGAGGTGCCAGACGCGGGGGCGCATGAGCAGGAGCGGCGGCTGCAGTGGGGCGCACGGCTGGCGGTCACGCAGGCCGGGCTGCTGGCGCGTGGGCCGATCCTGTCGCTGCGGCGGCAGCTGGCCGCTCTGGTCGGGGCGACGGGGGACGTCGGCGTGGCTTGGCTGCAACAAGCAAAGCTGTGTCGCGCTGCCGGTGGGATGAATATGTGCATAGCCCTGGCATGTGTGCAAAGTTGTGACAGGGTCGTGACCTCTCTCGATGGCCACCTTTATTATTTGATGGCACTGCAGGGCACTTCGAGGCCGCAAACACTGCAGCACTGGAAGCAATGGCAGCAGGGGTGCCTGAAGCGCCCCTTCAGCACTCCAAGCTGCTGTGGGCCATGGACAAGCCGCATCGCGCCATCATGGAGATGCAGCAGGTGTGTGACGGGAGTCGACCATCGGCACAGGCCCTGCTACTGCAGTCCATGGCAAGTGGATCCGAGAAGCGTGTGTGCATAGCCATGTACCCAAGTCAACTCGTCCAAGCACTGACTATGAAGTAGCCAAACACAGATCGTTGAGCAGCACCAGGCCGGCAGCACGTCCAACGAACCTGCAGCAAGGCTGATGGGCTTTGCTACAGTGGAGCAGCGGCGCAAGCAGCATGCCCGCGCACACATGCTGCTGGCCAACTGGCTGGCAGAGAGTGGGCAGGGCTACCATGGCGATATCCTCAGTGCGCTGCTTCTCAAGTTGTTGCATACATGCATGTATACCCACATCAGACTACATGTGCATCTGCAGCAACAATGCATCAGTGAAGTGCGGTTGCTGCGGCAAACCAGGCTTCAAGCTATGTGCTTGCAGACCATTATCAGGCGGCTGTCGACATCACGGGCGACACCGAGGAGAAGCCCCACTTCTATCTTGCTAACTTCATGGACCAGCTCATGAGCGATGCACGGCGGCGGCAGAGCTCTGCCAAGGTTTGCCTCCTCACCTCTGATCCTTGAACTGGCCGACGCCATGGCCGTGGACTCCCTTTTGCATCGGGTGTCACCCTGCTGAACTCAGCATACATGAGATGGCCTGCAGGCAACCGAAAAGGGCCTGGATCGAATGAGCGGCAAGGCCCGCATAGATGTTGGCAGGGACAAACCCTACATCGAATGGCTGCCCCAGGCGTGCACACGACATTGTTGAACATGACAATGCCAGAGAACTGTGTACTTGTATGGAAGCAGCAGGCTGCCAGTTGGGCAGAACATGGCATCAAGCGTGCTCAACTTGCACAATGCAGGTGCTCACAGCATATGCCAACTCCATTCGGCTGGGCCACCGCCACATCTACAAGAGCTTGCCGCGGCTGCTGACATTGTGGTACGACTTCGGGACCCAGGCCACTGGCAAAAACCATAAGCAGGTACCACAACATTGGAACATCACTGAAGTGCTGTGCTGGTGTGGTCAATGCACGCATGTTGATGAGCGAAAACCGTCTCGATGTCCGCCACACAGTTCTGGTCATGCACCTGTAGCTGACACCGCTCAAGTGTCTGTCCAGATGCAGGCTGTGGCTGAGCAGGTGCACACCACAATCAAGATGCTCAGCAGGCTGCTGCCGTGCTACGTGTGGCTGGTGTCGCTGCCACAGCTGTGCTCCCGAATGACTCACCCGCACCCCGAGACCAACAATGTGACCCGCACGATCATCACGCGCGTCTTCAAGGAGTACCCGCAGCAGGTGCCTGACACGGGTTCGCATCAGTCTGAGGGCCGCTCCCTGGCTGTACCAGTGTTGGGCGCAGCAGGCATTGTTCAGGGAAGCTTGCAGCCGGTTTGTCGTGCACTATGACTCTCTTGTGTTGTCCGGCCATGCTGCTCACCGGTTCGTACACATGTCCTGCAGACGCTGTGGCAGCTGGCGGCAGTGCTCAAGTCCCAGGTACCGGAGCGAAAGGCGGCTGCAGTGGACGTGTTGCAAGAAGCTGAGCGCAAGTCCAAGAATGCAGAGGTCGGCTGCAGCATTTCGTCTAATCGAGTGCATGCAATTCAGCACTCCTGCCATGCTTGCTCAAGATCTGCCGGGTAAAGTTCAGATGCACAAAGCCTGCCAGCGCTGCCCTGAGTGTGCGCTGCCTGCGGCCTGCAGACGAAGGGGCTGATATCCGGCTTCTCGGGCCTGTGCGACCAGCTGTATAAGCTCTGCCATCACATGCCCAAGGACACCTCTGTCAAGTGAGGCGGACACCATAGAAGATCTGCATGCCACCATCTGCTTGAATGGGGCCCAAGTCAGCCATTCTGGTCCTGAAGTCACCAACACAGTGCTGCATGCACTGCAGGTTTACGCATTTCTCCATCAAGCGCGAGTTCAGCGTGCTGGCGCGCATGATGCCCATGCGCATCATGGTCCCCATACAGGTGTCCTGAGTACACTCAACTTTCCTGTTGGATCACAAATCTCAGCTTATCTATCAGCTTCATGCCAGCCCGCTCGCTGCAATGCTTTGGCTGCTGCTTGTGCTTCTGCCTGATCGCTGCCGCTGCTGGTAAGTATGCATCGGCCATCGAAAATCAGACTGCGCTTTGCAGGCAACGCTGACGCCAATGCTGCCGCCAGCGCCCCTGAAGGACAGCAAGCACTCTCCCTTCGCCCATGACGTGCAGATCCAGGGCATCGCCGACCATGTGGACGTCATGAACTCGCTGCAGAAGCCCAAAAAGGTGGTTTGTGCTTGATAGAAGCTGATCGTCAGCCTTGCCCACCTCGCAGCAGCTGTCGATCTGGACCGCTGCTCTTGGTCTCTAGGTTCACGGAATCAGGTCGCCCGCTGCACTGCTGGCAGCGGTTAGGATTATGCATGCCCTTGCTGTGTGCCTTCCCCCACCACGCAGTTGAGCGTGAAGACGGCGCCCTGGCCATGCCCAGCCGCGGCGTGGCAACGGCTCCAACAAGCCCATGGTTGCGACGGCTGTCCGACTGCGTGCAGATCAAGTTCCTGGGGTCGGACGGCGGGGAGTACCTGTTCCTGGCCAAGCCGAAGGACGACCTGCGCAAGGACGCGCGCATGATGGAGATGATGGGCGTCCTCAACCGGCTGCTGGCCCGCCACCCCGCCTCCCGCCGCCGCAACCTCGCCATCCGCCGGTATGGGGGTCTCTGTCCTGACGCCCATGGCCGCTCATGGTCTGCCAGCTAGAGGTAGTTAAAGAAGGACTTTAACTACGCCTAGCTGGATACAGCAGTCAGCTTCACGTGTTTGGCAGGGACTCTCCGATGCAAGTACAACAGGAACCTGCGATGGTGTGGACCAATGCAATACGGCATCAGACAACTGGCGGCTGTCTTTCCGGCTTCCGCTTCAGCGCTGCTCAGCGGTGTGCCGGTGTGCCCCCAGGTTTGCGGTGACGCCGCTGACGGAGGACTGCGGCATCCTGGAGTGGGTGCCCAGGACGGGGACGCTGCGCAGCGCGGTGCAGGGCATCTACCAGCAGGAGGGCTTCTACGACCCGCGCCGCACCAACACCACCATCGACGGCATGTACAAGCAGCACGAGCACAAGTACCAGGTGCCGAAGGAAACTGCTGCTCATGATGGCAATCCGACCAAAACGGCTCTTCCCTCGAGGCAGCAGTCACGACAGTGCGTCAGAACAGTACAGACTCGTAATAATACTGTTGCAGAGCATGTAAGACACGCACTGCCACGGAAGCATGCATCACCCATGGGGCACTGGAAGTAATACCCACAACAGCATCTTTCATCCATGCCGATCATCCACATGCTCAGCTGACACCGCTCATCTGCTTTTTACTAGATCATATCAAATGGTTCCCGCAGGACAAGAAGCGCACCGAGCTGCTGGACAAGGTGCTGGGCATGCTGCCGCCGCGCCTGCACCGCTGGTTCCTGGCGCGGTGGGCGGAGCCGGCGGCGTGGCACGCCGCCCGCCTCGCCTTCACCCGCACCGCCGCCGTCATGTCCATGGTCGGCCACATCTGCGGCCTGGGCGACCGCCACGGTGGGGCCCGGGGCTCGCGCATGGCTCCACCGGCACATGCGTGGTTGTACAGTGTTTAGGGATGCACAGTTGCCGGAGCCATCACCATCATTGACGCTCACAGCTCGGCACTGCTGCTCAAATGCCCAGTCTGCACCTAGAGTGTGTGCACCATCACATTCCAGAAGCCGCAAAGGTGTGAGCGTGACTATGCTGCTGTCAGCAAAGAGTTATGCCCCCTGTTGCGCACAGGCGAGAACATCCTGATGCACTCGGAGACGGGGGAGGTGATGCACGTGGACTTCGGCTGCCTGTTCGACCAGGGCCTGACGCTGGCCAAGCCGGAGATGGTGCCCTTCCGCCTGACGCAGAACATGGTCGACGCGTTCGGGGTGTCGGGCCAGGAGGGCGTCTTCCGCCGCTGCTGCGAGATCACGCTGGAGGTGGGCTGGCTGTGCTGCGGTTGGACGTGCGGCCCAGTTGGGAGGCACTGCAGGCCATGCGCGGCATGCAAGACCGGCATGCAAGACCATGCACATCGTGCGCTGGCCATCTTGCCGCAGTGTCGGCGGAGGGGTGTGCTAGGCAGCACTGTTAGTGGGGGAGCTCTTGGAGAGCGCTGTTTGAGTGCAGGTGCTGCGCGCGGACCGGGAGACGCTGCTCAGCGTGCTGGAGACGTTTGTGCACGACCCGCTGGTGGACTGGACCAAGACGGCGCACCGCACCGCCGCGGACGCCGACAACCCGCACGCCCGCGACGCGCTCGCCACCATCGCGGGTGCCCATGCACGCACAGCAGCCCGCCTGACCGCTGGACCGTCAGTGTTGCTCTTTCTGGGAGCAATGTGCTGAAGGAGCACCATCGTGCGCTGTCGTGGTGACATCCTGGCCACTCCGAATAAATGAAGAGGTGCCTGCAATGGTGACGCCGGAAGTGGCATCTGCAGGGCGGCTGACGGGGACGGTGATCGGCGTGTCGTCGATGCCGTCGCCGCCGCTGAGCGTGGAGGGCCATGCGCACCGCCTCATCGACGAGGCCGTCTGCAAGGAGCGCCTGGGCAAGATGTACATCTGGTGCGCCTCCCGCACTGCACAGTGGCAGACTCTCTGGCAGTGTTGTGGGTCATACTCCTACTGGCATCAGCTGGCGAGGTGTACAACCCTCGGCAGTGTTGTTCAAGCACCTGACTGGGCTGCTTCTGCCGTGCAGGTGGATGGCCTGGATGTAACCGTAAGCAGACCTGGTTTGCTGCGCTGGTAGCGAGCGGCGTGGATGTACAATGCGCAATATGAATGTGCTGGACGCCGCAGCCTACAACTGGCATGCATGGGACATCGGCTTCTGTCAGTCGGGACGTGTGAGCGGAGTTCTTCAGACTTGTTTGAGAGCGGGGGAGAGGGAGTGCTGCGTATGTTGTTTGTGGTTTAGGGGCCTCTGTCTGCTGCATCATAAGCCAGTCCAAGCATCCACCTCATTACCAATCTTGCATCACTCCACGCGCGGGGGCAGTCTCGTGGGGATCGGAACATACTGCGGTGCATGCACGGGTCCTTTTGGTGCGGCAACCTCGGCATCCACTAGTGCGCTACTGGGCAGCACGCTGCTGGGTGGCGGCGCTGGCACAGGGTCTCCGTATCTTTCCTGCAGCGCGCCCTGCAACAATGCCACAGTTTCAACATGTTGCTGGCTACTCTGCTGGTGTTGCACATCTCTGCACAGCAGGATGTCAACCAGCATATTGAAGGCCAGCACCAACCAGCGCAGCAGACCTGCAGCTGCACCAGGCGCTGCTGTTTGGCAGCCTGCTCCTTGGCCTTGCGCTCCCGCTGTAGCTTGGACACCAGCCATAGGTCCTCCAGATTCTCCACCACCGGCACGCCTGGATGCGCCTGCAGTGCACGCTTCATCCTCGTGTGTCCGCTGTTAAGAACGTCCCTTTGGTGCAGGACATGCCTGAAAGCATTCGCCTGATGCAACATGTGCTAAGTCCCACCTGAAGGTATTTGGATTCGCTGGACTGCAGCTGCTCGTTGTCAGAGTCCCAGCCGTCCATCACACCATCTGCACCAAACGATGCAGCGGCGATATCTGCCCACAACTGCGACCTGTCGAGGATGGGCTGCTGCTCCGGCGCTGGCGGCTGCGACGGTGGGTCTTGCGAGCTGTCTGCTGGTGATGCTGCACCTTCTACTGCGTCCGCGTTCCCGGCTGCAGCTTCTGGTGGCTGCTTCTCTGCTGCCTGCATGTGGGCCCGAACCTGTATAGAGTGTGGGCTGCCCATAATGTGCATTCGTGCTCCATCCTTGTCAGGGTTTGCTGCCGTCAGCTGTAGGCGATACATGCCAGGTATTGTTGCTGTGTAAGCGCACGCCATCTCTCCAGCTGCTGCATCAGGCACCATTTCCAGATCACAGCTGTGGCCGCTGCCGGTCAACTCAGCCTCCAGCTGCAGCGTTGCCAGCGCCTGAGGATTGAAGCACCTGCACACCGGCAGAATAGCAGGCTCAATGCATTATCAACCACCCTCCTCCAGTGATATTCAACGGCGCAGCATGCATTATCCGGTGCTGCACCGTAGATCATGACCCCATTGCAGTGCGAGCATGACGCTTGGCTGAATGTGTGACCTGTTGCCAAAGCGATCTTGAACGACCACCGCAAACTGTGAGACGTGACCGCAGGTGGCGACTGTGCAGCCAGTGCCTGTCGCCGTGCATCTGCGGGGTGCTGCAACAGCTGCGCTGACTGCCAGCACATATGGCGAGTCTGCGAGCGCCTCGCCACCTGCATAAGTCACAATTTACTGGCACAATGCAATGTGTCGACTGATCTATGCAGTGCAAACAGGCATCTGCCTCCGTGGCCACTGGATCACAGTCCTGCAGCTTGATCGTGAAGTATCAGATGGCACAAGCATTCCACCTGCTGTGATGTGCAGCAGGTGGTCCCCTGCGGTTGTGGTGTTGAGCGTCACACCATAGGTGCCGTTACCCCCGTCGGCAATCGTGGCATACACTGTTGATGGGCCCCGCAGCTCGGCGACAAACTCGTCGCCGCCCGTGAGCCGCTTGTTGCCGAGGTCGTCCCTTGCCTGGCGCAAGACGGAAGCATATCAAATCATGACGGCGACCCTCAAGTTGTGTCCTGGTGCGAGACGCAATACTTGATGTGCCTGCTATAATCCCACAAGAGAGCCTGATCTTTGTCCATACCCAACATTGTGCAAGTCAGTATGTATGGCTGCGCGCCTGTATTGAGAAGCAGCAATCGCAGCCGGCTGTGGCCCGCAGCGGCAAGCACTCTGCCAGAATGCTGCTGCGCGCCGCATCCGCCGCCGACTGCACCCATCCGTCTTCCTCCCAGCGCCCTGCAAACCGCATTCCATCGGCAAACCTGCAGCGCCCAGAGCCGTGCCGCTTGTCCTGCTGCCAGCCGCCTGCGGCACACGATATTGCACCAGAGGTGACCATGCGCCATGCCCTGGAGCACCAGAATGTTAGCGTGTGGACATGCTGGGTAGGAACTGCTGTAGGTCGCTCAGGGGCGGCAAGACAGGCTCGTACCCCACACCTTGGTATATGTCGCCATTTGCATATTCGCATGTGCCCTCCCCGCTGCGAACACCACCTTCCCAGCCGCCGTGGTATCTGTCACACAGCCACAAAGTGAGTGCTCAACATGGTTTTGAGGACGACGTTGTATACCTGCCATCCTGACATTCCTTATATGTGTATGCCCTGAGCAAGGTCTGCTGTTCAGACTAGCCTTCAAGGTTTCATCCGACATGCCGTGTGCGCTGCTCACTTGTCACCGTTGGCATACAGGCAGCTGCCCGTGCCATGGCGGCGGCCCTCTTGCCATTGGCCGTCGAACTTGTCGCCATTCTCCAGCAGGCACTTGCCTGCAGTGGAGCACTGCGGTGTTCTGCATGCTGTGCCCTACAGTTTGAGGCATGCCTGGCTTGCACGCTTTCTGCGGTCACTACACAACTGTGACATCAAGCTGATCTCGCTTAGAGCAAGCACCTCACCACGGCCATGCTGCCTGTCGTCTGCCCAGCCGCCCTCATATCGATAGCCCTGTGCGGGTGGCCATACACACACTAGCGGGTGAGCCCTCCATGATTATCGCTGAGATTCCTAAGGACTTCAGCATGAGAAGGTCCACTACCTTTGCGCCACTGTGCAGCGACAAGCATCAGCATTCAGGGTGTGTGCATACCACGCATACACAGTGCAACACCTGCGCAGTCAGCGTGCCACGGCCACAACGTATGCCGCTGCGCCAATCGCCCTCGTAGTGCAGGCCCCCAGCGTACTGACAGACGCCCTGGCCGTGCTGCAAACCATCCCGCCACTCACCTGTGTGATCGTTACAGGGTGCTACAGGGTTCGTAGACCTTGTGTCAGCACAGGTGCAGCCGAAACACTGTTCTGCAACATGCATGCTAAAGCAAACCGGCAGCCTTATTGTACAGTGTGAACCTGTAAACTTCCAACAGTCGCGTGCAACCATGACCCCTTTGCCGTGGTATGTGTCCTTCCTCCAGGTGCCATCGTACTCAATGCTTCCGTCACCTGTTGCATGTTTTCATGGTCAAGCATGGATGCCAGCCAAGCACACGACTGTACAACCAGTGCGGACTTATCACCAGCATGTTTTCAGCATCCGTTGCCGTACCTGACACAAACTGGCCACGTACCCGGCGGCCATTGCCAAGCTCGCCCTCAAAATACGAGCCGTCGGGGTAGCTGAAGCGACCCATGCCTGCATGGTGGAACGTCTGATGCCATGACGAGTTGCGCATGGCGTACTGCAGCACGCACACATATGTGCAAAGGCCCGTGATGCTCTTTTGCTCCGGGATTGATTATCACCTTCGATGAGGTCGTCATACCACTCCCCTTCAAAAGTGCTGCCGTCAGGAAACCGCTGCAGGCCCCAGCCCCAGCGGTGGTCCTTCTGAAAGTCGCCTTCGTATGTAGCACCGTTTTCATAGGTTGCCTTGCCAGTCCTGCGAGATCAGCAACACTGTCACAATAGGTAAAATCTGCTTGTCCTGATCTGGGATGCGTCAAGCATCAACACGCTGTTGGTGAACATGCAGCAGTGCACACCGCAGGCCTTTCTGAAAGGATTGGGGCCAGGCAAGCAAAGATGTTTGTCACTGTTCAAGGCAGCACACCCATGGGCCATGTCCTCCCTCCATTGGCCCTCATAGCTGACGCCACGAGCAAACCTTGCAGTGCCGCGCCCATGACGCCTGTCATACTGCCAGGCACCTTTGTAGGTGTCTCCGTTGGAGCAGGTGTGCTTGCCTGTTCCGTGACGCAGCGTGTCCAGCACCTCGCCCTGCTGCATGTCGAAACGCGTCGCAACCTTAAGCTGCTAACTACCCGCATTGCTGCCTGCTGTGCGCAGGCTGTGTCATGTGATGGGCGCGCACTGCACCTCAAATTTGTCGCCGTTTGAGTACTCGAGCGTTCTGATTTCCATGATGAGGCCAGTTGGGGATGTAGACTTTTGCAGCGCTTTCCTGCCAGTGCCAGCAAGCCCCATCAGAACATAATGTGGAGGCATCAGGTTGCGACTGTGCCAGGCTGCAACATAGTTTGTAGTTGCACAGCGGCTTGAACGGTTGACGCATTGCAGCTTCTCCAGTTGACGCGCGTCGTGCCGAAAGCGTGCACATTGTCCGGGGCAACTGAACCATGCACTATTCGTACCCGTCAGCGATCGCCAGCTGCTGCTCGTGCCACTGGCGGATCCTGAGCTCCTCCTCGAGTCTCAGCACCTCTCGTCGGAGGTCCGCGGTGTCTAAGGGCCTCGCGACCTCCACCATGGCTGCTCCACTGGACCGTCCGACACCGCAAATTGGCCTCCTAATGTATGCCGGCCATTGACCAGTGCCACTGCTGTGTTGGTCCTGAGCAGCTATTTAACAGCATTGGAAGGGTTGAAGCTCGCGTACGCGGCGCTTGGTCGGGGTGAAGGGAGCTAAGCGGACGCAAACAGCTGTCAGACATGCTGTCAGACAGGAGTCACCGGTCGCAATGAAGACCACCCAGACTTCACACAATCAATGAGCTTACGACTTCCTTCAGCAACGTCCAAACCATGACGCTGAGTGTGTGCAGCGTCGCTGCCAGCGTTTGTGCGGGCATCCGCGCTCTTAGAGTCCGGTTGATTCCCAGCTCAACGACTGCATGATACGGAGATGTGCCGTCTCGACGTCGCACCTGCTCACTGTTGGCAAGTTGAGCAACAAGTCTTGCCATATCTGTCATTCACGCGGTCCTAGTTACGGTCCGCTTTCCGCTTTACCAGATGTGAACGGGCATGCATGTCAAAGCCTCCCGGCGCTGCTTTGTGAGCCTGATCAATGTTTGGCAGTCCGGCGCTGATGGGCAAATGTGCTCATGTAGATACATCAGGGGGTTCACTTCAGTCCATGCATAATGAGCATCAAGTCTGCCACGTGGGTCGCACAGTTGATTTGGACCGAGCTGCCGGTGCGGAAACTGCTGAAGGCTGCAACAAAGCCACAGATTAAGCAGCGTGATCGCAGCTGACAGCCAATACTCACAGCACGGCCTGCTGCGAGCTGGCTTATATAAAAAGCATATGGCGCAAGCAGTGGCGGCGTGCCCCCGGGGTGGCGGCCTGCCACAGCTGGTCCACCTGCTGGAGCACTGCGCTGGTCTCTGCTGTGCAAGGACCCACAAATGCGGCGGTCACAACAGCCGTGTCGCAACAGGGCGTGCATGTGGCCGGCGCGGTGGCACAGCATGCAGTGCAGTCGCAGCGGCGGCGGCAGCACGGGCATCGGCCAGACGCTCGCAAGTGCGCAACCGGCGGCAGCAGTCGGCGCCACCAGCCGATGGCGGAGGTCCAAAGGTACTGCAGCCCGGGCAGACGCTGGAGCTGGAATGCGACAGCCTTGCCTTCGGTGGCCAGGTGAGCTCGACTAAATGTCGGACTGCAGGCCGATCAAGAGCTGCTGCGATTTCGGCTGTATTTCCACCTAGTCTGCGCCAGTCAAACGTCATGCTTACCTGCGTACACAGCATGGTCTCTAAGCTGCTATACCTTCTGCAGGGCGTGTGCAAGCTTGCCGGTGATTGCCTGCCGCCGGAACTTGCGCACCTGCACGGCTTTGTGGTGTTCACCACTGGCGCACTGCCGGGCGAGCGGCTGGTTGCATGCATCCAAAGAGTTCAGAAAGGCAAGTCATATGTGCACATCACTGTACGATCACAGTCACAGTCATGCGGGTCCATCGGCTAGTTCGTGGTCACTCTCAAATGCGACATCGGGGCAGATTCCAAGGCACATGACGGCTACCGCCGCAAGTACAGGCCATGCCAATGCGCACAAGCTGCGAACTGTGCGAGCCTCGCCCCATGTGGCGCAACCGCCCTGCCCGCACTTCGGCCCCTGCGGAGGCTGCCAGCACCAAAACCTGCAGTACACAGCGCAGCTGGCCGCAAAGCAGGCGCAGGTTCGTTTTCCTGTTCCCAGTGCAATGAGTCACCTTGCAGACGCTGTTGCCTACTTCCGCGCATGGGTCTGCAGTCTGGTTCATTGGCGGCTGTTGCCATCTCTTGCAGGTGTCAGCAGCACTGCAGCGCATTGCTGGTGTGTCAGATATCGAAGACCGCATACGTCCCATAGTGGGTGCTGCAGAACACTACCACTACCGCAACAAGCTGGAGGTGAGGCAGGCGGCAGGCTGATGTGATTGCAAGCATGTGTTGCTCAGGCACATGCAATACGGTGCAAACATGTTTCTTTGCAGCTTCCACAGCACATCAACATCTGGTTTCAGACTGTGCTCCTTGCGCTGCAGTTCTCCCTCACTGGGCATACGTGGGTGCCAGCAGATGACGGCTCTGGTGGAGATACATTGCCACACCATTCATTGGGGTTTGTGCGCCCTGGGCACCCCAAGGAGGTACATTGCTAGGGGGCTGGCATCTATCGTTTTGCCCAGCGACAACTGAGTTACAGTGTCGAAGTGAGTGTTATCTGTGCAGTCGTTCGCAGTGCTAGCTATCAGCTGGTGCTCGCCAGACCCTCCCTTTACCGGGGATTGCAGCTCCGTGCTTCGTGCCATTGACAGCGTGTGCGCCGAAGACATGTGCACATGAGTCTGACAGGCTATCAGACAAACTGCCCACTGGTGGTGGTGCAGGTGCTGCCTATCGATGCTTGCTGGCTGCAAGACGCGACTGCCAACCACATCCTGGCCGCAGTCAAGGCTGGCATTGCTGACGCACAGCAGCAGCGGTGAGCGGTAGTGGCTTGTGCTGCCGCCAACAAAGCTATCATGCAAGCACATGCAAGGCATGCAGTTGTCATGATACTGTGCAACATGCATACCTCTCCCTTGCTTCTGCGTCATTTCTGGTACGCTCAATTGCAGGCAAGCAGGTCAAGGGCATGCAGCTGAGCGCATGCTGCAGCGGGTGGCTATCAGACAGGTTTGGTTCCAACCACGCACTTGCTGGATGCATCTACTTTGCCGCCGGTGTTGGGCTACCTAGAGCAAGTGTCGAAAGCCGCGGTTCGGCGTCTCCTGCCAGCAACATCTAGATCATTCTTCCTGCGACACAAACAGGGCAGCTGTCCGAACAGCGGCGCGCCGCAGCACATGGTGCACTTCACCACAGGGGCGGCCCCCGACGCCGCAGCCGCACTGGCCCCTGCGGTGGCTGCAATCCGGAGCCAGTGCCCCTCGGTGGTGAGCATCGTGCGGACAGCCCGCGGCGGGTCGCCTGGCGCAGCCCAGAACACCCAGGCAGAGGTGGGTCGAAGCGAACAGACTGCTCATGGACTGCCGAGTGGATGAGCCGGGGTCACGTTGCATGTGTGACGACATGTCAACACGCACTCCCCAGTGGCGACTGCTGGCGGGCATGGGCCGCTGGGTGAGCCGCAGCAGCGAGAGCCTCCTGACTGTCTGTGCGCAGCGCCATGACACTCCCAGCTTTGCGGGGTGCTGCAGGTGCTGTGGGGGCAGCCGACCATCAGCCAGGAGCTGGGCGGCCTGCGCTTCGACATCTCCGCCCGGTCCTTTTTCCAAACCAACAGCGCGCAGGCGGCACAGCTGACCCGCATGGTCGCCGAGGCAGCAGGTGCTCTGGTGCTGGGTCGCCTTGTCCTCCTGCTCCTGCAAGATGACTGCAGGGCAGCGCATTAGATGCCGTGGACCATGCTCAAGCCGACGGCAGCTTTGACCATGGCTGCAGGCGTGCGCAGCTCAGACAGGGTCTTGGACCTGTTCTGTGGCGCGGGCTTCTTTGGTCTCGCGCTGGCAGCAGAGTGCGCTTCAGTGCACGGAGTCGAGGTGACCATGTGGTTGCATGCTGCACGGCGACTGACGTTCGACGTCGCGCACGATGGCACTTGGGCAGCGTTGGCTTGACCTCTAGCTGATGAGCATTGCACTAGGTCGAACCAGGGCAACACACTGTCTTGCAATTGCAGGTGTCAGCTGAAGCCGTGGCTGATGCGCATGCCAACGCCGCCAGAAATGGCATAGTGAACGCAAGCTTCCAGCAGGCTGATCTGGACCAGGGGATGCCTGCCGCTGCTGAGGGCACTGCTGTAGCGCCCGTGCCAGATGTGGTCATCACAGGTCTGCCCTGCCTTGCATATGTACTTTGAGACGGCAGAGGGCTGCTTTTGTACCACCAGTCGTCTTGAGTGCGAAAGCTTGCCTCATCTGTATTATGAGGTGCAAAGCTGCATATTGCTCAACCTGCACTATGTCAGTTGGTAAAGCATTGGAGCCTGTGTCTGTGCACACAGATCCTGGGCGGCAGGGCATGTCTCGGCGGCTGCTCGCCTGGCTGGCGGGCTGCGGCGCGCGCCGCATCGTGTACGTCAGCTGCAACCCGGCCACCATGGTGTGCAGAGGGCCTGCTGCCGAGGGTGCAACAGCAGCATGATGCAGGCCTCCTGTGCGCATCCTGATGTGTGTGCGGCCAGCAGCACGCCCGTCGGCTGGGTGGACTCTGATCAATATCAATTATATTCTGCTGCAGGCGCGCGACCTGGCCTTCCTGTTGGGCAATGCCGCTGACTCCCCGTTGCCGGCTCGCTTCCAGCTGGACTATGTGCAGGCGTGCGACATGTTTCCACAGACCAGGTGAAGGGCCTAGCTGCTTGCACCATGCTGATGCCGTCGGAATGTGCAGGAGCTGTTTGCTTACACCGGTGCATTGACAGCTGGATGCACGGCAAGCGTATTAGCTTGGCCAGTCCTGGGGGTGTTGTTGATGAGCGTGTGCCATTTTGTGCAGTCACGTCGAGGTGATGGCGGCATTGAGTCGATTGCCATAGCTGTGAAGGGCTTATGGAAGCGCCTGCACAGGCACATGCTGCGGGGCTCCCAACCGAGAGTTCAAAGATGTTCACCCATGTGATCCGTTGCTAAACTACATCGCCAGTGCTCAGCAGCAAAACACTCTGACACAGCTTGAACCAGTCCCAGAGACCTGAGGTTGCTGATGAAACACATAACCAATGGAAATGCAACATTGTCCCTGAAGGCTGATGGATGCACGTCTACCGTAGCTACATCGCTATGCTGACAACCATGTCGCTATATTGCTAGTTGATCTCTGGTGCACCAGGCAAACAAGGGCATGACGAAGTACCTATCAGCCACACTCACCGCCCTGTACTACTGCAGTTATTTGCTGTTGTGTTTAACAGCTCAGATATCGGGTGGTGCGTGAGCTGCAGTTCCAAGTTATTGCTTTCTAACTGCCTTGCTACTGCCGTTACTTATTCTGAGCCGCAACTGTGGTACAACAACATCGCCAGAGCAGGCGAGTATGTCCCACCTCAGCGCAGCAGCGTACGCGCTGAGCACGGTACTCGCCTGCTTGCATTGGTCATCTACAGCAGGCGAGCCCAAGGCGTGCAGCACCGCCTTACGCCATCGGCCTGCAGCCACCGTCCGTCACCCAGATGCTAGTTGTTCTGCTGCTGCGGCTGCCGCGCTTCTGCCGCCGGCTGCGCGCACGACTGGTGCAGCTCGTCGAAGGACCAGTAGCGCAGCGAGGAGTCGAAGGACGCAGAGTAGATGCCGTCGTCTGTTGCTGTCACCCGCGTAACACGGTGCCCATGGCCCTGTAACCCAAATCATTTGCAGATCATGACCATTATTCGCCAAAAGCCCACGAAGCTTTGTGTTGGCCCACTGTCGGGTTGCCAGGCAGGGCACTAGTCACATCCACAATGATGTTCCCGCTTGCACACCTCCAGGCTGTGCAGCAGCCGCCAGGTGCGGACGTCCATGACGGACACCAGTGTATCGAAGGAGCCCGTGGTCAGGAGATAGCCGTCGGGCCGCACCGCCAGACCCGCAATAGCGCCTGGAAAAGGCAACAGGAGTGGGTTTCCTTCATTGTCGTTGGAATGATGTGCTTGCTAAGATTCAGCCACCTACATACACATGTCTGCACCTGCACCTGTCAGGCAGTCGCACTTGCATGGATGCAGACCGGGCATAGTATAGGCTGTGCATTAGCAACTTGTCTCACCGCCTGTCGGGTCTGAGGTGACGGTGCCGACCTGCACGCTGGCCACCTCGCGCCGCAGCCGCTGGTCCCACATCTTGACCTTGCCTGGATATGCATGACATCGTACAGTCAGTCAGCAAAGCACGCAGCCGTTTGGTGCTCTGAATTGCGGATGGTGGATGTGGCTGCGTGACATGGGTGCAGGCAACAGGCAGAGTCAGCCATGCCGATCTTGAGGATGCCACACAAGTGAGGCGCTTGGCGCCCGGTATGAACGACCCAGCCTGCCGGCTCATGTACAGGGTGGCAACGGCGCGAGGTGGTCAGCAGTGGGCCGCACCGTCGGTGGCGCCGGAGAGCAGGGTGCTGGGCAGGGTGGGGTGGGGCTCCAGGCACCACACCCACCCGCCGTGCCCCGCCAGCCGTGACACCACCCGCCGGTACTCGATGTCCCACAGCCGCACCTGCACAAGGAGAAACAGCCCGATCCTGCTGCCCGCGGGGGTGCTTGATGCCAGCAGACCGTGCCGCTCGCATGACACAGCTGCACCTCCTGCAGATGCAGGCTCGGGCGCCACAATGACGCTGGTGAGCATGGAGACGGTGCCGAGACGCCGCCCAACATTCCCCACAGCGCATGCGCACCAGGTGGTCGTTGCAGCCAGTGGCCAGGCTGCGGCGGTCGGGCGCTATGACGACGGAGCACACAGACTTGCTCTCTGGGGCGCCCCCCGGCGCATCCACGTCCTGCGGCATCGCCCGGTCGGGCGGTTCTATCAGCGTCGCCGCCGGCGTCTCCATGTGCGGCTGCGGCGGCAGGCCCTCCTCCGAGTCGCTCGCCAGCGGGGCATCCTGGTCAACATGGTCGTTTCGTAAGCGTCTTGGTGACCGTCTAGGGTCAGCAGGTCTCCCTGTGCAGGCGCCTGCCAGGCTCGTGTGCACCCTTGACCCAGCCGTGTGGCAGATGGCTGTGCTGGCTTCAGCGCTGCAGGTTGGCTGCAGTGCTCCCTGCTTTATTCTTTACGGGTTGCAGCACACGGCTCACCGAGGGCCGCCACACGTGCGTGCAGCCGTCAAAGCCGCTGGTGGCCACCAGGTCGGCGCAGGCGTCCGCCCCGGGGATCGCGCCGCCGTGACCGCACATCGTGTGCGTGTGGCGGGCTGAGTAAAAGCGACCATGCCGCCTGAGGCGGTTTGTCAGCACCTGCAGGTTTGGGAGCTCCTTGAGACAATGTCATTGAATGCAACATGCACCGTGCACCAAGCCATTGAACACTGGTCCCGGTGCAGGTGGCTGCCTGCCCACAGGACACTTGAGGTGTCCTCCATGCTCGCCACAAGATACACTGGTTAGGCTGCGTTGCCAGGCTGTCCAACCGGCTGACCTCCTGAGGCGCGGTGAGCCAGCTATCGGGCAGCAGGCTGGCGCACAGGCGGCTGACCTGCGCCCGGGACATGGTCTCCACATCCGCTTCCACCAGCTCCACGATCTGCAGCACCACAGCACATCACGCGTAAAGACAGCAGTCACGCTCCTTGGTGGACTCACACACCACGCTTGTGCCTGTGCCCGCCATGCATGCCGCTGATAGGGACGCCACATGCACAAGTGCACGCAGCCACAGCAGTGCACTTGAAGCACCCAGGTGTTTGTCCCGATAGTTGGCACGTTGCCACTGGCAAGGCAAAGCGGCTGAGAGGCCTTGAGGCACCCCAGATGCGCACTGCAAGCCCACCAGCAGACATGCTCAGTATGCAGGCACCTGTGCGCAGCCCGCAAACCCGCCTATGACGATGTCCTGGCGGCCGGCCCGCTGCGACAGCGCGATGACGCCGCCGAGCTGCGCCGCTGCTGGCCACTCGAGCGGCAGCCCGGCCTGCTCCGCGTTCCACTGGTACAGCTCCGATGTCTGCGCACGGGCAACCCAGAGCAGCAGGTCACCTGCCTGCACACCTGACTTTGATGATGCAGACAGGACATGTCGGGGCCACTTGGATCAAGGCCTTAGAGTGTGTGCAGAGCGCACGGGCGCAGACAGGTCGGTCACCTCGCCATAGCCAAAGACGCCCCCGCTGACAGTCACCGAGCCCGAAGGGAAGGGGTCCGCCAGGTGCTCCACCGAGAACACCGGCTGCAGATGAGGACAGACTGCCCATCATGATCTTGGCTGGGGCTCTCGGGACGGTAATCTCAATGGTGTGACCAAGTTGTCATCCAATGGTGCAGCACCTTGGGTCACAGGTCATGGGGAAGCATCCCTGCGCCAGTCTGGCCCCCTCAGTGCACAGCATGGACCAGCTCACCCCTGTGTGAGCCCGCAGCTCTGTGCAAGCCGCCTTCCCCGCGGCCCACCGCTGCTGCGTGCGCCGCCGCCGCTGGTATGCTGCTGGCCACGCCGACAGCGGCGGCTGCCGCTGCTGGAAGCGGCTGGCGTGGTGTGGAAACTCCTCCTGGAAGAGGTGCCTGCAAGACGGGGCGGCAAGTGCACGTGGCCGCGGCGGCAGCCCAGGTGCTACATCCATCGACTCAGCAGCGGTGACCAGTCGTGCCGCCGCGAGGTCCGAGCAGCAGCATGCCATAGCTAACTTGCTCTGTGCACACCAGCCCGCAAAGGCCTCGACAACAGACGCAGTACCCCAGCAGGTCGAGAACATCGGCGTGGCTCGCCCGCTGCTGCAGAGGGGAAGTGCCCACCGCACACGGAAGCTCCGCTGGACCAGAGAACAATACAGATGACTGCTGTGTAGAAAACTCAAGGACGCCAGCGCGGGACCATGACGGGTACTTCTGTATCCCCAGCAATCTGCGTCCACAGCACGCGTACGGCAGCCGCAGCGGCGCACTCTACCCACAGAGACGCCGCAGTGGTGTTCGGCATCCTGACCACAATTTGTGGCAGAGAACAGGCCGGCTGCACAGGGAGCGTGTGCGAAGGGAAACATGGTACAGTGCGCTTGGCAAACTCAGCGGACAAAGCAGCGCAGCACCGGCCCGGAACCACAGACACTCTATGTGCTATGATATAGAACTTCAGCTTGCCTCCATAGTGCCGGCTGCGACGCGAGCTGCTGCGAACGCCGGCTGACGCCGCGCATTGCCAGCAGGGATTGCACGTCCAAGTGCTCCAGCACGTTTGTCACGCAACCGTCTGGCAGCGCGTCCAGCTGAAACTGCGCATCATCACGGCCGCCTGCCGGGCTGCTTGAGCCGCTGCCCCAGCTCTGCGTCTCCAGCGCTGATTGGAGGCCTTGCATCCCGTCCTGCATTGCCACGCAATTTGCGCGCGGCTGCTCAGTCGTCCACCATGGCTCAATCCTCATGTCAGCACCTATATAAACAATTCCATCACTTGAGCAACGGCAGTACAACGCGCGTGTGTGGCCACCTGGGGGGTGCCCAGCATTGGAGCTTGACAGGCGAGTGCAGTGATAAATATCGGCAAGATCTTCCATCAAACCCTGCACCATGACAACACCATTATCCAACGATGTTGAGGCATTGCTGTGTCAACTCGGAGGTCTGCGGCAGCGCAGCAGCAGCAAGCACATTGTCACTGCCATTGCCGCCACTACCGTCCCCATGTTGCGGACTGTCCCCATCTGACAGCGGCCCAAAGCGGGCATCCAGCTGCCTGCAGTACATCTCGGCCGACCATGCCGCCGTCTTCAGCGACCTTCTGAGTGCCGTGCACCCGTCCAGCCACACAAGCGCATCCAGCCTCTCTATGTCATCTGGCAGGGCCTCCAAACTTCGGCAGTCTGTCAGGTTCAGCTGACGCAGCCTACTAAGCCTGCATGTTGGCGGCAGTGGTCAGCACAATTAGCTACAGTTGCACAAATGATATGTTGCGCTTCTAGACCATGAAAGCTCACAGGCATGGAGGAAAGCATTATGTCAGCCTCCAGTCAGTACCGAGTGATGGACGGCGGCAACATTTTCAGGGCGGCACAACCCTGGCAGTCCAGCCGTCTCAGTGCCATCTCACCCAGCTCAGGCGGCAGCCGCTCGAGGCTCGAGCAGCTGATGAGCTCCAGCTCGGCAATGCCTGGTAACGATGCAGAGCATTGCTGACAGGATCGTGCCGGATCTTGCATGCAATACTGTGCAATGCCTGATAGAGAGCATTGCCTGAGAGCATGCTGTACACATACAAACACACGCCATGCGTGCATGGTAGCAGTCCACTAGCATACCTGTCAGCTGCGACAGTGAGTGCGGTAGCTGTGTAAGGGCTGAGCAGCCCGAAAGCTGCACAGCATGACATACCAGGTGGAGCAGTGTGGCTGGTGTTCTGCATGTTCAGCTTGCATACCACTGCATATGGCGTGTCAGTTTTGAGTATCTGGCAGCAGACCTGAAGTTGCCAGAGCTTCTGCAGCTGGCCTGTTGATGATGGGAGGTGCTGCAACGACTCGCACCACTGCAAATCGAGGGTGACCAGGCTACTCAGGGAGCCAAGGCTGTCCGGCAGGCGCTGCAGGCTGCGGCAGAAGCCCGCTGAAACTGCCGTCAGGCTGCTGCATCCACCTGCGCACCTATTGCAGCACGTTCCAGCATGCAGCGGCACACGAGTGTAGCCCACAGGCACAGCTTGAGTAGCTCGTCCTGCCAGTGCAACACCGAATAGACAGTGACTCACCTATCGAGTCTGGAAGGGCCTGCAGGGATGCGCAATGAGATATGTCCAGATCTCGCAGAACCTTCAGCTGTCCAAGGTGGCTGGGCAGGCACTGCAGGGCCTCGCAGCCAAAGGCATCGAGCTTTGTGAGCGCCGTGGCTTCGGTCATACCGGATGGCAGTGCCATAAGCCGCTTGCAATTCTCTGCATGATGCAGGTGAGTGCCATCAATAGGAGGGTCTGGGCTCACGAAGCAATGACACAGGGCGAAGCTGAAAACACCGGCAAGCTCCTCACCAATGTCCAGGGTCACGAGAGATGTGAGCGCGCTCATCTGCGGCGGCAGCTTAGCCAAGCTCACGCACTGTGCCAGCGACAGCATCGTCAATTGCAGGCTGCCGATTGAGCCAGGCAGCCACGAGATCGTGCTGCATCCCGCAAGGTCCAGCGTCCGCAACGCCGTGAGGGCGCCAGTGCTGTGGGGTAGCGTCTCCAGCGCCTCGCAGCCTGTGCAGAACCCTGACTCAGGATACAGATGTCGGCAGAGCATTCAAGTCATCTCAACCTTGGGCGTGGCCAG
The DNA here is from genome assembly GCA_032358165.1 of Diplosphaera chodatii. Classification (NCBI taxonomy): domain Eukaryota; kingdom Viridiplantae; phylum Chlorophyta; class Trebouxiophyceae; order Prasiolales; family Stichococcaceae; genus Diplosphaera; species Diplosphaera chodatii. Next base: position 2,455,991 of record JAALGY010000015.1, on the reverse strand, counting down.
ACTATGGTGTATAAGCACAATCTCATGCCTGACAACTTCAGGCTGCTAAGGTGAGCACACTCATGCCCCAGGTCGTCCGGCAGCTTGCGCAAGTGCGCCCATCCTGTGCAGTCAAGCGCCGTCAGCTGCCGCAAAGCAGCGAGCTCCAGCTGCTGGTAGCCGGACAAATCCTTACTGCCCCTGCCTGTGTTGCACACGTTCCATTGTTGCAGCTTGAGCCTCCTGACATGGCAGCGTGAAGCTTACGGTCAACGCAGCCCATGCTTAACTCGATTAACTTCACTGACGCTCGGCACATGCGGCGCCACACACAGCACACCTTTCCGGCACGACGAAGTGCTTGACATGGCCTCGGCTTTTGGCGCCCAGCATCAGTACCTTCTTGAACTTCTTCTTTCCATCTGCAGCCTCGCCTGTCATGATGTAGGTCTGGCTTACATCTCGCGCACTGTACACGGACAATTACCAAGATATGGAAGCTTTACCACGTGCGTTGGAACGCAGCAGGGTGCACCATACGCTTCACAGCTGAAACAACTTTATGATGAGCTGCGACGTTCTGCAATATGCATTGTACTTTCAAGACCGACGTTTCTCCATGCATTGCCATTGTACTGTACCGTACGTTGCAGCTTCCACCAGCTGCTGAGACATGCTAACATGTTCGATTGCTCAGTGTTTGCTCCAATTGTTGCTGCGATGCGTGATGACCTACACTAGCCGGTCGCATGCCAGCGATGGGTGACACGAGTAACAGTGGGTCAGGTGAGCCTGGCAGTGGTGGATCATTCTCTGGCGTCACCCTGGCATCCAAGCTTTCCTGTGATGTGATAGGTCCCACAATCAACAGTGGGCTGTTGATGCAGACGGCTTCACCAAGCAGGAGACAGCCACCAGGGATGTTGGCAATGTGCCAACACGTGCACAGGAGCAATCAGGAACGGGCTACGACTCGCGCGGTCAGTCGCACGGCATGTGCACAGACAAGCCTTGAAACACCGCTGATGAACAGGGTGCTGGGTGCCGCCGGCTGTAAAGGAGCCTGCTGCCATGCAAGCCTATGCGTACTACCGGTATGTGTGACGCTTGCACACTGACTATGACCGCAGGCCATGTGAGCACGTCCATGGGGCACGAAGACATCGGCTACGACCCTGAGACGGGCACGGCTCATGCAGATCCTACAGCCGGGCAGTCGCTGTCAGCAGCGCAGCAGCCAGGCCGGAGTGAGCCGCTCAGTGGTGTCGCGAGCGGTGCGACCGACAAGCACTTGACCAACTGACTAGGCAGTGTGTTCCAACGTGGAAGGGGCCGGAAGGCTCTTCGATGCAGACAGTCACATATCGCGCGCAAAGCGTTGAAGCCTAAGCACACATCATGATATCTGCAGGCCTTCCATAGAGACCTGGACCCAGCAGGGATGCAGGGGTCAAGGCAACCCAGACGTGGCAGCACAGTAGCTACGATCCGATGGTCCGCCGCCTGGGATAAGAAGGAAAACCCTGTTACTTCCGCTTTGGCTGCGCTATGCCAGTGGCAACCAGCGTGCGTGCCATATCGACTATCGTCTCCCGCAGAGAAATTGGCACAATGCCCAGCTCCTGTTCCGTTCTAGACGCATCCACGCTGTTCTCGGGCGCCTTGTCCTCACCCACTGGGATGTCATACTCCGGCAATGCCTCCTGTCGAGCGTGATCCAACACCATCGCAGATCAGACAGGGACCGGACTGAGAGTGTGACAATGAGAAGGCCACATGCTGTGTTTAGTGAGCAGGATGCTTCAAGTAGCACAACTCCATGTCTGAGCGTGCACAGAGCCCTCACCTGCAGCCAGCGGCCAACCTCGGCGGGGTTGCTGGTGCGTGCGTGGCTCACAATGTAGCGGCCAGAGGCCGCCGGCGTTTCTGCGGCACGAATGTGTGCTGCTGCGACATCGCGCACATCGCAATGCGTGGGGTTGCCACCCGGCTTGCCCTCCAGCCAGCCCTGCAGCACAGGGCAAGGGCTTGCTTGGGAAAGGCTTGCTAGCGACTGAAAGCCATCTGGCTGCGTTCTCATTCATATGCATGAGGAATTGGCTGCAACCATCCAACTGCACAGCAAATGTCTGGCCAGATGTCGTGTGCACCCACACCTTCATGTAGCCAACGCTGGTGCCACTGGAGGTAGGCGATGTGACTGGGCCCATCACGAAGTTGGGAAGGATGGCCACCAGCGAGATACCTTCCGCCTTTGCATATGCGTGTGCCGCCTTCTCTGCCTCCGTCTGTGGACGCGGGTCAAGCACATGTGTCCAGCCCAGGCCACGTCTCGTTGGGCTTCCACACCCATGCAGCATCTGGATGGCCCGAAGCCTGCGGCACTGCACACCACCTGCCAGCAAATCCACACCTTTGAGACGAAGTAGGGCTCCTCTTCGGGTGTGGAGGTTGTATTCCAGTCCTCCGCAGTGTACACGCTGCCGTTCTTGGGCGGTTGCTTGTTGTTGTCACCATGCACCGCTGCAGATGGAAGCTGTGCAGCACCATCAGCCGTAGGCCCACGTGGTCTCAACAGCATGCACACACTACACGGCAGATGCATGCAGGGCTGCTCGATGTCAGGGTTTACCCGCGACTGATGATGTCAGCACCACCCGCTTGGCAGTGGCCTTGCTCCTTGCGACTGACTGCAGCAGGTTCTTTGTGCCGTGCACAGCGGGCTCGATGAGCTCCTTATGTGGGTCATTTTCCGGCTGCAGCAGATGTTCACACAGCGTCAGTTGCCACAGCTCATCTGCATGTCCTCCTGCTGCTGGCCAGCTGCGTGCACAGCTGCTGATGCATGGTATGCATGCACATGCTCGCCTTGATGAAGAACGGCGAGGCTGTATGGAAGACATAGTGTGCGCCGCTGACAGCTTCATCAAAGCTGCCGTCTGTCAGCAGGTCTGCCTCAAACAGCTCCAGCCTGCCTGATGTAGCAAGCCAGGCGAGTTCTTTTAATGACAACCAATCAGGGTGCCTCAGACAATGTACTTGAAGACCTCAGCAAGCGTGCTGCATGCAGCCTGCATGCATGACATCTGCACCTGGGAGGGCTGCCGCCAGATCTGTCAGCGCTTGTGTCTTAGCAGCGTCCTTGGTGGACCGCACAGTCGCCCTGACATTGTAGCCCTGCCCAGTGCAGCACGTGATACATGTCAGAGCGGGTCCACGGTGGCATTTGCAGCAGTTGAAAGCCACCGCACTGCTTACTAACCTTTGCCAGCAGCTGCTTGACCAACTCAGTTGCAACAAACCCCGTCGCGCCAGTGACAACAGCTGTCTGTGCCATGGAATGGTAGTGTAGGCAAGGGCGTGGTGCAAAGAAAGAGGTAGCGACTGGGCCTGGCGCTGCGGTCAGCAGATGTCAACGTGCAGCAAAACTGGCTCGAGATCACGTCACCACAACAGAAAGTGTTGTCTGAAGGGGCTGAGAGGACGTAGGGCGTGGCCTGCTGTGATATTGAACAAGCGGCACCTGCGTCAGCGCTAAGCGGAGCAGTCGGTGGCAAGTGCAGGAAGCTTCTACTTCCTGGCTCTGATGATGACGTTGCTCCAGGGCGGCAACAACCGGCACGTGCTTACAACACCTCAACACGTTGCTCGTAATAAGCACTGTCCTCCTTCTCGCTGCTTCGGAGCGCCTTTAAATCCTTGCTGTGGGTCCATTCTGAGCTCAAAATCAGTAGCAACATCGTCCGTCAGCGGCGTAACCTCTCAGGTAAGCGCCATACTCACGCCGGCAGTCATGCTTGCTTGCTGCTGATGCACATGCTGCGCAGGCGTCAATTGGCTGCGCTGACAGCCATGTGAATGTATGGCAGCGTGTGGAGGGCGTCATGTCCACCGCAGTGTCTGATTGCCTGGTTCTTAGGTCTGACCAGTTGCCACCTGAGGAGGCTAGCTACGTCAGCTTTTCGTTTCAGCGGGCATGTCCATGGGCAGTCGCAATGAACTGGGAGCTGTTCAGATACCAGTCATTATGTGATCAGCTCGACCGCTGATCGCCTCCTTGAACGCCCGCATAGCGATGCTGGCCTTGTTGTTGCAGGCGATAGCAACCGGAACCAAGGAACACGCCTCATTGGCGCGATGGCGGCGCTTGCAGGACACTCAGAAGCCTCAAATCCTCCTGGCCCGTCAGGAAGCTTCAGGTACGCCGTGCGACATAGTTCACATTACGCTCCGGGTGGCATCTCAGTCCTCAACATGCAGCTTACGCTGACCCTGTGCCATGTCACGTCTTGACTGTCCGACGGATCTGCCATACTTCAAGTGTGATCCTCACACGATGCCGTGTTTGCGCAGGCAGCCAGGACATCAGCAAGGCGAGGTTCGCCCATTCGAGCCAGTCAGTGGCCCCTCAGCTTGGACAGCCGCGGACTACAAAGGCAATGAGCAGTGGATCTACAGGCTCAGTGATGAAGATGTGAAAGAGCTGGAGCGTGCCGTGAACGGCATCATCGACAAGGGCGTTCGCGTTCAGGTATGCATGACCGGGTCAACCATGGGGTGACGCAATGACCAGCATCAGCAACTTTTGTCATGTCCATGATTTGCCTGGCGCTTTTGCATAGTGGGACACACTGACACACTGCAGCTTCACAGCTCGTCCATATACGCGCAGGATGTGAGGCGTGGCGATGTGCAGCTGCCGGGCCTCGGCAACAAGCTGCTGGAGATCAGGGCAGAGGTCATTCGCGGCCGCGGCTTTCAGGTACTCCCGATACACATGGCAGTACCGTATGCTGATGTCTTACTTAGCGGAGAATCGATACGTTCAAACTTGTGTGCAGCACATTGAACTCGACACCACTGCTTTGTCATGACAGGTCATCAAGGGCGTGCCGGTTGAGCGCTGGACGCGGCAGCAGTCGGTCATCGCCTACTGGATCATGGGCAACTTCTTCGGCAAGGCAGTGTCCAACAACAAGAAGGTGACTGGGGTGACTGGGGACGTTCTGCCTACTACGCCGTACCAATCTACACAGAACGATGACCCAAAGCATGGTGACACGACCTCAGCTGCAACACTGTATTGCAGGGCCACCTGGTGGGCCACATCAAGGACATCGGGCACGACCCCACGAAGCCCACCACACGGCTGTACGCGACGCACGAGGCGCAGCCGTTTCACAACGACTCCTCCGACATCGTGGGGTAGGTTGCGATCTTGGCGTGGTCTCAATATGGTTGCGCTTTCATACGGTGTTCTGGCGTATGCCTTGCGGGCGCGCTGTGGAACGTCTGGACTGGCCAGGCCTCAAGATGGACACGTGCATGCAGGCTGCTGTGCCTGCACAACGCGAGGGAGGGGGGCCACAGCAGCTGGACCAGCAGCGTGTCGGTGCACAACCGCATCCTGGAGCTGGCGCCCGACCTGGCGCGCACCCTCGCGCAGCGCGGCGCCTGGTACTTCGACCGCAAGGTGCGCTCGTGCCATCGTCGGGCGAGGGGTGCAAGTGTGAAGACTGGTGTTCGTTGATGTGCGTCAGGATCCTCGAGGTGGGCGTCTCTCCCAGCGGCAGGGTGCCGTTGGTGCCGCTCCTTCGCTGGCACAATGCCTGGCTTGTTTGACACGCCAAGGTGCATGCAATTGGATCCCTCACTGCCTGCAGGGCGAAATTCCAGAGAAGAGCAATGGAAAGGGCTTCTTCGAGCTGCCGGTGTTCTCGTATCATGATGGTGAGCCGCCAATGCTGTGGTATGGTCAAGCTGTTCCGCAGTGCTATCCAATCAGATTGTGCAGTCTAGTGTGTGCCTGGCTGCTGACTTGAGGCTTGTGCCCACTGCGCTGCAGGCTACCTGAGCACCAACATCAGCGCCAACTACTTCTTCAGCAGCCAGCGGCATGCCGAGGTCCCCCGCCTCACTCAGGTGTGCTGCTGTGGAGCCTTGCACTGCAGCGTTGATGCCATTGTGACCGTGTGAGGCATTGCCGAGGTCTAACCGTCCTGCTGTGCTGCCTGACCGCAGCCGCAACTGGACGCCATCAAGCTGTTCAACCAGCTGGCAGCGGCAGACGACCTGCGGATGGATGCTGTCCTCGAGCCTGGAGGTACGTCAGTGTGGCACCAAATTCATATGCTCTGCTGTCACTCTGGCGACGGCGTACAACACAGCAGTTGGCGAGTGCTTACAACACCGCAGTTGACGCTGAGAAACTGGGCTGCTCCGCTGCAGACATCCAGCTGCTGAACAACCACACCATCCTGCATGCCCGCACAGCCTTTGTGGACTGGGAGGTAAGGCGGCGCTGCTGGCCACATGTGCATAAGTGCAACCTGATGATGAGTGAGTGTCACGGATCTCAGCTCTGATCTGGTAGTGAACCTGTACCCGCAGGAACCAGAGAAACAGCGCCACCTGCTGCGCCTGTGGCTGTCGCCTGACGACGACAGGCCACTGCCCGACTACTGTGAGCTGGCTGTCCCTCTAACTGTGTTCAGCAACCGAAACACACCCTGGCAGTGGCACATCAAACTCACCTGCATCATGGATAACACATGCTCGCCTGGTCTGCTGTGCAATCGCTCATCGGATAAGCTTGTATCCGCAGATGCGGAGCTGCTGGGCGGCAGCGTTGAGATCGGCAACCGTGGCGGCATCAATGTGAGGGGTGGGCAGCTGAAGATCACGCTCGACGCTGAGTAGATGACATGATCGACAGTGAGCGGAGCAGCCTCACGTGCAGCAATAGCCTGCTCGGAGACATCTGCAAGTGAAGCACACGACAACATGCAGTGTAGCAAAGAGCGGCAACGACATAATGGCAAGGCAGCTGTTTGCTATCCTACAGCTGCCAACCATTGTTCAGATCTGGTGCTGTCTATGTTGGACAGCGGCATATGCGTCCACAAGTGAACCGTGACGCAGCCGCTGGTGAGTATGTGACTTTACTGTGTATGTGGGTCGGGTGCGCCCTTCGGCGCTATGCCCTTGCTGTACGGTATGCCGAAGTGTAGCTCAGCAGACAATATTGCTACCTTGCATGCACTTTGAAGGTTCTGACGACGATGCGATTGCCTACATATTGTCGTTTGAGCTCACGGTTCAGTCCAAACGCTGATATTCTGTCATCAATGTCATCCTCATGTTGTGTAAGACGAAGGGGCTTCCGAGCCTCCGATTAATTCCTATGGTGAGCTGATCGGCCTGTCCCGCTGTTTGCCTGTTTCCAAATGCCCTACGCTTATTAGGTTGCCCTTTCCCTTTCAGCAACCTAACGGCCACAATATGCGGTGGCAGTCCCGTCTATGGCGGGACGTGCGGGCCCAGGCCCTTGCTATTGGACGCGCCATGCATGAACACCATTTCCACTTCAGTATGGTAGTAAGGATACCTGGTGCACGACTCGTCGGCTGCCCGCCGCCGCTGACCTATAGCTGCATGCAGTAGTACCGGCGCTTTCCTGACGGTAGGTGTCGCAGTATAGCAGTCCCGATGAATCACACTGAGTGAGCCTACACTTGATGCAACGGTGAGTAACGAGCCATGAGATGCGCGTTCTCCAATGGCAGCATCACGGTGCTGCAGTGCATCGCCGCTACTTGCTCTAATTATATGCTGCCCATTATGACAGGGCTGGCGCCTGCCATGATTGCCGTGGTTACCGGCGCCGACGGGTATGTGGCTTTAGAGCTCATAAAACAGCTGCTGGAGAAGGTGAGCCCCAAGTTGATGGCGCTTCACTCGTCCCAACACGGCTGTTACCATAGGCATGATTACACTTCCGAGGTGCAGCTAGGCTGGCCACATCAGATGCCTAGCTGAATGCTTCTGGACGATACTTGATATTCCTACGGACATGCATGTTCAGGGGTATGATGTGCGGGGAACGGTCAGGTCGCTGAAGATAGCTGCGCAGAGCACCGCGGTGAAGGCACTGGCTGCAGCACTTCCAGGTTGCAAATGTTTTGCAACGAGTACATGTGCCATAATCAACGTGTTTCAATGTGCAGGGCACATACATCAAGAGTACACAGTCATATCCAGCATGCCTGATGCAGCCGCTCCTTACCGCATTTGCAGGCACACTGGAGCTTTTTGAGGCGGATCTCCTTGAAGACGGCAGCTTTGATGAGGCCGTTAAGGGGTCGCACTACGTCTTCCATGTTGCTACCCCAGTTCCCGGGCCCGGGGTGTGCATCATGTTTTGCATGCATGCCTGCAGAGACCATCAGCTACACCAACATTGACAGCGCATGTCCACTCGAGACAGCTCACCTGTCTGCATCGTCGCCCTGATATACCTGCCAACAACAGATCCCGGACAGTAATGCTCATCGCAGCAAACGGATCCGGAGAACGACCTGGTGCTGCCGGCAGTGCGCGGGACAGAAGCTGTGCTCAGGGCCGCCGCTGCCAGCAAAGATACAGTGCGGCGGGTGATCTTTACAGGCTCATCAACAGGTCCGGGCTTGCAGTTGATACGAGCAACAACATGTAGCCTACAACATAATATACCTGTGTGGTCTGCGGCCTGTCCAACTGGTGCACAGCCCCCACAGGGTGGACTGCTCACTCTTGTTGGCTGTCTATGCAGCCTTTGTTGACGATCGGTGGTTCGACCCGCCACCAGTCAATGGGACCTCCTACAACGAGGCGGACTGGGTTTCAGAGGACGTCGTGGCGGCGTACCCTCGAGCAAAGGTGCTGAAAGGGAGTGCTTGTGCGCATGCTCCTCCATTAAAAATGCTGGCTTTCTGCCGTGTGCCACCTGATCGGCTTACAGCTCGGTCCTGAGCTTGACTGGCGATGCCATCAACTGGGCAGATACTGGCCGAGAAGGCAGCATGGCACCTGGCAAAGCAGCACGGGCTGGACCTGGTGGCGATACTGCCCACAATCGTCTTGGGTCCCGTGATCTCCATAGCCCACAGCTACAGCGTCAGCATCATGAAGGTGCGCAACGGTGCACGTCGGCGCTGGGTCTGCTGGTTCCCAGCGCTGGGACCCATGACATGCGACTGAAGGCTCTCACGATGGGCGACCAGCGCGGGGAACCCGCAGACCCCACTGTCTGATGCGTGCAGACCCCGAATGCACACCGTGTGAGCCATGAATGTCCCATGTGTGCTTATTCGACCCATTCTGCACCGATCACAAGTTTTCGACGTACTTGCTCGCCCCTGATGAGTGCAGACATTGCTGGAGGGCGGTATGTGCTACAAATATCCCTACGCGGTGGACAACCGGGTACGGTCTGTCTGCTGAAATGACCGCCCTGGTTGCAGTCAGCATGCATGGGTGTCGATGACGAAGATGGTGGTCCGTACTGTGATGCACACATTTCCATATGGGGGCTGCGGTGCACAACTGATTGCTTCAAGATTCAGGATGTGGCAAGGGCGCACATCAGAGCTGCGGAGGTGCCAGCAGCCTCTGGCCGCTATCTTTTGTCGCATTCAACGGCCATAAAGTACCAGGACATCATAGATTGGCTGCAGGTGTAGTCCTTTGGCACACATGAACTCTGAAGCTCGAGACCCGTTATTAGTAGTAAAGAGTGTATACAAGGTCCGGCAAATAGACGGTGCATTCAAGAATGTTGCACTGACACATGGCCCCAATGCATCTGCAGGAACGGTTCCCAGAGTATGCATTCAGCGACGAGGTCAACGACAGGTGCTTCGACTTCTCAGTCGACGCCAGCAAAGCCGAGCGAGAGCTGGGTGTGCACCTGCGGCCGCTGCAAGAAACTGTTGTGGACATGGCGACGAGCATGCTGCAGCTGGGCATTGCCGACCCCAAGCTGAAGAGCACATAGCGGACCATAACTACTGTGAAGTACAGCAACACTGCAATCTGAGGGTGTGAGTGTCCTATCTCATGGGGGTTGGCGGGGGTACCGGTAGTTATGTGCCGCGGGCGGATTTGGGGCGACTGGAGGACCAATCGCACCGTGTCCTGGCATGCTACTGGCATTATCACAGCCAGTACATGGCATGCCAGGATAAAGACTATAACTTTCGTTCTGCCGCACGGTCATGGCTCTACCGTAGTTCAGTGTTTGCTTGGCGGGTTGGCAATGACCGATGTCACTGTCATTGCTGCGGTATTGTCCTGGGGTTACACTCTGTGTTTAGACAGTGCACTTCACTGTCGGATCGCAACCTCATCAGATTGGAGCCCCTTTCCATGCCACATCATGGATGTGTGAGCAAAGCGGACAGGACAATGAGTGTGCACATCAGATGTGATCTCTGTTCAGAATCCAGGCCTTCAGGATTTGAGTTGAGGCGCCGGGTGCAGGGCCTCCTGTGCCGATTGCATGTAGTCCCGCATGCCACCGAACTTGGTGAGCGGCCAGTAATACCAGCAGGCGCGGCCAGTCACGTTTTGCACCGGAAGCGGCCCCCATATGTGGGAGTCGTAGCTGTTGTTGCGGTTGTCGCCCATCACGAACACATGCCCCGCAGGCACCTACAGGCACATGTTGACACGGGTTGCACGCAAAAGTACTTTGTGACGACGACTTCTGCTGTCATGCCTCTGATTGTCATTCCAATCAATAGCGTTGATCAATAATGCAGCAACCTTTGCAGCAGTCCCAGCACGCTGTTCACATGCATCCGCGAGAAATCCGCAGTTTAGGTGAAGGCCGGGTTACCGTGAGCTTCTTGAGCTGGTAGGCGGGGGCCTCCATGAGGTACGGCTCATTGCGGGGCACATCGTTGACAATGAGCTTGCCGTCCTTCACCTCCACGGTGTCGCCCTCGCCTGCCACGACCCGCTTGATGAAGATCTGCTTGTCTGCAAACCTGCAGCAGTTCATGGCGTGGCTCTTGAACATGGGAAGTAACCTAAATGATCCTCTCCGCGCGACCGGCAGGGCCTCGGTCTCAGGACACTGCACATCATGCAAATGTACACACAGAAGGGACGCACCAGCCGCCATTGTCGGGGATCACGCCCTTGGGCGGCTCGAATGTCACGATGTCCCCCGCCCGCGGCGGGTGCTGCCGGTAGCTGAGCTTCTCAATGACGAGCCGGTCGCCGATATCCATGCCCGGGTACATTGATAGGGAAGGAATGAAGCGCGGCTCTGCTATGAAGCTGCATTGCAGCAGTGATTGCATCGGCCGAGCGACGCTCCACAGCACCTAGTCGTATGCCTTCCCCCGTTCATGTGCTGCAACTGCGACCGAAGGCAATGCCCCGTGCATTCGTGAGCAGGACGCACACTCTGATGCCGTAGGAGACTGCCAGCGCCACCCCAATGGTGACGGCGTCGTCTGAGCGGATCCAGTTTCGCCAGGAGCGGTCGTCCTCTGCCTCTGCCTGCTGTTGGGGGGGCTGGGTGTCTGGCTGCTCCTCGTCTGCAGCAGCAGCGAAGCACGCTGTTGCATGCGTGGAGCGATCATGAGTTATCATTCGGGATGGAGGCGAAGGCGCAGCATTGCTGTGGACTACAGTCGCCAGGAGCTTGCCTGTGGTCGGCGGCGCTGGATCTGGCGGCGTGAAACCGTTGCCGCTGCCGCTGGCCTGCGCCCTGCTTCTCTGCCGCTGCATGCTGTGTCCTGCTGGCACATGACTCGTCCTCGTGGGACTGCAGCGCCCACATGGCGCAGCACTTCTGCACGATTCTGCAGGCGAGAGGGCATTAAGGCTACCATGCGGGGCGTACCTGCCGGCGGCAGACGGTGCTGTAACATCACCGAGAGCGGCAACTGCGATATTAGGCCGCTGCTATACCGCGACGATTGTGGCCGCAGGCTGCACCTGTACGGAGGCGGATATGTGGGCACTTCAGCATAGACATCAGCAGCACATCAGGGTGAGATGGAGGTCGTGTCGGCTTGCGCTGCGCAAGGCTGGCATGACATGTACCTCGTTGGCGTTTGCCTGAGCTGCTGCCTGCATGGTATCCTGTGCGTCCTGATGCTGCATACGCAGCCTGAAGTCTCCATCAGGGCTGCTTGATCCATGACAACGGTACGCTGCATAGGTGGCGGCGCAATGGGCTGCGCAGTGAAACCCACGATGGCGATGACTCCTCCTTCCCGCTGCACAGCTAATTTGCGGAGCTGATGTCCTCCTGCACATGTGTGAAAGCCAAATCACACGAAATCCAGTCGCCATGTCGCCTGCTTGAGCATTTGACAGCAACCCAAGGGTGAGAACGCTGAGCACACGCACGGGACACGACTTGCCGAGTCAGCTGTTCTATCCAAATTTGCAACGACATAGTCATATTTCTGCGTGGTAGACCTGCTGTGTGGACCCATCAGACCGTTGCTGCGCTACAAGGGGCGAAAGCAGCTGTTGTGCGGTTCGCTGCACCACGATCTTGTGGCACTTGCCCGCCACCATTTGGCACTTTGACACGATTGCTTTGCATTTGAACTGCTGCACCACTTCATATAAGATCTGCATCCTGTAGGGATATCTTGACAGCGCAATCGTGCGGCACTGAAGTTGGTGCTCACGCTCAGCGGATCATCCCAATCCAGCGCACCCGCAAAACTGCCATCATGCCGATGAAGCATTCGCCTTCGGGAAACCACATCAGGGATGCGGCAGCGCAGGAGCTCGACAATACGGACCCCGAGACGCTCAGCTCCTGGATCCTGACACAGCAGCACTTGCGTGCGCCGGATGCCAAGGGAAACCTCACGCAATTGCTGACGTCCATTGCAATTGGATGCAAGTTTGTGGCGTCCGCCGTCCGCAAGGTGATAATCTGCCTGCTGAACCACCTCGCAATACTTGCTTTCATAGAGATGCAAGGCATGCACAGGCAGCTTGTGAGCTTGCATATCAGTCACCATCCCTGAGCACCATTGGGAAACTTATGTAGCTCCACATCACATCACAGTCGCGGATGTTGATGAAAAATAACATGCAATGCGGCTTCGTATAGGCTGGGTTGGCAGGCATGCTGGGCATGGCGGGGAGCGCAAATGTGCAGGGCGAGGATCAGAAAAAGTTGGATATTCTCGCCAATGATGTGTTCATCAGCCTGCTCACGGTGATTTGTTATGCTTCAGCGCAGTCGCATGCACAACCGGCATGCATATGCGCCAGACGCGAGTCATGGCATGCGTGACGCTGCACAGCATTGTTGCTTCACATTCCTATGGGCTTGTTTTGTGTCCCGCAGCGGTCAAACCAGTGCGCACTGCTGATCTCTGAGGAGAATGACGACCCGATCGTCATCTCGGAGGAGCACCGTGGCGGCTACTGTGTGACGTTTGACCCTCTGGATGGCAGCTCCAACATCGACTGCGGTGTATCGATCGGCACTATTTTCGGCATCTACAAGGCTAGAACTGGCGATGTCTCCGACGTACTGCGGGTGAGACAACTCTCAGGTTTCAGTCAGCCTCCAGCATAAGTGATTCATCGCCACACTGGATGAGGCCAAATGCTTTGCATGCATGACGGACTGGAGGTTATGATGACGAATGTCCTGCTCCTTACCATGTGCAGCCTGGCAAGGAGATGGTAGCGGCAGGTATTCGTCACTGAGGGCAGCCCACTGCTCAGCATCCTTGAGGTGTGCACCAAAGCATTGTCGCAGGAAGTCTGCTCAGGCTGCTCTTGTTGGGCGGCAGGATACTGTATGTACGGCTCCTCCTGCTGCCTGGTGCTGTCCGTGGGCCAGGATGTGTCCTGCTTCACGCTGGACCCCTCCATGGGCGAGTTCATCCTGACAACGCCCAAGGTTCTGCTGCGCTTTAGTAAATGCCCTTGCCGCCTCATGTTGCATGCGGTTTGTTGGACCACAATATGTCTGGTGCAAGTTGGGTATCTGATCAAGGGTGCCAAATCACAGGCCTATAAGCTCTTTCCACTGTGCGCAGATGCATGTGCCACCAGTCGGCAAGATCTACTCGGTCAATGAGGGCAACGCGCAGCACTGGAACGCACCCACAAAAGAGTGCGGACTGTTGAGCATTCTTTGCAGTGCCCTCCTGTACGACACGCACCGCCTGATGTCATGCCCAGCCATAAATACGTTCGCAGAGTAGCGCGGCTTGAATTCTGCATGCTGCCTGCAGCTATGTGGAGGAGTGCAAATTTCCCCAAAAGGGACACAAGCCGAAGTCGCTTCGCTATGTGGGCAGGTGCGCATCATTGTGCAGCAGCATGCATGTTTCCTGTCCGACTGCTGCGAGTGTCATATGGAGCCTTCAAGTCAATCACCGCGCCATTGTACCGTGCAGCATGGTGGCAGATGTGCACCGGACGATTCTGTGTGAGTAGACATGGCCCCAGCCTTTGATGTCCTCAGTAACTGTCTTGTGCATGTGTAGTGCACTGCGAGATTGCGACTTGTGGTGTAATTACGCTTTGTTTGGGTGCTGTCCGAAGATGGCGGCAGCTTCCTGTACCCAGCTGACGCAAAGAGCAAGAGCGGCAAGCTGCGCCTGCTGTACGAGGTGTGGCACTCTTCTGGAAGCCCTGATGTGCGCCAGTCACGAATTGCACCTGCTGGCATACTGTCCACCGTCCAGCTTTGCCACCACCTCGGTGACACACATCAGTCTGATTGCAGGGCAACCCCATGGCTTACATCACCCAGGTCAGTCGCCCCGATACACATGGGATAATGCTGGTGGCTTGCATGTGGTCGGCACGATGATTTCCAGGAGTGTGTGTGAGATGGACCCTTAGCAACTCCTCAACGCGCAGAATGCTGGAGGCCTGGCGGTCAGCGGCACCACCCCCGTGCTGGACCTGCAGCCAAAGGACATCCACGAGCGCTGTCCAATGCAAGCATCGCCCCTTGCCTGACTTGTGCTCGGTGTTGAAACTGTCAACTGCCTCCTTGGAGACATGCCTCCCATTGACCTGGTCACAGTTGTGCGCTGCAGCTTCCTCGGCAGCAAGCGCGATGTGGAGCGCATTCTGGAGCTCCACAAGAAGCACAACGTGACCGAATGAGGATGCGCAGTGAAGCAGTTTGGGATTATTTGGACAGAACGCTGGGCTGGGCTATGGGCGGGAGTGGTTGGCAAAGCAGACAGGCGCAACAAAATTCACGGCAGGCAGAGTAGGCCAAGCGAATAGCAGCTGAGACCAACATCACCAAGTATGAGTGACGAGTGTATTGCACAGGGAGATGGTAACTGGTATTTACGCAAACGCTCTTCCAGACGGCTCTCCAGCGCATGCAATCCTGGAGTATTATTTTGGGACCGGCAGCCCTGCAGTCGCGTGTTCACCTCGTGTGACTGTATCAGGCTCAGCCTAGTGATCGCAGTGTGCATATGTGTCATGCAATTCCTGACTGGAAACGACTGAGGCAGTAGAACTCGGCTATTGGTGTGGCCATACATTGTGGTTCCATGTGACTGTAAAACCCTGACCATGGTGCAGTTGACCAGGCGAGCAACGGTGCTGCTGCGTTGCGGGTCGGGCAGCTGACTGGCAATACATGGTCACTCCTCCTCTCTGTCAATTCTTGTCTGCATCGCCTCAGAAAAGCGGTAACGTCAGCAGTTGAGACTTCGGAACGCATCACCCAGCGTCAGCACGGCAGGGTGTTCGTTCGAGCGGGTATAGAGGGCGTATCACAGGCGCTGGTCATCGCGGAAAGACTGAAACATGAATCCTGCATGGTGTTTGGCGTTGGTCACCGCGCTGGCGTACGCCGGCGCCGGCCCAGCATCAGCTGCACCCCCAGGCACGCCAGCATCTTCGTTCCCGACAGTGAAGCAGCCAAGAAACATCCCATTCTGCTCTCAGGCACCTCGGGATATCTGACATGCGCTCTAGGTGCGTTCATGATGCCGCCGGCGGCAAAGACGGTGCAGTCGGCGGCTGCGCTGCCCAGCATTGCGCCCGAAGCCGCTGTGGTCCCTGTGCTGCGGTCGCCTCCTATCTCAGACGCGCGCACCACGTACGTCTTTTGACCTCATTCTGTAAGGAGTTTCGAGTCATCTGCCTCTCTTCTGTCCGGTTTACAGTAAGGCTGCACTGGCTGCAGGGTTGTGGAGTCCGCCGCTGATGCACAGACGCCGCCAGCACCCCTGCCGCCGACCTCACAGTGCTCCTGCGACACGACCTCCTACTCGGTGACACCCCATCATGAAGAGTCTGCTCCCGACCGATTGTTTGCTTATTGGAGCACTGCACCAATCTGCATTGATGGGTGCAGCTCATCTTTGCGGTTGAAAGTCTGGTGCAAGCAAGCCTAACTGCTTCTCCTTTTTCCTCGCCGCAGGAGCAGCGCTCGGCCAACGCCAGCTTCACAAAGACTGCCCCCGGCAACCCTCGGCTCCTAAACTCGACGACGAACCCTACGTGGACGTCGCTGTATGTTGTGCCGAGCATCATCGTGCCCAACAATACCCTGGACTTTGTCTTCTTTCAGGTACACGCTACACTGTGTTGCTGCCTACAAGTAGACAGTGCTCCACATGGTCCTGTGCAGCACACGTGCGTGTTCATCATAACATACGGGATAGGTGTCTGGTCCGCTCAAGTTGTAGACTGCATCGATACCTGCAGTGCTGACAACACTGCTACTGTGTCACACGCAGGCACAGATCAACTTCAGCCACCCGGTGCAGTACATCAACAGCGCGCAGATCCGGCTGTACACGAATGCGCTGAGCAGCGTGCTGCAGTCTGTGGCGCCAGAGCTGTCTGAGATCTCGGCGCCTACCTGCACTGGTGGCTTTGTGCTGCCGGCGCCACCATTTTCACCTGAGCCTGATGCCACGATAACATCCGTGTATGAGGTGAGTAAATACTTCGTGGCACCCAGTGCAGAGAGCGCTACCTGACTGATACAACAGCAGTTGCTGCTGAGGTGCGATGCATGTGCAGCATAAGCACGCAACTAGATTATGCTGTGCAGACGGCGGACTGTCAGTCGCTTGTGATTCGCGGCTTTGCACCACTGTTGGCACCCTTGGCCACCAACTCCACGCAACTGGTGCGACCCGCCAATATACGATCCCATCACACTGCACCAGTGTCCCCATTTGGTGCAGCCTGGCTTGCGGCGGCCGCGGCATGTGGTAACTCCTGGAGACTTGCCAGTTGTACTGGCAATGCAGGTGCTGGACCTAAGCTCGTCAAGCGTGGTGGATGCATGCGGCGAGCGCTTCCCAGGCAGCTCCATCACCACCAGCATCCGCAGCCGGTGTGCTGTGATTGCTGATACTGGAGCCACCATGCTGCACAGAAAGCAATGTGCAACAGCAACAGAAAGGAAAGAGTTTTCGCATTCGTTGCGCTTAGGCATAAGATACTTCAACTACAGGCAAGTTGCGGAGCTGTATGCGCTGGGACTGGCGTACACGCCGCGCCTTGGGCCCACCACTGATGCAGCCGTGACGAAGATGGCGGCTGTCTTCACGCAGGTGAACGCTTACTAGCACACTTATTGCTTATGTATAGTCAAGCCCAGCAGTCTGGGCGTGCTGCTCTCTATTACCTGCCACATCTTTATTCACCCCCGATTCCGCAAAGATGAGGAGGTTTCCTGACATTGCTACATATATATGGCAGGCGGTGCCAGATATTGCATCGAGCTTCTTCACGGTGTCTGGCCCCAAGCGGTCCAGCGTCTCCAGAGTGCGCCTGGTCCCAGGCAGCCAGTCCTACTATTCCTTCAGCGTGACAGTCTCGGACGGCTACTATGGCAGCGTCAATGTCACCATGACACAGGCAAGGCATGACACACTGTGAAGCAGTTCTGGCGTCTGGACAACTGTGGATGAGTTTGAGCCTGTGCTTCTGTACATGTGCTCACGGGCACTGGGCGCTGCAAACGCAGCGCATTTGGGTCTGGAAGGTGCTGATCGGAGCAGCTGCATGATGCAGGAGGCAGCGGCGCAAGTACTGCACACCAACAGCACCATCCCCTTCGTCTCCTTCCAGAAACTGGCAGTGCAGTGTTGAGCAGGAACCAGCAGCCGGAAGTATGCATGAGAGGTGGAGATATGTATCGCAGTTGCTTCTGGAACAACCATCAGCACTAAGTGCAATGCACCAAGCGTGTGTAGAATGACAAGGTACGGTATGGCCCAGTCGGAGACCAAATCAAGCCTCATGCAAGGCTGGAAGGGATCCTCTGCTGCATCTATGAAGGGGGAGATGCCTGGTGACAGCAGATCATATTCATGCAAGGTCGCCTTGCAGGCGGCTTGTTGCTGCGCCTTTGCTGCTCATCATTACCATTAGACAGAGGACGCGTTGTCCTTGCACAGCAAGTAGTCAAAGCAGCAAAAGATTGGTTGGTGACGCCGCTGCAGCGCTTGCAGTGGTATACAGTTGGGTAACTAAGGCACTCCTCCAAATGCACTGCACTCCGACCCAGCAGACGGGACCAGCTTACAGCTTGTCCTCATACTCTGCACAGCAGAAAATCAGAGGAGTCAGTACTTGCACGCACGATCTGTGGGTGATCTGCGATCAAACGCAGGCGATGACAGGAGGACCACAAATCAATCGAGAGGAGTGACAACATGCCTGTGATCGAGTTCGGCTGCGGCTTCAGGCCCTTCCGCTTGCGCACGTCAAGCATGATGACGTTGGCTGGGGAGTCGTCCTACAGCAGGCGAGGCGATGAGAGTAAGCACATCGCTGTTGGTGAATGTAGCGCAACCATTTCCAGGGTTTCAACTGTACCAAGACACACACCTTCAGCGGGTCGTATGTCATCTGCTCCCAGTGATCGAACACGCTGCGAGCGAGAAAACCCATGGTTAAGTCAAGATATATACATCAGCAGCAGCTGCCAGAACAGAAACCAGCTTGGAAATGTGTCTGCTCGACAACATAGCATGTGACTCATCTGCAACAGAGCAGTAGCACGGGGAGGCACGCACCACTGCGGGAACGCCTGGCCGGCTGTGGCGGCGCGCAGCGTGCCGGTGAAGCCGAAGGACTCCACGACCGGCAGGTACGCCTGCAGCAAGTTTAGGAGGGCTTTTGTGCAAAGGTGTCACCAGTGTCACTGCCCAGCACAGCCGTGACAGCAAGCACAAAGCACGCCGCGCAGCCACAGGGACCGGTAACGCCACCGCCCCAGCTGCCAGTGGGAGGCACACGGCATGTGGCGGCTGCATTGCGTTAAGCACCTTCAGGTTGAAGATGGGGGTGCCGGGGCGCTGCGCCTCCTCGAACACCAGGCCGCGCTTCTGGTTGAGCACCGAGTACACGCCGCCCAGCGCCTGCTCCGGGCACTGCACATGCGCAAAACGAGGTGCTGTCAGCACCAGCGCACCTGCAGCCACTCGACGTTGCACGGGGGAGACCCACACACAAGCAGTTGCTCATACTTCAGCATCGCGCAAAACACACATGCAAGTCAGCAAGCCCTGGGCGCCAGACACTGTTGCGCCCGCCCTCAGCAGGACCGCAGGACCGCAGGCAGGCGATATCCCAGATGGCGCTCGAGTGTCGAGCTAAGCGCACCTGGATCTCGACCAGGTACACGGGCTCGCACAGGCGGGGCTGCGACGCGAGCACGGTGGCGTACAGGGCGCGGCGGCAGGTGGGGATGATCTGGCCGCCGCCGCGGTGGATGGCGTCCGCGTGCAGCACCACATCGTTAATCTGCGGAACACCAGGCGTCACATCAGAGGGGCCGAGCTGGTGTTTAGCACTACGCGTCACACCAGATAGTCAAGCCGGCACCACTGACACTCGTCTGTGAGGCTGCACCCACCGGTGAACAACCCTGCCTACAGTGCGGCAGTGTGCATATATGACAGTGACTGTTCATAGCACGTTTCACCCTGTACATGAGACAACAACGCCGCTGCGTGGGCACACACCTCGAAGACGACGCCGCGCATGTTCTCCTCGCACAGCACGCCCTCCTTGGACGCCCACTGGAACGCCGCCACGCACGAGTCCTTGATCTCGTTGAGGTACTGCACACCCTTGGAGATGTCGGTGAACAGGTTGGGGCCGATGGTGTCCGGACCAAAGGCCCAGATCTTCTTGGCCAGATCCTGCAGCGCAGAAACCATGCAGAGGGTTACATGGCACACTACCGAAGCTGCCGGGTGCAACCTCTGGCGCATCGTCAGAAGGCCTCACGTACCCATATACAGTGTGAACAGCCTCATGCATGGATACGGGCTGCAGCATATGCACGCTGTGCATCTGTAGAAGCAGCACAACATCTGCGCAAGAGGTGTGCGGGGCCCTCCCGGCTGGCACAAAGGGACCGTGAGATGTGGAGCAAGCAGGGGGCAGCACCTTGTCCCAGCCGAAGTCGTCGGTGAGGACCTTGCCGCGCGTCTTGGGGTCGTCGCGCGGGCCCACCTTGCCCTCGTCGATGGCCTCCGCCAGGCCGTCCTCCATGGGCCGTGCCGTCAGGTACAGCCTGCAACCGAGGATGAGGAGCAATATTGGACATGCCCTTGTTGACGATAGACAGTGCAACAGCAAGACACACCAGCAAGCTTATGACTTCACACCTACGAGCCTGTCATGAACGATCAAATTGCTGTGAAATCACCCTCGTTTTGCAAAAGCACAGGGCCGCACCGGTTGTGCTTGTTAGGCGACTTGGACATGCACATGTGGTCCGCCTTGTCGCCGATCGTCTCACGGAAGGACACCACCGGGTCGGAGATGCGGATCTCGGCGCCGCCCATGAAGTCCTCCTGCAGGTTGACAGCAGGCAAGCGAATCAGCAACAAGCGACTCTTGCAGCAGTCTGCTGGATGTCGTCCGCTCGCGCGGCTGCAACTCGACCCGCCTCGGCCATGAGCACGCCCGAGCTGCAAGCCCCCGCAGACCAGCCCGCTGCTGTTCCACAGGCCTTCGTGCTTGATTACTTGTTGCGCACTGCACAGCTGCTTTGGTGTACAGCGCGACCCCACCTGCAGGTCCTTGAGGCAGATCTCCAGGTGGAGCTCGCCGGCGCCGGCCACGATGTGCTCGCCCGTCTCCTCAATGGAGATCTGGACCATGGGGTCCGACTTGGACAGCCGCTTCAGACCCTCCACCAGCTTGGGCAGGTCCTGCGCGTGCTGCGGGTACAGAAAACGACAACCGAGTCGGGGCTTTCCGACAAGAGGGAGCAGCTTCTAGGAGGTTGCACCAACTGAACGCAAATCCAGCAGATGCACAGGAGCGGAGGAAACAGCTCAGGACGACTGCGTGCTTTGTGTGTTGACACTGTACTCGTGAACAGCTTCAGTTGTGTGTGGCATCTGCAGCAGACTGACCTTGGTCTCGACGGCCACGCGCACGACGGGCGACACAGAGAACTTCATGGCCTTGATGGTGTGCGCATCCTCGGCCTTCTCATCGGACAGCGTCGCATTCTTTGTGATGAACTGGTCCAGGCCCACCATTGCGACCTGTGCCCATGGAGCAGCACACATGAAGAGCAGGTGCTTGGGAATGCAGGCGGCAGTGGCATCCGAGGTGGCCAATGTGCAAGCAGCTGGCGCAACCAGCGGGAACGGGCCGAGGTGGGCGTCTGTGCATTGCATCGCGGGAGCTCACCGTGTTACCGCAGGGCACATTCTCGACGGCCTCCTGCTTCCGGCCCATGCACAGCACCGTCCGCTGCACAGTCTGCAGCACCGACAATAACTCCTCAGACGTCTGTATGTCGTCAGAGGCAACACGCGTGCCGCAGGAACTGCACGCATGTCAGTCACCAAAGCGAGCATACCTTGATGTACAGGTCCTTCTTGCTGCCTGGCACGTAGTTGGGGCCCATGATGCGGACCTGCAAGCCAGCAGATGTTGCTCAGAAACATGTGAAAACATTCCTCGTATCTGCTGCAGCACTACTCACAGCACTGTCAGATCAATAAGAGCTAGCGCCAAAATTAAGTTGATACCTACATACCTTCATGCCCGCGGCGATGGTGCCAGAGAACACACGGCCGAAGGCAAAGAAGCGGCCCTTATCCTGGGCGGGAATCATCTTCGACACATACACCATCAGCGGGCCATCGGCATCACAGTTGCGAATGGCCGCAGCGTACTGGTCGTCCATTGGGCCCTGGCGCAAGGAGCACGGTGTCAGGTGTCAGGATGCACACTAGGTAGACAGTCAGTATGAGACAAACTACTAGACAGGGCAAGAACCCAGCAGCAGGCGTAGACTGCGGGTTGTCACTGTGACAACTGCAGAGCTGCACCTCATACAGGGTCTCGCAGCGGTACTTCTGGGCGATTGCCGGAGACGGCAAGTGCCAGATCATCATCTCCAGCAGCGCCTCGCTGGCCGGCAGCCACGCCTGCATGATGCGCTTCATCAGCGGCTTGCCCACCTGCATGCACCAGGTCAATTGGTGAGCAAACTGCTCAGGACCGTCAGTCGAGGTACCCACCGTTGGGGCGGCAGGTGTTTTGCAACCAGTGGCCCCATGTGCCCAGGAGGACACACGGCACCTCACTTTTGCAGGGTGCCATCATATGACCGGTCACTGCATGACGTGCAGCTCAGATGCAACAGCGGCTTGCCCACCAGGTCCTTGTCCTCGGCCTTCAGCTTGGGGGTGACGCCCAGCGAGTCTGTCAGCTTCCACAGCTTGACGCGGTCGTCCGCCATGCAGCACTCGATCAGCGTCTTGATCGGCGAGTACACAAACTGCACGAAGCCACGTCTGCACAGCAAGTAAGCACAGCCACATGAGTACGATAGTGTCAGAAGTTTAGAGAACAACAACATTTGCAGATGTTGCGTACTCTGCATGCAAGCGCAGGGAGTTTATGTGCTCACTGGCAGGTGTCGGTGCCGGTGTGCTTCTTGGTCCACTTCTTCGTCTTGGGGTCGAAGAAGTTGTCGCCCCACAGGCGCTCCATCATCTTGTCCTCAGCCACGCCAAACTGCGTGTACATAACACGAGGAGTCACGAGGATCATTCGGCATGGGCATGGCGCCCGGCGATCTTCCTGTGCACATGGCAATGCAGGCTGTGATGTCTGCAGATGCAGCTTGCTCAAGGCATGCTGCCCACCTTCTTGGCGTACAGCTTGGCGAACACAGTGAGCGTGAACGCCCAGCCGTGCAGGCCGGCTGAGAAGCACACGGTCCCCTTGTCCGGGTACACTGCAGCCAGAAAAGGAGTTGAAACCACATACTCACCAGATGTACCCCTTGACAAGCTGCATCAAGCACCACGATGCAGGGCTTGGTATGAGGGCATAGGACGTACCCGCAGTGTCGCCCAGCTTCTCGTCAGCATAGGTGGCCATGATGACATTGGCCGACTCGACCACGCGGCGGAAGTTGAGGAAGGCCTCCTCGCCATCCTGCATCAGCTCCAGGAAGCACCGGTCCAGCCTGCAAGCATGGAACAGTGGTGAACACCCAGCTACACCCTGCACGATCAATGGTCACCAATGTGCAGCACAATGGAGCGACCAGAGACCATCATGATGATATACAGCAGGACCGCTGCCTGGGCAACGGTCAAGCAACACTATGCAGAGAAGAGTCGGGAGACTTTGTGGACATACTTGTTGACGGTGAGCACGGGGCGGATGCGCTCGCCGAGCGCCTGGCGCAGCACCGTCTCGGTCTGCACGCAGACGCCCTCGATGACGTCGACCACGACCAGCGCGCCGTCAGTGATGCGCAGCGCGGCTGTGACCTCCGACGAGAAGTCGACGTGGCCCGGGGAGTCGATCAGGTTAATCAGATAGTCGTTGCCCTGCAGCAGGAGATAAACTGTTCATACCTTGCGGCAGGGGGTGAGACTGCCTTGCAGCAGGGCATGTGAGCTGCAGCCTTGCCATTGCTGTGTAGTAGCGTTTCACAGTGCAGGCCGATGTGTGCACCATGCTGTGGGGCGCAGGGCACGGTCCGACTCTACAGGAAGGTGCACAACACCCACCTCGCGCTCCACCTTCAGGTCCTTCAGCGCCTCCTCAGACATCTGGTAGTACAGGGAGATGCCGGTGGACTTGATGGTGATGCCCCGGTCCTGCTCATCCTGCCTTGTGTCCGTCAAACGGGCATCGCCGGCCTGACAGCGCACAGGGTTCCTCAGTATGCTGTTCGCATGATGAACTGTGTTCAAGTCATGAATGTGCCATTATGAACGAGCTTGGCAGCCGTCACTGACTGTGAGAATTTCAACTGCAGGGCCACAGCACACCTGCTCCATGGCAATGATACCAGCAGCCGCCACCAGGGAGTCTGTCAGTGTGGACTTGCCTGCACGCACGGATGACAGTAGTCAGCACAGGGTACAGAGGCACGTCCCACCATGAAACGGCGGCAGCCAGCATATACTCAATGCATGCCAGCTCACCGTGGTCGACATGGGCAATGACGGACATGTTCCGGATGTTCTTCTGCTTGTCCATGAGCACGCGCAGCTCATCGATGGTGAACTTCACCTGCGCATGCGAACCATCTCGGTTAGTTAAGCTGTACTCAATTGCACTCTCAATAGAGAGCCCATTGTTGGGATGAGAAGAGCTGGGCACTGCTATAGCGCTGGGATGAGAAGAGCTGGGCACTGCTATAGCGCTCATTTGCGGACGGCAGCAACAATACAATACAACCCTGACTCATCAAACGCGAACACAACAGCCTGGAGACCTCAGAAATCGTCATGCTAGGGCTGCTTCGCAAGCTGTGGCACGACTTGCTGCTGCCATGACAGGGCCTTATCAACTGACAGCATCACACCCGACTGCGATGGTGTTCACAGTGCCAGCACGCTCGGCAGAGCACCAGACCACTGACAAGCAGGTCACAGTGCAGGTGTGCACATCCGGATGCAAGCATGGCAATTCTGCCACATGCCATTGTGCCAGGTTCACGGTGCAAGGCAGGCGTTGGATGATGCATGCTACTTGTGCCGCGCAACCAACGCAACGGCACTGTCAAATGCCTGCGTCATACGCAACGTCTGGAAAGGGTCTCGTATGGCCAGCAGCCCCTCGATTTGATGCCCCCGGCACGCACCATGGTTGCGATGTGTTGTGGGTCCCGGCCTCAGGGGCAAGGGAAAGCGGCTTCACCGCCTACTAGCGCAAGGCGCAGCTGCTGTGCTGCTGCCTCCGCACTAGGCCTTTGTATCAAACGAGAGACTCGTGCGTGCAGTTTTGCGAACGATGCCGGTGCGGCTGGGAGGGGGGTTGAACATAGCTTGATCAGGGCTTCTTGCTACTTGCTGACGTCATGACACTGCCATGTGCTTCCAGCCAGCAAGCTGTCGACCTCAAACATCGCGACAGTACCTTGGAAAAGTCTCATCGACTCACGCACATGTCACGCAAAAGGCCACAGTCAGCAGGTGTAGTAGCTGCCGTGCCAATGTCGACCAGGGTCTGAGAGCTTAGGTTCAGGCACAGCCTCCTGCAAAACACAGCAGGCTTGCAAAATGTCTACCGTTCGAGGGCTGCTGCTGACTGCCCATCACGCTGCGGCAACGTCTGTTGCACACCTGCAAACCACCGCAAGCCGTATAGATGCTGCCCTGGCTGACCATGTCAGTGTGTACCACCCCGCAGCAAATGCAACACGCACACAGATGACAGCAGCCGCTGCACATGTCGATGCCGCTCTCAGACAGCATTGTGCTGGCTACCGACCATGGCAACTCCTGCTGATCGCGCTGACAGCGGCGTGGCTGGTGCCGCTTGTGCTTGCTGCCACATTGCGGCAGCTGCGCCTGTTTCAAGACAAAGGATTAGTACAGACGCTATTCATCATGGTGACGTCGCTGCCGCTGGTGCGCGGCTATGCCGCCCGGCAGCAGGCGAAGATTGTGGCAGATCTGAGGAAAAGCATGAAGCCGCAGTATGCAGATGGTGACAGTCCAGTTGTTCAAATGCCGCTCAAGGGCATCTCAGCAGCAGCTCTGCAGCAGCAACTGCAGAAGAAGGAGGCGAAGGACGTGCAGATCGAGGAGGGCATCAGCAAGGTGTCGGGTACCGTGTACTTTGCGGGTGATGAGCTGCGGGATCTGCTCAGCAGCACATATGCGGCCTTCTCGCACACCAACCCGCTGCATGGGGATGTGTTCCCATCGGTGCGGCGCATGGAGGCGGAGGTCGTCGCCATGGTGGCAACTATGCTGGGCGGTGAGCGATTGCATGCTTTGTTGATGGATGCGATGCTGGGAAGAATGCTGCCAACAATGCAAACGGTCGCATGCTCTGGCCGGGAGCAATGCATAGGTCTCTGATCTGCCAATTGCACCGGGTTTTTTGGCATGCAACATCCAATGCAACAGCCCCATGTCAGCCAGCTGCTTTCCCTCCCTCTCGCAGGTGGCGGCGTGAACGGCAGCTCGCAGGTGTGTGGCGCAATGACCAGCGGCGGCACAGAGAGCATCCTATCCGCAGTCAAGGCGTCCCGTGACTACATGTGCACGCGTCGCGGCATCACAGCGCCAGAGATGGTCATTGCAGAGTCGGCACACGCTGCCTTCTTCAAGGCTGCAGAGTACTTCAAGATCCGCCTCGTGAAGGTGAGGTTGTTTGTTTGTGCAATGCTGTGCTGGTGGGTCCTCGACACCTTTCCAGTTGTTGAACTTGATCGATGTCCTGGGCATGAAGACTCAGCAACGTGAGCTGCTGCCGTTTGTTCTTGTGCAGCTGAGCGTCGGCAAGGACTACAGGCTGAGCGGCGCAGCGGTGCGGCGCGCAATAAACCGCAACACGGTGCTGGTGGTGGCATCTTCACCCGGCTTCCCGCATGGGAGTGTGGACCATGTGCGGGACATCGCAGCGGTGAGTCCCCTTGTGGGTGATGATTGCAATTTGCTGTCTGATACCAATGTCGTGTGGTACCTTGACAGTGCAGCGTCAGTGCCAATGCAGTTTCATACATAATTTGATGTGCGTTCACCGTATGCAACATTGACCGCGAGAGAAGGCTATGAGGCAGTGATCATAACACGCCATTGGTGCGCTTCAGGCAGCCCAGGCGCGGGGTGTGCTGTGCCACTCGGATGCATGCCTGGGCGGCTTTGTGCTGCCCTTTGCACGCAAGCTGGGGTACCCAGTGCCCGACTTTGACTTCTCGGTCCCCGGCGTCACCAGCATGTCTGTCGACACCCACAAGTTCGGTGGGTGCAGGTCTAATTGCAGCCTACTGCCTGCTTCATCGGAGTTGCCCCATTCACGCATTGTTCATAAGCATTCGGTGGACCTGGATTTCTGCCACCTGCGCCTGCACCTCACTTCACTGCTGATGTGACCCATGCAGGCATGGCACACAAGGGCACTTCAGTGGTGCTGTACCGCTGGCCGGCGCTGCGGCAGCACCAGTACACCGCCATCACCGATTGGAGCGGTGGGCTGTACATCTCGCCCGGGTTTGCTGGCAGTCGCTCGGTAAGTGATTGGCACCGCCCTATCAGCATAGGTCTACAGCACGATGCGACGGTGCTGTGTGCAAGCATAACAAATATGTCTCGTATGTCTGTGCTGCTATGTGACGCCACAGGTATGCTTGCTGCAGGGGGCACTCATCGCCACAGCTTGGACAGCGTTGATGCACCTGGGTGAACAAGGCTACCTGGACTACACCGCCCGCATCATGCAGGTACTAAGTTGGCACGTGAGTTATTGTGTGCTTGACACATCCATGCCAAGAGCCGGGCAGCACCTTGAACATGCCACTGCATTTCATGCACAGGCAGCCACAGGCTTCCAGGAAGCCCTGAAGCAGATACCGGAGCTGAAGGTCATCGGCGGGCCAGACATGTGCAATGTGGCATTCACGGGCGCCACACCCGGCATGAACATCTATGCCATCAACGACCTGTTGAGCAAGAAGGGCTGGCACCTCAACGCCCTGCAGCGTCCGGCAGCGGTGCACATGTGCTTCACTGCACAGCATGTGGACGTCGTCAATCAGCTGATCCAGGTATGGTGCATCGGCCCATATCAACGCCCATCTTGCTCCTTGCAGATCAACTAGGCCGAGATCCTCATACGAAGGCTGCGCAGTGGACTGGCTGAGGTTTTGATTGAAATGTATGACCTGCACCTGCAGGACCTGAAAGAGGCGGTCGCTACACTGAAGGCAGACCCCAAGCTGGCCAAGAGCGGCAACGCGCCACTGTACGGCATGGCGGCCGTGGTGCCAGACCGTAGCATAGTCAACGATTTTCTTGTCGCTTTCCAGGATATCCAGCTGGAGCTCTGACGCCCCACAGCATTGCTGAACCTCAGTTGCAAGCTTGCGTTCCATGGTGCACCTTGGGCACATTGCATGTGGCACGTCAGGAAGCTACACAGCAGAAGTACCGTATGGCATTTGCCCTTGCTGCGGGAAAAGCATTAGGTCTGGGTGTTTCTGGGTGCGTGGGTGTCTGAGTGTTGAACCTTCATCGACTTGTTTTGGGACCGCTTCAATAGCTCACTAAGGTCGCAGGCACATGGCAATCCACTTTCCGCGCGGCATGTGCTGCATGATTCCTGGCAACATCAACCATGCTTGCCACGTAATTGACTGTGTAGTACGGTATGCCTGGTGTCAGGACGATAACTCTTGTGAGCGGGCATGTACATACAGCTTGCCCAAGCAGATGCATTCAGGACTGCATTGCTGGAAGCCGAGTCTGCATGTGCACGCCGTCCCTTCCCCCGTGCAATAAAATTTCTGCGGACCACCCTGTGGAGCATTGTATGTTCGCTGCTACAGTAAGAATAGTGTTGCAACCTGCGTTCGCATTTGTATGTTTCGACCTGCCTGTTCACAAGCTTTTGCGATGCAACGCTCTTCTCCTGGACTGATGACGGACTGCAATGTTTTGGAAGACCCCCGCTCCAGCTAAAATCTGAAAGCCGTCTGAAAGCATGAGCCACCTCGTGCTGCAGTTCCCGTGCAATGGCGTCTACCATGCAACGATCGACTATCACGAGCAGCGCAGTCAACACCGAGCTGCCCAGCAGAGAGCACAGGCCCTGCATGTGCCGCTTCTGCAGACACACACGCAGCATGCACAGCACAATGATGGACAAGAGAAGGTCTGGCAGGAAGGGTGCCACTCGGAGGCACCCGCATGTGGGGTCCAAACCGCTCTGGAGATGTGCAGCTACACCTACACAGACTCCTTGGACAGGCGCCAGATCACAAATCTGCTGCTCGATGAGGCTGCGCAGCAGCACATGCAGGCGAACTTGCAGCCCAGAAGGTTTCACCAGCAGCCAATCAGCCCCGCACTTGCTTCTGAGGCAGACATCATGCAGCTGCTGATCGGCAACAGCCTCACTCGCCAACACCAGCTCATGCAGTGGTTTGAGTCGGTCGCATTCCCTCCAGCACAGCGGAAGGTGTAACACATTGCATGCGTTACCATTTTGGTACACCCCAAGACCAGAGGCCAACAGACGTTTTACAACAAGTGCCCCATGTGAAACTCGACATTGTTTGACACTGGCTGCTTTGTTATACAATGCGCAGGAGAAAGTAGGCACGCTGGTCGAAGTGGCAGCGCTTGACCCCGAGACGGTAGCTTTTGCAGACGACATGCCAAATTGCTGTAATGACGACACACTGCAAGTGCGTAACTGTCTCTTCTATCCGAACTTGCGTCATTGCGGATTGTACATCACTGGTCGGGGATGTTTGCTTGCAAGCCAAAGATTCTATTGCATATTCTGCCACTGAACGACCTCATCGATGATGCTGTGCAGATCCGACGAGCAATTGGCTGGGTGCCCGAAAGACTCCAGCCACCAGAAGCAGCCAGTGACACTGTCGGCAGTGACCAGCTTCTGATGCAGCTGGTGCCAAGCCGGCCGGCAGAGTGTTGGCAGCTGGAGGCGCCTGCGCTGCCGCCCAGCCGCCTTGGCTCTGCTGTCAGTGCTGCCAGTGCACTGCTGCAGCAATGCCTCGCTGACGTGGAGCAGCCAGACCCGTCTGCCAATCCAGTTGCAGAGCTCACATCCACATTTGACTGCTGCTATGAGGGACAGCCATCACATGTGCCGGCATATGCTGGCACTCCAGCTGCTGAGCAGACCATGCTGGCAACCTGGGTATGCAGCCAGCCCGCAGATGTCTGGCATCATTGCGAGACAGGGCAGGCTGCAGCTTTGGAGGTGCCATGCTGCATCCCGCTTACAAGTGCCACAGCGGCTGTGCACACTCAAGGCATCCAGGCGGCTTTATCTGCAGCAGACGTCGAGGTTTCGCAGGTGCTTGGCAGCACCAGCTCACAGGTGCGATCACTCTGGTATGCAGGCATGCAGCACGGCAGCAGACTTTGTGTTCTGCACCTTGAGCCATTGACCAGGCCAACCTCTCAGTGCAGACAGTGCCGCGTCTGGAGGACTGTGGGTTCCCCACATACGATGACATCGTCTTCTGCAATCTTCTTTTCGAGGAGCAGTCCGCAATGCTGCCTCTGGTCGACGTTGGGGACATCAAGTGTGATGCTGCGCCAGATCAGGTGCGTGCCTGCCTACATGTCTGCAGTACAAGCCCACTATATGCACCATGCTACACTGCCATTGTATGACCACATAGGCGGAGTCCCGGCCGCCTTCACTTTTGCATGATTGGAGGAGCATCTGCGCGGACCTTGGCATACGGACAATCAGCGTTGCTAGCGCCGCTCTGAAGCTCGACTGGTCGCTCACCACTGTTCCCCGCATGCCTGGAGGTATGTGAGCACGGCAAAGTATTTCAGTAATGCGCGTGACGGCCTGAATGTTTTCGCATCATGAGGCTGCAGCAATATAACATGTGGAAGACATGCTGCAGTAAGCTGCTGGCCCAGCACCTGCTGCCATCGCAGGAGATGCTGCGGCCGCCTCCCACACAACCTGAACCGCCGCCCCTTCTGCCGCTGCTGGTTGGGGAACAAAACAGTGAAGCAGCTGAGGAGCAGCCAGAGCAGCTGCCCTATGCTGTGGAGATGCACCTGCGGGAGAGATGTGCCCTGAGGAAGCGAACGCAGCGTCAGAGGGATGCACGGCAGGAAAGGCAGCAGCCGCAGCACAATGTGCCCGATCACAGCCAGACGCCTGCCCCTGATGTACACGGTCACGCGGAGTCTGATGCTGGGTCAGCACAGCTGCCCACACCACCTGCTACTGTGCACCCTGTGCAGCAGCAGCGGGCACAAAAGCAGTCCTCGCCTCTACAGCCTGCTGCCAGGACATCTGGTGTCTTCGCCCGACCCCACAGCAGCAAGCGGCACTCTGCTAGCGGGAAGCAGACCCCTGCAGGAACCAAACATGCAAAGGATCAGGTGTGAATTTAGAGAGCATCAGAGTTCATTCGATAGAGACGCTCTGCATACTCCCAATCTGCAGCAGCAATGCAACCTGTGTATGTGACCAACGTGCAGGTTGGAGGGGATATGGGCTTCTTCCTGAAGCTCCAGGGCAAGCCATCGGGTCAACCTGCACCAGCCTCGCCATCTGACACTGGCGGGACCAGCGAGTCATCAGACCTACCTGTTCCAGCGCCAGGGCCGGTGTGTCCAAATGAAAGTTTTAATGGAAGTTTGAAACTGTATACTCACCGTCTAATGGGCTTGGCATTGCCCACAAACCGTGCATGCTGCCAGCCTGCCCAAGCCCAGTGTTGACCTGATACCTAGCTGTCTGCATGCAGCCAACCATCATTGAGGTGTTGCTGGACGGCTTGCACCGCTCGCTGTTGCTGCTGCTGGCACAGGTGTCACCTTGCTTTGTGGCAGCGCATGCCACGTTTGACTGCTCCGTACAGCTTCTGCTGTAATGTCTGGTGCACTGCTGACTGATGACCCGTAAAATGCCGTGAACCACCGTCAAATGACCGCAGTGTCTAAGCAATCTACCTGACGCCCTGAGACTGCCTCCTGATGGCAACATAGGACCAGGCGTGCGTGCTGCAAGGCGCCAGTGGCATCGCTCCCGAAGTGGTGTCCTCTGACATTTTTGCCCTGGCGCCAATCAAGGCTGCCGTGCAGGTACGAGGGACCGTCGACTCCCAACAACTGCCAAGTTGCAATGTGCACAATGCACTTCGGCATGCCTTTCAATCGGTGTAATTAGTGTTGTCGTCCGCTTATGGGACCCTTCATCAGATTTGGCCATCTGATATCAGCAGGAGGTTGAGCAACGGGAGCGGCGATCACCCGGCAGCCAGCGGGGGTTGCTGCGCAGCTATGCCAAACTTGCGGTTTTGCGGCAGGCGGCATTGCTATTGCGTCACTATGGCATCTGCTGCGCCTACCTATACCTTCGCCACAGCACGGTGCAAAAAGCCTTTGAGACTGGCATCAACATAGACAGGCATCAATATCATCCCAGATTGTCAGCTGTTGGCCCACCATCACCCACATAGCGCATAAAGTCTAGATGTTTACCGCAGCATGCAATTGTACTTCCCGAGAAAGTCCGAAATACTGATACTTCTGTGCGTTGCGATCCACCAGGAGGAGCTGCCGGCAGTGGCAGAGGCATGCGTCGGCGCAACCCGTGGCCTGGCGGCTGCGTATGCAGAGGTGGAGGCGGGGCGTGAAACTGACCACCCCAAGCTGGCGGAGTTGCGCTCCTGCCTGCTCGGCTTCCGCGCACTGCACCCAGTGAGCACCTGTACTGTGGAATCTGAAGTGTGGCTATGGTTCTGGCCCTGCCTCACGACGAGTTGGTCTCCTGT
Organism: Diplosphaera chodatii; assembly: GCA_032358165.1. NCBI lineage: Eukaryota > Viridiplantae > Chlorophyta > Trebouxiophyceae > Prasiolales > Stichococcaceae > Diplosphaera > Diplosphaera chodatii. Next base: position 2,423,458 of record JAALGY010000015.1, on the reverse strand, counting down.
TGGACATCATGTGCTTGAAGTTTACATCGCCCAACCAGGTGTTGCCAGTTGCCCTCGCTGACAATCGAGCGCAGCTGCGTGAGACAGGTTTTGCCAGAAGCCTAGTAAGCCAGCTGCTAGCAGACATGCATTTGACAGCATGCCCGGCCCGCAGGGCGGCAAGGCACTGGTCGTGGGCGACGCCCGAGCATTCCTGAGCATGTACCATCCGCTGGCGGCGGCTGGGCTGCGGGCAGTGCAGCTGGACCGCTTGCTGCATGCTGCACCTGATGCACACGCTACTGCTGAGGTGTGACGTATTCTCTGCGCAACCACACAATGCATTTCTTATCACCAGTGCGCATGTGCATGCAATGCACCGGCTGCTGGTCGCTTGCTGCTGTGGTGCCTTATGTAGGTTTGCACACGAGGAGGATCCATTTTTCGATGCGATGTCTGTGCACCTGCAGGCAGCAGGAAAGGCAGCGCAGCAGGCCGACTGCGTGCTGACCACGCATGCGCAGCTTGCCACCGCTGGAGCAGCATTTCCTTTTCGTGCCTTTGGGCTGCTGCTACAGTATGTTGGGCCATCTCTCACGGAAGCAGTTGCAGCCTTCGATGCACCAGCAGGCGCCGCCACCGCAGCAGACACGACATGCCCAGGTGCGAGCCCGTTGAAACTGTTGGGTATGGAGCGTGATCTCAGCTGCATATATGTATGGTGATGTGTTGATCTGCCAGGTGCCCACATGAAGGCGCACATTGATTTGACATTTGCCTGTCTGCACTTCAGGTGATGGTGCTCTCATCCAGAGAGTGGTGCTGACAACTCCACCGCCAGACTTTGGCCAACACCAGCTAGAGGCCAAAGCGCCAGACTTACATAAGTCTGGTGCTATACCGGTTGCACCTGCTTCGAAGCAGCGGTCAGGCACAGCTGCAGGGCCAGCTGCTGTTGCAGCTCGAGGGCAGCAGCGGGCGGCACTGCCGCCAACTGCGCTGCGGCAGCAGCTGCAACCGCGGAGACAGGGCAGGGTGGGATCATGTGGTGTGCTGCTATCCTGCTAACTGAAGATGTGCCTCTGAATGCTGCGGTTGCTGTCATACACAGCAATTATGCTTTGCAGGAGCAGGCAGGCCGTCGTGCTGACGGGGCATTCAGCCCGGTCAAGAACCCAGGTGACATGACACACTGATATTGCCGGCCGTCACAAGGTCCTGGGCAGCGGACAGTATCCATGCATACAGGGTTAGTGGGTCAACTTTGCTTGCAGACTGGCCTCTGGTCATCACAAGCCGGCCAGAAAGCCTGCTTCACCAGCGCCAGAGCCTGTATGAGGCTGTGCTGCAGGTACATCGACATGCTGCTGCGTGGCCATCGTAGGCTGACATATGCGTGGCTGCGCATCACTGTGCTGGCAAACCTCGCTGTAGTCACCACGTGCAAACCTGCCCCTCTCATGCACAGCTGGAGACGCAAGGTGGGCGCATTGTCGAGCGACCGCTTGGTGTGGCGGATGTTGCCTTGTCGGCTTCGTGCAGCCTAATGATCTTCGTCGAAGCAGCTCTTCAGGTAGATTGCACATTTGAGCAAGCTCAGTCATTTACGTATGTTGCCATTGAGATGGCAAGGCTTCAGCACAAAGTGGCAGAGCGGCCATAGTAAGTGCCGGGGAGCTGCAGCCCACCTCGTCGTCACAGCAGTGACTGCTGACGTCATGGTCGTGCTGCTGCAGGGCAGCAGTATGGAGGATGTCATCCTGGATGTCCTGGGTCCAGTGCTGTACTCGCTGAGCTTTGCATACTCCTCGGTGCTGCTAGTAGTAGAAGCGATGGCGCCCTTTCAGGTATCCCTCGGATACGAACCTTGCCTCATGCTCGCACTGTGAGTCTAGAAGTCGTCCGGTGGCAGTGCCAAACAATTTCAGGCCAGGTGATGCACGAGGGTGTATGGCTCATACATGCAGGCCCGTCTTGCAGCGGCACTGCCGGAGCTGCTTCGTGTAGGCCAGCGAGTCGGCCTTGCAGTGCAGTGCCTGCCCTGCACCAGCTCACAGCACACGCAGGTCAGTCTTCCAGGACATGCTGTCAAAGCCGCTGCTGCCGACAATTCTACATGATACTGGACCAGCTATTGCACAGCCATAGATGTTGCACTGCAGGACACAGTTGTGAGCCTTTTATGCGAGCACCTCAGCCACCAGCTGGCCTCTGGGCACAGGCCTCCCCAGCTGTCTGATTCATCAGACTCTGCAGAGGCGCGTCTCAGCCGTGGCACGAGTTGATGGCCTTGCATGTTGAGTGCAAATTAAGTCTCGTGGCAAACCGTTGCCCGAATCCTGCACTACAGGCCTGGCTGGCCGCCTTCCCATCATTGAATCCCTTCAGTGCTGCTGCGCTGGCGGTGGCAAGACCGCTGCGCTCCCTGCTGATGCTGCAGCCGGCACAACAGGTGAAGGCCTTCTACTACCCACATCAATCCTTTTCGCAGTAGGGTCATTTGTTACTTTGTCCACTGGCCCAAATTGCAACAGAGAGTGTGTGAGAGTCATTGTCTGCCTGGTTGCTGATCCTGTACCTGTGTGGTTGCATCAGGAGGCGCTGATAAAATCGCTGCCAGGCGTCCCTGCAGCCAGCCTGCGGTTGTTCTTCAGGCAGGTCAGCAGCGGCACCCCGCAGGTCGGCCCAGCTCACGCCGCTGGGCATCAACAGCAGATGCCGCCTGCCCCACGTGCAGCTGGACAACAGCAGCACCACCAGCATCATGATCAGCATCAGCAGCTGCAGCAACAATTCGCCACTGAGCCTGGCTGGCAGGCCGCAGAGTGTGATCACGAGGATGCTGACGGTCAGGAGGGCTTCCGCCAAGACTCTGGGCCACAGCGGGTGCCACCGGAGAGATACCAGGTGCGTGAAACTGAAACCCAAGGACAGAATGCAGTGCAAGCAGCTGCATCTTTCTGTTCAGCTTGGCCTACAAAGGCGCACACAACTGTTTCCAGTCACATATTGGCATCTAGCTGCACAAGTGACTTGCTCCCATTCAGGCGCCATCACCGCCGCCGCCGCTGCCCGGCCTGGATCAGCCCATGTCCCCGGCGTCCGACAACTCCAGCTACCTCGCCGTCCCCCTGGTGCGGCCGCAGCATGCGTACCGGCGACATGCCACAGCAGACTCGCCGGACATCCTGCCGGTTGGCAGCGACTACACCCATCCCACGGAACCACATGCCGCCGGTGCGCATCTTTCTGCTTGATGCTGCAGTCAACGCCAGGATGGTGCATTCTATGGGCTGTTGCTTCGTGGATCTGGCCTCCTGGGGCCTAGTCATGATCAAGAGAGCATGTACGTTATCCAGGTCATAAACACGATCATCGTAGTCACGTGCGAGCACACCCGGCATGGTCATTGCCAGAGCCGCCACTGCAGAAGCGACCTCGCAGGCTGCACCATGCACGAGACGTCCCACACCATGCACTGCAGCGCAGGTGGCTTGACAGCTGCGATCATGCCTGGACCTCACCTTGCAACCAAATTATAGCCCAATGGAGCGCTGCAGTCTCAAAGCCTCACCTGCAGGGCACACTTTGCTGATGATGGCGCAGACGAGTTTGGCGTGCACTTGGACGCTGACCTTGCTGACGACTTCGAGATTGCCAACGATGGCAACAGCAGGCCAGATATGCGGTGAGGCACATATTGCTGCTCTGCTTCATACACAGGCAGCCGAGCAGTTTATTTCGTATCCACATCCACCTCCATTGCCCATGCTCTGGTGACTGCAGCCCTCTGGCATCGACACAGCCACAACACCAGGAGCAGCGCTTTGCGCCGCCATTGCTGCCGCCACAACATCGCCAGCATGGCCGACTGGCTCCGCAGCACTTTGCAGAGGATGCAGATGACAGCGGCGATCCTGCCAGCCCTGCACCCGAGGCTGCAAGACCATATGGCCTGGGCTTCGACCGACACTGGGACCCGCTAGCTGTCCTGCAGGTGTGGGGTGCCCAACTCTTGCAAGCAAGCAGCCATGCCAGCGCCTGCATGCTCGTTTAGGGGCAGGGCTGTGTCAATAAGCGTCCTCTGCTCGACGGTGTGGGCTGAGGTGTGTGACGCCTGTACCAATTGAGTTTGTGCTCGTGCGATACAACAGCGCCAATAGCACGCTGTCTGCAGGACCATCTGGACAAGAAGCGCGCTGAACGTGCTGATAGTGAGGGCGCGGGAAGCAGGCGGCCGCTGCCGCCCATCCGGCTGCCGGGGCCTCGCCGTGACACTGCAGCCTCCCCACTGCACAGCTCCAGCAACGTCCACATTGCAGGCGAACGTCATGACAAACAGCATTGCTTGTGCTGCTCAAGATGACCTGACCAGTTGCAAGCATGCCACTTTCATCTGAATATGAAGTACAGGGAGCCCTGGCGGTCGGCTGGGCTTTTCTGCCCGTTTCAGGGTACCATCACGTCCTGCGGACAGAGGTGTCATCGATGATACACATGTCACAGGTGCGATATCGTATGGGTCCGATGTCAGCTTGCCATATGTACAGTGCGTCCAGCGCAATGCCATTTGCGTCTGCCTTGAGCGTACAATTTAAGTGCGACCATTTAAGTGCGATGCAGGAGCAAGTATGCGAACACAACACAATGCTATGGAACTAAGCAGCGACTCCGACGACAACATGCCAATTGCACACGCGTCACGGCCCCCTAGCAGGCCTGCCTACTACACGCTCGACCGCCAGGTGCGCTTCGCCGAGGTTGGACTAGCCATGGCAAGTTTACAGGCATATGCCTCCTTTCGGCCTCTGCCGCCTGATGCACCAACCCCCTGGCAGTGGCTGTAGGTCTGGTCTGGTGCAGGTTATGTGTGGATTAGACCCGTGGTCGGATCGAATAGCATTCCTGCACCATTGCAGGGTCACCCGCCCACCCGCTCCGCTGGTCGCAGCTGGCGCCCTGCCTCGGCGCTGCCACCGCGGGGCCTGCAGCGGCCACCTGTATCAATGGATTCTGACGACGACGGAGGTGTACTGCCAGACCGCCGGGGTGCAATTGCGATGGCCTACGACCCCACCAGGTACTATGGTTTCATGTATCAATGGCTTTGATAGGCCGCCAATGAGCCAAATTTGAGCCGGGCCAAGCTGAGTAGTGCACGTTGCCCCAAGGTCTGGCACACAGTATATCTGATCACATACTTGGCTACCACTGTTGTGCAGGCGACGGAGGCGCACACTGGGCTATGGCAGGAGCCTGTACGGTGATGACCCACAGCAGACGCAGCTCATGTGGCGCTGACACTGGTGGACTGATACGACCTACTTGTTTGTACTGCATACGAGGCTTCACATCGACCACGGCCTGAAGTGCACAACAGCACGCTGCTGCACTTGTATTTGAAACGCATGCATTGGACCAGGCCCTCAGTTTGCCCTCGCTTGGTCATGCTCCGCCTTGATCTTTTGCCTTTTCTTCTTCTTTGGCGACTGTGCTGCGCTACCATTCCCATTTGCCAGCCCTGCAGGATGCACAAACGAACCTTATGATGTATCATTGTGCAAGTTACGTCCACTGCGCTTCCCCAGTGCTTATGTGCCCAAAAACTGTGATCGGTTGCTTGACAAAGCCCAACCTGCTGGCTCAGCTCCCTTGTCTCGCCTCTTGTTCTTCTTCCTATGCTCTGGCTGCTTTGTTGTCGCTGCTGCAGCCGGCACTGCTGCTGCTGCTGCTGTGGAGGGAGTCGACGGCTGTGGCTGGCCAGACTGCTGCGGAGCCGCAAGCCGGGCAGCATCAGCCAAACCGCCAGCTGCGCCCGAGTCTGTGACCCTGCCGACTGCTGCCGGCTGCTGACCGCTGCGTACCAGCGGCTGCCCCTTGTCATCTGCCGGCTGCCTCGCACTAGCATCAGGCTGCTGCCTGTGTGCTGTTGTCACTGTAGCTGATGTCGGCGCAGGCTGCTGCAGCTGTGTAGCTTCCTGCCACGCTGATGCCTTCTGCAGGTCCGCCTCTAGCAGCGAGCCCGACAGCGTGAAGAAGTCAGTGGCGTGGTCCACCCTACACAGCAAATCGTCAGCAGCATGAATGTCACTGCTATAGCTTGAAGCCAGTCCCAACGATGAGCTGTTACACGACTTGCATGCCAGTGCAATCTCCACTGCATGACAGTCCAAGTAACAGCAGCTGCAAGCTTGTACTTACGAGTGCACGGCAAAATCAAGTTTGCTGCCGGCCTCGATGCGGGCATGGCGGTCTCGCGATGAGGACCAACAACTCTCCTGTGGGATTGTATGCACCCTCACTCAATTGGTTCAGGATCACCGGCTTGCCCGTTCAGCAGTGGAGCATGCCACACATCGCACATCAGAGACATGACGACACAAGCACAGCGGCTGAGCAAGACTAGGCAGCTTGCCAAAAGGGTTGATTGATTTTCTGCCAGTACGCACCAGCGGTCGGCACTGGATGTGCGCTGGGATGTGCGCACGTCCCACGACAGCATTGAAGATGCCCAGCACCAGCACCCCAATGTAGTCGTGCCCAATCGCATTCACAACACCAGCTGCGCGGTGGTATGTCAGCAGGCTCGTTGGTTTGATGCTGGACAGCGTCGATGCAACACAAAAGCTGCCTTGGATGTCGTTCTTCCCAATATGATGACAGCCATATTCTCCAGCAGGCGCTCATTCGCATCACAGAACTCCAAACACTCACCGATGGCGGCGCCAGGCACCGGCTGGAAGATGAACACCAGCGCCGCAACATCCACATGGAAGTATGGGAAGTACGGGTGGATTTTCGCCTGCATCATGGTGGCACTGGCGGGCGTGAGACGCAGCCGAGACAGTGCACGCACCAGCACCACATGCTGCTGACAACGGGCAAACACGGCACATGCTATGGGATGGCAAGCCTGCCTGGGCGCTGAGGATGCGTTCCTTCGAGTACGAGAGCACCACTCCTTCGAGATCCTCGTTGTACCTTTTGGACCAGCACAAGCATACATCAATGCTGATCATGCGCCAACTACATCGCCTGGCCGCCGCCATCGGCCGCCACCGATGCACAGCACTGTAAACATACAGCATGGCATGTCACCTCAGAAGCAGGCCGTTGAGCTGCTCCTTGACCCCTCCCAGCACATCGTCAGAGCGTGACGGGTGCAGATCAATGCCGAACTTGACCCAGCAGCCACGCAGATGCGGGTTGACATTGGCGCCCATGCTCCCTCAAGGCAGCAGTGACGAGCACATGGCCGTCGTCGCGAACCCCATCGTGTCTTATTGTGTTGTCAGATATTCACATTGCATGCTCAGATACGCAGAGCAATGCTTTTCAACACGCTATTGGTAGCGGATGTGCCAGTGAGACACACACAACGGCAACAAGATCTGCGTGCAGCCGGCCTCGAATGCTCAAGATCAAGTTCAACACCGCTGAGCCTTCTGCTTCAATGCGGTTGCGGAAGTGAAACCAGCAAACCAGGGCATGTCGCTGGCGGTACGGCGTTTGCAGCCGTCGCTCCAGGGCCATTTTGCTCGGGGTGCCGTCTGCAGACTGCACTGCCTAAACAGCCAAACTGCGGCACACACGCATGTTGTCTTGCTGCATCTGCTTCCTCCTGTGACTTGCAAGCGCAGCACTGCCGTCGCTGTGTCCTCCAACCAGACTTCAAGGTTTTGCCTGCTTGAACACCAGGGAGCAATCAGCAGCTGCACGGGGTTGAACCGGCGCTGAGGCGGCATGGCCGCGGTAAACTTTGTGCATGACTTTGGCATGACTACCGATCACGCATTTGTCCAAGTACAAACGCTCAACTTTGCTCCGGAAAGTGAGCACTGGATGTTTGCTTGCGCAGACTGTGCCTGTCAACCCAAAGCCATTCCTGAATGACCTGACCGGCAAGCCTGTCGTGGTAAAGCTAAAATGGGGCATGGAGTACAAAGGTAGGTGCCGTCTCGTCAGGATGCACCTGTTTGGCAACGGCAGACGGGTGGAACATCACTCTGCAGTTTGCCAGGGCTCCCACATGATGTGTCACATGCAGGCTATCTGGTATCTGTCGACGCCTACATGAACCTTCAGCTCGCCAGCACAGGTAGGGCGGTTGATTGCATCAGCTACGTGCAAGCAGTTGGCGATGGCACAATGGAGCGTCTCAGGCGTGCTGTCTTGCAACAGCCTACTCCGTTTCCTGTGCAGAGGAGTGGATCGATGGCCAGTGCACAGGCAACCTGGGAGAGGTGCTCATACGGTGAGCAGTACGAAAGCGCTGTCTTGTCTGGCTGGGCTCTGGTGGGAGGTGGTAGAACCTGTAGAACACGCTGGGGCGGTTACCTTGGACTTGCCTGGCTTGTACAGGTGCAACAACGTCTTGTACATGCGGGGCGTGCCAGAGGATGGTGAAGAGAGCTGACGGCGGCGATTCCGACTCGCCGGGCAGCAATGTCACTGTTTCAAGTGCTGGCAAATGGATTGCCATCCCCAAGCTTTAAAGGCGGCTGGGAGTGGTGGCGGACATGGCATGGCATGGTTGTGCAGTGGATCGTTGCACAGCGACCGATGCTGCTTTGGGCAGATCTGCTGTCAGCAAGGCTGCGGAAGTGTTGCAGCGTCATTTGCAGAGCGCCTCACTACATGGTTTAGTTGTGACGGACAACATCTGGCTCAGTCAAAATGCCTGATGCCTGATGCATCAGAACATGGAGCTGGGTTATTTACAGCACAGTCACCATCATCGTCCCAGCGTTGTCTTGCCAAGGTTCTGCAGGCGTTCCTGCATTGACGGCTCTTTGTGACGCTGCAGCAATGGGATGTGTGGCTGACTCTTAGCGGCCCAGCAGTCAGCTACCTCGCCTTTTCCTTCGCCCCGACCATGTAGATCTACAGCTACGCGCTCCTCGATCGTCGCTAGCAGACTGGTCTTGACGATCTGGCGGTGCAGCATTGCCTGCAGATGGTTCTGGAGCGCTGCGAGCATGTGAGGGGACCTGTGCCACTCGATGTCCAGCGGGTATTCGCACGCCGCCAGCAGTAGTGGCTCCTCGGGTGCCATGAGGTACTGCGGCTTGCTGGGCATCGCCTCCACGTCCAGGAGCTGGCGGATGATGCCGGGCTGCTCATGGCCGTGCCCCACCATCAGAAGCACCTCCGTGAGGCACCGCACCTGATGCCAGAGAAAGGCTGTGCCGCGGATGTTGAAAACGCATACATCCCGGCCTGCGGTGCTGAGGTTGCGGCACAGCTCCACTCGTGCATGGAAGATGGTGCGCCTGAATGTCAGTACGTGCTCCACGTCCATCTTGCAGAAGTTGCGGAAGTCATGCTCGCCGACCAAGTAGCTGACTGCTTGCTGCATGGCTGGAATGTCCAGCGGCCTCTCGCTGTCCTGAGTCATGAAGTATTTGTACTCACGGTAGCGGGCTCCAAACCTGGCATGAAAGTCCTGTGGAACATCGGCCCAGCCCAGCGCACGGATGGTATCTGGCAGCACCCGGTTCAGCATGTGTGCGAAGTCCTGCTCCTGCCGCCAACCCGGCAGCGGAGCGCCCAGCTTGCCGCTTGACCGCAGCAGCAGCGCAACCACCTGGCCGAGGGCACTGACGCCAATGTCAGTCCGGCCACAGCGTGAGTACCGCAGCACATGCCAGTCAGAGTCCTCTGGCACGAGCCGCAGCCGCCGCAGCGCAGCCCACAGATGGCCCTCGATGGTGTTTTCTGTATCTGCCTGTGCTGCAAAGCCATGGTGGTCCCACCCCAGGTATGCAACCTCCAGCGCAACATAACGCTGGTGGTATGCAGCAAAGTCTATGGGCCTCCCACTGTGCCAGCGCCGCTTCTTTGGTGCAGGCCGCACCGGAGGCAAGTCCACCAATGCACCGTTGCCGTTTGCTACCCTGTCATCCTCCAGTTCCTGAGCCTCCTCAAGTGCTGAGCCTGGATCTAGTAGGTCGGCTCTGCGACGCAGCTCCGCTGCGAGACGAACGTCCTGTTGCTTGCTGTAAAATTCGCCGGGGAAGAGAGTGGCGAACAAGTCAGCCACACATGCGTGCGCCGGGTCCGTCGCAACAGCCATTTATGCCTTGACTCAAGCATTGACGCCTGCGATCCCGAGCAATCTTTGGGTGGAATCATACATCAGCTTGCTGGCAGGTGAGGTGGGAGGGTGTAGGCGAAGGTGAGTGTTGGTGGGAGTCCAGGATGGGACCGAAAGTGAAGGTGAAGGCGACGGCGGGTGCTGGCAGGTGAGGCGTGAGGGTGCAGGTGAGGGTGAGCGGCGGTGGGAGTCCGGTATGAGGTCACATGAAACAGGGTTCTGAGACCGCAAACAGCGCAGCATGAGGCACGGGCCAGGTCCTCGAAAGGCACTGCAGGGGCAAATCGGCACTGCAGAAAGGAGGCGTGCTTTTGCCGTTCGGGTGCCGAGGCAGTCAGCACGTGCAGACATGCTTGCTTTGCAAACTTGCAACGCGCAAGTATACAGCTCACATCCATTCGAGCGCCGAAAGGAGTATCTGAGTGCATCAGTGCCCCTCGCGCCGGCTAGTGCTACTGTGCATGATCATTGTCATCACCATGGCCTCCTTCATGCAGATTCCAGAGGAGTGCCTGCTGATCATTTTGGCACGAGTCGACCTGCAGAGCCTTTGTCATGTGTCTGCAACGTGCCAGTATATGCGCGCGCTCATCAAGGTGGGCGTGGTTTCTCTGCACATGTCGAACATGTGCATACACACGATTGCGGCATGCTGCGATGCGCTCGGAGCAGGGCGTAGGGAGGGAGTGGACCTACAACCATGCATATGCAGTTTATATGTCATGCCAAACATTTGCACACGTTGTGGGCAACTGCAGTCAGCTTCAGATTTGAACGTTTAGTTGCGTACCGCTATTACCATGCCGGACGTCCCGCCTGCATTAGTGACTTGGGCTACTGTACATAGGACGCGGAGCTGTGGCGGCGGCTGGCGGAGGCCAAATGGGGCCACCATGCCATCGATCTGCGGGCTGGTTTTCACACCGACTGGTTCGCGTACTGCCGGCATCGCATATGCGTGCGCGACATCAGGTGCTGCTCCATTCCTCTGACACTGTTTGACAAGAAGTCACCACGCCGTGATCCCCGAGCGAGGTCTGATGTTCCGTGATACCCGGCATGCACCCAGTTGGACTGTGGAGCAGCATAAGTCAGATGCCCCACTCTGGCACCTGCGCAGGCAGTCGCCCATACAGCTGGGCCAGGAGGCCTTCAAGGACCCTTGGCAGCACCTGGTGTGCTGCCTGCTGTGCAGGTGACGCACTTCGCATGTTGTAGTCGAGACATTGATATACGCTGGCGGCTGTACAAAGCAGGCAGCGGGCAACAAGCATACTCTCGACCTGTAAACACTGAGTGCATCACCGAACGCTTGCTGCTGCTATGCAGCCGCACATCAGGCAGCGAGAACATTCATGTGGCGGTGCGGCACTTCCTCGCGACGTACCCGAGCCCATCTGCGGTGCTGGATGCCCCACCGGAAGAGGTACAGTTCTGCTGGACTTGCAGTGAAGTCTTGGGCCCATTGCAGCTTCTTGTGGGAAGAGCTGATTCAGCAGATGGTTGGCAGACATCTTGCAGTGCCAGTCTGGCCTGTGGCTAGCTGGGAAGCGGATCCACCTGGCTGCAGCAACTGCAGCGCTTATATGCCTCTTGCGCAACGTGTCTCCAGCCGGTCTCTTCTCTGCACCTGAAGATTAGAGCGCTGCTCGTGCGGCCCCTTGGACTGGCAGACAGCAGGTATAAGGCGGTGGTAGGCATGTCCAGGTCATTCCTCGCAGAGGTGGGCTGATTGAGTGGCCTGCAGCATCGCCGCTTTGCACAGCATGGGCCGTACCTTTGTCGTCCAAGTCCACCACCTGCACCCACAGAATCAGGAGCGAGGTAGCCGGGTGGCCACGTGCAAGGTCTGTAATTTCGATCCACAAGTTCATCTTGCTTTGGCTGCGATGCAGGACTGGGACGATGTGCAGGAATTCTATGGGTGCGGCAAGTTCACGTCCGACAGCTGGCGCATCTTTTGCTGTAACGAGCTGTCCCTCCAGGTATGACTGCCATGCATTTGCACAGCGCGATGAAGCTCGTATGTTGTCAAGCTTAAGCAAATAGCAGTACACGGCGAGTTTGTTTTAAGAGCAATTAGGATTCTGCACCTTGCTGTAGGGTGTGGATGACGTAAATCTGAGGCGCTATCTGCGGTGGGCAAACACGGGCGAGGTGAAGGACCCTGATAGGCAGACCCCAGCCGCAGGTGCGCCGCAGTTGAACGAGCAACCTGCTCAGCTGGGAGCCTAAAATATAGCTATGATTCCTTCCACGTCGGAAAAGTTGCGTCCATGGTCCTGATCCTTCTGGGACAAGCAACACCTTTGCATCTGACACGGAGACGAACATCGTACATCCTGTCAATGCAGTGAAACATCTGGTCGCCAAGTTGCCACCAGCGGGGACACTCCGCAGCGGTGCGAAACGAAAAGCAGCGCTGCCGCCACCTGCACGGCGCAGTAGCAGGAGCAGGCAGTCGCTGACATGTTGACAACTGTGCTCACCGATTGCTCGGCTTGCTCGGCTGGTGGGAACTAGTTTCAGCAAGCGACACATCAGCACGTGCACATGCTGCATACTGTATTCCAGCACTGCATCGCACCTTGAGCGCAGCACTACCATGAAAGGGACTAGGATGACATTGTATTCCATTGGATTGGACACACAGACATGTGGGTTGCGGTGGTTTTCCAACCAGCAACTTTGCAACAACTTTCTCGGCAACTTAAGTGGTGGCAAACGTCCTCTAGTTCCACGTACACTGCGGAATTCTGTTGTTGTTTTTGATCAGTTCGGCTACACGCAATATGACGGCAGTGCAGAGCAGCTATGTGCCTGCAGCTCCATTATTGCCCTCCGCACGTGGTCTGCCTCTACGTCAATCATTGCGGCCCACGACCATAGGCAGAGCCCTCTGCAGCGTCAAGTTGATCAGCGCACCGCTGCCGTGCTTGCCGCCCCCCTGCATGAGCAAGGAGACAACACTGTACATGACAGACAGAAAACACTGATGTTTCAGGGCACCACAGGTTGCAGGCTGCCACAACGACCATGACAGCCAAAGGTCGGGCGCGACTCTGATCTCCAACAGGCAAGGCTGAACGAAATTGCCCGCCTGCTTGAGAGAGTCTAGTGCGCCGAACACGCCTTGCAGCGGCAGCGAGTTGAGGCCGCCAGCACGGCCATAGTACATGTTCGCCCTGTCAGCCCACTGCTCTGCTTCAGTGGTCCTGCAACGACAGCCAGCTGCTGTAAATTTTGGCAGTGTCTGCTAACCCACTTCCGTTTGGCCCTGGAGCACCTATGCCGTGCACTGAGATGGGTTCGCCTACCTCTTGGGCAGGGCCGTCAGCAGCTGCGCATAGCGCCAGCACAGCAGCGCGGCAATGCTCGCATGGACTGGCAGCTGCACCTTGGGGTCCGGGTCCCGATCCAACCGCAGCCGCTTCACTGCCTCCCTGCACCAAGGTGCTAAGTCTGAGGCACTGACGAGCACGACTGCGACGCAGCATGGCTGTCAATAGCTTTCTGGCGCATGGCACCTTTCATCAAGCATTCCGGCAGCAGGCTGCCTCGCTGTGCATGGCACAGCAGAGCACCAGCCAAGCTCCTGGGCAGTGCTATGCCCACTTGGAATGATTCAGACTGGACAATGACTGCAGGCCGCATAGCAGAACAGCATTACCTGTACAGGCCCTCGGCATAGCTGACACGGGCGGTGCGGGCGTACAGGCGTCCCAGTTCCAGCAGCACACATGTTACCCGCGGGTGGGCCTCGCTACTGATGCCCTCAGCTGCAGACAGTGCGTCACCCAGCACCTGCAGGAAGTCAGCAGACACACCGTGTGCTGCAATAAAGCTAGGACTGAAGCCCAGCTGACTGTGAGTACATGCCGAAGCAGCCTCGACCCAAGCATGAGCAATGCAGCATGCACAGATGCAAACAGGAAGCACGTGCAGCGACAAGCTTGCGAAACTGTGTCTCTGCGAGGGTAGCTGCGACCCACCTGCTCAGCCTCATCCTGCTTGCCGGTGTCGGACAGCGTCTGCGCCTGCCCCAGCAGCGAGTCTGCAACTGCATCTTGCAGGCGCATCTGCAGACATTGCGACAGCACGGTCCCCATTCACATGGTTCGTATGGTCGCTGCAGGGCAATGGACAGGCTGCTCCACCCACTAGCCCGTTGACAAGTGCAAAACTGTAGCTCCGCACGCTGCCCTTGGGACTGTGGGCCAAAGTATTGCATGGCATATTCATACTTGACAAGGTCTTCCAATGCCCCACAAGCAATTCCTTGCTGCAAGAAACTTGCACATGTCAGGGTCTATGGCTCACCGGCGAGTGCAGCACGCCACTGCCCCCCTGATCGCTGTCTATTGCGCCTTTTGCAGCGGCAGTTGCCCTCCTGAACAGCCTCATCGCCTCTGCAGTTTGGCCCTGCAAAACCGTGTCACATTGCTCACGAACAGCTATGAGGGCGTGCGGTGTTGATTCAGATCCAAGCATTCTGATCACGAGAGGTGCACATCGGCATCTGATGACAGGTTTTCGACTGGCTGTGGCTAGCTGCAGCCAAGAGGCTTGTGGCTCACCTGCGCAGCTCGCAAAGCAGCGACCTGCTTCCAGGCTGACGGAATGAAGCGGTCTCTGTCTGCTTCCTCAACTGCCGCGAGCTTCTGGTCAGTGTGCTGCGCGAGCGCAACCACCGCATTTGATGTGACGTCTGCGCCACGCACGTCTCCAATGGCTGCATGTGCAAGCCAGGAGTTGAGCAAGCAGGGCAATGCGCTGAGTGACACGAAGTTTAGTTTGTGTGACTATGATATTTCGCCAGCAAATCATGGCAGGGCCAATACATGACGAGAAGCACATGACTACCGTGCTGCAGCATAGCAACGTTGCTGTTGGCGAGCACGAGTGCCTACCGTGCTGCAGCATAGCAACGTTGCTGTTGGCGAGCACAAGTGCCTGCCAGCGGCGCTGCTCTGCACCCGGCTGGAAGAACATGCCCCGCACCGCTTCCACCCCCTGCACGTTGCGAGTCCCACTGTCACTCTCTGCACGAACTGCCCTGAGTGTCGACAGGAGCCATGAGCAGGCCTCGCTCACCTGTTCCGCAACAGTCGCGGCATCTGCGTCATGGCCGAGAGTCAACTGGGCGCGAGTCTCGACCCACCCAGCTTCCATCTGCACTTCTGCTGCTGTTGCGGCCTCCTCATCCGACCGCGGCTGCACCGTGACGACAAAAATATCTTACGCATCATGCACTACATGCCATCTTGTCAACACTGATGGTATGTTGGTTAAAGACGCTGTCACCAGCGGCCTGCGCTGATTTGCAGCACCCCAGGCTGCCAACATGAGACACCCTGTTGATCTGTAAAACCGCATGTGAGCGCAATGGAAACACCCAATGAGGACGCAGTACCTCAGCATCCTGCGCTGCGCGGCTTGCGGCCTGTGCAAGCTGGATGATCTGTTCCCAGTTGCTGGTTTCCTGCTCAACATCTGCAAGCGCCAGTATTAGCCTGCAGAGTGGCAGGAAATGAACATCTTGCCTGGTCTGGCACCGATCTTAGGTATATTTGCCTGACTGAGCATTGGAAAGCATGATCATTACCATACTACAGCTAGTACAGCCTGGCTGCCGCATGGCACAAGCATCATCAGCATGTAGCTTGTGGCAGCACCAAATTATGAGGGTCACCTGCCAGCATCCGCTCCAGATGGGTTTTCTGATCCGAGCCCCTGCTTCAGCACATCCCTCGCCTGGTCCGGCTTGCCCTGGCGCACACGCCCATTGTCATGTTGCCGCCTACCCGACCATTTGCCCAGATGGCGTCACGCAGAAGATAAGGAGGATCGGCCCATGGCATTTGACGGTTATCTGAGAGCGTAAGCCATGTTTTGCCGAGAATTTAGCAGCACCTGGCATTGCGTCCTGGCGTATAGAATCATTTCGTCAACCACTTGCGTCTGCGCAGCAAACCATCTGGTGCTGATCTGTGACGGAACGCGCTGGCAAACCCGCGCAGCCTGCATCATGCTGTACATCTTACGAAGCACAACCCGGCTCGGATCTGGGTGATGCACAGGCTACGGACACGGCATTAGTGTCATCGAGGATGTGCTGCTGACCAACATGCTGTTCGACTGTGTGCTGCAGGCGGTGTAATGACGATTCAGATGAACATTATGCCTTGACGTTTCTGTTGCAGCATCAAGAGTTGGAGTCAGGCGATCAAGGTATCTATGCAGGCGCACAATTGCGAGCGCGAGATTGCATGCAGACGTCAGCATGATTGCACACAGAAGCTTGGTCGAGGGTATTCTGAGGTCATTCTGAGGTGCTGGGCTTTGGCGCGGAGGCAGGATGGTGCTCGCAGCCCAAGTTTACCACAAAGCGTTCGAATTGTTGTGTTTCGAGCCCAACGCAACCATAGAACTTGCAGTGCATGATATGGTGCAACCGGTGCACACGGCACGGGCGGCAATTGTTGCACCCCTCACAGGACAAACATTTGCACGATAACGGTGCGCAAAGAATGTTGTTGCAAGCGAAATCCTAGGGCGGAGTGCTCTACACGTTGCCCTTGCTCAGCTCGGTAGCCTCCTCGTCTGGCGTGCGGGTTGTCAATGACAGCGCATGCACGCTGCCCTGTAGCTCCTCTTGCAATACCTGCGGGCAGCAGCAAAGCAACATGAAGATGTCGTGACTGCGACTCTTCGAGCAAACAGAACTTCAACAAAATGCGGATATAGCAGCTTGTTGCCATGCTGAGGTCTGCTTCGGCAGCAGCATCAGGTGCACATGTTGCTCACCCCATAGATTTGACGGTGCCTCTTCACCGTGTTCTGCCCCTCGAAAGCTGCTGACACGACCTTGACGTTGAAGTGCGTCTCGCCATTGGCACCAGCTGACATGCGAGAGCCAGCATGCCCTGCGTGCTGGCTAGATTCGTCCACGATGTCCAAACTGCAGGGAACAGCACACAACATGCATCCACCACTTGGACATCAAGGAGAGGGTGTTTGGGGGTTAGGCAAGAGATAGAACGATGCTACAGCGCATACATGCATGCATGACAGAGTCTGCTGCCGGGAAGCTGCTGGTTTGGTCATGAGTGCCATTGCTTGCCTGTGCGGCTGCAAAGCATCCTGCAGTTTTCGCCGCATGGCGTCCTGCACTGGGGTGGCACTGGCGTGCGCTGCCGCTGAGGCGCCACTGCTGGGGGGCGCGCGGTCTGCAGCGGCTGCAGCCGTGCCGTTACCATTGCTGGGAGTCGCCGGCGCTTGGGCAGTCGGCGTCGCTGTGGTAGTGTCTGTCGCTGCTGCTGATGGTGCAGCTGGGTTCGCAGCACCATTCTCGCCCTGCATGCACGTGTGCTTTCGTGCTGGACCAGCTCTATACCAATGCCACGGTCAGCACACCATGCGCCTACTACGCATCATCGTTTGTGTCGCAGGTACTACAATGCCGAGGGCTCTTTAGCGATCACCTGGCCAGATAGCTGTGCTGCCTTCTGCTGCATGAGGCGGAACATGTTCAGAAAGCCGTTGTTGCGGCTGGGCGTCAGCTTCTGCTTCAGACCCAGCCCATCAATGATGGCCCCTGGGTCTACACCCAGCACATCGGCGGGTGCGCAGTCGCTCAGGCCCTGAACCAGCAGCGCTGCGAGCCCCTGCACACCACATGTGCTTATGAGCATGCTCACATGGCACCCCAGAGCGTATGCAGCTGGTGACAAGATGATATCCTGTGCATCAGCCTCCAGGCGGGCAACACGGGCACTGGCACCTTGGTGAGCTGCGAGTCTGAATCCGCACGCCACTTGAGTTTGCCGTCCTGCAATTCGCCTACCACCCAGACCTACCGGACAGACCAATTTCCGTCACATTGCATGTAACCCCAGCGAGCGTCCATATCAGCTACCTCATGTGTACAGGACAGTCATATTTCAGCACCTGCGACACGCAGCCCTTCACTTTGTTGTCGTCCGTGTGGTCCTCCACAGGCAGCTTGGGCAGCTTTGACGCCAGGAACAACAGTTGCTTATACCTGGCCATCTCATCCGGCACCTGCAGCACACGTCCAAGCATCTCAGGTACCCGCTGACGCATGCGGCGCACGATGCTCAGGACGATCAAGGCATGCAGCCTCTAGATCCTGCCATGTCAGAGCATCAAAGGCGCACCATCTGGAATTGGCCCACAATCTGCTTCAGTTTTGGTGGCATCACCGCAGCAGCGGTAGCCTGTGTGCAGACGGCCTGCGAACCAAACACACGCCTGTGCGTTCAAGGAGGCGCACAGGAGCTGCACATGCAGCTGTTCACTCATACTATGCCGGAACGGAGGCGAAAGTGCATCACGCTGGGGGCCCCACACCTGCCGTGCATGCCACCCTGCTTGCCGCCGAAACCGGCAAGAAGGTAGCGAGGCTCCTCGCATCTGACGGTGCAGATTGCATGCAACTGCAGGGCACCGCGACACGCCCCGTACTTGTGCATGACTGTGATGCAGACCAGACTGCATGTTGCGCAGGCGACGGTGTTATAAACGGTACGTTGCTGTCCACGATGTTGCGTTCAGGTGCAGCAGAACGTCAAGGCAGAATTATAGCGAGAGCATCTATTTGTCATCTGCACATGTTTGCTGCAGTGCGAGTGGCTGTTCCTGAGTTGCGCTTGCAACTCAGGAACAGCGCTGGCCCAGCCCTGGGGCGGGTGGTTGCCGTACATTTACGGTCTAAACCCTAAGCGTCACAAGGATGAAATTTCAAAGGCACAGGTCCGCACGATGGCAAATGCCCGCATGGTCGCGTCGCGCATGATCCAGTTGCAACACCTTTTGCCAGCACCCTACGCAACCGCCCTGTGTCGACCGTTGACTCCGTCTGTGCTGTAGTTGGACGCGTCATCCTGTGATATTTCTCCAAGCCCAATCTTGGGTGCAACGGCCAGCCCAACCGCTGCGATTATGTTTGAGCAACGACGCCACAGCACCACGGATGCTGTGCAGCAGCCAG
This sequence comes from Diplosphaera chodatii, assembly GCA_032358165.1. Classification (NCBI taxonomy): domain Eukaryota; kingdom Viridiplantae; phylum Chlorophyta; class Trebouxiophyceae; order Prasiolales; family Stichococcaceae; genus Diplosphaera; species Diplosphaera chodatii. Next base: position 2,404,370 of record JAALGY010000015.1, on the reverse strand, counting down.
CCGACATGCGGTCATCCTACAGGCTGTCATCGTCCCGCCGGCTGTCGGCCTTGAACACGCAAAGGTGGGCATGGCTGTCGATGCACTCCAGCCGGGATTGCCGGGGTACTGCAAGTTCAGCGCGGTATCCGCCGCATGCTATCAGCCCGAAGCGGCATCTGCCGATGCTGCTGGCCTGCAGAAGCCCCTTGCCGTCGGGAACTGGACATGATTGGTTCGGTTGCTGTCTGACGGCCACAGCTGCACTCTCAACATGGCCTCTCTGACCCGTGGGCCCTCATGTGTTCGCGTCACCAGCTCCTTGGCGAAGCTGGATGCGGAGGTGCGAGACAGCTTCCTGGTGCTGGAGGAGGACGCGCGCCAAAGTGCTGCGGGCGCGGGCGCCAAGGACCTGCAGCGGCTGCAGCTGCAGAACGCCAGCCTGAAGGGCTCCGCCATGCACATGCGCGTGCGGGAGCAGTTCCTGCAGGCGCTGACGTCTGGTCAGTACCCGCTGGGCAATGAAGCAGCGTACCGTGCCCAACTGCAGGTGCGCCAGTCGTAGGCTGCTGTGCAGACTGTTGCAATGCCTCAGGCGCAGAACTGTCAAGACTCCTGACTGTTCGAGACCCAGTCCATCTCGGACGGACCAGCGGTAAATGTATGGGTGCTTGCAGGCGGAGGTGCAGGCCTATGCGGAGACCAGCCGCACAAACAAAGCACAGAACGCCGAGGTGCGGCCGTGGAAGACACAGCAATTTTATCACCGTGTTCTGAAGCTGCACGACGGCTGTGCGTGTTGTCAGCGTGAATGAGCACATGGTCTTGCTGAAGCTCGTGCGGACAGGCAGCCCCAAGTCATATGGCATGGTGTACTGCGCAGATCACGGCGGAGATTCAGCAGCTCATTGAAGCGACAGCCGACGCGTTCCGCGAGTACCAGGACACGCGTGCCGAGGTGAGCCGCCACCTGGAGGCCGCGCAGGTCAGCACCGATGAGCTGGCGCGCGCGCTTTCGCCGCTGCCCGACCTCCCTGATGGCCCCGACGAGGTGAGTTTGACAAAGTCAGCCACAACTATTCTCTGTGAAGGCGAAGCACAGGCCTTGCCACACGGCAAGTTGCTCACGCCGTGCTTGCAGCGCCTCTCGAAGTGCCTCTCAAGCTGCAGGCCACGCTGAAGTCTGCATTGAGTATGCTGGTGGCATCACGTCCGTGGGGCTCTTCATGCAGGCGCACTGTCGGAGGGAGGTGGCACATGCGACAGGGCAGGCAGCAGAGATGGAGGCAGCGTGCGCGGCACTGGTGGTGCGGGTCCTTCCGTGATTAGTGGACCATAAAAACCTCATCACGATGAGACAGCAGCATTGAACATCGAGATTCCACTACGGCACCTGACTCCTGCTTCTTGGAGGCTAGCCTGCTCTGGCTGCAGCACCACTTTACTCTTCCTGCCCTGCAGGCGGCCAACAGGCACGATGCTGCCGCGCTGGCGGCGCAGCAGCAGCAGGTGGCGGCGCTGGAGGCGGAGGCAGCGCGGCTGTCCAGCAGCAACACCGCGCAGGCGGAGCATGAGGCCCGCTTCCGCTCCGCCGTCGAGCGGTGCGCTGCCGGGGCTCCTGCGCAATGCCCGCTTTCATGCGCAGCTGCTGTGCCAACTGGCCCACAGCAATGGCCTGGAGAAAGCTTGCACGCCAACACTGTGAAGGGCTCACAGACACAGGCGTCCCAGCATGCATGCATGCTTGTTCTGTCAATAGAAGACGGTTGCCACAACCTCACAGCAATCAGTAAGTCAAGCGACTGTATCCATCTGCAGGGCGGCGGAGGAGCTGGCGTTCATGGCGCACGGCATCAGCGTGCAGGAGGTGGAGCGCACCAGCATGGTCGTGCAGATTGCAACGCACCAGGGTGTGATGTTGATCAGGACGGCACTTGCTCTGTCACATGCACGGCCTGCCCTCATAGCACGCGAGCTGCCTATCAGCATGTCAGAGTTGGGGCGCAGACCCCTTGGCAGCTGCAGTGTCATTGTGGTGCTCCGTCGCCATGCTTCCTTCTGATGCGCGGGTGCACAATCCGCCTTCAGGTGACCTGCTGCACCGGCATGAGCTGACGCTGCAGCTGGATGGGGAGTCGGCGGATCTGCTGGGCGCGGCGCTGGAGGGCCAAACCCTAGCTGTGAAAATCGACGACCTGGTCGCAAACACCCTGCAGCACTCGCAGTCCCTCTCCTACCTGGTGGGTGCTGATGCTGTCATCAACCACCGCTGCCGCCTGCTTGTAGATGTGCACTGAACAAAAGCAACCAATACCGAAGACCGAATCTCTGCTGCGCTATGGTCGGCGGCGTTCGCATGCTGACTGCTGGGTTTTTGCTGTGGCACAGGTGCGGGAGACGAAGCTGCGCCTGAATCAAGCCGTCACATCGGCAGCATTATGCGAGCCAATGGCTGCTTGAGCGGGGCGGTGAATGTGTGTTCCGCCAGGATGTGCGCGAGGCGAATGCACACCAGCGTGGCAGGGCATCTGCACAGCAGCCTGCCTCGCTTTCTGGACTCCTCGAAGCGCTGCATTGGGCCAGCAAGTGGGATGACGGCTGCAGAAGCCCAGTGCATCAAACTGCTGAACGGTTGATACGAAGCATGTGCATGGCAGTATGCAACATGGTCGCTCAAAGATGATAGCATGCCGTATTGCTTGTGTACACTGCTCAGTTCCTCGAGCGTACCCAACTGGCTTGTCGTCCTTCTGCCATCGATTGGGAAGCCCGTTCCAGCCCGTTAGCAGAGCCAGGGGAGGGGGCATGGTAACTTGTGACCGAGTGCCCCTCTGCTTGGCTCGGTCACATCTCGTATTTGCCTGCTTTGACACAATTCCACAGTGTTGTTGTACAGTCTCGAAGAACTGGCAGCGGCCTGTGCCATGTTTCGGAAGCAGGCTCTCATGTGAAGTTGAAAGTCTGCCTGCCATTACACCGGATCATTCTGGAGCAGACGTCACTGCCAGCCATGCCTGGCCGATGCATGCACAAAAGCGTTGGCAGTACATTCCCACAGCTTTGCAGGCGCCTCCACCACTGTCGAGATTCGGCAAGATTATTGCATGCATGCCAACGCAAGCGGCAGCCGCAGCGTTCATGTCGGATGCAAGCCAGCGGCGAAGGACCCGACTGGGACGCGGAAATGCAGATGTTCAGGGAGCGAACTATGCGCCCGAACCAGCTTGAGACCCTGCGGAAGGCAGAAGAGCTGGATGTGGACATCGGCAAGGTCTGTCGGGCTGCCGCTTGGTCTGTGCATTGACGACAGCTCCATTATGTATCTCTTACACTAGAACAGCGGCTTCACTGCAAGGCGTTCATGCGTTGCAGGTCCTCTTTGTGGGGGAGGGACTAGCGATCATTGATGGCCTGAATAATGATGCGCCCATTGGCACAGTGCTCACCTTTGTCAGCAGAGCCAGCGGGTGAACGGCACATCTTACTGTTCCAAATCACCAGCTGCAGGGCAACCAAGACTGGCCCTTGACTCATGCAGCATGCCGCAGGGTGCTGATGTGGCGGCGTAGCGACAACATCTGCTTCGCACTGCTGCTGAGTGGTGACGACAGCGTCAGCGTGGGGGAGCGGGTGGAATGCAAGATCAAAGGCATCTTGCAGGTAGGCAGCAGCAGTTCGAGCAGGCAACTGTACAATGCATCCAAGCCATGCACTGGCGCGGCCTCACACAGATGCATGCCGATTGCTCCAGGTGGTGGATGCCAACTCCGGGCCGGCCACACAGCGGGACTACCAGCAGGCATCTGTGCCCGCTGGCGATTCGCTGCAGGGCCAGGTGATAATAAACCGTCTGAAACGTCTGCGTTCATCCTCATGTCAACTTGCAGTCGTCCATGATATGCCCCTTGGTGCAACGCCTGCTGAAGATCACGCCATAGTTGTGCACTCACTGTTAATGCCTTGTGGCCATGACACCTGAGGCCATGGCGATGCATGCAGGTGGTCGACTGGCTTGGGCGGCAACTCGGAGAGCAGCGACAGCAGCAGGTTGGAAGTGACTCCTCGGCTCTGCTGCTGGCAGAGCAGCTGGACATGGACAGCCGGGAGCAGATTGCGGAGGCGCTCACCACAGGCGTCAGGGTGGGTGGCAGGCGATGCAGGCACCAATCAGCAGATGCACCGCAGCTCTAGCACTCGGTGTCATCGTCTGCATACCGTGGGATGCACAAGTCGAAGTAGTCATGTCACCGGGTAGAGAGTAGCTGCCTTGACTGCCAGTCATGGCACATGACTCCAAGGTGCTGCTGCAGGCAATTGACGTTCTGACGCCCCTTGGACGGGGCCAGGCACAGCTGCTGACAGGCCCGCCGGGCAGCGGCAAGACACTGGCA